>CM068492.1:19902500-20502500 GCA_034769265.1 Remorina albescens
CTGATAATGTAGAATAAAATATTTAAAATGTAGTACTATATTAGTGGAAGGGCTATTGTTGTATTAATAATTCAATTAATCCAGTATTTCTGTTTCTGTTATTAGACAGCTTTTCATCATTGTGTGTTATCTAATATGTACATTTCTAATTTAAAAACTTTTGAAACAAACAGTCTTGCAGACACCAACCTCACGGCTCAGAGCCCTCTCAGTGAGCGATGGGCGGCCTCCGATGGTCAGGAGGGTCTGCTGACCGCCTCGGACCTGCGTACGCCTGGACTGCAGCGTGTTCTGCTGGTAGGGCAGCAGGTGGTAGTTCATGGCGTCCACCAGCAGCCGGTGACACTGAGGGTCCATCATCATACGAGGCACCGGCTGGATCTGACTCACCAGCTCGCTGGCCGGGATCGTCTCAAAACGAATGTGAGTCAGGAGCTCTGCGGCGTGGACCTGACGAGAGGCGTCGAAGTCGAGCCACTTCATGGCCAGCTGGAGGGAAACAGTCACAGGGAATCAGACGAAAACCGCACTGTGTAGAAGAACAGCTTCACAAGAAAGGACCGAAAATCTGCCTGTAGGGTGTCAACAAAACTAAAGATTAAACAAAGTAAAGATGGCAGACAAAAATTAACTGACTGGATTGAAGCTTCAATGAGTAAAGCATATGTAAGCATCAGTTTTTATATTTATTTTGATTAAACCTCCTTATATATTTTATAAAATAGTTTATAAATCATATAGTTGAAAATAGCACCAAACTTTGGTGATATTTTCAGTTTGTTTAATAACAGCCATTTCATTTTGTCAAGTTTGGGACTCCGTATATTCACCACAGGAAAATTTTATAAATGAAATATAAAATGAGATTGATCATATTGCATGTTTGTGTCTTTCCAATGCAACGAAAGAAACCTCGTTCTGGACCAGCTCAATGGTTTATCTTAAAGACGTCAATAAAAATAAAACTAAAAGTAAACAGTTTATTTTAAAAATACATGGTGAGTTTTACAGGGCTGTTGAGTTCACTTAAAAAGAATAAAAAATAATGATCAGCATCATCAAATATAAGTTGGAGTATGATGCAGTCAAGGCTTCCCATTCGGGCTAGTTTATAAATAAAAGTATATTTTCTTCTGCCCCTTCAGCTGCTCGTCTATTTAGGTTCATCATGGAGTTGTGTATTAATAAATGAGCCCCCTTCTTGCATACAGTGTGAGTTTGTGCTCACAGTTGGCCTGCAGGTGACTGGCTTGGATTCAGGGCTCTGTTTTTAGGTCTGGTTGGAAATAGAGTTGGCATTTCTCCTCTGTTTGGATCGAAAAAGTGACGACTAAGTCCCCTTTCAGTGATTCATGTCAGGAAGCTTTTGATCTCATTCTGCTGGTTTTTCACTTTCAGATTTCAACCTTTGACCTTTAAAGACACAGTTTTAAGTCTGACCTGGAAGGCCGTGACCTCTGAGGGCAACATCAGCATGTCGTCCTGCAGGAAGGCAGAGATCTGCTCCAGGGTCAGCTGGGTGAACAGAGGCGTCTCTGCGAACTGCACAAAGTTCTCCAGGACGAAGCGGCGGGCGGCGTCGCACACGGGCAGCAGGCCGTAGGCGGCGGCGATGTTCCAGATGTAGACGCAGGTCTGGACGTTGAGCTCTGCCAACAGGAAGTCCATGCACATCTTGAGGAGCTGGGGGATCTGCAGGGTGGCGGCAGCAGAGACGGTGCAGCCGATGGTGTAGAGCGACATGTGGACGCGGCCCAGGTAGGCGAAGGTGATGACATTGGCGAGGCCTGAAGACGGAGGGACGGAGTGTGGACACAGTCAAACATATCAACTGTCTCTGACAAGTTCCTGTGGCCAGATGAAACGGATCACTTCTATGAACCTGATCTTTACTTTGGTGTTGTTGCTACAGGGACTCGGTTTTGGAAAATGAATAAATGGGCTGACCGGGTTGGGGCTTGGTAGGAAAAATAAATGATAGCATTAAAAGGGATTTGTTTTCAGCTAATGGAAACAGGAATTAAAGTTGATGCTGAGCACAAAATGTTTCCTCCAGTCTGATAGGTAAACAGCTGTTAATGCTGATGATAGCTGTGGGACAATATCTCCAGTGTCTGAGGTTTGTGGGCGGATTACCTGCCTGATGGGAGCTAAAAGAAAGGCAGGTGAGTAGGACAATATGAATCTGAATGATGCCGTGTTGACAGAGTGTAAATGGATCTTGGTCGGCCTACCCAGAGGAGACAGGGAGGGCAGCTCGAGGCGCTTCATGCCGGGATCTTTGGCCAGGATCTCTCTGAAATACTGACTGACTGAAGAGATGACCAGCTTGTGGACGTCAAAGGCCTTCGTCTTACAGGCCAGCTCTAGGTCAGTCAGGAACCTGAAGAAGAAGATACAATACATCATATAATTATTTATACGTCACACAGAACGCAGTGATCCTGAGGGTTAGGGTTAGTTTACATCCTGTGATCCTAAATGACCAGATTTTGTTGGAATTATAACATCATAATCTGAATTTTTCACCTCATTATTAGACCACAATAAATTGTGTATCCACACTGATTGAAGCATATCTGTACTGTAACAATTACACCCTGTTGTCATTATATTGTGTTAAAGTTGTGTTTGTAGTAATATACTGTGCGTGTATTTATAGTAATCGCAGAGTATCCCACTGAAAATGCATAATTGTAATACAATAAATGAATGGTATCATAATTTAATAGTTTATATCCTGTTTGCTGTCATTTCCAGCTCTACATAAACTGACTTCTCCTGGCGCATCTTGCTGAGCTCCTCCAGCAGGATGTTTCCGTGCAGGGGTCGGGTCAGCTCGCTGCCCAGGCCCAGGCCTCTCTCTCCGGGCTTGATGACCGGCGGCGGGAGAGGCAGGTTCAGGCTGTTCAGCTGAGCGATGTCCAGCGCCGCCATCTGCTCGATCTTCTTCACCCCGGCCTCCACCACCACCACGCCGTCCCCGAGGCTCTGCACCTTCAGCGGGGGGGGGCTGGTCTCAGGGGCAACCTGAGCGATGCTTTCCACGGCAGGCTTCTTCTGACGGGAGGCCTTCTTCTTGGGAGCCATCTTCAGGAAGTTAAGTTACGTTTACTGAGCTGACTTCTGGACAGACTGAGGGTGTTACTCACTTAGCTAGAAATCCAGCTGATCAACAACACGAATGGAAAATCAAAGATGTTGTTTTGTCTTCTTTGGGAAAGAAGGAACAATCTTAGATCTATCAGGTGGGTGAACACAGCACACAGCACCTGAAAGAGGAGAGAAAAGAGACAGATTAATACTCACACAAAGTCAAGACCTAATTTAAAATCCAAAGCTGTTTTAATGGCCCAATAAATCATTCCACCATTCACTGTTTGTTTCCCACAAGTCTCTTAATGTAACACAACGCAAAATAAATCTAATTTTAGAAATCCTGTACAGAAATTACACACAAACATGATTGGATCGGGATCTTCAGTCCTATAATTGAAAGATTTCTGCATAACTATTAAATAGAGTTTGGATAAAAACCTTCATTCACTCGTTGGGGGTTTGGACTTTAACACTTTTGTTATTTCTCCTTGTCTCTCTTGTTGTGTTTTCATATCTCCAGTTACAAATAAACAACCAAATCACTGCCTTGTGTCATGACTGACCTTCTGACAGATGCAGATCGCTCAACTAATCTCCAGCCAAACACACAACACAACCAAACACACCGTGCATCGACACGTTTTCTAGTGGACCAGTGGAAGTGTGAATGACAGCTGTGGGGGCCGCCCAGAAATGAAGCTCAGTTCCAGGTTGGATTTGCGGTTTATAGTGGCCCCTGGCATTCATCGCTGCTCTTTAGCTGCTGTGCATTTCGCCCACAGAGCAACTGGAGAATCTTATTCACGCTCAGAATGAGCCGAGGTTTGCAAACTGCAGCAGAGCAGAGGAGGACGGCAACAGAGCGGGGGGATCATGTTCGAGTGCTGCTCTTCAGTAAGTGGAAGAGCTGCGAAATAAACAAATGGGAGAAATGATGTGCATGTAACTAAACTGATGTATCTCAGTTATTGTGTTCCCTCATGGGTGGGAGGATTCAGCCGCAAACATGAAGTCCAAACAAAAGCCAACATCTGTATTAAATAAGGGAAAGTGTTGGTGATGATCAAACAAGATAATAACTTTTTATAGCTAGATAGATAGATAGATAGATAACTTTTTGACTCAGAGGTTTTGGATCCTTCACACCTGTCACCGTGAAAAAAGATTTTTTGAAACTACAACCCAAACGTCCAGTTCCCCAACAGGAACCGATTTCATCAGTGAAACTCTTTTAAGCCTTGCTGTGAAAATACCTAAAGTTCCAAAGAGAAAACAGCTGCTAAATAACCAGCAGGATGAAAAGAACAACCTTTTCTCAAAGAACCACCAAGTCTTTAAATGTTTGGGTGGGACCTGAGAGTAACCACGGGGCCTATTCGGCGCCTGAACTGGTTTTATGTGACGATGGTGCCACTGACTTCGAGAAGGTAATTTTCTGTTCATTGTTGGATTGAACTGGAACTTTTCGTAGACGACGTTATTCTATTTTATACAACTTTTCTTTGAACATATTTCCAGCCACAGACAGAGAAAACAGCATTTTACTGTCATGACTGAAACAAAGATTAATGTGTTCCCATTTCTAAACTCATATCTTCCTCATTTCCCCCCTCAGGTTGTCCTTCTTATGTCATTTAAACCCCTTGAACCTGCACGTCAGCTGATCAAAATGCCACATTGGTTTTAACTTCAGTTGTAAACTTCCATCCTCCTGACAGAAAGTCTTCCAACACCAACAGCTCGGCTACAGCGAACGTCAGAAACCACAAACGTCTCTCCTCCCCCCTCCTCCTTCGCTCTGTGTCTGAACTTGGCTCTTTTTAAATAGCACCCGCTGGCTCCAAGGCCAACGGTCTCCACACATGGACAGGAGACAAGATGGTACAGGACGGAGCAGCAGCTGCTGTCGGTGTCATATGAAGAGGAGGAGCTGGCCGTTACAGACAGTATAGGCTGTTTGGGGATGTTGCAATCCCCTTTAAAACAGTTGAAACAGCACTGACACCGCATACCCCGTCACATTAGAAACTCCTGATCATCTGAAGTGCTGCAGCATGAACTCACCTCGAAAAGGTTTCTGTGAATGTGACCCTCAGAGGATCTGAGCCATTAAAAACAAGGAGGAAGGTGATAAATTCACTGTTGGCACCAAATGACAGAGAGAGCCAGGGTGAAGATAAAAGACGACTTATGTCTATGAAATAATCTTTATAATCTGTCTTTATGTAAATGTGATGTATAATTTTATTTATCTATTTTTCTTTTATAAAAATCCAGATAATTCCTTCAATCTGGAAAAGATCTACTGGTGTTTGCGTTTTGTTGGTTTGGAGCTTCCATAGAATTTGTCGTCCTAAAAAACAACATGCGTTTTCTCAATAATCTTTAGTGGAACAGAAGTATAAAGCAGCATGAAACTGGAATATTGAACTAAAGTGAATATACCTCAAAGGTGTATTCAAGCCCAGAAGTTGAAGAAACAAACCAAGAAACTTTCCGTGGCTGAAAATAAAATCTGGAAAAATGTGAAGTTGGAGCCAAACACACAAATCTGTTGTTAACTGAGTGATTTGTTGGCATGAAAATAATCTCAGCTCTGTTTGGATCAGCTGTCAAAAATATCTGGACCAAGGTTAACACAGACAGAGCAGCTGCCCCGTCATCCACCAAAACAAGATCCAGACCTCAACACCATTCTCTACCTCACCGCCATCATCCTCATCGTCATCATCATGGCCAATGATAAATATACTGTGACCAATAACAGCATCTCTTTTCAAAACAGCAGCACCTACATCCCAGAGGTCCTCCTCTCCTCCTGCACCTGTCAGCAGATCACCAAATTCAGCACCTGGACATCAGCACTGACACACAAACACACACACCTCAGCAGACCCATCTGTTAAACTCATCAGCCTCCAATGAGATAGTGAAGAGTCTGCGTAGAGACAGGAGGTCGAACATCTGGCCCTCACAAAGACCCGGACCTGGACTTCAGAAGGAAACCTTCCTGCAGCAGCTCAGGAAGTCGCTAATGAGCTGCTCATCTAGTTGTGTAACACAATCATCAAGTCTGATCTAAAAAAATCACCATCCAGGCGTTGAGCACCTCCAGAATTCGGGGAGGCACCGCTGATCCTGGACACAATCCTGGTTCCAACTGGTACCCTGTCCACATTATCCATCCTTCAATCAATGGAAATATAGATAACAGAGATAGAAACATAACCGACCACTGTTAGCATAAAAACATAATTATTTAACACCACCATCATCTGAATCATTCCTTGGAATCGTCCATCAGGACTTTTTTTCTGTAAACCAGAGTCAGACATTTTGTATGAAGAAACACATTCTGATTATTCTCATATGAGAAACTGAAGCTGTAAAGTTTTGGATAGTGTCAGATTTGAGATGTTTGTCTGCCAACAGATTTGGCAGTGATGACTCTCGACGTCAAACTGTGAATCTACCAACTAATAAGTTCTTAAATTATTCTGAAAACACAAACCTCGAAAGCCAGGTGGTCCTGCAATCCTTTGGCCTGAAATACACGAATCCGTTTGTGCGGTGCATTACTCCGAAGGCTATTAATGTAAATATCCAGCTGGACAGAAATAGAGTTCAGTTCGAGTATCTGCCAGCGTTTTGACCCAGATGGTTCATGTGTTTCAGAGCCTTCATACCTTCTAGATCAATTTGTGTTTATTTACATCCTTGGCCTTCTCTGGCTTCAACCCAGTCAGCTATTCTTTCCTCTTTTTTTTTTTTTAACATTAAATGTGTGTTTGAGATTATGTCACATTAATTAGACTGTCAGTGTCTCCTCAGTTATCTATCGGATGTTGTGTATGCAGAGAAAAATCCTGTTCCTCGCTGGTTTTTAACAGCCTGATGAGGATGAACAGAGAATGAATGCAACATAACTGAAGATTAATTTGCGCTTTCCAGGTGTTGACGTGTTATGGTCTTAATTCAAAATGAAGTGTGAGAAAAGAAGATGGGTGGTAATCTAAACACCAGTGACCTTGATATTTTTATTTTTAGACATTGGCCTCAGTCTATAAGTGAATGAATCTACTCTGACCTCTTTAGGTTTTGCGATTGAACACAGATTTGCGTCAAAAAAGAGAGTAGTGGATGTTTTCATGCAGTCCAACAATGTTTGTTGTTGTTTTGAACAAAGACGTTGACTTCAGAGGGAGTCAAAAACATACTCTTCCACTTACAAATGAAAAACTGAGTGGTAATACTTTTTTAAACTGGCCTTTTCTGACTGACTTGATGGAGCAGGAGACATTACGATCATCATTTAAAGTGAGATAATGAACTTAGCCAGACGCTGCGGTAACAAAGAGCAGCACCGGCGTTCATTTGCAATTATGTTAATTCTTTAAGTCCAGTGTTGGTTATCTTTATCTCTATTTTTGGTCTCCACCAAGAAAGAATATTTGGGCTGTGAGATTCTTTGTTCACCAGCTGGACACTAATCATGACACTCAGTTATTTACTGCCAATCGGATAGTGAACACTCGGTTTCAGAGTTTTTTCCAGCTTCCTGCTGCAGCTTGAATTGACGCTGTGAGATCAGTGACACAGAATCAAGTTGAGTTGAAGGTCAGGCAGCTAAACAGTGAGACATTAAAACGCTTGTTGGATCTGTAGCACTGAGAGATAACTTCCTATGTATTTGCCAGCTTTGTTGGTCTCTTTTACATATCAGAAATATTGATTAATATGTTTCTCTCAATCAACCTGAATGTTTAGATGAAACTGCTGTTAAATGTAGATTTTTTTGGCTGCTGGACTCCAAGGTGTTCCTGTCATTTTGTCCACCAACTGTATCTGTATATTTAGTACATTTACACGTAAACAAAACACCAGCCTGCCCCGTCCTTCCCCACCACATCTAATACTTTGTGGCTGTAGCTGAATACCTTTACTTATCTCATGAGGGTATTTATAGGAGCTTACCCACACAATATGTATGTGTGTGTGTGTGTGTTTTACAACTATGGACTGGAAAGAAAATGTACACCCCCTGCAGAAACATCCCAACAGCAAATGGCTACTACTTCATATTGCCACCATTCAACAGTTACAGTTATAATGTATTTTATCTGACAATAACAAACCAGTTATATTTGATATGTGGTTTCAGTTGTTTCAGTGCATCCACATTATTGTTGGTGGAGCAAATAAAAAACAATTTAAAATGGGAATGGAAAAAAGTGCCAGGAGGGGTTGGGACACCACAGACGTGCTGTGGTCATTTAAGATACAAACTCTCACTCTTACTTAATGCAATGAGCTGAAAATGCAATAAAATGAAATGTATTTTACCTCTTTCTCCTGTCTGATTCCTGCTCTTCTTCCTTTCCTTTGCTCTCTCAGCTTCTCTCTCTGGGCTCTGTTCTACGTTTTCTTCCTCTTTGTTGTTCTTTCACAGGTTCCTCTTTGCCTCGTCCCTCCGTCCACTGTCAGTGCTGTGTGTGTGCGTGTGCGTGTGTGGGTGTGTGTCTCAGAATCAGGGGGAAATCAAAGTCTCATCCAGAACTGTGACGTAGCACCCCCCCCAACAAACCCTCCAGCCTCCAGCTGGCCTCCCTGAGGTCATGTCACACCCCCTTCATTCATTTTACACCCCCCACCTCCAGTATCCACCTCCATATCCAAATACAGCCACCCTGGTTGCCTCCCCTCCAAAAATATCCCAAAAGATGCCAGCTCTCTTTACTCCCCCCCCCGACCCATCACCCTCTGCTCGGAGCCCAAGGTGTTTTGGTGTTTTCTTTGTCTAACAGTTAATATCACTCATTACTCTTTTTTTTCACACTCTCACCAAGAATCAGTATGGATGGATTTAATAGATATGTCACTAAAAATACTATATGTTTACTGGACAGTTGTGGCCTCTTCTGAGCTTCAGAGACATAAAGCTGAAAATGATCAATTAATTCATGAGTAAAATAAAAGAACTGAATGAACAACATCATGTTTTCGGATTTATTGCTCTGTGTGCTGAAGGTCATCACCATTAACTGCTATGTTATTATTATTATTATTATTATTGTTATTAATAAGGAAGCTAAGAAAAAAAGAGCTAATTCAGCGTTTGCGCTGACGTCATACGAACAGGTGTTCCTGTGAGCGACGTCAGTTACGTGGTGACGTCGCTCCGTCTTCTCCCGATTATTTCTTTTAATGACCGAACTTACGTTTTTTTTTTAATTATTATTATTAATACTTAACAATTATATTTACATGTACGAATTGGAGCCTATTTAAGTAAATATTAGAAAGAAAAAATAAAACATTTGCTGTCCCGCCGGAACCTGTTCTGGTTTTCCTGTACAGTCAGGATGAAGTCGCTTCCGGGCGACAGAGTGCCAGCAGTAAACATGGCGGAGGAACTGCTGGAAACAGTGGACAGACTTCAGTCCCGGCTGCTGGAGAACCCGGAGCCTCGGAAGGTAATGGCTGGACGGGTGCAGGCGGACAGGTTTGGCCCGGGACACCGACCGTTTCCCGGCAGGCTGCGGTTTCTCGGTGGAGGCCGAAAAGAAGCGACAGTTCCCCGAGAGCCGATACGGTTTTTAAATGCTGCCTTCACGGACTGCTGTCGAGCTTCGACTATAAAAAAAAAAAATTAAATTAAAAAAAATATTTTCCGTGCTAATTCGTAAACAACAGTATTTTAAAAAAAAATATTAGTTACTCCCCCCACAAACGTCAGAAAATACAAACTAAAAGACAAATAATTGCCCCTGTGGTAACGTTATAACGACTCACAGCTCCAGCTGCTCATCTTACTTGATTTTAATTCTCAAGTATTGAATTATATGAAACATAGTGCCTAGGAGTAATATTTGATCAGAAAGGATTGGTGTGTGATTATTTAATGACAAAATTATCAAATAATCTCCAATTTTAATATACACAACTGACCACAACAGACAATCCAATCATGGTGTTGCAGATCTTTGGGATATGTCTGAGAAAAATCAACAGTCAAAAACTATAATATATGAAGCTTATTCAGTAGATGATGACCTGTTTGTCCAATTGAATTAACTAGGATGGTTATAGATTAAATTAATTGGAATTTGTATGATATTATACTATTATGACAAGTTTGCTCCTCATAACTGCAGCACTAATCTGATGTATTACATTTGATTAGATTTGACTGCATGTTTTATTTAAGTATTCTTCAATTTGCTTCTAATTTAGATGTGTTTTTTTTTATCTATACAATATCTGTTCTTCATAACTTTGGATATTAATAACTCCTGATCTGTGAATGCCAACCTTTCCCGACAGCCCGTGAAGGCGTCATGCGGACGTCACGATAATGAAGGGGTTTTAACTTCTTATATCGTAGTTGTTTAACTCCGGCTTTTAGCTCACAAACACACCTGTCAGGTGAGACACCTGTGCAGACGTCCAGTCGGAAGGCCAAATAAAAACAAGGAGCCGCAGCAGAATTTCTTTTCCGGCCAAAGTCGAGGCCAGATAGCCGTTAGCCATCCAGCTAACAGCGTTAGGATGTAATGACTGGAGGCCTCCGATGTGAAACTGAGCTGCTGGTTCAACAGCGATAATAATGACAATTAAAATGTTATTCATTATTATTATTATTATTATTATTATTATTACAATAATTCACCAGCTCCGACCTCCCCCCTTTGTTTACTTTCTCTGCTGACATGTTGCTGCTTCCCAAAACAAAACAGACCTGATCTGTATGAGGTTTGGTCAACATGAGCCATGATCTGGTTTACAAAAATCTATATCTTTATTTAAAAAAAAAAAAACTATAAAGAAAAGTGTGGGATAATAGCTAAGTGGTTTTCATTTATTATTATAATTTTTTTTTTTTTTTTTTACCAAAGCCATACCCTGTTAGGCCACGACATCATTCAGTCTGCATGAGGCAGGACTGGGTGATGGATGTGCAGCCAGACAGCAACACAGCTTCTTAATGAAAAGAGAATAATATCAAATACAAAAAAAAAAAACAAAAAAAAAAGCCTCTCCGTCTCCTCTGTTGAACGAATATAAATAATCCAGATTTGAATGCATTGAACAGATTTTACAAGATGATCTAATGTAAATCGCTCTGAAGTCAGAACTGTGGGTGAAATTGAAATTTGGGGGTAAAACATAAACAAACCATCACGCATGCATACAGATAAGTCAGTGGTGTTTTCTTAAATTCATCTTGGTCAAGTAGACGAAGTCAGGACAAAGCCATCCTATTTTCTGTCATCCCGTTTTTTAAAAGCTTATTCCTTGTACCTAATAACACACATGGCTGTCACTTCTTCCTTTATTAGTGTAAGTGTATTATTAGTGTTATATCAGAATATTCTTAGAAACATTGTATTTTAGTACTTGGATGTTAAATTAAGTATAATATCACAGTACTAATTTATAAAATATCTTGAAATTATTAGGTTTAAACTACATTTGATATTCAACACTGTCCATTTAACATATATAAAATCATATTTCTGGAAAGATTTGCCATAAAAACCATTCACTTAACGATATATGTGTGTGTATATATTAAAGCTGCACTATTAACTGTAGTATATTCAAATCGTCATATGGACAAGTGTGATGTTCAAGATTTAATTTTTTTAAATGAGAGTAAATTGCGTCAACTGAAATTGCATTTGTACACCACAACTACAATATTTACCAACATAAATATAACATTATGAGACACTGAGGAGAAAGTTATGATGAGAGTGTAAACATCCTAGAAAAGCCTCGTGTAATTGGAAGATTTGTTCACTGTGTTCATCATCACAATGTCTGCCAATACAAATGCCACTGAAAATAGCTGTTGGATAAAAATATTAGATTTAAATGGGGCTCATACTTCTTAACTAAGCCAAAGCAATGGATGCTATTTATTATGAATGAAACTCTGTAGACATCTGGAATAGATAACTAATTTATTCATTTAGTGCCTCTTCTTTAAATAATAATATTTTTTTTATATTTCATTTTTCAGCTATTAAAGACCCTAAAAAGACTGGGTGAACTTCCCATGACTGTACATATACTAGTGGTAAGTATTTGTAGATTCATGGCTCACATCCTCCTGATTTCCAAACTTGAATGTCTGACAATTAAAAAAAAAAAAAAAAAAAAGATGAACAAAAACACGAAGTCAAGCTGCAGGAGGAGTGAAACTGTTGTAAACCTGCAGCAGCACAGAGGAGCTCCTGATGCTCTTGAACGAGACATTTAATCCACGACTGCTCCAGGTGACAGAGGAAAAATGTGGTGCTCACTTTTACTGCCTTGCTCGGTGGCAATTATAAGGAGAGCCTGAACATGTCTCTGACCAATCAGCTTGCCCGGCTGAAGTGGCCTTGCAGCTGTAAAAGTAAAATGAACGCACACAGACTGAATGTCAGACTCTTCTCATGTGAGCTTTAACTACAGTAAGAAGGACACCAATATATTTAGGCCTGAGACACTAGAGAGATGTGTCCATGCATTCACTTTCTTCCGTTCTCTTGTAGGAAACCGGAGTGGGGAAGACTGTGAACTCTTTCAGGAAGCATGAAATAGCCGGAGAAATGGCGAAAGGCCTCGTCGCCAAATGGAAGAAACTTGTTCCTCAGTCCACAGACAGGTACTGTTCTGCATATGGAGCAGAGCCCTCTGGTGTGTCACTCTGTTCCTGCAGTGACCATAGACTCTGGAGACTGATTGGCTTTTTGGCTTGTGTGCTGTACAATTAAGAATCGTTTTAACAGGTTGCACATTATCCAGACTGTTGATTCCTGAGAGAAGGGAAAAAATCTCCAGTGTTTTAACGATCATTATACATTTCTGCTGTGTCTGCATTGAAGCTGACTCACACTGCTTCAGGTAAACAGCAGCTTCCCCCCTATAGATGAGAAAGAGAGCAGCCACAATGTAAAAATAAATAAACTGTGCAGCGCTTTACAAACAGTCAGTTTCAGATAATGATGTGTTTTCAGGTTTCAGGAGCGACACAGTAAACTGTAGTGTTGACAGGCTGTGCCGCCGGGCAAAATGTTTCCAGGAGCCCTGATTTATGATTTAAGACCTGGTCTAATTTTGAATAACACAAATACATCATATTTTTGGCTCTTTGAGTCCATAAATTGTCTGTTAATCATCTCTCAATGTTTGTGACGTCCCTGAGAGGAAATTTCTGGCATCACATCTTCTCTCACTTCTGTTTCTGGCGATTGTGTCACCGATGTCTGTTTGTCCCTATCAGATCCAGCAGCCACGCCAAAGAGGCCTCTCGGTCACATCCACACTCTCGAGGCCCAGAGGCAGTTGGGGGTGGGGGGAACAGACACACACGGGCGCCCTCCCCCGAGGAAGAGCCCTCCTACATGGAAGAGGAGGAGGAAGACGAGGAAGAGGAGAGAGGCTATCACACCAACTACTCGCCCTCGCCTCCTCAACACGAGGAGTACAGCCCCCCACAGCGAGGAGGCTACCAGTCAGACGAGTATGAGAGCCCCGAGCCTGAACCTGAACCTGAACCTGAACCTGAACCTGAACCTGAGCCCAGTCCTCCTCCTCCTCCTCCTCCTCCTCCTCCTCGCAAAGATGTTCGTCATGTAAAACCAAACAGAGAGCCCAGCAAAAACCACCACCACAGCGACCGAAACAGGGACAGAGACGAAGAACGGCGGCAACGCCACGCACAGACGAGTAGTGATCGAGGAGGAGGAGGAGGCAGTGAAGGAAAGAGACGGGCTGCAGACAGAGAGAGACAGCAGAGTCCAGTACAAAAACCCACCAAACACAGCAGGAAGTCCAACGTACAAGAGAGCAAGAGGGAAGAGAAGAAGAAAGGAGGAGATGATGGTGAGAACATCAGCTTTCCCTTTCCACTAAACCAGTATCATGGTCAATTCGATCCTAGAGCAGGTTGTATCTGTCTTTTGTCTGCGTGATGTGTGAAGATTAAAGCATAGCAACAAAATAAAGGATTAGTTAAAAAGTGGATAATGAGGCTGTAGCACTGTAGTAATTTTAATTTCAAAGCTCGCTTAGTGAATTTCATTATGTTAAATAATAGTAGATGCCAAAATGATGACTACGCAGTTACAAAATTATTATAAAATAATTATCTCTGCAGCAGCAGCCATTTTTATTTATTTTTTTATCAGTCTGGATCACAAAATGTTGCAGAGAAACACATTCTGTATGAGTTAATGCAGATACTGTAGGTTCAGTGTTTGGAGAATGTACCACCATGAATTCTTGACTAATAATCTTCAGGTCTGTTTAAAGGCATCATTTAAGGCTCTAAGAGTTTATCGTGCTGATATTTTAGAGCTGCAGCAATTAACTGCTTTGTTTTATTAGCCAATGACAGTTTTCCACAGCCTCTAATTTTTTTGTTTACATCTTTATTTCCAGGGCGACCACGAGCACTGAAGGACTCTCCACCCAAGGAGGAGGAAGAGGACTTTGAGACTCCCACCATGTCCTTCGAGTCCTTCCTAACATACGACGCCCCAACCTCAGTCAAGAAGAAGAAGAAGCCATCGTCGTCGTCGTCGTCGTCGTCACACAGTCGGCCATCTCACTCGTCCTCCTCCGTGTCGTCTTCCCGACGTACTCGCACCCCGCCGCCGCCCGTGACGTCGTCTTCTTCCTCCAAAGTGAGCAAAGCCAACGGCACTCAAAGCACCAAGAGGTCACATTCAAGCTCCAGTTCATCAGCTGCTGCATCAGCACCAGAGAAACGCAGGAGGGTGAGAGCTTCGCGAAAACTAAAAAGTTTATAAGAAAATCATTTCTCATTTTATACGTCGGACAGTATCTCAGCCTGTCACGCAGAAGATCAGGGTTTGATTCCCTGACGGGGGAGAGAACAGGTACTCTTCAGGCAGCACGGCACTGTAGTGGTTAGCGCTGTTGCCCCACAATAAGAAGGTCATGGGTTCGGTTCCCATCCTGGAGAATTTCTGTGTGGAGTCTCCATGTTCTCTCCGTGCCTGTGTGGGTTTCCTCCAGGTACTCCGGTTTCCTCCCACCATCCAAAGACACCATGTTTGGGTTCATTGGTGACTCTAAATTGTCCGTAGGTCTGAGTGTGAGTGTGAGTGGTTGTTGGTCTCTGTCTGTCTCTGTGTGTTGGCCCTGCGATGGACTGGCAACCTGTCCAGGGTGACCCCACCCTCACCCAGTGTGAGCTAGGATTGGCCCTAAGAGGATAAGCTGTAGAAGATGAATGAATTATGTTTTTTTTATAGTGAACATGAATCTGTATTTCACTCAGACTAATCTGTGAATAAACAAAGAAGTGTGTTTTGTGTTCAGGTGGTCGAGGCTGTTCCAACTCTGCCCGAAATCCCTCTGCCAGCAATTCAACCCAATTACAGACCTCTCCCCTCCATTGACGTCACACCGCTGTCCCCCCAGAGACGTAAAGGTAATGCCCCCACCTTCCAATGGAAATGAATGAGGATCATGTGACAAGCACAAATGTCCTTCCTTCTTGTTCCATTTTTGTTCTCATATTTGTTTCCTTTTATACTGCCTGAAGAAGGACACCATGTTCAAAACAAACTGCTGTATAGACTAGTGTTTTTGTTCTCTGTACCATTCAGCTCCTGTTTATATGACCACGTTGATTGTGAGTGAGGGTGTCTTTAATTTTCTCATTTTATTACTCTGAGAATCTCATTAGAATAATGAATAATAATTTGTGTTTCACTTCGGCTCTGAAATCCTTGAAATGGAGATGATTCTTCAGTCTTATACAAACTGCAGACTGATCTTGGTTGACAAGGACGTGAAGTGCATGAATTTTCATGTTAAATTTGCAGCTTGTTTCCAGTTTGCTCATTTCAATGCATCTGTCCGTGCAGCTATAACACACAAAGGATGAAGGCGTCTCTGTCTCTGATAAAATAAAAAGACCCTAGGTCTCAAGCAGCAAAGTCAAGGTTTGACGACATGAATTCACTTGAATCTTAACCAGGCTCTCCTGGAAAAAAGAAGGCTTTTCTCAGTGTCAGCGTATCTATAACTGTCAAACTTTTACTTTGTTCCTCTTTGTCTTTCAGTTCCTGTCTACAATGACGAGGAAGATGCCGGGTTCACAGGGAAGCGTTTTAACTCCAAAATGGTGGTCTACTCAGGATCCAAGACGTCTTACTTGCCCAAGATGATGACCCTGTATGAGCAGTGCATCCGAGTACTGCAGAACAACATTGATTGTGAGTGGAGCTGTTGAATTTTGCTCTGTTCAGATGTTGACAAACAAAACTGTCAGATAAACTTTTGGACGCAATTTCACAATCATTATTTTAAACTTTAAAATATAAATTTAACTAATTGCTTCTTCAGGCCAGCAGATTTTAGTGCATTTCATTATTTGACACTCTGAACAGTTTAACTGTCAGATGGAACATTTCTTCATGAGGGATAAAAGGTGAACAGGAAATCTAATCTACAAATGCATGAGTCAATAGCTGTGTCCCAATTGAGGGGCTGACAGTTTACGAAGGTGTGGCCCTTCGTCGCTGCTGTATAGACGGATATGACTGAACCAAAGGTAGACGGTCTGATTTACAGAGCCATCTCAATCCTAGCAATCTTGACAACATGTCACTTTCTTTCACAAAAACCCAACGTATTAGGGCTGTTGGTTTGAACAGTCGTACTTTTAGCTGAAACCCAAAACTTGTATTAAAATTTGTACTTCTCAGACTGTCTGTCGATGTTTTTTGCTGCCGTATTGTTTTTATAACCGTGCCAAATAGTGTTATGACTGGCTGTGCCTTCAAGGATCCACATTTTGATCCTTTGTTTCCCAGGAAAAGGACAAAGATGTTGTAGACAGTTCAGTACCAGCAGCTCTGATTGTTCTGGTGGTGTAGCCACAGCTAATATGATCGTCTCTGTGGTCATTTCCTGACCCAAACCACTTAAAGTCACCACACAAACATGACAGTTTGTGCCCGTCTGTTCTTTCAGCCATCGCTGAGGTGGGAGGAGTTCCCTTTGACATCCTCGAACCAGTTCTGGAGCGATGTACGCCGGAGCAGCTGTTCCGCATCGAGCAGAGCAACCAGGTAAACACACACACACGAAAAACTGGCCCTCACCCCATTTCCTAACCATAACCATCAACACATCATGCTGACTGTTACTCCCACTCTGGTAGGATCCAGATGTTTGTACCAACAAAGGTCGAAATAACATGAAAAGAAAAAAACAACAACACATTTCTTCTGTTTGACTTTGTGCCCTTGATTTCATTTAATCTTTTGCCATAATGTGATCCCATTGCCAACATTTTCTGGAGGATCATTAAATTTTTTCAACCAAATGTGTGTAGATGTGGGTTGCATGACAGTCCTTTAGTATTAATATTACTACATTTAGCTTTAACTCCCCTTTAAGGGCTCTGACTGGATCATCAGTCTCTGTTTAAGCTTTGTTGACTAATTGCTTTTTATGTCCTTGACATGTAACAAAATGTTTCCCTTTCTCTGTCAGTGTTTTACGGAGGACTCTGATGAGCTGTGGATGCGTCACTGTCAACGGGACTTCAAGCGCGAGTCTCCTCAGGAGTACGAGTCGTGGAGGGAAATGTATCTGAGACTGCACGACGAGCGCGAGGAGCGACTGAGGCTCCTCACCCAGAACATCACGTCTGCTCACGCCAACAAACCCAAAGGTTAAACTCTTAACCCTGGTCTCCATTTAAAATTTTACAACCAAAAATTTAGAATGAGCGTAAAAGATACTGAACCGAAGTAAGGAACGGATTCTGGAGGTGTGGAGCTTTTGGACTGACTGATCAAGGTTGTGTGGCGTTGAGTTCAGCTCGGATCAAAACAAAGAGTTCTATTCCACCGATGAGAAGGCGTGTTTTACCAGAGTTATTGAATGTATATTTATAAAGGTCTTCAAATGTGTTTTAGAGCGACGTTCTGTTTCTCTTGGCAGGACGGCAGGTAAAGATGGCATATGTAAATTCTGTCGCCAAGCCGCCACGTGACGTTCGCCGCCGACAGGAGAAGTTCGGCACCACCAGCGGTCTGTCAGCAGCCGCCTCCAACTCAGCCGCAGCTCCCATTAAGTCAGTGTAATACAAGACAATACAGTTTGGTTACATGTTGATTAAACTCATTATCTGAGAATAAATATGAGGTGGTGCAGAAGTCACTAATTTTTTTTTTACTGCATTTGAAAATGTGAAATTTTGATCTCAATCTTTGACCCTTATTTTTTAAACATTTTGACTTGAAATTAGGTCCTTTGAGAAGAACGATATGGTTTGGAGTCAGAGTACGGTATTAACGGGTGTTAACTTCTGTCACTTCATCATTTTAAATTCACCAGATTTCCTCTTCTTTTGTCTTTCAGAATAAGGCCAGCCACCACAGAATACTCTGGTGAACCCAGCCGCTCCTCCTCTTCCTCCCAGCTCAACCCTTCACCCAGCTCGTCCCGCTCCTCAGCTCTGGGTGGAGGAGCAGCAGCAGCAGCAGCAGGAGGAGGAGGAGGAGGACACGCTGCCAGGGATAAGCCGGCGGTCAAAAGTAAGTGTGTGTTGAAGTTTTTGGGTTGTTTTTTTTGGGGGTTTTTTTTATATGTTGCTTTAAATGTAAAATATCGTCTGTTTCCTCTCTGGCAGAAATTGCCCCCATGATGGCCAAAACTATCAAAGCATTCAAGAACAGATTCTCCCGTCGATAGTGTGAAAGAAACTGAATGTATTTTATTCCAACTGTGTTTTTAATTTAAGTTTGGTAAAAATTTTACCGCACAGACACACACACACACACACACACACACACACACACACACACACATCACATCACTTTTACCATCATCTTTACCCACCAAACATATCATGAACTTTACAGTATTGGTGGAAAACGGTTGTTTTGTTTTGTTTTTGTTTTTTTTATATCTGTTTTGGGCTCTTCAAATAAGTATTTAAATCTTAAATGACGGTCAAAAGCTCTAATATCTGTGCTAAGGAAATCAAGTCGCTCACTTTTTATAGGATGTAAAAGGATTCACAAAGTATGTTACTCTTCCTGCTATGTTTTTGTTTTGGTTTTTTTAAAGAATAACCAGTTATCTCTGCATAAAGACTGGAAAAGGAGAAATATTCTGTCTGATTCTATAAAGGCAGAAAAAGATCTTGGTACCAGCACCTTTAACTTAAGCTTTTAACACATTATGTCATAGATTTTATGAAATGGTTAAACTTAATTCAGTTTCTGATCAGCTCTATCTTCATTCTGCTGGACTTATGTTGACCCCTGCATTGATTTCTTTTTTTTTTTTAAATTGACGTTATACAGTATTTGGAAAATTATTTACACAAATATATATATTTTTTGACTTCCTGGTGCACGTCATCAGATACTTTGATCTCCCTGTGACTGAAAATTTAACAAAACTAAATAATGTCAGACACTTTTTCACTTTTTCAACCTTTACCTTTTTTTTTTTTTTAATTTAAAGAATTAAAATGGTTAATTGAAGCTGCCACTTGTATAAATTAACATCCATTCAACAGTAGCAGCCTTATTCTCCCCCTCCCCCCCATTAAATTCCTGAGGACACGGTTTTACATTGTAATGTATTTATAACCACTGAGGACTTTTGGGCCATATCGTCCCCATGATGATGTGCGTCCCATCATAACGGGGTCTGTAGTGTTACTGCTTTGTTATACAAATTGAACTGACATGACATACTGTTAGAAAATATCTTTGGAGGTCCTGGTAGCCAGAGCTTTTTCTGCTTTTGGCCACAGTCAAGTTTTCTTTTCCACCCTTTTCCAAACTTTGTGCTAATCAGCTTCTGGTTGTAGCTTCATATTTACGGTACACACCTGAGAGGACTTCTGATGGTCTCATCTAATTCCCGATTAGTAATATGTTACTTTTCTTTATGACCAAATGATACACTACATTAGGAAAACCTCGACACACTTGTTTTGTTTTTTAATTGCTTGCATGGTGCACGTCAGCTGCAACGTTAAGACTCCACCTGAGACATCAGCTGGCTGCTGAAAGCAGAAACAAATACATGCATATTTAAACATGTTTTGCCACGTACCCTTTTCAGTTTGTAGGGCTGAAATTATACCTATGAACTGCACACAGACACACACATACACAAACACATCTAGACTTATTTTAACCCCCTGTGGCTTCAGCCCATGTTTTCCTGCTGTTGAATGTGTGCGTCCCTCTTTCTATTTGCTTCACTGTGACAAATGTTCTCGAGTGATGACGTAAAAGATGAAGAAAAACAACAATGAGGAAATAAAGGTGATCGGATGTCTGCGGCTTCAATCCACAACAATGATGATGAGATGTATTTATTTTCAACACTGGGACCTGGAACCCCACAACATGGGCTCGATAGGAAGTAGATTAAAATTGTAATTTTATTAGATTTTAATAAATGTTATATGGTCATTTTTATTAAAATTGACTTTTTGCCCTTGAATTGTTTCTGTCTCTTCTTTTGAACATCTGAATTTTTCTCTCTGATAATTAACACTATGGTTGTAATATTTTTGTGTGTAACATTAACACATTTATTCCAGTATTAGGCTGAAATCTGTTTTTCTCTTCAGTGTCTCTGATCGTTACTCGTCAATCTGAAGGGATAAAAAAAAGAGAGACTGTTTTGTTTTGTTGTTTATTATGTTTATTGTGACCTGAAGAAAGTTTGCGTCAGTTATGACATTTGGTGGTAAGAGACGCGAGCCAATCAGAGGGCAGATCACAAATCTTCAGAGGAAGACTCCCACCAGCCCTACGTGCCCTTCAAAATAAAGCCAAGTTGCTTTAACATTTTCACACCTTGTGAATCACATGTTCCTTAAAAATCCATTTTATCTATCTATCTGTCTATCTGTCTATCTATTTACAGCTTATAGGTTTGGAGCAATATTTTATTAATTATTGTAAATTATTAAAATAAATTATTGTATTTTCTTAGATGCTTATTAACTTCAAATTCCCTGAACTGTTAGTGAATTTTTTACCATCACATCGCTAAATGCGGCCAAAATATCAAATAAAATCCAATCCTATTAAAAAAGTATTTGAAAGGTGTTATTGTGAAATATATTGTTTAATAGTTTTATGGTTTGAAGCAGGTGGATTTCCTTTTATTTCCCCAGTTCGTATAAAAATACAATAAAAAAAATTTGCTGATGAAATTAAACCCATTTTATTTCATATTTTTAGCGCCAGCGTTAATTTTATTTTGACAACCTAAACCCGGAAGATGCCGTAACATCCGGCGGCGTGACTGCGGAGGGCAAGTCGCCGTGAAGTGAAACTTGCTGATCTCATTTCTGTTTATAAAAACATCCAGAGTTCCGGACTGGTCCAGCCTCAGGTGCTCCGGCTGCCCGTCAGGACCAGCAGCCGCTTCTGCTCCACGATGTCCGGCCACGGTCACGGACACGGACACGGTCACGGCTGCGGCTGTGAGGGAGAACACGAGCCGGCGGAGAGGGGCCTGGAGTACGGACTGTACCGGCGGATCGACCTGGAGAAGCTGCAGTGCCTGAACGAGAGCCGGGACGGGGACGGAAAGCTGGTGTTCAAGCCCTGGGAGAAGCGCACCGAGCGGGACAAGGTAACGGCCACACCGAGGGGGGCGGCGGCTCCGGCCGAGCAGAGGGCAGCTGTCCCGGGGATGAAGTCTGCGAGGATCCGCTGGCTGCAGACACCCCCGACTGCGACAGAGACAAAGTTTAACATTTACCACAAAATGATGCTGAGGTTGAGTCTGTGTAGGATAAAAGTCAACGCTCCTTAAAAAAAAAAAGAAAGATTTATTATTATTTCGGCTCCTTTGGTGGCATCTGGGCGGTTTCTATCCATAAAAAGGTCTGCAGAGGCTGTGAGGGGCAAACAGACAGGAGCCACCTTTTTAGACTCAGGGTAGGTTATTATATTTAATATCTGCCTCAGACACATGGACAGAAATCCGCCCGGGTGGCAGAGAAGGACAGAAAAGAAGCCTGCAGAACTTTCTGAAAAATTTGCACTTTTTCAGAATTTCTTCAGTGTCACAGCAGTAAAGTGATCGATGTGCACTACTGCAGGCAAATTTGTTGAACTAAACAATTATGGACTCAAAAGGTGTCAGTGTGAGCCTGCACTTAAACACACAGTGAGTGAGTTTGGCCAAATCCCAGTCTGATAATAATAATAAAGTGCCTTATTGTCGCCGTCAAACTGTAATTACTCTGAAAGGATTCATCTTTTCCTCTCCTAGTTTGTTGAGAGTGATGCCGATGAAGAGTTGCTGTTCAACATCCCGTAAGTCCTAAAATTATATGTCATCCTCATCATGCGTGTTGTTGTGTGTATTTATAGACAGCTCATTTGCAGTAATGATACTTTAATATTATAAAATCTGTTGGCAAAGACAGCACATTGTTGCAAAGTAATACTGATATGAACTCTTTTTGTATTTTGCAATTTCACACCAAAATGACTCATTTCATTTTTGGTTTTTACATTTCACTGTTTATCCTTCATGACAGCTTCTGCCCTCTTCTCGTCTTTCACCGTCACAGCGTCTTGTTTTGGTCCAGATAGCATCTCCTCTGTAAGCGTGTTGCATCTCTTTCAGTTTTACAGGCAGCGTCAAGCTCAAGGGCATCATAATTTCTGGAGAAGACGATGATTCTCATCCGGCTGAGATCCGACTGTGAGTGTCTGCTCTGCTTCTCTGCTCAGGGGTCAGGGAGGCAGCACAGGATAAACTCCTTGACCCCAGGACACTTTAAAGGCATGATTTAATGAATTAGTTGTGTGATGATAGAAAGCGCCCCATTAGAGTTGGACCTTTACAAAATTTAAATTAAATCTATTGGTCTGTTCCTCGTATTACAGATTGATCACATGACACAAGATGTTTATCCCACAAAAAACCATCACAATAAATCAAAACACACTTTTCGTCCAAGGTACAAAAACATCCCTCAGATGTCCTTCGATGCCACTGGGAGGGAACCTGAACAAGCCTTCAGACTCAACAGAGACCCTGTTGCCGAGCTGGAATACCCGACAAAGTGAGAGCATGAAGTGTCATTTTTTTCATTTTAGTCTGGTAAAGTCAGGAAGCTGTAACTAGCTCGGCTAGATCCTCTACAGTCTTTTAGATTTGCCTACTCAAGATAATTTACTTTAGCATCAGGATCCTTTTCGGAGCAACTTGAGACAAGTGAAGCCAAGCCAAGTTTCTCTTTCTGTTGGTCTTGACCTGCCATCAGGTCATTTTGAGCATGTTCACAGACGTCACTCCCTGCTGGTTTGAACGAACAAGCTTTAGATTTCTCCCGTGTTGACACATTTCCCAAACCACTACCTCAACTTCAAGCGTGTCTTGTTCTGTTGTGGTTCCCAGGATCGCCCGTTTTTCCAACGTTCAGCATCTCTCCATCCACATCTCAAAGAACTTTGGAGCAGAGAGTACCAGGGTCTACTACATCGGTCTGCGGGGCGAATACTCAGAGGTCAGTCCGAACCTCAACCTTGCACATGAAACATTGCCATTGCCAATGAGGGCCATTACCCATTGCTGGGCAATTTTTATTGCTTTTTCTGTTGCACAGACAGGGCTCTGAATTTAAACATCTATGTTTGTGCAGCTACCATCCACCCCGACCCCCTCCCGGGGACTAAATGTAGTGCTTCTGAATATAATCCATCCGAGGGGAAAGTTTTAAATGTGGTTTGTAGGACACAAAGACATTGTATAATTAAATGTTAAATTATCCAGTAGCTGATGAGTCACTAGCCATCCCACCATCCCTGAAGAGTAGTTACAGTCGACAGCTGGGTGGATTTTAAACGACCACTCAAACCCCTTTTAAACTTAATTTCAGCTCCTTCCATCTGGACGAAGGTTCATAGTCCCAAAGTGTAGAACAATATAAAGACAATCAATAAATTTGCAGTGAGTGTTTATTCTTTCAGTCAGATGCTTTGATGGCGGTAGATATATTTTGTCATAATTTTGTGCTTTTTCAGGAACATATTAAAAAATTGATTTTAAAAAGGGAGAGAGGGAGAAACTATACTATACTATTTCATGCTCTTTCTTTGAACTGAACAATTTATGTGTTTGTTTGTTTTGTTTTTTTTAATACTAAAAGTTCTTTAATAATGAAGTGCAGCCATTCTAATGTATGTTGGTTTCTAAATGCAGTAACCTTTTCTCTCGGTGCAGGGTTTAATGTGTTGTTTTCCCTTCCTTGGCCCTGTGTTTAAGGCTGTTTAACACAACACACTATTTATGTGTTTGTCCTTTCTTGACGTCAGCTTGTCTTTTTTTTTTTGTCTTTAAAGGCTCACAGACATGAAGTGACGATCTGTAACTACGAGGCGGCAGCAAACCCTGCAGATCACAATGTGGAGAGCATCTTCCCGCAAACCAACTTCATTTCCTGAAAGCTTCAGCGAGTTGGGAGGAGGAAGAGGAGAGATTTCAGTGGCGTCTGCCGACTGTCATTGACATGAGTCAAAAAATCAAAGATGAGTTCAACGCTGCATACTGGCAGGTTGGTCAAGCTTGACCGTGACTGAGCAGTGAAATCTGATGACCAAAGGGCTTCAAATGTGTCTGGAAGTGCCAAATTGTCGCTCTGTTTTCTATGGCAATGAAGACTGATGGCTTAATGTGGACAAAAAGCTTAATAATAAATGCATGAAACATTGACACTCAGACAAAGTCTGTTTGTTAGTCAGTTTAACCTGTATATTCTGATTCACCAAGACATCCATCACCACAATAAAGTGACAGCTACTATGAAATAAATCAGTGAAGGCTGGAAACGAACCCAAACACTGGTAATGTTTGCTTTATGAAATTACTTTGATTGCCACGTTTACACTCTACATCCATAATCTGCTGCTGATTTCTAAATATATAACACTCACAGTTAAACTTCTGCAGAAAGAAAATATGTCGTACTCATCTGAAGTCAGTTGGCACTCTGGATACACAAGCCCATTTTTGAATGGCAAAAAAAAAGTTAAGAAATATCTACCATAAAGTTAATTTCCCTTCAATAAAGCCAACACAGAATCCAATTTTGACTTATTTTCTGCCACCTAGTGGGTTATTTTGTGTCTGTCTTTTTGCCTGAGTGTTAACAGAAGTACCTTCTTACCCCAGCTGTTTGCTTCAGGACTATTATTCTTATTCAGTTTTCCTGCAGATCAGACGTCACAATTAGTAGTATACACTCCATTAAGGCCCACAGCTCCGCATTTAAATGGACACATATTTGCAAATCAAAGCTAAGTGATGCAGACTGCACCACGTCAGTGCTGTGTTATTGGGTCAGTACACTCTTACACAGGAATTTGGACCAAATCATAAGGAGTTTGTTAAAATGTGCAATTATTTTAGCAAATATTACTTTAGGCAAATAATACAAAACGTGAGCAGTTGAAGAATAAAGCAGCAAAGTAATGCAGAATTATTCAGTAATATTTTGAGTTTTGTTTTTTAAAAAAAAAAGTATATCTATTATATTTTAGATTTAATTTGTGTGTTTTGTGAGATTAAAATAAATAAAAAAAAATAAAAATAAAAAATGGAGGTCGCGATCGGAGCGGGGCGTTGCTACCGGGTTGCCATGCAGTGACGTATGCGCGTTCTGTCCCCGCCCCCTGCTGGTGTGCGGCCAGAAGCGGAAGTTCCGTTCCGTCGTGAACTGGGACAGCGAGCGGTGAGTGGATGAATTTCTAGCAGCAAACGGGCCGAAGGTCTCAAAATATAACCCCGTTTTTATCACGGGTCCGAGCCGAACCGGTGCAGAAGGCTTTCTGCCGTTTTAACGTGTTTCCCGAGAGGGCGGGTCCGAGTTAGGATCGTAAGGGAAAGCTCGCAGCGGGCGAAGAAAGACACCGGCGGACAATACGACCAGTGTGAGCGGCGTTAGCTAGCAGCCGCCGCTCCGGGTATTGTGTGAGCCTTAAACCGGGATTAAACCGGGATTAAACCGGGATTAAACCGGGATTAAACCGGACTGCGAAAGTCGTGAGTCGGACAGCCTGGTTTTGTGTTATTTATTTTAGGAGGGGGGGGGGGGGGGGGGCAGTAGAGGCTTTACAACGCTGAATGCCATCACAACCGAGGATGAGGAGGAGGATGGTGGGTCGCATAGCAGCGATAACCGTTCATTGTCCGACACCTCCACCTGCCGATGCTAACCGGGTGGAGGTGACGGCAGCAGCCGGTTTCTGACCGCAGTGTGTCTCTCCGGGAGCTAACAGCAGGCGCAGAGCAGTTAGCTGCTCCTGGAGGGAGGGGGTGAGGAGGGGGTGAGGATGGGGGGGGGGGGGGGGGGGGGGGGGGGGGTGAGCCTGTCACTCAGTGCCGCATATTATCCTGTTGTTTGCCAGCCATCCGTGGCCACAGAGCAGAGAGCTGTGTGTGTGTGTGTGTGTGTGTGTGTGTCTGCAGCAGCCAGCCTCTGTTTTTGACTTAAATGTAATTGGAGACATGCAGGATGGAGAACTCGTGATGTGCTTTAAGTTGCCTGCTACACAGCCCTCGTTTTCTTTTTCCTCTGTTGGCTCCGTGTCATTTAAAACACAACACTGATCAATTGGCTTTGGCTCAGATGGTCCAACATTTTGAGTCAGTAATCTGATAATGTTGCAGGCATCGGCATCCTTGGTGCTCTTTTTAACTGCAGCACAGCAGAACAGTAACTGTGCAATTACAATAGCCAAAATGCAAGAACATAACCTTCATTATCTTCATTAGGACTGTAGCTATGAATTACTTACATTATCAATGAATTTATTTTTTGAAGGTGATTTATTAACTGGCTTATTTATTCAACTATCAAATCAGAAGATTTTGATTTGATTTTTAATTTTTACTGGGTAAAATAAGAGTGAAACATCAAAATAGCTGCAGATTAATAAACCTATCATTCCTGCTCCTCTATCATATATTAACATTTAATTTTCAATCTGCTACAACTTATCGATCAACCTTTAACTATTTACAGAGTATCTTTTCTGAATTTTATTTAGAGAGAGGACATGAAATGAAGGGGCAGAGAAAGGGAAGGGATAGTGTCCTCATAGCTCCCCAGTCTGAATAAAACCAGGGATGATGTAGATCAGCAGCTTAAAACCAGAGACCAGCTTTAGTTTTTATCTGATGTGAGGAAAGGTACAGATTATTATTTTCATCCATTCATTCATCATTTAATCAAGTGAAAGAAAAAATGTACATGCAGTGTTGTCTGTTATCTCACAAGCAAAAATGCTGAACATTTTCCAGTTCTAAATATCAGGATTTATTGGTCTTCTCTATCACATGGCTTTTTTCAGCTGCATACGAAACTATAAAGTCAGACTAATGATTTGGACAATACAGATAATATTAATCAAAAGGAAAAGCACAGAGAAAGATCATTTAAATTGAATGTTTTTAAAGGAAATACTTTTTCACTGCTTTTGATATCAAGAGAAGTCTTAATTTAGCTCAATGCCCAAAATCTATTTGAAACTAGATCCATCTTCATGTCACAGAATCAACATTAAACTAATCAGCTGTTCCTGCCAGATAAAAACACAGGTTATTACTCCACCCACTGTTAGTCACTACAGGAGAAGGACCATTAAAAACTAAGGTAAAAGTGAATACGGAGTGCAGCTGCATCTGTTTAGTGTTTTTAGGAAGGCGCAGTCAGATAATGAGAGCAGATTGAAACTGCATTAAACAACAAATGAATATCAGCTGGTGTTAACACAAGTCCTGGTTTCAGTTGTTTTTGTAGATCCAACCTGAATTGGACTGGATGCTTGTATGCAGCGTGACACTATTTTTAACCAACGTCCTCTTCCAGAAGCACAGAGAGTGAGCCATTGTTTCTTAGAGCGTGCTCTGAAAAGCCCACACAGTTTTATATGCTGGTGCGCAGGCTTTTGGGTCATTATGAATCTCCTCAACAAGAACAGGTGGAAAAAGTGGGCTATAAAAGTAATAAATCACCTCTTTGCATATGCTCCCACTTTTAGAGAGCTTCTTCTACTTGTTGGAACAGATCGTTCAGTTTTCCTGCACTCGTCCATCTCTGTCTTTTCTTATCTATCAGTTTCTTTCACTTTTTCTGTCTACTTTCAGTCACAGTGTCCGTCAGGCTGTTTGTTCCCTTTTGTATGCCAGAGTGCAGCTACATTGCATCTGTTAAAAACAGGTTTTTAATCACTGAATTAGAATTTGGTCAGCAGTGCACATCTTGTGATGCACATTTTGTTCTTGTCATTTGCTTAAACAGATTCACACTGATGGGTCATTCGCAGCTCAAAATTTTGGCTAAAAAACATTGAGGGATGGAAGAAATGTTGACATCCTTTAAGTTAAAACTTCAACACGACCGTTTTAAAATAGTCCAGTAAAAGCCCTTTAAACGCTCACCTAAGGAAAAGAACAGGCGTATTATGAGCTAAATTTGCTTAAAGTCTCCAAGGCACATGACCCCAGAGTTATATTATTACACATGACATTATTAGGTTTTTAGAACTACTTGTATAATGGAATGGCCTTTCCAGAAGGTTATAAAATATTTAGTCATTTGATTTCTTTCATCCAGAGCTTTGCTCTGGAAATTATGTTAATCGGCAGTTAGTTTATTAACTTCTACAACTGTTAAAAAATTGCTTTTCCAGAAACCACAGTGGCCTCTTTAGATGGTGTTTGACCAGCAGTCCAAAAATATCCCATTTCGTCACAGAAAAGCACTAAATCACAATATTGTTGAGTCGAAAGATAAATTTCTCATCATTTTTGCAATCATGATAGATTATTTTTCTATTGCTTGACCAATCAGTTAAACATCTAATAGTTTCAGAAACTAAATCTGAGTTCGGAGCAGAAGCTTCTATTTGCTGCAACTGATTACAGCTTGTAAAAATCTGAAATGAGAGGACCAGCTCAACAATGTGGGGCTGACTGGTTTAATCATTAACTTTGTATGTATGTACAGGTTTATTATATATTTTGAAAAGCAAAAGCAAAATCTGAAAAGTACCTTTTTACTACTAAATCTAGTGCAGTAAAAAGTTTAATATTTCTCTAAAATGCAGTGGAAAACAAATATAAGAAATGATCCTTAGGTAAATGTCCTTTGTTCTATACATGTGGATGTTTCCTTCTGATACAATTTGATGTTTAAAGATTAATTCCAAACTTTGTACCACACTGAAACAGTCCCAGTATTGGACCTGCTCTGTTATTATTCAGCTGTTACTCATTCATCAAAGGTGAATGAGTATGCAGGGCATAAACACCTCCTTATGTCTACTCTTTGGACTCTTAAATGACTGCTTTGCCACCTACTTCCATGTGTTTTGGGTTTGAATGTGACCTTCAGATGTGAATTCATCAGGCGCCGAAATGCAACAATATTGACAGCGCTGGAATTTTAATACTCGTGGATCGTAATTCTGTTCAAGGTTTACACACTGACCTTTATGCTTCAGACATTTCCGCATCTCCTCATTACCTGTTCACCCCCCCACCCCTTCCTGTTTCGTCCTTTCCTCCAGCATCAGGAAGCTTAAGGCCATTAAAGAGAAAAGGCTTTTACTGCTAGATTTTACTGTAAAACAACCTGATCTCATGCTTGTTTTTCGGTGGCTGACTCACTGTACGGCAGGACAGACGTCTTAGAGCTGATTTACGGTAGACAAAGGGCAGGAGTGCTTTTCATTTAGTTAATGAGTCCCGTCACTTGCCGACTCTAGAGCTGTGCCAGACACACAAACGCAGCTTCATGATGTGGATGTGTGTTTAAGTGGTGTGTGGAGCTTTGTTGTGCTAGTTTGCGGTTTGAACGGTTGCACAGAGAGCTGTAAATGTCAGACATTGTCACTGCTGATGTTAATGAAACACACGGCCCCACTGAACAACACGACTGTACGTGACACTCGTGTCTGTGAGTCTCTTGTTGGACTTGGAAGAAAAGAAAATTTTTATATTCAAGCAATTTCCATCAATGTGTTATGAAAAAACTGCTGTTTTCAGAATTTTATATGCATTTATATCAGCTATAAATCATTGTCCTTCTATAATAGTTGTATTTTGACCTGTAATCTTTAGCTAATTAGTCAAATTCATTCCCAAATATACCCCAAATCCTCAATTTTTGAGACCAATATGTACAATGTTACTTTAACAAAAAACATAATTGCAAGTGAATGGAATAACTTTTGCCTTTAAGTGGAACATTTCACTCTGTAAAAATCAATTTGTCAGTTCTCTGGTGGGCAAAATAATTCTGCAAATGTACAAATATGCTCAGTTTCACTCTAACTAACACCTTAATCTAGTCACTCATTCACTCCCTCTATTGATTGGTTACTGCACTACCTTCATAATGCGTTGTGGGATGTTATGAGTCCTCTATATAAGGTACATTTGGACAGCACTACAAAATGGCAAACGCTGAGTGTGCTGTACTATTGAGGCAGAAGTGACACATTTGGGTAAAGATGTAGTTTTTATCATGTCAGTCTGTGAAAGCTATAGATGAAAAAACCACTTAGCTGCTTTTTAGTATTTATTTTATTTAGCTGCTTTATTTTGTCTCTGATTTAACGTCAGCATTTGGAAAATACAGTCGTGAAACAGGTCTGTATTTAAGACCCAACAGAGGGTTGAGACTGAAGGTAGGTGCGTCTGACACATGAGTATAATAACTCTAACTATAATAACTACTCAGTACTTGTGTACTAATGTAACAATGACCACTGAGTCCTCATCGGTCAGATCAACATGCTGACAGGCATTGCTGCGTCTGGTGGTAATTCCATCACAAGCTGGTCGGTTAATTTAACAATCGCTGGTTGCAATTTAGTGTTTTGATGAATCGGTAGTTTTTTCTCATTGAGTTTTGACTGTTTTATAGACATTTAGATGGTTTAATCAATATTAATTAATCAATAATGAAAATACCCTAATGGAAGATATAATTTCTCTGTAAAACACTAAACTATTAAAGCACTCACCCAACTAACAATCACTTCACACATCAGCCACTCCTCTGTGTGAGTCTTGTGTCCCCTTAGGGGAATAGTTGCATTAAATAATTTAAAATTTCTTAAACACGTGCATGGACAATAAAATGTTTTTTATTTCCGTCATTGGGTAACTGTGACAACCTCTACAAATTAGATGCCACGCCAGCCTGTGTGTAGCCTGAGAGGAGAAATCTAGGGCACAAAAATCCCATCGTGATGGTTGAACTCAACTTAAATGAACAAGGTGAACAACACTGATCATCTTAAACAGCCATGTTCTCTGTCATTTGGTCTTTGAACCTATAAATCAATCTGACAATGTTCAAGTGGAGAGCAAAACTATTATACTAAAATTTTGGGTGACATACCGCCACCACCAATGGAAGTTAAGCCTTTGTCTGCTTTATTGAGCTTGCACAGTCACTTATCTGCAGAGCTGTAGGCCAGAGAAAGCAAGTCTCCCCTAATGTAATATGATGTAATCCAGAGCACAGCGCTGAGTCATCAGCGGAAAAGTATACTGATTATATCTGTATTATTAACTGATATTTTTTAAATACATATTTGTACAATTTTTCATCCACAAAACGCTCCGGATTCTTGATTTCAAATATTTGCTGTCATCTGTGTCATAAGTTCATATTCAGGAAATCACATGGAGATTCAGCAAAATGCCAGAAAATGTATGAGAGTTGAATAAAAGTTGGCCCTGATGTCCGTGAGAGTATATTTTTTACCTTGTTTCAAACAGTTTGCTCTGCAGTCAGGTGACCTCCTTTCTGTCCCATCTTCTGCCCTCAGCACCTCTTACAGTGTATGTGTGGCAACAACATGTCTGTGCCGCTGATCGCCGAGGCCGTGACGGTGTCCGGGAGTGACAAGGATACCGCGGCGGTGAGTGAAACCACAAAACCTGACACGTTTACTGTTTAGGATTTAAAAAAAATGTGTTTGTTGTTGGATCATCTCATCGGACACACTTCACGCATCGATCACATTTATTATTGATCTGAACACATAGCTCTGATCAACTGCAGTTAATATAAAGGTTTACTCAATGCAGTAATCTTTTACATGTGTATTTAATGAGTATTTCCCATTTCATTATGAGTAGATACCACATAAAATGCATGTTTTTTTAATATACATTTTCAGATATGTATGTAAGTTACTTAAAAAAATTATATTTAAATGTACAAGGACTGATAAACAAACCTAACAAGAAGCTGCACCTGTAGCAGCAGGTGTAACAAGTACTGTACAATGATCAGGTAGGTTGTGTAGCCGCTCAGCTGGATGTGCGTGTAAACATGAAACAAGTCTTTTATTGAGCTGTGTTCAGGTTCAGTGCATGGAGCTGTTAAACAGCAGCATCAAAGTGGACTGCCACCGGTTCCAGCTCTGAACCTCATCTCAAATCCTACATGGTAGAAAAGTGTTTTGATCTTTGCAGAGACAGACGAATCTCTGATTTACAGCCAACAAGCAGTGAAACGTCAGATTTCTAAATTGTTGTTATTCCCTTTCATGGCATCTCTGCGAGGAGGAATGTGTGTGTGTGGAAACTGGAAGCCGGAGCTGATCTTGGCAAGAATGGCAGATTGGCACCTGTTTTTCTCTGCTTGGCTACAAGTGTGCACAGATGCCCAGGAGATGTGATTGAATTAACCCAAACCAAAAAGGGTTTAGTTTTAACAGAAAATATTCCAATAAAAAATGTGTAATATGATTAGCGTATATAGTAAATGTGCACATAAACAAGGTGTGGAAATCGTCGATATTGGCCGGTTGTAGGCTTAAAACTGCCAACTGATGAATTGAGTTGAGAAATATTAATTTGGTATCATTTAAACTCCCGACCATTGTTTTTATCTGTTACAGGTGATCTTCCTTCATGGGCTGGGAGACTCAGGGTGAGTGATTATTTAGTTTTAACCTTTTTCCTTTCACTTATCCTCCAGTCAAAGTCTCTATGAGCCTGATTCTCTATTTTCATATTTTATATATATGGAAGCACACTCTGACCTTAATAAATGGGCATTTTAAGCCACTTATGAAAATAGACAAAATACAAAATAAACAAAATCGAAAATGAAAAAGATAGTTTTTGATGATTGTGTCGCTCATTAAAAGATATCAAGAATGTGTTTTGATGCCAGAACTGGAGCTTTTTTCAAAACACTGTATGAGTTAATAAAAAATGCTAAAATGATTTGTAGATTAATCTCCTAATACCAGCATGAAAAGTTGTTGCGGTTGCATAGGAATTACACATCAGACGGGCAAACCGGCTCCCATATGTTTTTCTGCCACTCTATTTAAATCTTTTTCAACATCTGGACAGACCGCAATCAAGCAGCTTTAGAGACTTTTTGAATCTCTTTTCTTTTGTTTCTTTTGTTTAAGTTCTCTGGAATATTTCTGAGTATTACAGGAATTTTTGGCATTAACCTTTTGTAATTGTAGAAATACTAAACATGCTGATTGGATATTTTCAAACTGAATTTTGTCGACACAAAAAAATGGGTATATGAAACCAGACTATAACTCACAGAAGATGTGATTGTTAAATGTAAAATTGCATTTTTACTGAAGCCCTGGTTGTATTTACACTTGGCTTCTTTGATAGCGATAGCTTTTCAGTCTGGAAGTAGCTAAATGTAAACATGGTGATGAATGGCCACATTCATATACTTTAAGTTCATTATGTGCCACTGACAACACCATCAGTGAATCAGCTTTCAAATGAGCAGTTGAAGCCAACTGAGTCACTTAAGCAGATGTTATATAGTATCAATGCATCTCTATAATAGAGATCACACTGTTTTCTCTTAAGTGCATAATTATATCTAAAGAGAAGAAAATGTAATCCATGTTACCTAAGTTTAAATGAGATTTTCTCTCACAGGCACCATATTGTTCTGTACACTGTATTAAGTTGTAATTCTGTATTTTGGGGGTGGATGTTCTTTGTATTAGTCATTCTGCTGCTACTGGATTAGAAACAAAGAGCTGTTTTCTTTCCATTTTCTGTCAGGCATGGGTGGGCTGACACTTTTAAGGAGATCAAGCTGCCTCACGTCAAGTTCATTTGTCCCAATGCGTAAGTCTTTTCACTTCCACGCCTTTCGATCATACTTTATCCCTCTGAGAAAGACAGCAGTAGGGACAACTAACAACTCTGCCTGTGCAGAGTCAGTTTGAAATGAACATGAAGACAAATTTTGTCTGTATCTTATTTTAATTCTTAAATGTAGTCGTCAGTGCAAAACCTCCCTTAAAATAATAGTTTATGTATCATTAAGGCTGGTTGGGCGAATACATCAATCTCCATCATTTAGCTCTTGGCTGTTGGTGATTTCCAACACTGATTGTCTTGTTTTCTTCTCTTTCCAATTTTCCCCTCGCAGACCGAAAATCCCTGTCACTCTCAACATGAGGGCGATGATGCCAGCATGGTGAGTTGGCGTGATGAAAGAAACTGTCTTTTAGCTCAACACTAGATCCCATTGTTTCTCCAAAAACCCACAATAGGCTTCCAAATTGTCAGTGACAATGCTGCAATTGTGTCTTTTTCTGTATTAAACACTCGCCTCTGGATGTGTCCAGGTTTGACCTCATGGGTCTCAGCCCCGACTCCCCAGAGGACGAATCTGGAATCAAGAAGGCAGCAGAAAACAGTGAGTTCCATGTTTTAAAGTTACATAGAGGTCACATTTCCATTGGATCAGTGGCGGTTCAAGATGTCAGAGATGAATTTAAATATGAGCTTGGTAATGTGACTGTAAGATATAAACTTTTAGGGCTGTACCTGTTATATATTTAATCTGAATCTTGATCAATCCCGTACATTCCACACTGATCTCAGCTATAATGAGCGCTAACCACAGAAATACCACTTTATACAATCAATAATCCACTTTAAGGGAGAGGGCACACAGACAGAAAACATGTCTGTGTTGGTGAAGGAGTTATTTAATGTGGTCTGACTCAGTGAAATACAGTGACATTAATATGTTTGTGTGTTTGATGAACTGGTGTTTTTGTGTCCGACGATCCTTCAAACACTGAAATGTTATCCGTGACAACTATAATGATGTAAACTGTATAAACACCACGTTAATTTTGTTCAATGAGCCTGCTTCTATTTGATTGGCCACTGCAGCGCCAGGTGACATCACGCTGTGTTATTGCAAATGTTGACCTGTTTTTCTGGATGCCCCTGTGTTGTTATATGAGTGCCCTCCACATTGGTCCTGCAACAGTGACAGCTCACTGGCTCCATTTATTCACACCTGTCTGATCACACCCTTAAACCTTTAATAGCTTAACATACTGGTCTTTTGAAAATGTGTTTTGCTTATGCAGAGGAAACGATATTTAAATAATAGGGAGTGCAATAGAGGAGCAAAAAGAGAAATGGGGAAATGAGAAACTGAGATCAAATAAAACTAAACGTCAAACCACGAAATAAAAACGTGTATAATAAAAAAAGCAAACAAGTCTGAACGACCACACACACTTTTTCACACATGGGACCAATAATATCTATAACTTTCCAAAACCCACAATCCGTCATTCACACCCAGTTCCCAAAGCTATTGGCCAAGCCAGATGTGTAATTGAACTCTTTAAAAAAGTTATTAACCTCTAAGGGGCCACAGGAAACCTTCAAAGTCTTATCATGTGTCACTGCTCTCTATCATGGCAGACTTTTAGTCCTTCCAGTGTAGCAGTTTGGAACAACTACAGCGTTTCTTGGCAGATGGCGGCCTGCAGGCCAAAACTAGACTGACAGTAATAACATCTGGTCTGGCAGATTATTCTAACAATTTATTCATCCCGCCGACATTATCGCATTTATCTTTGTCTCAATAGAGAATCAAACCCCACCTGAAGGTGCTTTAATCATATTATATATGTATATATAACATAACATAATGTTTCGTTGCTGACATTAGACGTCATAGAAAGAAATAATCATAGAAAGATCTATTTAAAAATCCAGTGCCATTTTTATTTATAAATTCCTTAAATGAGCCTTCAATTACATTCTGCGTGCTGTCTCATGAGTTTGAGAAAAGGGCCTAATCCAAATTTAGTTGCTGTGCCCTGAACTCTAGTATAAACATTTGCATTTGGACACTTATTTTGGCTGAAACAGCCGGAGATGTCCTGAAGACCGGAGGCACCACCCAGTGGTCAGACAGTAAAATCTAAAATCAGCCCTGACAGTGACTGGGAGACGAATGGAGAGCAGATAGTTTAATGTTTGTATGCACACACGCAAATCCAGAAAGGTTTAATTGTTTAGTCTGAAACTTTTCGAACATTAAATCAGCTACCTAGTGAGCTTCAAGCCTCCTGTCCATCTGTGAATTATGTGTCGCATCTCCACTGATGAAGATGTGCACTGTCTCACTCTCCTCCAGTCAAGGCCATCATCGAACATGAGGTCAAAAATGGGATTCCTCCAAACCGTATAATGCTCGGTGGCTTCTCTCAGGTAGGAACTTAAATCTCAGCTCAGTAAGTCATATTTGCAGAAAAAATGCTTGTAATGAAATTTGTTTCCTCTTTGTGTGCCTCCTTCAATCATCTGCAGGGTGGGGCCTTGTCCTTGTATACCGCTTTGACCTGCCAGCATCAGTTGGCCGGTGTTGTAGCCCTCAGTTGCTGGCTACCACTTCACAAGACTTTCCCATCGGTATAGCAACACTTTTTTATGAGAAAAGTTCCATGGCTCTTCTGTCTCCTCAGTTAAAAGTTCAATATGAATTTATCACTTTTTTTTATAAAAAGTATTCCAACACACCGCAGTTATCTTTAAACATCTTCACGGCTTGTGCCACCTGAGGTTCTAAAAAGACAAAACAAAAAGCATTTTCTTTATTGTGTCTGTCTCATAGGCAGCAAGCAGCGGCAAGAACTTCCCGATCCTGCAATGCCATGGCGAGATGGACGTGGTGATTCCCGTGCAGTATGGTGCCATGACAGCAGAAAAACTCAAATCCATAGTTAACCCTCAGATGATCACCTTCAAAACCTACCCAGGGCTCCCTCACAGCTCCTCCTCTCTGGTACTGAACCTCCATTCATTCTGCATGTGTTGATTAATCCTCCCTGTGTGAAGCTAAATCATTTTGTAAAGTTCTGCGTTGCATTTGGCCTCAAGGAGTTTTTCCCTCTTGATCAGTAAAAACATTTTTATCTACAGTGAGTAAGACAAGTTGTGAGACTGGTTAAAATGACATTACACACAGTCTGTCTCTTCAAATGTTGCTGTGCGTAGGTTTGAATGTTTCCAGTATTTATGGAAGGTTCAACATGTAGGGTGCAAAATGGAGGGAGTTGGAGCTGCCATTTTTATTCTCATTTCTGCTTTTCACATTTTCTTAAGAATACCGTCACTGCAGCAGTAGGAATATCAGATTTGTTCAAACTACACCAGTTTAACTCAACAGCGTTGTTTTCTGTGAAAAAACCCCACAGTATTGTATTTGTGTTTGTGTCTGGGCTCAAAATGAATTGTGATGGACTGTTCCAGTTGGGAGGGGGGTATTTACAGCCTGCAGTGTTGCCAACGTAGCTCATTTCACCCGAGATTTAGAGACTTCTTTTTCAAGAAAGAAAAAATCAAGCAACATTTTGGATAAACTTGCTATGTAATTTCCACCAAAGAGATTTGGTAACAAGGGTTAAAGGGAACAGTGTAACAGGTAAATACGAACATCAGGATTATTGGGAATTCGGGAACTCAGTGGAAACAAGCTGACTGCAAATACAATGTATGATTATTTACTGCAGTTTCATGGCAGTTTTGGTTCTCACGAGCCAAAGTCTTGTTTTGTATCAATTGGATGTTACTGTACCAACATCTGTGTCTCTGTCTCGCAGGAGATGGCCGTTGTAAAGGAATTTATCGAGAAGCATTTGCCTGGAATCTGACCTCACCTCATCCCCACTTTGACCCCCGAGACACTGACCTCTCACCCCCGACCGCCATTCTCCCACAGGAAACAGCCATGAACACCACCCTCTACCACACACACACACACGCACACAGACACGCTCAAGAAAACATGCATGAACACACATACACACATAATGATAGCAACATAATCAAGTGGTTGTACTTACAAGTCTTAGCCCTCGGAGGGAGAAACACTGACTCACAATACATTCCTTTTGGTTTTATTTAAACAACCAGTCAGTCGCCTCAAACCTCAACCTCAGTTTTTCTCCACTTTTACCTCATTTTCCATCATCTTAACCATTTTATCCATGGTTAAGATACCATTTTACAGAACTATATCTTCCATTGTTTCCTCCACCACAGCTTTGCTACTGCTCTGTCCGTTTGTGACATTTTGCAGTAAAAGCTAACATTGCGGTTTACAACAAACTGATGCAATCTGTGACCACAATAAGATGCAGTCAGACCAGATTTTGCTTCCTGATCATTTCCCTAAGGAAAAGGGACAGGACTGGACATGAATCAGATGTCACTTACATGCAAAATCTCAACCATTCCTGAGGAAAAAAAAATACAACTGACCTCTCATTCAGGAATTTTTGAAACATATTTGAATTTTTGACAGACAGAGATTAATGACCCCGGTTGGTTGTTGGCCAACCCCTTCAGTTTATATTTCCCACCCTACCTGTGCTTTTTCCTGTTACCACCTGACTTTTGTTTATTTAAGTATTAACATTTTCTTCAAACTAAATTTGGTCTGACTGCAGCCTCAGTCCAGTACCAGAGTCCCACTCAGGTGCAGTGAGTGCTGGGTTTAAATCTAGAGCGGCTGCTTCACCACCAATACAGTTACTTCATTCCAGCACCCACCACTCAATGGCAGAGCAGCCTGTCTGGGTCCGACTCTCAGTCACTCAACTGCGAGGTGCCTTTTACTGAATGACCAACTTCCATGAGGCCCCACATGATTTTTTTAAACAAGTGTGATAAAATATCTTGAATTCTGTGAAGAAAATCCAGTTGAAATAAAAGAAAAATAACCAATTGATGAATTTGACACCCTGTGCTGTTTTTATTTTTGTTTTGTTTTTTTCCCAAAAAACGTCCACACCTGTGTGGTAATAATCTCTTTCTGCTTCAATTTTGGGATTCTTGATGTAAAATTACCTCAGTCACCTTAAAGGCGATTGACTGAGCAGTTTCATATCAAACGGCTATAGACCCACACAGGCTGCACGCCACCAGTTGTTTCACTGTTCCTCCCACCGAGATCTCATCCACCCCATGAACAGTCTCCCCGTTAGTCCTGGTTCATTCTCAGGGGGTTTCGTTGTTTTAAACTCTGGAGAAACCTGCTTCCTCCATATGTTCCTCCATGACAGTTCTAAGAGTACAACTAGCACAGACCCTAGAAAATGTAAGAAATATTCCCTTACTAGCTCCCTCCTTTGGCAACTTACTGTAACCTACTAATCAAATATAAAAGGTCAGATTTAAAGTTGAACCCAACACTATTATAGTTCACTTCTTTATAAAAAAAATGGCTATACACTGGGAGGACTTGGCAAGAGGCTTTTCCAGCAGAACTAAAGGGTGATTTTACAAGCTAAATAAAACGTAATCTCAAACAACTTCTGATTGTTGGACATAAGAACTCTGAGGAGTCATGTGTGCTTAAAAATATATAAATCAGGTGTTCTTCATTTTCCTTTGTAATTGTTAATTTTGCTCTCCTCATAATTACCTTGTCTATTTAGCTGTTCTGAAACCTGATTTTTAAAACAAACAAAAAAAAGTGTAGAAAAGGATGAAAGACATCTGTTTTGATTGCTGTTGATGAGTCATGAATGTCTCTTTTCTCCTTGAGTTTTTTCTTACTCTCCCAATACCTTCTGATGCAGCCCTTCACTTCTTATTGTTGAGTTTAATTTTACTTCTTTTGACACATCACCATTTTTTATTATTCCAAAAATTCCCTGTGTGTGATGGCGTTGCACTGTCTCATGTTGTTTCTCCTGGGTTGTATATCGTCATTGGTTAAACCTTTGTTTTGTGATTTTTGTTTATTGGACTTTGGTTTGTGTTTTGTCACTGTTGTCATCTCATCCTTTTTGTGTCTGTTTATTATGATGAGCATTATGAGAACATGTTTAGGTGAGACTGATGGTTTCACCACTTATTTTGTTTTCAAAACACCTGTATGCGAAATAAATGACCAAAAAAACCCCCAAACAAACAAAAAAAACCCAACATCCATCTGAGTTGAGCATTCATTTACTGTAGCTGGATGTCCATCAGACAACTTGGTGAAGAAAATAAAAATCTGAATTTATTTATTGAATTCAGTATTCATCAAAAATAAATTCCCTCTCATATAAAAATATCTATTTAATCAATGCTTTCATTAATATTATTAAACCTTGTAATATATTGGACTTTATAGTCCAATATCATCCACCCTGTATTGTCCAAATCTAATTCTATTATCCTTTTTGTACTATTTATTATTAATAAATCACAATTACTCCTAGTAATTATTAGTCTATGTTAAGCTCCTTTGTTTCTTTTGAATTTAATTAATTCACCAAATATCTGAGTGTTGTTCTGTTGTAGAAATGACAAACTTTAAAGCTGCAACCAACATTTGTTTTTATTATCAATATAAAATATTTAAATCCGTATTTGGATTATTGGAGCTCTGTGGCCAAATAAAATGTCCAAAGAAGTTAATGTGGCTGAGTTACTGAGAATAATGTAACCTCCTTAGACCCCGGGGGAAGAAGAAGTGTTTTCATTATGACTTTTGGGGGGTAAATTAAGTGTATGGGGTGGTAAAGAAGACATAAAAAAAAAGAAAACATGCTTTAAACTTAACTTTATTTAAATTTTATAACACATGCACTGCAGTGGACAACAGGACGTCATTGATGTCAAACATGCAGAGAGGAAATCTCTGCACAACTGTGTGCGTCTGAAAGTATTAGAGGAATCAAACAAAAACTAATGTCCACTACAGAAGACAAAAATGAGTTGCCGGTCTCAGGAGGGTAAATATGAGATTTTATTTTTTTAACTGACCGTCATGGCGGCCCGCCCTGCGGTGCCTCCTCCTTCCGGCCGGCGGACCAATGAGCGCACCGGGGTGGAGCTACGTAAGCCGGAGAAAGAAGCTCCCGGATCTCCTCCATCGTTGGTCGCCATTTTGAGCAGCGAGCACCGGCCCGAGGTGGTTGCTACGCAGAAACTCCGGAACGGTTTATTTTTTGTATTTTAGTTATAGTTAACACTGATATTAAATATAACAACAATAATAATATCAATGTCTCGATTTAACAATAATCGCGGCGGACTCGGGATGAATCACTTCCAGCAGCGCAGAGGCGGCGGCGGCCCGATGCGGGGCGGAGTGATGGGAAACCAGAATTTCAGGAATCATCCGTTTCCAAATCAGAACCAGAACCGAAGGGGGCCGAATAATAACTTCAACAAACCACAAAATCACGGATCACAGACGAATCCCCAGAAGCCGCAGCCAAACCAGTCGATGCCCATCATCCCCCCGCCGAGTCCGGGCCCGGCTCTCACCATGAAGGGCCCTATGCAGCAGCAGCAGCAGCAGAAACCGGTGCAGCCGCAGCAGGAGCAGCGGAAACCGGCCACCCCTGCGCCCCAGCCGAAGATCCAGTCTCCGTCTCCGTCACCGTCACCGAAACCTAACCTGACCTCCCCTCCTCCGAATCAGCCAAATAAGAACCACAACCAGAGCCAGCAGCTGAAGTCTCCGATGGGCAATGCTAACGGACAGCAGCAGCAGCAGAAGCAGCCGCCACATCCGAGCCCGAAGCCCGGGCCACAGCAGGGCCCAAAGGGCGGCCCGCTGCAGAGCCCTAAGGCCGGCCCTCCACCAGGCCAGAGGACAGGGCCCCAGCACGGCCAGAGGACAGGACCTCCGGCCAACAAGCTAAGAGATGAGGTGGACAAAAAGCCCAATATCGCCGGCGGAGCGGAGTCGGCCGAGGGACAGCCACAGGTCTGTGCTCTTTGTAAGGCGTCGACGGCCATTGTTGTTAGCTAGTGTAAGCTCAAGCGATGTGACGGAAGGGTAGGCGCTTAATTTAAGACACCGCCCAGCCCGGGTGAGCGGAGTCTCACCGAACCCCGCTCCCCAGTAACAGCGTTGTAGCTCCGTCGTCTGTTCAAACCCACGGCGGCACCAGCTGCGATTGAAATCGCACGCACCTCAGCCTAGTCGCCTTTTCAGTCCGCCATCTTGTCCAAAAAAGTAAATTCTGTTGCGTTAACGCTTGAATTTGACATCCAGGCGGCTTTTACTTGACATCGGCTTTCATAAGATTATTTTTTTGTCTATTATTATTCGCTGGAAATTGATTTCAGGAAATATAGGTCATGCTTTCCGTTGCTCTGAGCACAGGCCGTTATGGGGGGATGGGCGGTGTTAGCTTATGTAAGGCATGTTTATCCATTTTGAATATAACTAGCAGGTAAAGAATAAAACAGATCCATACATTTATGCCTAACAGTGAATGTGCTGATTTTTCATACAGTAATTTACCCGTCACTGTTTCCTTGCCAATGTTTATTTTCATATAATGTGGTTTGGCACAGAGACTCGGTCAATAACGTTATTGTCTGTTTTCATTCAGGAGGGATTTAAGGCGACGCTGTCGATGCTGTTGAAGCCCGGGGAGAAGACATACACACAGCGGTGCCGTCTGTTCATCGGTAACCTGCCCAGCGACATTACAGAGGATCAATTCAAGAAGATATTTGCAAAATATGGAGAGCCCAGTGAGGTCTTCATCAACAAAGGCAAAGGCTTTGGATTCATCCGATTGGTGAGAGACCTTGCTCCTAAATATACTGATTGTGTTGAATCCGGGTTATGATCAATATAAGATGTAGGCCTGCAGATCCATTAATAGTTATGATCCATTTTTCTTGCAGGAGTCCCGTGCGCTTGCGGAGATAGCAAAAGCAGAACTGGATGACACACCGATGAAAGGCAGACCTCTTCGTGTCCGGTTTGCCACACACTCTGCTGCGCTGTCTGTGAAGAATCTGTCACCGGTAGTTTCAAATGAGCTCCTGGAAGAAGCTTTCTCGCAGTTTGGGATGGTCGAGAGGGCCATTGTCATTGTGGACGATCGCGGGCGCTCGACAGGCAGGGGGATTGTTGAGTTTGCCTCCAAACCAGCAGCTAGAAAGGTGCTTGAAAGATGCAATGAGGGCGTCTTCCTACTCACCACGTAAGTAAAGTTAGTTTTCCTAAAGCCCGCCTTTGCACTATAGTTTATATTCTGAAATGTTACTTTAAAAGATGTTACAGACCCTTTCTTATTTGTCTATTTGGTGGCTTCAGTTCACCCCGGCCTGTCGTTGTTGAGCCTCTGGAGCAGTTTGATGACGAAGATGGTCTTCCAGAGAAATTGGCACAGAAGAACCCCAGATATCAAGCGTAAGCATGATACTGCCATGTTCTTGCAACATATTTGCTCTCCTTTTTGTTGAATTTGTTCTTAACACTACAGTTCAAAAGACCAAGTCTTTTTTTGTGGGGGGATGGAGCATACGGCGTGACATAAGTGTTGGGGGAGGGTGGTGTGGTTTATGGATTGCAGCTGTCCCAGATCAATATTCTGTGTGGGGTGGCAGATGCCGATGTTGTGACTTAGGGGCATGGGGTAGAATCATGCCTGACAAGGAGTATGATTTTGGCTACTAATGAAAGTCGGAAACCAAATATGAAGTCGTCACAATGGGTTAAGGGGGACAGTCTCCTGTTCAGGCATTTGTTTTCCAATGTGCTGAAAAGCACTTTTTGCGCCCATTCCATCACAGAGCATTAAGGTTATAGCATTTATTCACATGGCAATTATGTTCATCTGTCTGAGCCCCACTCATTCTTTTTCTTTAAAATGTTTTGAAATAAAAAACCATTCAGATTTCTGCAGGTAATAAGAGTAATGTGTCTTGTTTGTACAGAGAGCGTGAAGAACCTCCCCGCTTTGCCCGTCCAGGGACTTTTGAATTTGAGTACTCCAAGCGGTGGAAGTCCCTCGATGAAATGGAGAAGCAGCAGAGGCAGCAGGTGGAGAAGAACATGCGTGAGGCCCGTGAGAAGCTTGAGAGCGAGATGGAGGATGCCTATCATGAGCACCAGGCCAATCTACTCAGACAAGGTAAGTGTAGTGATAATGTAGTTGGGTAAAAAAAGAAAAAGTCAAATGCAATATCACCAATAGAATTTGGAGGACCTCACAGTTTGAGAACTGTTAGTAATCACTTGGTTTGATTGTTACAGACCTGCTGAGGCGACAGGAAGAACTGCGCCGCATGGAGGAGTTGCACAGTCAGGAGATGCAAAAGAGGAAGGAAATGCAGATCAGGTATTTATTGGTTCAAATTCTGTTCTGTTGCACTTATTAACTGTGTGGCCCTAATATATATTTTTCTTACACAGACAAGAGGAAGAGAGACGCAGGCGTGAGGAGGAGATGCTTCGTAAGAGGGAGATGGAAGAACAGATGCGCCGTCAGCGTGAGGAGAACTACAGGATGGGCAACTTCATGGATGTACGTCAAACTTTACTTTAGAAGATAAATCCTCTGTATAATGCAATGAAATACTTATCCGTATTTGCCTGGTTAGTTGTTAATGTTAATTCTCTTGTGCCTTTTAATTACAGAGGGACAGAGAAATGAGAATGGGTGCTGGTGGAGCTTTGGGCATGGGTGGTAAGTTTTCCTTTTCTCTCTATCTCTTTCTCTCGCTCTCTCTCTCAATTTTTCTCATTATTGAGACAGAAACCCACAAGATCTCATAGCTTAAACTTATTGTTTCTCTTTCAGGTTGAAATTCCCTTGAATTTACACCATATTTTAACATGTAAACCTAATTAAATTGTCTTATTTCAGTTATGCCTTCAACAGGCTTCAGTAGGAGTTTTTAATTTTAAGTGCTGTATGAATAGCTCAGTTACTAATGTCACATTCTTTCCGGTAGATATGCCCTTTGGTGCAGCCAACCAGAAGTTCCCCATGAGTGGAATGGGCTTTGAGGGACAGCAGGGAATGGGGCCATCCTCCGGAGGCTTGATGGGCAACGAAATGGTAACGTATCCCTCTTTTGGGAAGATCAGTAGTTAATGTAGTTTGTGCTCGGCTTTCGTTTGTTTTGGAAAGCCTTACGGATGATTTTTAAGTGTAGACACCAGCTGGCCGAGAAGGATGGGAGAATATGAATGATGAAGAGCTTTTTACGAGCTGCTCACCGGTTGCTGAATGTGGCAGATACGCTGCCTGCTTCATAGGGTTTCCTTCAGTGGCAAGCTTAGCCCCCTCAGTTATCGACACTCGAATGTTGCTTGCATAGTCGCTATTAAACCATCAGCCTGCACTAAATCAAAAGAAATTGCTCTTCAGTGTGCTTTCTGGCAGCTGTAGACAGATTTCAGTGGCTCCTCTCTTAGCACACTGTTTGTGTAGTGGACTGACATTGCAAGCCCTGTCTCATGTGAGCTGGACAGGCAGTTTTTTCTTGGCCGGGGGCAGAATGGCATCCAACAGTGTTTTGTTTTGTTTTTTTTTTTTGTTTTGTTTTGTTAGCTGATGACAGTTTCCTCTTTTAGTTTTAATTCAACCTTTTCATACTCTGGTAGCAGTTCTGTTTAGAGAAGTAATTAAGTTATGAACTGACTGTGTGTTTTTGGGTGGCTTTGGGAAATTCTGATTAAAATCTTTGTGTTACAAGCCAATGAGAGTACTAAAGTAGGTGTATAGTTCATCTTATGGAACAGCAATCTTGACTTTTTTTTTAATCAACTTCTATTTGTAGTAATTGAGCATTTATGAAGCTTTTAGTGCGGGCTGATGGGAAAGGGCATTAAAGTTTGAAGAAAAAAGTCCAATTGCAGAATACAGCAGGCATTATTGACGGGGCAGTCACAGACTTGTTGTGTCTAGAATGATATTGGTGAAGAGTGGAACAAACATAAGATCTGTGCTTCTGGCTGAGTTGTAGTACCCATGTTAGGTTTTATTTCGTAGTTACAGTTGTCAGTAATTGTGTGAAAATCATATGGCCTTGATGAAAATCCTTTCCAGAATAATAACTATTGTTCTGTAGAGAAAAGCTTGTACATGCTGCATCTTATTGATCCAGGCTTGGTATTTGAAAGACAGTGTGCTTATATACGTGGAGCTTCTGACGTATCGGACTCTGTTCACAAATATTTGATGGCTTAATTCATAACTGTTGCTCTGGATATGAACTACAATTTGTCTTTCAGACTGATCTTAGAAAATACTGTATTTTGCCTTTGTTTTCAATCTAAAGCTGATCAGCAGTGTTGATGGCGGCAGTACAACAGATACATGAGCCTTTAAGTTCCATGAACTATGACACACTGCAATTTTATAGTCGCACATGAAATGAAGCTCATTAAATGAAGGTGACAATGAAGCAGATAACTGTTGGGTCAATCCAGTTCAAGACATTTATATTCTACTGTCGAACCACATTACATGCTGGTTTTTGTTCCTGCATTGATCTCAACTAAGTCTTCTTCCACTCTTTGGCTTCTTGGTCATTCACTTCCTCTCAGTCTATAATAGTCTGATAGAACTTGTCTGAACTGGCTTATGAATGATTGACAAATTGCCTTGTGTTTTGTGGCGCTGAATATCTTGTGCAATAGTGACATTAAGTGCCAATAATCTACATATTTATTTAGTCGGTATAGATTCTGTACTTAAGAATCTGCTCAGACTTGTGAAGTATTTATCAGTGCAGTGCCATTTCTGTTCAGGCAGCTCACTCAGTTTAGAATTTTCTATGGTGGCACAGAGTTTCTTAGCATTTATATCCCCAGGAAGCATGAGCACAGTTTATTGTTTATCTATAATTGATGTATTTATATATAGAATATATATCTCCATACATCTAGCCAAGTATTTGTTGCCACATTTAGTAATCATTTAGATGAAGAAGTAAATATGATCAGCATTTACGAAATGCTGGACTTGATAACCCATAAAGGCTTAAGTCTTGGCATGCACTGGAGAGACCATATTAGGTAGGCACTGACTAACGAAAGCATTACCCTCTCTTCCTTTTCCGTATGTAACCTGTGGCACCTGTGGACCTTCATATTGGAACGAACGGTTTCTTCGGATGTGTCTCCTGCTGGTTGTGTTGTTAATCTGCTCACAATATAAAACAAACCACCCGCTATTGCCATACCTTTTGCACAACTCCATATGGACATGAACTGTGTGCTTGTGCACTGACCGTATTCCCTCACCTCTCTATCCACCTCCGGGCAAAATGGCCCCCACAGCGCAATGAGCGCTTTGCCCAGGGGGGTCCTAGGGGGATGGGTCCTGGTAATCCCGGGTACGGGAGGGTCCGTGAAGAGTTTGATGGTCCTTCTAAGAAACCCCGTTTTTAAACGCTGCTCTTTGATGCTTCTAGCAGCAAACTTTGTATAGTTTCTTCCAAACAAACATGCTGAGTCGTATTTCTTGTATTTAAGTTTAAATTGTTGCTACATTTTAGCTTGACAATTTACTCATTTTATGACAAAGTCAATATTTTCCTTTTTTATTTTGTATTGTCAGTAGTATGGAAAGGTAGGTCATCACCCACGAGTGACCCGTTAGTTCCTTTTGACCCATGTACAATTTTCTTTTCTAGATGTATTATGCTCTGTGAGTCGTCGTGAAGTGATAATTGTAACATTTTTCTCAACTTTCTATGGCTGTGTTTTGTGCCATACATTTGCAGTCAAAGCATGTATTATAATAAAGAGAAGTTGGTTCCATCAGGACAAACCTTTAACATTTATTCCTAAAAGTTCAAACCTACGTTCTAAAAGCAAAGCAATGGCTTGAAATATTCATATTAACTTCAAGTCTTAAAGGGTCTATGTGTTGTCTCTGCCACAGTCCTGATGTTGTCAGTAATGCATTTAACACTATTAAAAAAAAAAAAACAAAAAAGCAAAAACAAAACACTACAGGTGTCCCTGCTCAGGATCCACAGCGCAAATGCTCCATCTCATCCTTTTCTTCATCAGCTTCTTCCCATTAGATTAGCCGTGGCTGAGTTGGGGCGTTGGGATGTCCGAAGACCAGGTTGCCTTTATTTCATGTTATTGCACTTGGTAGAAGCTGACTCAAATCGTTTCCCATTGTTTCATAAATGACTGTTTTTACAGCAATGCTTCAGGAAAGCAGAAATACTACACATAGAACCTTTAAGACAGCCTGTGGTTAGTGTGTGGTTGTTGGTTATCGTGTGGACGGGCTTTGGCCTCGTTACCCAACACACAGTCCACATTAGTGTGTCCTTGTGTGCATGTTCCCAGCCTGGGATTATTGACTACGTTTACATGCAGTATGGAATATTGAAGGATCACAGCAAAATACAAACTATCCTGACAGTTCATGTCACAACCTTCTCAGATGATTGATTGTTATGTTTTCATTGTAATTAGATCTCAATTGTTTCTCAAAACATCCCACTTGCCACTGATCTACTTTATCAGGCCTCTGATGACACAGGTTGTATTTCTCTTTATTGTGTATTATGGGACATAATGAGGTATTCAGAGTTGCTTTTGGCCGTGACATCGGTATTAAAGACAGCACCTGTGCTAAAGAGCTGCTGTTAATTTCCGGTGCTGGTTAAGTTAATAAGGTTTTTCTCATTGGTTAACAGCTGTATGGATCTCTCACGGAAAATGGCTTTTCTCTGACTTTGGCAGCCCATCCTTTACAAAACTGCATGTAAACGTAGTCATTTTCAGTTGTGGACTGATCTACAGAGTAGATGTGTTAAAGGAACACAGGATGAAGTCTTTGCTGTAGAAACTACCATTAAATCATCTGGATCTAATTTACATACCATAGTCACACGATTTGCCTTTTCCAGAGTTGACAAGGGGCTCAGTTGGACTTGTCATCATGTTTGGTGGTCAGTTTTGGAAGCATGATAACCACCAGAAACTAACTAAACTTTGACAGTTGTTCTGTGGATGAAAATGTCAGTCACCCCCTCAGACAGGGTCAAAGTGGCAAATTATTTTTACTCCAGGTTTTTTTAGACACTTGTGTAATATGAAAAGTCAACAAAAACAGCCAATGATGTTGTAAAAAAAAAAAAAAGAATAAAAAGTCTAAACCTACATAAGAAGTACTTTACTGACTAGAGCCTCCAGAGTCTTTGTCATGTACAGTAGCTTTGAGAGCGATATTTAGAGTAATGTCTGTTGTATCTCCTGGAGCACATATTGTTGACAAGTGACTCCATCTATTGTTTTTTATTCTAAAATTTGAGACTCGTACCAGAGTTAACAGCCAGTCACTGCTGCTCCTTTCTCACTTTTTGTTGCTCTGCAAACGTTGATGTTTCTGGCAGTTTTGAGTTGCTGGTTACACCACAGGAGGTCTGGTCAATATTATTGGTAATATAATCTAATAAGCTTTTTATATTGACTTTTTAATTTATGTCTTATGCAAATAATGTTAAAATGATAATGGGAAAAAAACAGCCATGTAGTGAAAAACAGCTCAGCATCCTCTTTAGCTTCTGTCTGAAATGGGAAAACCCCCTGAGTGTTACCTACAGACTGCTGTGGTGACTTTTCACTTTTTGATGGGTCAACCTTGTAAACATTACAAGTTTCCAGAGGCAATCAACTGTATACTGCTTTCTCTCTGGGAAACTTGTCAATTGATTTCCTCTGACTGTTAATCAGGCATCACATCTTTCAGTTTTATCTTGACCTTCCTGTAACGGAAGCCTTTGGAATATAAAAAACATTTGCTTTAATGTCCTTTACATAATTTGACATTTTGTCAGCCATGTAAAGTTTGAATAATATGTATTTGGGCATTGCTCTTTATAACACTCAATGGTTTTCAAACTAGCTCTGATGTCAAAATCTTGCTCATATTCTGATTTAAGAGTAACTCAGACTCTTCCCCTCCATCCCATCAATGTGGAGATCTTGTCTCAAACCCTGCTCATACACAGCAGTTTGAACTATCCTTGCTACTGTTACTCTGCAGCCCACTCTGGCCCCTCCCCAAGTAACAAAGCTAGTATCTGTTCAGGTATTACCACCACATGTTGGCATGAAATGGACACCTGCCTACATTCCCCGACTTGCCTTGGCAAGAAATTTTCATAGTTGCGTAGTCGTTGGGGTGGACTTGAACAGTAAGTAAACTAAGCACATTTTATTCACCTTGATTGTTAGATTTATCTGAATTTTCTGTGATGGCAACATGAGATAAAGAAAAGCTGGTCATAGTTCGCCAACTTGATTCTATCTTGAATCTTTGTAAATGTTAAAATTATGGCTCCTGTTGTCAGCTCCTGGCACTAGTTGTCAGGCTTTCAAACTTAGTGGCTTTCTGCCCTAAATTTGGAGTCATTTACGTAGTCTCTCTTAAGAAGTGACTACTTTTGGACCTGTAATTGGATGACTCCAGTGCTTCAGCAGACAGCAGACTGTCACCTCAATAAGCACTGCCAAGACACCATAAACTTTTAAATTTGATTCTGGTGTTCTTATGCATACTATAATGATGCACCGTACACAATAACTAAATATACTGATATTTAAAACACACCTGTAATGGCTTCAAAACAGGGTACAATAAATACTGAGGAGGATTTGGTAACACTGTTGGATATCATGGAGTGTACCCCTGAACTGTTACGTGTGTTTGTGTTATGTACATTTTTTTTCTTTAACAGGTTTGACCAGCTTTAAAGATTGTGGACTGTGGAGGAATTTGTGGCTGTGTAGCATGGACTCATGAATTCTTGAGCAAATATAACCTTAACTATGGACCTGAGTTAGCAAGATTCAGCTGGCACTGTGAAAAACATTACAAAGGAGCTTTGAAAACAATGATATCAAGGATTCAAACAAGGAAGCCATTTGTCCCCACCACACTCTCTTGACTCTTGGATGTGTAGTAAAGATTGATACATAGCTTTCTTGCAGATTTGGTCATGTGGCAATTTCTATTGCATGACACGCTCATGTGAAACCTGTAGATGGGATAATTACTTCAGTAAAACTTCCGTTGTTTGGAACACAAGTTGCAAGCTACTGGATTTTGGGTTATGTCAGATTCCCAAATGTTTGGTCCTGGTTAATAGAAAATGATATTCTGCTCTTGTGGCTAAAACGTGAGTATTTACATCTTTTATCAAATCATGTGGATGAGTAAATTTTAACACTTTGTGTTCCTGTCAATTGTTTACGTTATTCTGTTTTTTAGTGATTGCAGGTTTGAGCAATTACTTTCACTAAACTTAAATGAACAGACTAAGTGACTGTAGTTTCAAGTGTAAAATCTCTTCTGGCTCCCGTTTACAGCAATTGAATTTATAGACAAGTGCCAATTTATTTTGCCACCTAAAGCTATTCGTGCAACATTACAACTTCTCACTGGGCATTGGTGACATTATCATCTTACTCCCGACCTGATATTCTGTAGACGGCCTCTAACGAACCAATTTGCTTAATTAAATGTAATGGAAGATGTAAAATAACGAGAAATTACACATTGGATGATTTACTCCTTTTGCAGAATTTTCTAGATTTTAGAAAGCCTTAGTAAACAGTCTGCTGTTTTGACTTTGATGTCAAACTGGACTACCTAAATCAAAAAATGTCCCTTTGAAGGAAATGGTAAAATGGGAGGGGAAAGGTAAATGATACTCAATACTTCAAAGTTGGTATTATAATTGACAGAAAGGTAAATTTATGATAAATGTTTTAAATCAATTGTTTATTATTTATAAGTACTGTCAGGTTAATTTGGGAGTTTTCTAGTGTTAAAAGGCAAAAACCAATTTAATCAGTTTTCCTTTTCCACACAGTGTCTGAACACAAAACAGGACCACAAATACTGGATCTGGTGATACAATTGGACTGAAGTGTAAATTTTCCAACTTGTAATGTTATGTCTGTGTGTTGGTGTTGTGTACCATTTGTTTTTCTTTAACAGGTTTGACCATCTATAAAGGTGTTGGACAATGAGAAGGAAGTTTCCAAACCAAGAAATTCAAAGTCAGTGGTAACCACAGAATTAGCAGTTTATGCGTTCAGCTGAAGCTTTAAGCTTCTTTCAAAGTGAATTTAAGAATGAACATTTGTCATTCTCAAGGACCAATAGCACCTGATTTCGAGGAATTTATACAGTTATTGACGCTGGTTCTGGTTCTGTAGCTTGGACAGCTGCTTTGAAAGGTGTTATTTTTTTCTCTCTCTTTTTTTTTTTTCTCAAGTAAAGAAGATTAAACTGAGGATCATAAGAGGTTTAGAGGAAGAATGTCAGTTCTTGTTAGTAAATTTTGACTTTGCGTTTTTTTTTTTTTTTTTTGGAGCGAAACAATCCCCCTTTCAGGAACACAGTGATTGTTAATAGGGCAGCAGTTTAAGAAACTGATTTCATGTCTGAATAAGCATCCTGATCTCTTACAGGTCAGGAACATTTCTGTAGTCCTCCATCAGGGAACAATCTGAATGAATGCAATCAGAATGTCAGATTAGCATGCACATGTGCTTGAACCACATTTTAGTCCCACACATGATTTAGAAACAGCAGGTTTGGTTATCAAGAAATGTTTTTTAGTTCTGCCAGACAACACGAACAACAATCAAGGTCAAAGGACTGTTTTCTTTTTGTGCCGAGGAATAGATATCCAAGCAGTATAATAGCACCAGCTGCTATTATATGCAACTTTCTGTTCTACCTAATCTCATGTTAGATGCCAAATGTAAATCAAAGCCATCCGTTTCTGTGATGGTCTCATGTCTAAGTGAAACCATATAAGACATTTAAAATGGATGTCTAAGCAATACAAAGTTGTCACTTTAACAGAGTCAGTCATTCCTTTTCTGAAAAGGGCTATGCATTTTTTGAGAAGTTCATAGTAAAGATTTCTTTCAAGGTGTCACAAAGTGAATTAATGAAGCTGCAAAGTTGTTATGTTTCAGTGGTCCAGATCAGGGAGGTTCCCGTAGCAACACATTTGAAAAGGAAATGAAAATGGTCAAGATCGCATCTGGTGTTATCAAACACAACTATCACATGATGCAAAAATGTACTAGAGGTGAGGAACGGAGATGTCTGTTGACAACACATATTGACCGCATTATTGAAGGAAATATGGCAATATATTAAGCGTCAAGCAAACTTAAAGGTGGAGTATGTGATGTCTGAGAAAGATGATATTCGAACTCCACGATAAACAAATTCATCCCTCCCTTTAAGATCCATATACTAAAGAAACTCAAACTCCAGGCAGCAAAACCCACAACTGTCAAACAACTGGAGCTAAGCAACCTCAGACCAACAGCCTTTTGGGGGTCTCTCCTCCAGAGTTCGATTGGCCATTTGGACAATTCCCAGTTGTCCTCCAAAGCAGTGAAGATACCAGTCTCTGTCCTGGTCTTCTCTCTGTGCCTGTCATTCGGGGTTCAGTGGATAAAGCCAGGCCTGATCGTATCCTTTGGCTGTTCCTCGTCACCTCTCCTCGTTGATGATGCCATTTGTAGATGCTATATGATGTTTCTGCATGCCCTCACTTTAACATCACTGATTTTTCAACTAGAATCCCTCGTTCATTGCATGAGTATGAACACCCCTGATGGCTGGAGTCATCATTCGAGGCCGTTTGGTTTATATCTGAGGCCTGTTTATGAACGCAGCACATGATCATAATCACTAATTGCGACATCAAGTGTGAATTAGAATCGCCTACTCTGCCTTTAACCCACAGTACTAGTCTATTACAGAGCTCTCGCCATCACTGAAGTAAAGATAGAAATCTAAACTTTAACACATTAAAGTTCTGGATCAAGATTTGTCTCAGGGTGCATCGTGCACAAGTCGCTGTATCAGAGGTCCAGACACTCTCCTGTCGTGTAAACATTTTGGCTTTGTGTCGCTTTGCGAGCTAGAAACCAAACATGTTCTTCACCAAAACTTCTTAGTCAAGTTTCATTTAAAGGCAACATCAAGCACAGACTGTTACAGATGACTGAATCAACAACTCCTCTTGCTACCACCAGCTTTTTAACTGACTTTTTGCATCATTGGCTTAAAAAAATAAGAGACCAAAGTTTTGAGACTGAAAGAAGTTCTTTGTCAAGAGTCCTTCCTCACATATTGGTCCTGTCTGACGTTAAAGCTGTTGGCATAAACTAAATTTATACAACAGACGGAAACTCCTGTATCCACCAGCCTACCTGAGGTAGGACGTCCCATGCACCTTATGGTTGAAGAGAGGATGGCATGTTATGTGTGTGAGTGTGTGTGCGTGTTTCATGTCTTTGGGTAATGTGAGGTGCGTTAGCCGCTGTCAGCCAGCTTGTCAGAGACAGGCTGCCCCAGTCCACAGTAGAGGCTCTTCTCTGCAGTTGGGTATCAGTGACGATGAGTAGTTCTGCAGAAGTCAGTGGACAATAAAGCCTGGACTTGTTTGCACTGCAGCCAGAGGTATGCTTACACAGATCAGCCGAGCACGTAAGGTAAGTGTCCCATCCATGTTTATAATACAAGATACATAGTTCTCCCATAACACAACTCTTCTTTCCCATGTCACCGCCCAGCGCGGCGCTCACAGGGCTTCTGGCATCACACTGACAAAGAATGGCATCACAGTGCAGATCTGTCCTTCAACCTTTCTGTGTGTGGGTGTAGCAAAGCGCTATAGCCTGTGCAGTGTGTGTGTGTGTGTGTGTGTGTGTGTGGTCATAGTACTTTTGCTTTTCTGTGTATATATATGCATGAAAACAACTGACTGGACGGCTGAGTCACTGGTTCAATACCACAGTTTCAAACCGCAAATGTGTGAAATACAGTGCTGAAACTTTACACACTCCTGTAAACGGTATCCACCTATTTTTTTTTCCCCTTTTGGCAATATAAGTGTTAAACTGAGTGAGTTTGTGGGTGATCAGCAGTGGAAATGGAGCGTTTGTGAACAACAGCAGACAGAGAAAGGTTTGAGTTGAGCCGCCGCTGTCAGGAGGCCCTATAGGTGTTTCTGTCTGCGCTGCTCATCCATGACTCAGAAATACAAAAATTATTTTTGCGTTTGTTCCTACATTTGATACTTGAAACAAGAACATATGTGTCTAAGACAGTCTTTGTTTTTCAGTAATAAAATGTGCAGCAGTCTCGGTTGGATGTTCCTCCCACTCATGTTTCACTCTACAGTACTGAACTGTTCTTAAAGTAACCGAACAATAAGGAAACTCTCATATTGGTCTGCTAGGTTTGGCTAACGTTAGCAGTGCCAACACCAGCTGCCATCTCAACGTGCAGGTTGACGCCCCCATGGCTGGGCTCACTCTGGTGGAGCAGTTATCTGCCAACCTTTTTACTTTGAGTAATGCCTTTAAACTGTGCTGGCCCCCTTTTTTTTTTTCTTTTTTTTTTTTTTTTTTGGCTTGTTTACAACATGCAAGTGTTAAAGCTGGGGGGGGTCAACAGCTAACATGTGATTTACACTAATAAAATATTACATAGTTTAACTAAAAAGGCTTTCTGGTGCCAACTACTGAGGCATTTTTCATTTATCACTGAGTTGTATTAACATGAGCAACATTCACGACTCCTGACTCTCTGAGTTTCTACCATAAACAGAAAATGTGCTCCTGGTTGGAAGGTGGCTGGTCTTGAATTGGAACATGTCTCAGTGTTTGGGTTGTTCTGGGTGGTATGGATGGGAAATGAAAATAATGTATCCAGTGTTCAGTGCAGTTTGTAGTACGTTGATTAATTAACTCCTCTGATTTTGTGCGTTTGTGTAGATGAAGTTTTGAGTAGACTTCATCTTTCTGTTGAAATATGGGAATATTTAAACTCAAACTGATAATTTGACTGATTTCCTCAGTTCATGTTTCTTCTTATTTCAGTTCATGACTTTTCTCACAACCTCCTAACCTGTCTAGTCAAAAACAGACTCTAAACGTGAGCTTTACCTTCAGCTGAATTATTGAAACTGTCAGTTTTTCTTTTCCATGACACCACTGCACCACCTGCTGTAGATTTGTTCCATTTGGGTAGAAACCAACAATGTTGGCTGCAGGACTTTGCTCATCAGCCTGTTAACATCAACAGAGCAACCGTCCGTCTGTCAGTCAACAAGATTTCTTTTATAACAAAAAACCTCAAAATCTGATTTAAAGTCCATCAGAAAACCAACTGATCTTAGTTGCGGCCATTTTTGCCGTTTAACAGCTGAAGGAGGTCAAACTGATCAAATCTGAACACAATGAAATGATGCACCATGTTTTAGATTCGGTCTGACTTAATTTCTCCAAAGCCCATCATGACTGAATGTCCATAAAACTACTTTGAAATGACTCACAATTTCTGACTGTAACTGTTGAACATCACAAGTTTACAAGCTTTTCTTTTAGTTCTGTTTACATCCATCCATAGATTGTAGGCAGGAAATGCCTGAGTTAATATCATCTGCTTCCTGTTTGCCCTGACCATTTTAAAACTGCAGTTACAAAGACAGAATGCAAATATATTAACATATTCTGATTATTTCCTGCTTTGCTGGTTAGTTGGGTTTGTCCGAGGAAAAGCAGCAGACAGTCTTTTCCCTCTGCAGTAGTGCTGGACTCTGTTCCTTTCCTCCTTCTCTCCTCTCAGTACAGTCACACTCACATTTTGTCTGTTACACCAGTGACCAGCCAGCCACGTCGAAAAGACGTCTTTTTACTGCGTGTATGTAGCAGTTGTCTCGTAGCGACAAGGGACCGTGTGGTGCCACCTGGACTTTGTGGTTCTCACAAGCTCTGACGAGGTTTGATGAAGAGGAAACTTCACTGTGCTCCGGCCCTGGAGGCTCTCGGGATGCATCCGTCTGCACTGTGATCCATTTTCTAACAAAGTCCTCAATCCTGATTGACTAGAACTCTTTATGATGTCCTGTCTCAGAGTGTGATGCCAGAAGGACCCTTTTTGGCCTTTACAGGCCTCCCTAAAAGGGCACTGCCCAAGGTCTGTACAGAAAAGGATGAGCCTCTGTACGAGGTCACTCAGCTCCCCGCTCTGTGGGGTTTGCCAGCAAACCCCTGAGGTGTCAGTCCGAAGTCCAGCTTGGTAACAGAATTCATAGGAGTGCAACAGAAGTGAATGTCGTCGTCCTGAATTTGTGTCGTCCCCTCTGCAGTTTCAGATCAAATGACTCTTCCTCAGTGTGCTGAGATGCCTTTCTACCTGTACATGAACTATGTCACATATTTGTACCTCACCTCACGCTGACAGACACATTAACTTATTACTTATTTACCTGTAATGCATGTTCACATTATAACACCATAACCTGTTTACGATTTTTTTTTTTTTATATTTTGGTTCTCTTTTGAATCCCCAGTCAATGCAAACACACACAAACACACTCACCCACACATAGATGCACAGGCTGTCATTGTGTCTTTCAAAAGTGGCAACCGCAAAACACTAATGGTTTTAAATAACAAACAAAAAAGTAATGGTTAAGATTTGCAGACTAGTTCACTGCCAGATTTTCATTGTTTGTCTCTCGCCACAGGAGCCTCGAGCTGTCGAAGGAGGCTGAGAGACCGCATCCATAAAGCACGGTAAGATCAGAGATCAGAGACGTGGGTGTAGTTAATTTAATGTAAATGCACCTACATTGACACGTTTCTTGAAGAAACAGCAGTCGAGCCACATGACCCCACATCCAAATCATTTAATCAGCTTACAGATAGAGATGCATTCACTGAAAACACAACACGTTTCCATTTTAGACACAATTACAAACATTTTTGTGTTCATGAATAAAATAAAGTAACTGGATGTGTTACTTACTAAATCAAAGAATGGATTCAGTGTTTGTTGGTCAGAATAATTAGTTGTGGTTTTGTAGGTAACATGACGGTTGATGTCTGATCAAATACGAGAGCTGCAGGAAACTCAGCCACTGCACTGCTGCGCCGTCGGGATGATTTCCAGGTGAGTGTCTCTGCACTCAGATGTGACGACATTGTTATTTGTTCATTTTGATGTAAAAAAAAATCTAGACACCAGGAGACAATAATTTCCTGAACTGTGATTAATAAGTAAAACTGCCCCAGCAGATTTGACTCGCTTCAGTTTAAAACCTTTTTTCTTTTTCCTCCTCAGAGCTGCGGGTGGAGATGCAGCAAGAGGAGACATCCAGCAGGGGACGACCAGAGGACGACCAGAGGACTGACGCTCTCTTCGCTCTGTTCACTCTTATATTCAAATTTGAATAATAAATGGATGAAGATAAACTTTGGTTTTGTGTGTTTGTCTCTCATGTGTTTATGAGCTAAAAGGCCATTTAAGCCTGTTGTTACATTGAAGGTCAGTTGGTTTTTGTTTTTTTTAGGGTTTATAATGTTTTATTCAGACTGCAGCAGATGTAGTGTAGAGACTGACTGAGCGCTTGATTAACCGCCGCCACATCAGTGCGTCTGCTCTGCAGGTCCTTCGCTTACAATCTGGGCCAAAGGTGCAGTGTTTCTGCTGCTGGATCACAGTTTGTGTCCTCGGAGTTGGCTGTGAATCCTGGAGGAAGTCCAGCCAGACACAGCAACTCGATCTCCGGCTGGATGTGGGTCAGGTCTGTGTTGTCTGACCTGAGCTGGGCCTGTAAACAACAACAACAACAGTAAACAGGCTGTTGGGGACAAAAAAAAAAGGCTCACTGAGCCGGTTCAGTATGAAGATGTCAACTATGAACTCACTGAAATGAGGAAATCTTCAGGATACATCCTGAGTTAAGATTTTTAATGTTGGCTTTTCCTTTTAAACGTCTCGTCTTAAACATGATGTGAATCAGGCTGCAAATACAAAAACTGTGTGAATGTTAAACCCTCAGTGAAGAAGAGAAGAAGCCAACAAACATTTAATTATAACACTTCAGATGTTTGTCACAGAAATGATCTGGTGAAGGAAACAACTCATGGTCTTTAGTTAGTTTATTAATTCTGTATATTTTAGTTCTTTATGCCCACTTTATGAAGATTTGATGTTTTTCATGCAGTATCAAATAGAAGCTGCTCTATTGTTGTTATTATTATTATTATTAGTGGCACATTAAGATCAACTGTTCATGGTAAAGAAAGCAACTTATCAAGCATGTTAATATACAATAAAAAGATTTTGAAGGAAGCTCTTTGGAACTCAGCTGTGCCCCATTTTGGAAGTAAATCAATTAAATTGAATATTTTGTGTATTTTGTATCAGACACACAATAGAAATGATGAATTAACTGAAGTCCAGAAACCTTCAGCCTCTTCTGGAGACAGACCCCAAACCCGACCCCCCTGCTGCCCCCCCGGACTGTAAACTGAGCCTGGGGGGGTAAAGGGGATGTTGTCCACCTGCCCAGCTCCGGTCATCCATCTTTCATGCTCATGCATCATTGATGACGTCCGCTGCCCACAGGTGGAGCAACTAGAGCCGGCCTCCCTCCGCCCCTGGACAGCAGACCCCGGTCCTCTCGGTCGTCCACCCCAGAGGAAGCTCCTCTGTCCGGGTTGTGATCCAGGACTCCATCATCCATGAGCGGCACCGCCGGGGGCGCACCGCCCGCCGGAGCCCCTGGGCTGGTTTTGGGCCTCAGGGGATGCTGGACCCGCAGAGCCGTCCAGAGGAGCAGGGTCCGGGTCCAGACCTACCTGCTGTCCGGCTCCGGGCTCCCCCCACCCGCAGGAGGAGGAAGAGGCCCCAAAGCTCCAGTGAAGCTGCCGTCTCTGGTGGTTCAAGGACCGGGCAGGAGAAGCAGCCTGACTCGGCTCAGGTCGGTTCATTTTTTTTTATTCTGAGATATTAAATATAAAACTGTAAATGTTTAAAGACTAACTAATAAGTGCGTTAGTCTAAAATATAATTATTTCAATCTCAAAATAACCTTTTTTAGATTAATATTTTTTAAGAATTTCCCAGTTTGGGATCATTAAATTATTAAATTCTGTCTATTCGGTTTTGTTGTCTTTGACGCTGTAAATAATTTCAGCCACTCAAATCTAAAGCCAGAATTGACTGCAGAGAGACGTTTTAGGACTTTAGGAGTCCATTATTGATGGATGAAAAAGTTGAAGTATCATTTTATTTCAAAATTGCTAGAATTGTTCAAAATATTTCTAGTTATTGGGCTTTTTGTTTATTTGTTTGTGTGTTTGTTTGTTTTGGTGTTGTTCTGAGAGAAACTTGAGTGCTATGAATCAAAGTGTGAGTTTAATGTTTCCTTTAAAGATTTTCTGTCACTGCTGTTTTCTTTCTTGGACCGTTGAACAGTATCGACATAAACAAGAGACAGTTTCACATCATGTTCATTCAAACCTTCTAAAAAGTCTGGTGCGTTCAGGTAGAGGACACCAGTCACTCTTGGTGGACTCTATTACCCATCATGCAGCTGTGAATGTGATTAATGAGCTGTATGCCCCCCCCTCCACTGTCTCTGTTACTATTCATTTCAGTAAAAGTGCAGCTTCAACGCTTGACTGGTATTACAGTGTAATAGCTTCCTCTGTGCTCTGCCCAAATTTGATAGCATAATGTAGGCCACCTCTGCCCCCCCCCCCCCCCCCCCCCACCTTCGGTTTTACTTGAGCACAGAAAGCCGGACACTAGTGTGTCATAAATCTCAGGTGTGGAAGCTGATCCGTCACACCAGCACCATCAGCCACCATCAGGTTGGCTTCACTCAGAGGGAGAAACCTGAGTGAGGCCCAAACACACACACAGACATACCTTCCTCACTGTCCAGCAGAGGATTTGATGGCCTCCACTCACCCAAGCAGAGCAAGTTTCAAATAACAAATAATGTTTGTGCAGACAGATGGTTTTACTGCAGCTGAGAAAATTCCCGTCTGTTGTTCTAAATGGTGAATATTTCATATTAATTCCTCCCTCTGTGTCTCCACAGCCTCAGTGAACCATCTCTTCTAACCCCAAATGAGAACATCCATTTGGAGGGATCATCCAGCAACCGTCGCCCCAGTGGTTTACAGAAGCGACCCCCACCTCCACCACCACTTTCCAGGTCATCACTCCTCCCTTCCAAGACCTGCCAGCCTCACGGGCAGCAGGTCCGGACCTGCAGAGGAACAGCCTACATTCACTTCTCCCAGGCCATCCAGCCCAGCTCCAGGCCAAGACCAGCAAGACGCCATTCCCACAACCCGATCCTCCCCACGGACACCAGCGAGCTCCAACCTCCAGCAATGCAGCATCAGGTGGCGCCTCTGTCTGTCATCGGGAAGCCATGTGTGCTGAGCTGCAGTCAACGCCCCTCTGTGGCAGCCGCTGCCGGCTCAGCTCGCCCTCAGCTCCATGTCTTCCTGCCCACAGAGGCGGAGGCGGAGGGGGAGGAGGTGGACAGTGAGTCTGTGGATGAAGGCTTCATGGATGAGCTGGACAGTAAAATAACCTCTTTAAAGCTGCAGCAGGGAGTGCCGAGGGCAGTGGCGTACCCATGACAACAAAGAACAGATTCATCACCTCCTCCTGTAGCATATGACCAAAAGTATACGGACAGCTCTGTCTGTATATTTTTGGGCTGTTCTTTATGATTTGAACTACACTTTGGTTCCATTTAAGGAAAATCTTGATGTTACATCCAACAATGATGTTCCAGAAAACGGTTTGCTTCCAACTTTGAGGGGGGCCCTTTCCTTTTTCAACATCAGAATGATATGAACACAAAGAATGTGTTAATGCAGATTATTGTGTATATTTACTTTCAAGGCAATCATGATATCAAAAAACCAAATCTGGAGAAGCCTGGGGACAGTTTTGGATTTTTGGGCATCAATTTGTAATTTTAGAAAAAATGCCATCTAGACCAAGAATAAAGACTAAACTGAGTAATAAATATTCCTTTTGTTAAAAGAGCATTTAATGATACATTTAGTTCTCCTGCAGCTGATTTGTAAAACTTCACCAACACTTGTGTGTCTTTCTGTTATTGTCAGTCAGCTCTGATTTTCAGAGACAATGTTATATTATTCTGGGTGGATTGTGTGACTGTAAATTTGCTGATTACTGTTTTTATTATAAACAAGATGTCTCACGCTGTCTTTTGTTTTTTTGCAGTTGTTTTACATTTATGAATGTAATATATTTTTCTTTTTTAATCAGGGTTGCACAAACTGCCTGCCCTTGGGCCAGAAGTGGACAGGCAGCAGCGCCCAACATGAGCCTTTTCCCACGGTACCAAATCATTCTGTATTCTTCCAAATTATCAGTAGACCTCTGCTCCAGCTGTGGGTTGTGTACAGTGTACTTTTTCTAGTGTGAGGATGCAACATAGTACTCGTGCTTAACATACAACACAATGTGCAGTACACAATCTGACCCAAAAAAATCCCTCAACAATATCAGGATTTTATTAAGCGGATACTAATATGAGATTGTTGTGCCTTTGGGACAACAGTGTGGATTTAATCATCGTTATTCAAACACACCCAGCTGAATCTGTCCACAAACTTTTGGCCAGTACACACGTCACACCGGTGGTGGCGCTCGTGAGCTCCGGAAGTTTGATATCTCCCGAAAAGTAAACAAAAGAAGAAGACACGTGTTCTGCAACGAGCCCGGCTGCTTTTAGACGATGTGTTGATGGGTTCAGATCCGTGTTTTTAAACTGTGGTGTTTGTTTTAAAAGCCCCGGCAACCCGATTTTTTAAAAACATTTAAATTACCAATGCGACGCTGGTGGATTTAGAAACAAACATGGCGGCTACGGAAAGAGGCGAAGGACACGAACTGGCCACCAATCAAGTCCCTTCTGTCCGAGTCTCCAGCGCGGTAATTTTCTCCACGTTGTAACGACTGTTTGCACACATTACAGCGTTTTTACGGGATAAAGTCCACACAGAGTTGTTGTTAAATCGGCCCAATTTGTCGGTTTTTGTGCCGTGTGAACGTATTTTACACGCCAACGGCTGTTTCACCTCAGGGGGCTAACGAGCAGGCAGAAGGCTAACGTTAGCTTAGCGGACAGAGCTAGTTGTTGTTGTTGTCTTGTTTACGGGTCATTTAATTTTTAAACACATTAACATGACACGTATTTAGGCACGGAAAAGAATCCGATAGAGGAAAATAAACCTCCCAATCTCAATAAGTCATCGTTGTGTTTACACGACAGGAACAGTGTGTGGTGTTAGTAACAGGCTAACTCCACGTCCTGTTGGTTTGTTTGGTGGATTAAACACGAAAAAAAAGGACAAAACTGAAGTGAAATAAGTTTATATTATCCCAGTCTGTGTTTCTTATATTTCTTTTCATACATGCATGTCCACTATGATCACACATGAGATCCCTCCTTTGAAAGTTCAGCTCCTTTTCCCGACGGCCCTATCTGTTCTTGCCATATCAGCAAAATAATAATAATAATAATAATAATAATAAAACATAATAAATATCTTAAATTAAAGTCTCTCATACTGTCAGTGCCTTTCAGAGGGGCACTTTAGTTTTTTTTATTAGTGTCTTGTTTTGCTTTATAAAGCTGATGTAGAAGTGATTTGTTTTCAGCTGCACAGACACTTGTAATGTTTTGGTTTGTCTTCAGCTGCTCTTGCAGTTTATTTCAGACAGAGTGTATGTTTGTTGGTTGTGTTTGTGTACATGTTGTGTCATATCTACGGGGACCAATTTTCTAAGGGTTGTACAATTAAGGTGTCAGCTATATGCTTTTCTTGCTTCTAAAATCGGGTGATTACTTTTGGATTCATAAATTGAATCAAGTGTGGGAATGAATTTGATTCAATTCTAATTCTTGGCCTCATGGCTTGTGTACAGCTGTGTGATTAAAGAGAAATAAGATCAAATATCCAGCTTCATTAGCAGCACAAATATCATTTAAGAAATCAAACATAAGGAGGAAAGCTAGACATGTCCACATATTGTCAAACTTGTTATCTTTGAGCAAGTAAATTGTATGTTTCGTGTATACATCCACAGATTAATCGATCGCTGGCTGTTTAAAATACCAGCTGCATATTTAAATTTTCTCATATTTATCACAGCTAGTCTGTTGACAAGGAGAAGTTTTTCTTGGTGAAAAACCAGTGATATGGAAGACTGAAAAAATAGAATAATAATAAAAAAATCAAGAGCACAAGAAAAAAGATCAGATTATTTATAGACAATGTGTTTTTGTTTGACATAGGTCACACGGGGGTCAGACGAAGAGTCCTTGGAAGCTATTTCAAACGTAGAAGCAAAGGGGGATGTTGCAGAACCAGAGTTTGCCTGTGAATCTTCTCCTAGACCGCCTGAACATGGAGAGGACGACAAGGTTGTTGCTGCTGAAAAAGAAAGTAAGGAAACAGAACATAAAGACACTGAGGCATCTGTTGTCCCTTCGCCTACGCCCATAGATCCACAGTCGTTGGTCTCTTCAGACAAGACATTTAGCACATCTCTGGTTCACATTGATCATTCAACTACCGCAGAGTCTGGACAGGACTGCCCTGAGGTGAAAACTGAGGAAGAGTCTAACATAAAAGAAAATGATGGTACAGTACAGGACAAAAGTTCAGAGGAAAGTCCTGCTGGACCAGATGTGAGTGAGGACACGGATATGGACACGACGTCTGATGGCAAGGAGGAGACAACAAACATAGATGGAAACTGTGACTCAAGGGAAGATGTTGCCACACCGCAGGAGAGCCATCCTTTGGGATCTAAAATGAAAGTTTCTGCAGATGACCTTGATGAGATGATGGATATTGGTACAGTGGACCAGATGGAACAGGAAGCTCAGATGAAAGAGGAAGAAGAACAGAGCAGGTTGATGGAGATAGAGAACAGCTGTTCACCTGCTAGTTCAAATACAGGTCAGAGGAAACAAGTTCTGCTTCTCAGACTATGCAGTAATGGTAATGATAGTAATGATAATAGCATTTACAGCAACGTCAGTATTTTCAATCCAACTGTAATTCTGCTGTGTATACAGCAAATATCATAAAAATAATAGCTAATCACATCAATATTTATTGATTTATTGGTGCATCTCTTGGGAGAAAGTTAATCAGCAAGTAATCCTTCATGTAATACTGCCAAAGATGGTCCTGTGTGAATATTAAACTGTTGATCAAACAAAACATTTGAACACATCAGCAGATTGATCAGTATGAAAACAATCACTGAATGTAGTCAGCTCTTAATTTTTTAAAACTTTTTATGCTGACCATCCTGTCAAAGGTGGACTGTAACTATCCATGTCAGTCTCCAGGACTGTCATGACTGAAGGCTTTCAGCCCCCCCCCCCCTTTTTTTTTTCCTTAATTCAATCATTTCTGTTCCAAAAACAAATGTCTACAACATCCCATTAATGTCTGTATTTTAATTTCCCCCTTCACATTTTCGGTGGCAGAAGACAGCAACTCTATCAAGGAAGAAACTGATGTGAAACCTGCTGTATCACAAACACTGTCAGAGGCAGACCAAGCGGAGGTCCTAAAAATGGCTTTAGATAAGATGCAGTCCAGCTTGTCCCCATCGTCTGAAGCCACAGCCAGCACAGGTGAGGCACAACTGGAGAAACTGCTGGTGATTACATTTAAAAACAGAGATGTCACACATTTACCGATGGGTCCACTAGTGTCCCGTACTCACAATCGACCTGTTCACATGTTGCTTCTATTCATGTAGGAAGAGACAGCTCATCACCTGCGGCAATGATGAATGGGATGAAAGTAGTTAAGTTATCGATACCAAGATTAGACTCTGTAAGTATAAGCAAAGAATTCTGAATTATTGCTTTGAGTTAACCCATCATGTATATAAAGATGTTCAAAGAGGCTATTTTTTGTGTTTGCCTCTTGTTGTAGGAGAGTGCAAATCCAGAAACACAGTCAATTAAGTCTCCTTCATCGCCTTTGGTCAAGGTGAAGGATGAGCCTGTGGACGAGGAGTACGAACAGGCTCTGATATCTTCTGCATCGATGGCAAGCGTGAAGGATGAGCCCAATACTGCTAAGGTGGGCCACAGCTGTTCTCAGGGGTTGTGGGAGTGGTTCGCTGTACACAGATAATTTCTGGGTTGTGATGAAGGTAGCAGAGAAATGAGAAATGAGAAAAATGCAGATAAAGCAGAAAATTGGTTTGTTTGTGTTGCTCCAAACATGGCGGAAGGCGGTGACGGAGCTCCTTTAGCCTGTAATATCCTTTTTACACCAAAGTTAGCTGGGCATAAACCGGGTTTGTCTCTTTTTGGAGCAATTTCATGGCATTAACACAGAGCACAAACACACAAGAGAGAGTGAGCTGTGGCCTCTGAGCCTCTGTGTGTGTCAGAGACTGTTCACCAAGCCATCATGACATTAACCATCGTTAAACTTCTCCACCGTCATGGACTGTCTGAGCAGAGCTTCTCTCTTTATTATGCTTTCTGTATTTGATGATTTTCTCATAGACAAAACTTTCTATCATATTAAGTGATTTAAGGATAGAATGGTAGAATGAGTCCATAAAAGAATGAGTTGCTACCCAGTTTGGGTGCATGAAGTGTTAATGTTGTCCAAAAGGCCAAATGGACCAGTACTGTCAGTCCCAGAACTGAAATCTCTCTTGCTGTGCTGTTGTTGACAGGAGGACTTGAGGATCGGATTGGTCTACTCTGTGACTCCAGCTGCTGAAACACAGACGCCGCCCGAGGCCAACCTGCCATCTTCGCACATGTCCTGTTCGCACTGCAAGAAGAGCTTGCTGAGGGGACAGACAGCGTTCCAGAGAAAGGGCTCCCCGTCACTCTTTTGTTCAACCTCCTGCCTCACCACGTCTCTGCCCACCGTCAAAGGAGTCACCAAGATCTGCCACAACTGCCAAAAGTTAGTCCGGAAACAGAAAGCTCTCACAGAGCTGTCTCACGCTGACATTCCCACACTTAAGGCAAAATAATCTACTGTATACCTGTAGATTTTGGTCGACAATCTCAGATTGATCACATATCTTTTCATGTCCCTCAGGTTGATATTTCGGCCTCAGGACGTCATCCTGGCTCCAGATGGCAAAGGAGTCATGAAGGACTTCTGCAGCGAGAACTGTTTGACCTCCTTCAACTACAAGAGAAACTACAAGAAAACCAGCGTCGCCAAAAACCAACCACAGCCAATAGCACCACAGTCACTTTGCAGCATGTGCTCCAGATACTGTGTTGTAAGTTCAGCAGAAATCTTTAGTTGCTAATTGATTTCCTGTTGATCGACTGATTGATGAATCCGCCTGTCTAAATTATTATATCTTTTCCCTCTTCTATTGTATTCACACCGTAATAAAGAACTAACAGTGTGATAGTTTTAAAGCTCTTTTCTCTTTTGTCCAATAAAATTCTAAATACAGTATATATGTGAACAACACACCTCTCTGAACCGAAAAAATACATTTCATCCAACTTTGGAATGATGCAAACTGACTGATTCTTCATCCCTCCCTCCTACAGAGCAAACACGAGGTGATCCTTAGCGGCTCTGTCCACAAGATCTGCAGCGACGCCTGTTTTAACCGTTTCCGTACAGTTAACAACCTGTCCTTGGCCGGCTGTGCAAACTGCGGCTCCTACTGCCACAGCAAACCGCTCATGTTGAAGATGCAGGACAGCAACAAAACTCTGTGCAACATAGAGTGTCTGAGCAAGTACAAAGAGGTATGAAAATCCAAACAGAGACAATCGAACATGAACACAAAAAGAAAAGAAGACTCCTTGAAACCTTCGATTCTCATTTTTTATTTTCCTGTTACAGAAAACCAAGCTAAGCCTGCCGTGTACGATGTGTCGAACAACACGTGTGCTTGCGGAGATGGTCGACAACAAAAACAGTGACGACACTGTAAACCTCTTCTGTAGCAGCAGCTGTGTGATGGCGTTCATGGTTCAAACTGTCAGTGCTTCAGGTAAGAGACAGCAGGTTTTCAGTACTTATATTTCATGTAGGGACTTAAGACCTCACTCTCTGCCAAGTCTCTCTGGTTAACCTAGTTTCTTTTCGCCAGGTGCTCGGTTAAACTGCGACAGTTGTGGGAAAAACACTGTACCGGCGTATCACCTCGCCATGTCGGATACCTCCATCAGAAACTTCTGCACACTACCATGTGTCATGGCTTTTCAGGTAATGGGCTTTACTTCCTTTAAAATGCAAAATGCAGATTTAACCCTAACCCATTTTTTACACTCTTTAACTTTAAAGTGACTTTAGTGTCAAGTCTAAAAATGTGTTCCTTTAAAATGAGTCTGTTAATAATGAAACTGGCCCGAGGTGTCCATTTGTCCTTCATCATGAATGCAGTTGGTTGGTGCTCACCACATCTTCGATGTCACGGATGCTACATGTGGTGAAGTTTCATATCAGTTCTCTTTAGCTGTAGTTCCAGAGGAGTAAATTTTTATTAAACCGCCTGTATTCAATGTTCAGCCTCTTGAATCCAGCTTGCTGCTTTTCTATTAACTTGAATAACAACTGTAACCGTAATAGCTTGAATCAAAGTCTCCTGTTTTTTTACTGAGTATTGATTCTTTATGCAGCAGATACTGGATCTTTGTCGCAGTGTTTCTCCAACATGACTCTTGTCCAATATGTATGTATTTTTGGGTTGCAGGAGAAATTCAAGAAGTCACAGAAACAGGTGAACGTTTTCACCAAGTTGCCGATTGGATCTTCACAAATCCAGGCTGTCACTCCCATTCAGTCTCAGCAAGATGCCTCCAAATGGCCAGTGAAGTTGAACTGTGCTCACTGTGCACACCAAATAACTCTCAAACCTGAGCTCATCCAGATCAAGGTAACTTGTGTGTGTGTTTTAAGATAAGAGTTTGGTTCTCTGGACTGTTGGTGTGTGTGTGTGTGTGTGTGTGTGTGTGTGTTATATTATCACTTCTACCAACAGACCTGCACGGGAAAAGCTTTCATTATTGAAAACAACATGAAACGAAAGGGAGAAAGAGGGATGGGTCCAGTAATGCCACAAGACCTTAGGAGTTTTATTGATGTTCACAAGTAAATAAAGTCACAGTGTGATTTCCGTTACACCTGATGAGCACCTTTCTGCCGCTGGAGTATCAAACAGCATGAACATGAAGTCTGTCTTGAACCTTAGAAAAAGACTTGAACACAACACACAAAGGCTCCGGACACACTTCAGTCATTTAATACTAATACAAATAATAATAAGAATTATATGAGACATTTTATAAAACCTGAAAAATGTATAACTGTACATCCTAAAATAAACTGCTGTATTATTACTTTTCTTTAGATTTTAATAAGAGGAACAAGTATTTATGTTTTCTGGTTTGAACCATAATGTGGTGTTAAAACAACTTAAAACAACACAGAGGTTAAGGAGGTACATTTTATAAAATTATTAACTTCCCAACTGCCCGTTAGATGAGAAAGTTGATATTCAGATGCAGTATCTGTCTTATCAATATGAAGCTACAGTCCAGCACATAACCAAACAGAATTTTGAGTGGAATAAAACTGCTCCTCTCCCAGATAAATTAAGCTAATGGTTTATGGCTGTTGTTTCATATTAACAGACAAACATAACAGTGATTCTCATCTAAGTCTTAACTGGAGTGCAGATGAATAATTACTTCCTTAACCCTATGACGCCAAACGTATCATCAAAACATGAAGTTTTGAGGCCTCTACACAATCAGTGGGATATTTTTTTTTTTCCTTCTTGAAAAACTTGGATGTATACAATCGGAAACATACCATGCACGGATAATACAACAGGGGGCAGTAATTCGTCTATCTGAGCATTGTCCAGAGACACTGCAAGAGCTCCTCTCCTCAGGAATGAGAGACAGGCGATTTTTGAAAGACGACTTCGCCAATTTTGAAAAGGCTAAGGTAAGAAAAACATTAAAATCTTTATTGAAATATCAATAGAAGTAGTTAAAGGGTTGATACATCAGGTAGATAATCAGTCAATTGTAATTTTATTCACTTTCAAGCATTATACATATAATCAAGCGATGCACAGTCTTTTATTATTTAAGTTAACTTATTAACTGCTTAAAATACATAATTTGGTGGCTCAGGCTTTACGTGGTTAAAAAATAAAACAGTTCCTATAAGCTTTTAAATACAGTACTACTACTTTTAGTTACTCTATAACTACATAAACGTTTTGGGCGGTTTTTTGTTTTTAATTTTTTAAGTATTCGCGTTTGTTCTAAACTCAACGGTCAAGCTTTCAGCCGCATCTCACGGTCTTCTTCAGATCCTCTCTCCTTATTTTACAATACCTTATTTCTGTCTCTGGAAGTCGGATGAGATTCCCAAAGATACAGATCAAAGCGTAAGGAAGCGCCTGGAGATCTCTGTGTCAAATGTGGATGAGCCTGTGGCCCCAAACAGAAAGAAGATGAAACTGCAACACTCCTGACTATAAAGTAATTTATAAAGAGACAGAGTTATATTTTATAGCTGCCTTTGCATTGATAGTCATAATAAGAATCTGTAAACAGGTTTTCAGGTGTTGTCGTATTTGTCCAAACAGGACTGCTAAATATTTGCCATGTAGAATTTAGTTTAACTACATATATATTAATTTGTGTTTAATTGTTCTCATTTTTAAACAAATTATCTGTGTGAATACAAAACTTCTAATCTGTTGTTAATTTTTCAGACCACACACAGTCTTCATCATCATAACAGACAATGTAAGAGGTTTATTTATTTATCCAATCTGCAGAGATCAATGTGCAATATTAATATGAGTGATTTTTACTCAAGATTAATAACAGATGAGCTAAAAACTTTAAAACATCTTTGTCTAATTGTCAAAGACAAGAAACATTGAAACGACACAATACTTAAATTCATGAGGTTGGAAAGATTATTTATTGTTGGTATAAATAGTAGCTAGTTGTTCCGATGTTGCAGCCTTTGTCCAACTGTACGGGCATGACGTGATAAATAACGCCACAGACACAAACTGAGAGCATTGAAAGGGAAACAAGTTGACGGATTTATAATTTATAATCCCTAATCAATAAAATCTTTTGAAACTAAACAGCCTCTCTCTGTTTTGTTTTTCTTTTAATTTCACTTTGGTGGAAATGGTGGTGCTAAAAATGTCTAAAGAATATTTGGTGTGATTTTCATCCTCCGGCAGCTCGGTGGGTTCATCTGTGTGGCTCCAAAGGCAGAGACGAGACTTTGAATTGAAACGGGAAAAATGGCTTGTAGCATGATAAAATGTAGGAATGATTGAATGTCCAAGTGACCTTATGGGTTTTTATTTATTTTCAACATTTCAAGCTTTAAACTCAGTTTATCAAGTACACAATGATTAAAAGTCCTGCAGTAAATCCTTCTTCATCAAGGCTTTCATTTTCAGTCAGAACTGACTCTAAACAGTTTCAGCAGAAAATGAACAGCACAACTTTTATGTAGATGAGAATTTCTGCACGGCTAAATGTTTAAATTGTATTTCTTTTTCCTCTTTCAGAAGGAATAGGATGCAAATATAAATGCAACACACTAAAATATCAGATATCTCAACACAAGCTAGCAGCTTCTCTTTACCTGCTACCTTTAAAGTGTCAGTTTTAGCCTTGACAGTCCAGAAAATGTGACATTAACGCTGACATTCGTTTTTCTCTGACATGAACAAAAATGCCAATAAAGTTTGATTGGATGTCCGATTTCTGTTTTAACTGTGTCTGTGCAGGACAAGATGGTTTTCGTTTGTAATGTGGACTGTGCGCAGGAGTTCAAGAAGGCCCACTATGTGGCGAGTGTGTGCGATTACTGTAAGATCGAAAAGATCACCAAGGACTCCAGGAGAATCGACAACCAAGACTGTTTCTTCTGCAGCGATGGTGAGAGACTGATCATCAAATCATCCTGTTGTTGTGTTAACTGTTGATAATACCAAACACTTACAGTACTCTTTGATTACTCATGCACTGTGAGATTTTGTTGCTTCTTGGTTAGCACTGCTGTAATTTGGAAGCTGGTCAGGTTGTAGAAATGGTGTAATCCACTTCAGGGGATTGTGAGCTCATGTGAGACTTTGGGCCATAAATACTATATTTCCTTCTTTCACCTGGGACAGGTGTAGTTTCCACCATGATTGCGACCTGCTGTCTCTCCTCTTCCTCCTCCTCCCAGGTTGTAAGCTCCTGTACAGGCACGATCTGACTAAAAACTGGGGGAAACACTGTCACTCTTGTGTCTACTGCCACTGTGTGTCGAAGAAGCTGGTAACGGCGCAGTACGGCGGCTCCACAGAGGAGTTCTGCTCTGAGGACTGCAGATCCAAGTACACCATGCTCTTCTGCCACGTAAGCCCCGATGCTGCCTTTAAGGGCATTGTTGAACTGAAATAGTGGTGACGACGATGATGATGATCTTACTTTGCTCCATCTAACGTTTCCTCACTGTTTTGTCTCAGGTTGCCAAATGTGACACGTGCGGGCGTAAAGGCAAGCTGAAGCAGACTCTTCCCATGTTGGGGGAGGTCAAACACTTCTGTGACCTGACCTGTCTGTTAAAGTTCTGCAGTCACAAAGTGGGCACACAGGGGGAGATCTTCAAAGGTGTGTTGTTGTTGATTTTTTTTTTTTTTTGCCAAGCTGCTGAATTATTTTTTATTGAAATTCAATCAGTTCAAGCCAAATGAAAGAGACCCTTTGTCTGTATAAGACTGTATACATATCTAGTGGCAGCAAAGGCAGAATAGGGAGAAAGAGATGATGTTGTGGTTGAGGCTTGATTATTTATGATTCTTAAAGTTTGTAGTTTTATACAGAATGCAAATAAAACTCGCTGCTGAAGAAGAACATTTACACTTTATAAACATACATTCAACCAAATAAGTAGTGTGGTTCCCTGAGGGTGTATAAATCCACCGACTGCTGCACTGCTGCTCCTTCTGTGTTCTGCAGAAGTGTACATTTCTTAGGAATGAAGTCACAAAGTCAGTCTTTAGTTGATAAAAGGAGTCAGGCTTAGAAATTAAGTCTTGTAAAGATTGATTTTCAACACACAGCAGCTGACTTCTGTGTGTTTCCAGCGGGCACAGATGAGGCCACGCCCGTCATCGCCAACGTCATCTCACTCGCAGGACCTCCAACAGGTAGATCCAGCTCCTATGACAGAAGTGCCAAGCAAAGTACAAAACAAAAACACACATACACATTAGTATTACAGTGCTGAGTGTTGAAATGAGAGAAAGAAATTAATTCAAAAATCTGTTTTAGTCATTTGCCATTGTCGATTGTGAAGGTTTCATGTTTTCTGTTCGTCTCCACAGGCACAGCCTCCAACAGTCAGTCAAAGAAATCTGGACATGTAAGTTTGTGATTATTACACACACATTATATTTATGAATAGCATGAATATCTATCTATATATATATATATTCAGTAGTATTTGTACATAGATGACAAATAAAGGATAAAATGTGCATAAATAAGGGAAAGGTAGAAGAACGAATGTAGAGTTTTATCTCTGTTTATTTCTGTTGTACCTTTCTGCAATTTTAGCATGAGACAAAAAGTGAGATTTAAAAGAAACAAAAACCACTATAAAAAGACACACAAAGTGAATTTAAGGAGCATAAACCATCAAGTGTAACAAAACAGGATATGAAGCAGTGGAAAACTAAAGCTTTTAAATCTTAAGAGATTTTAAGAGTTTGTGTTTGATAGTTTGTTCCAGAAATTCTGTACATAAAAACTAAATGTTGCTGCTGCTCCTTAATAAATACATCTATAAAAACCCTGAGCTGGCTTAGTTAAACTCTAATTTTGAGTCAATATGGTAAGAGGAAGAAATCTAAAGGACTTTGAAAGATCAACTGAACAGTTTTCAGATAAAACAACATTTAAGTGAGTCAGTAAGGAACTGCGTCCCCTCTGATCATGAATTTACACGTTTTATGTTGAGGATGATTAATTCTCTTTCTTGTTGTTCAGATCAGTATTCAGACTGATGCGGTGAAAGCTTTTCCTCCTCCTGCCCCCAAAATCCTGAAGAACAAGGCTCTTCTGTGTCGACCGCTGGTGCAGAACAAAGGGGTCTCCTGTAAAACACAGACAGCTGATGTTGAATCACAGACAGGTAAGAACGACACAGGCCTTGTATGTGAACAACAAGCAACAGGTTTTTTATTCATTTTTTTACATCTCCTTCCTCATCTGTTGGCTTCATCCATACAATCCAATTTATGCACTTTAGATACTTAGATCCTTTGTCACTTTCAAAGTTTGTATTCCATTCAAAGACATTGTGACTAATTCACTACATGTTTTTTTTTTCTCTGTATAGATGACTTCTTCCCTAAACTCATGCTCCTGCCCGTCCCAGTTCCGGTGTTCGTGCCTGTTCCCATGAGCATGTACAGCCAGTTTACCCCCAAGCCCATAGGCCTGCCACTGCCAGTGAGTCAAACACCTGAGCCCGTCTAAAATGTCACGTTCAGTATCTCAACACCTAAATTATTATAGGAACTAGAAATTTCCAGGGAAATTTTGAGTGCCACGAGGGGCTGCTGCTGGGATTTATTTCCAGTGTTCATAAGTCACCCCGATCATATTCTGGTTTGGAGAAATTTCTTGTTATATTGTTACTGTAGCGCTCCCTGTTTGCAGAAATGGCTCAAATACGGCACACTTCTGTATTGTGAGTGTTTGTACAACATATCGCATTTTCACTATGGCAACGGTCGCTGAGGATCATGGGTAGGCTAATATAGCCTTCTGCTAACGTCCAAAACCACCATTGATTTCTCAGAATCTGAGAAGGAATTATTAAAACTGATAGGCCATAACGTTAACCGATCATATTGTTGAGCTATCCAGGACGCTTTCGTGTTCATCTGTTGAGAAACGTTAACGATGTCATTAAAATTGACAATGAGGAAAAAGTTTACGGGCAGCGGGTCCTCTCCAGTCTGCCCACTGACTGGACTGATAAATTTAAAATAAAGAAATAAAAATGAGCATGGTTGTAGGAACCGGGGGGGGGGGACGAATCCCCTCTATTATTGGAGACAGTCCCATTTGTCCCACCCAAAAATTATACCACGGAGGAGAAAAATATTTGATTTTGAAATTTTTGAGTCACATGCTTTTATTTTGAAACCCCAACACAGCCTCCCTCCCTCACCGGCTCTGAGGCTGGAGACAGCAGCAGTCTGCAGCAGGCTGTCTAATGACAGAAGCTCTTTAGAACGAGGTGAAACGGTCTGTAGGGAACGTGGCCATGAATGTGGCTTGTTTATAACGTCCTGTTGTTAGTTTACGTTCATATGTGTGACCCCCCCAATGTTAAACTCATTCCTCCGCCCTTGAGAATAAGGATTTAATCTCGTGATGAAATGTTGAGTGATGTAGTGGTTAGAATTAAAAATGATTAAGAAATGCAGAAAAAAACAGCTTCTGTGCTCCCGAGTCCCGAATGACAGAAAGAAACACACAAACACACACACAGACTCTGTGACACCTTTCTGAAATCTGAGAGCGGCTGACATTTTCAGAAAACATGAACTGCGATTGTGTAATAACCGTAGCAACTATCAAAAAGCCTGTTTCCAACAACAGACTTCAAAGTCCTGTGACCTGTTTAAACTTTGAACCACGTTTCTGTGACAAAGTATGACGAAGTAGTGTGGCTCCAAAGAGGGCTGGGTTTGGTCCATGTTGGTTCCAACAGAGCTGAGCTCAGGACTTGCGGCTGCCACGGTGATTTGAGAATTTGCTTGGTTCAGCAGTCTAAATCTCCCCAGAATTTGGCTTCTGACAAGGTCCCACACTACTGTAAATTGTGAGAAAACCGTAACTCCTGAGACACAGAAGCTGGCAGATTCTGACAGTCTTTATTTGAATCAGATACTCCTTAAAATGAGAATAAAATGAGAAAAATAATAAATAATATACAATGATAAGTAAATAATAAGTGGCTGTTGGCTGGTTGTAATATCAGTATCTGCCTCAGAGATCCAGTGTTGGTCCAGCTGTAACACAGACGCTGATCACTGACTCTCACTTTCTAAACGTCCTCTGCAGCTGCCTGTCCCGATGTTCCTCCCAGTGACCATGGACAGTGCCGAACGCATCATTGAGACCATCCAGGAGATCAAGGAAAAAATCCCGTCTGATCCTTTCGAGGCCGAGCTCATCCTCATGGCTGAGATGGTGGCAGAGCAGGACGAAAAGAACAACAAACAGGAGAAGCTGAAGGAGAACGTGATGGGGAAAGAGACAGAGAAACAGGAAGCGCCTACTGCAGATGGTGAGAGAGGAAGTTTAAGTTTCTCTTTACTGACGAAAGAAATGGTTTTAAAGAAAGAAAGGAGACAGCACCCTGATGTTTATCACATTCCTGATTACTTTTTGGTCAGTTTGACAAAAGAAATGACCATTTTTTAAAATGTCTAAATCAAAAGGAGGAAAGTTGACTCTTAGTAATATAATAATACTCTTAATGTGTGAAAAAATCAACAGACATAATCATAAACATGGAAGATTTGCCATCCAGTCACACGGTTTGTTTTACAGACCATGCCAGTAACTACAGTGACGACTTGGATACAGAAGACTTGGCCAGTTTCCTCAACAACTGGGAGGAGGCCTCCTCTGATGGAGGCTTCAGGTCGCCGAGTCGATTGTACCCACACGAGAAGCTCAACACCATCATAGATGTTCCAGTGGGCATGCCCAGTGAGCCTTACTGTGAGCCCCCACCTCCTGCTCCGCCGCCCATGGACATCGAAGCTGACTTCACTGTCGGTGAGGTGACGAGATATATAAACATGTATATTCAAGGGATCACTTAACTGGAGCCTGCTTTGTTTCCTTTGTGGTTATTCAGAAAAAAAAAACAACACTCGTTCAATTTTGTTGCGCTAAATTCAACTTTTGATGTGATACAATCACCAGAAACTCTGGAGAGGATGTCCCAGCTGAGAGAAGAGCAAAAACGAAGTCCCAGCCCTCCGCCCACATCTCAACGCCGACGACAAGCTCACAGGAAAGCCAGAGAGAAAAGAGTAAATAGACCAGATTTTACATTTTATTGATAGATTTTATGTCTGTACTGGTTCTACAGCTGCTCTCACTCCGTTTTTTTCAAGGGCCGGAAGTCACAGCGGTTGTCTAAAGCAGCTGATACGACATCTGAAAAAGGCTCCTCCCCCAAGGCCGCGGCTGCAGAAATACCGAGACTGAAGAGTCAGTACGGGGTCGACGCCTGGAAACGATGGATCCAGTGGAGGCAAACTCTGCCCAATCTGGAGAAACCACGCTTCGGTTGTGAGTCTGGAGAAAAAGCTGAAACATATCTGCATGTTCAGATTTGACTGAGTTAGGAATGAAAGTGAAGTGTTGACCTTATACAGCATTTCCCCCCCACGCCTCGATAACTTCATATATCTGTTACAGTTTAAAATCCTGTCCTGGATGGTGAGTTTAACACCAGGCGTCACAGACAGTGTTTTATCTGACGCCAGTCAGTTTGTCATTAATGTTTGTTTGTATGTTTGCATCAAAAACAAACTTGTTGAGATTTTCTTTTTTAAACCTTTCATCAGTGTGGATTTTTTATATCTTCATCTCAGCTCGTCCAATGGAGTTAAGGGAGGACCTTCTTCGATGCACCACCGCCGAGCTGAGCTACGGCCTCTGCTGCTTCATCACGGAGGTGAAACGGCCAAACGGAGAACCGTACTCCCCGGACAGCTTGTTCTACCTCTGTCTCGGCATCCAACAGGCAAGATAACAGGCACTTAACACGAAGCAGATACTTATTTAGTCCTTCAATAGGCAGAATAATTCCAAAATACATTACAGAGGTAAGTTTGGGTAGGAGGTTAAAACAGGTAGCTCCTAAATGTGCTATAAACATGTTTTACACTAACAAGATAAAAACCAGAGAGTACCCAACATTTGATCAAATCTAATAAATAAAACAAGAAAAAAAGCTGTGGCCCCCATTGTTATAATAACTCATTGTGAATCTGTGACATTTTTGTAGTACCTGTTTGAAAACGGTCGTGTGGAGAACATATTCATGGATCGCTTCTACAACAAGTTCTCCAATGAGTTCACAAGCATGCTGCGAAGTTTCAAACCCTCAATCACGAGCAGTGGTGAGTTGTCACTGTCTGTATATTTGTTAGTCATCCGTCTGAACAGATTTATATCCGGTCTCCGTTGTCCTCGGCAGGTTACATCCATTCCCGTGTGGAGGAGGAGTTTCTTTGGGACTGTAAACAGTTGGGGGCGTACTCCCCCATTGTCCTCCTCAACACGCTGCTCTTCTTCAGCTGCAAGTACTTTGGCTTCACCACAGTGGAGCAGCACCGACAGCTTTCCTTCGCCCACGTCATGCGCTGCACCAAAACCAACCCGAACAGCACCAAGACCACTTTCCTGCGCTTCTATCCGCCCATATTTGTATATGAACCAGAGACAGGTACGAATCTGGCTGAAGTCAAAATTAATACCCATTAGTTACATAGCAACAACTATAAAAACAACACATTAAAAATATTAAAACACAAACTTCTTTTTAAATATAAAAGATAATTTCCTCGTGCCTGACTGTTGATCACGAAGCTCTTTGCATTATTTGAACCCTTAAATGTTCTCGAGAGAAAAACGAAATATTAAAAAATATAAAATATATTTTAATGAATTACATTTCTGCTAAAAACTGGGTGAACTGGGCCTTCCTCAGATCCAGAGGTTCCAGCCAAGAAACGTAAGGAGGAGGAGAGTAAAGAGGATATCCTGGAGATGATGGAGAACACAGAGAACCCTCTGCGTTGTCCGGTCAGACTCTACGAGTTCTACCTCTCCAAGTGGTGAGTGAAGCTCCCCGTCAGCACCTTCTCTCACCTTCTCTAGCTAACTCTGAATGATTTGTTGTGAGGTGTCAGTCCAGCTTTAATGGCCACAGTGAACAGAATTAATATTTACTGACCAAAATCTAAACCCAAAGACAAAAATGACTGTTTTCATTTTGTTCAAATCTTTTCTTATCGTTTACTTTCCAATTCTAGACCAAAATGAAACTTGTTGCTGCACATTCATCAGCATTAACTGTCAACAACTCTTTTCCAACCAGCTCGGAGTCGGTCAAGCAGCGCACCAACCTGTTCTACCTTGACCCCGAGCGCTGCTGCGTCCCCAACAGCCCGCTCTGGTTCTCCTCCACCGCTCTGGACGACAGCACCATGGAGGCCATGCTCACTCGCATCCTCACCGTCAGAGAGCTCCATCTCAGGACGAGAAAAGAGGGAGGGACTGAGCGGAAGACGGACAATGACCCACCGTTCAGACCTGACGAAGAGGATGACGAGGATTCAGAGTGATGAGAACTGCTGAGAACAGAAGAGCAGAAGTGACCTTTCACTGGTGCAACAACTTGTGCTGTAAATAGTTGTAGACTACGTGAAATGTTCATTTAACCTTCACTCAAAAAACAGAAATGGACAACACAAACCTCTCACATATCTAACAATCATCTGCTGAAATACAAAGAAAATCGTACTTCCTAAACACTGAGGTTTTCCCGAAAATCTTTAAACTGAGAGCCAAGACCCAAACTAAACAATGAGACTGTTCATTCCTGCCCAGCTGGATACAAAGCTGAACTTCTTTATGTGTGTTATGTGTTATGATTGTTTAAACTCCTGAGCAGGTTGGACTTCAGGTTGCTTTTTTTTCCTTCTCTTCATAAAACTTTCTTCCTGGAGGGATAGAGGGTCTGCAGTGAAGAACTGCAAGAGCTATATTGAAAACAATTATAGATTTTTGATATGTATGAGTTGTAAGCATCCACACCAGCAGACAAACTGAAAACTTTTCTCTGTTGTCAGTGGAAATCACCAACCAACACCCATTTTGTGTAGCAATTTTCAGCATTTTACGAATTCAATGATTTGTTCTCAGTTTCTCAAGTCAAAGAGCGAATATGACTATAAATACTAATTCATAGATGCATTCTTCAGGTAATATTACTTTGATTATTGGTGCATTATTGGATTATATGCACCTGTGATATTTGTCTTTGAACTTCACTTTATGTGAATTCTGATCTGTTGTGCCCAAAAGACGGGCAAAAAAATATATTTGGACATTATTTGAATTCATTTAAAGAAGATAAATGGTGATTGTGAATGTAACGCACATCTAAAAGGCTAAAAACTCACGCAATTTAGGGAAAAAAGGCACAATTTTACCCTTTCTTTGTTGACTGAACACTAAAATCAACAGAAGTGTCTGAGTTTGTTTTGGGCATGCTGTTTCACCCAAAGTTTCTGCTTGAGACTTTTTCCATATTCATAACTCTGCTACAATAAAAGAACACTGTCCTTTCACATATATCTTGGTTATATTAACCCCTAGTCTGAAGAGTGTGACTACCAGGTTTCTCTGAGTATTTTCTATTGTATGTCCTTTTTAAGTAAATAAAAAAACACTTCAAAACTTTATCTTGTGAGACCCAACAGTTGAAACACACTGAACGTTGTCCTGAATTTATTTTATTTTCGCAATTTGCATGTTTTAGTCAGTTATAGAAAAAGTATTCAGACTTTACTTAAGTTCGAGTGCAAATGGGCAGACTGTAAAAACAAACTATGAGCAAAAGCCCGGCCTTCCTTCTGATGTATAGGTATTACCACAAATATGTTAGATGAACAAGATTGACAATATTCAATTATTTCAAATAAATACAGAAAATTTAACTGCTTCATATAAATAAATCGATCTCTTATTGTCATTGTTGTGTGTGTTATGGCAGGCTCACATACTCTAACACACACAGTGATGCCCATAATCATACACACATCCATACCATAAAATAAATACTACAAAATTATATGCAAAGAAATCATTTGTGACATAAATAAAAACATTGAATCATATTTTACTCTGAATAGTTGTTGAATAAAAGAATCAGCTGATCTGAAGATAATACTTAATAATAAGTAAATGTTCATTTCACACTCACACCAACTCTTGTGTGTTAAAGGGACTCACATTCCACTTCCTGGTTTCGGGGTCGTGGCTTATCCTGAAATCTAATTGGCTGTTAAAACCAATTGGCTCATGACGTGGCAGGCAGCGACTGGCTGGAACGGTTAACGCTCGCTTTGGAAAACAGAGCGTCACTGAAAGAAAGAAAGACACACACACAGAGCTGTGTGTTCAGTGGACAGGTGCAGCTAATCAAGGCAATCAACAGGTGAACTCCAACCACAGGAGGGAGGGAGAGGAGCAGACCCACAAAGACACACAAAGACACACACACCCCGTGACACCATTCTGAAATCTGAGAAGGGCTGACATTTTCAGAAAACATGAACGGACTTCAAAGTATTTGTGACCCGTTTAAACTTTGAACCACGTTTCTGTGACAAAGTATGACAAAGTAGTGTGGCTCCAAAGAGGGCTGGGTTTGGTCCATGTTGGTTCCAACAGAGCTGAGCTCAGGACCTGCGGTTGCCACGGTGATAAGAGATTCTGCCTGGTTCAGCAGTCTAAATCCCTCCAGAACGTGTCTTCTGACAAGGTCCCGCTCTACTCTGTTGACCCGATTCTCTTATTGGAAGCCCGAGAACGAGCTGGAGAAATCTTCAGTTCACTGTTGAAACCTTTATTATGGTCACAGGTAAAGTAAGTGTCAGAGCTCCCACAGGACAGGACAGGCCAACCACCGTCCATGCCTTGTTCTTAGGATGTGTTAAACAATGTGTGCGAGTGTTGTTGTGGGCGTGTTCCTAAATTAGCTGAATACATGGAAAAGTTTCATCTTCTTCCTAGTATGCAGACCAGTTCTATCCAGTCATGTTATCTTATAATTCCAGACCTTCGAGGACATACACCGTGTAACATGAGCTCAGTGGACAGGTGCAAAACAGAAATTTAGGTTCAGTGGAGAAGTACAGAGTAAGGATACATGATGTCCTAAAACAAAGCCAATTATAACAACTGCAGAACGTGATAAAAACCGTAACTCCTGTCCAAAATTCTGACAGATTCTGACAGTCTTTATTTGAATCAGACACTCCTTAACATGAGTGAGTAAGCTCAGTGGGAAGACAGAGTGAAATTCTTTTGATTAAAACGTTGGATTACATTACGTTCAGTTGGGACTGATCCGGGTATTGCTGGCGGTCTCGGCCCCTCTGTTTAAATTTTGTGCAGACCCCGCCTGTCAAAGTCACATTTTATGAATCCCAACACTTATGTCTACATTCTGACAAAACTGATTTGTTTCCTTTTTACGGTTTGGCTGTGAGCTCGAGTTAAAAATGAAAATGCTTCTCCTCCTCTACCAACTGACGCTCCGCACTCTGAAGAAAAAGAGATTTCCACTCACTGGAAAAACTGTTTGGTGTTTTAGAGAGAGCTGAAGTTTTCCTCCGAAGCCCCGAGGCACCAAATAAGTATGGTGGAGAAGAAGAAGAATAAGTATGGAGGAGAAGAAGAAGAAGAAGTATATAGAGAAGAATACTCCCTCTGCAGCTGTACTATCTGTGGAGGGAGTGCCTCAGTGCTGCACACCCGTGGCACTAAATAATGACACTCAAAGACACACACAGACACTTAGAGAGACACACACCAACACAGAAAGACACACGCTGACACACACAGACACAAACTGACACATAGAGAGACACAGAAAGACACACACAGACATAGAGAGACACACAAAGACACACACTGACACATACAGAGATGCACAGACACACACTGACACATACAGACACAAAGTGACACACAAAGAGACACACACAGACACATAGAGAGACACACAAAGACACACACTGACGGAGGAAAAAGACACACACAGACACATACAGAGATGCACAGACACACTCCTTTGATAGGAGACAACAACAGAAACACAAAGATATACACAGGCACACACAGACACACACCTTTGATAGGAGATGTGGGTCTGAAATAGCCACACATACAGTTTATGATGTTTTCCACTGTTTTATGTGCATTAACATCAAATGGGTCCATGCAAGCAGTCTTTGCTCTGCGCATGTGCAGAAGATAAACATGATGAGCAGCAACAACGAGCTAACAGCTCTCTCGTATGTTTGGAACCACGGGTATGTAAAATTTATTATTTTTACTGTTCTGTTCAGTTCAACTATGTACCTATATGTAACGAAGTGGAGGTTAACATTGTAAGATTTTTAAACATGTACTTTATCGTTGTTGTTTAATATCGAACGTTTCCGCCCACAAAAAGCGGCCAAACAAAGTGTGTGTGAGCATTTATGAGCATTACATTTTTCTGGTGATGAGTTATTGTTTTGTGACACTCAGAGAGGAATTCACATGGTGTTTGTGCCGCTCTGCATATGGAGATGTGAACATTAAAGCGCATGTGCAGAGAATAATCGTGCTGATAAACGAGCTAACAGCTCTCTGTGTGTGTTTGGATCCGCAGCCGCACAGACACACACCGTAGCTCAGTCGGTCGGTGCCCGCCGGCTCCGGTGACTGAGACAACAACGGATACACAAAGACACACACACACTCCTCTGACAACAACATACTCACAGACACATACAGAGACGCGCGGACCCACTGCATTGATAGGAGACAACAAACTGACACGCACACAAAGACAGACACAGACACGCAGGTGCACTCCTCTGATTGGCGACAACAAACCACACACACACTTTTTTTTTTTTTTTTTTTTTTTTTAAATCTCTGCCCTCTATCAAATAGATACACAGACACTCCGATCATCTGATTGGACAGCCCGGAGCAAGGGGCCTCTGATTGGTCGATTTTTCTCCCTGTGACGTCAGGCTCTCCGCCGCTTCCCTCCTCACTCCATCACATCTGAAGTAAGATTGTTTCCTCCCTGCTCCGCTAACTTTACACCGGTGGACCTGTATGAAAACACGAAAAGGGCGATTCTTGATTATTCTCTCAGGTATTCAGGTGTGAATGACTGAAACGGACCAAAAATATTTATAACCGGTCCACTTCTGGGAGACAGCGTTATCCCAGCCGGTTTTGTACTTTATTTTATATTACAGATGAGGGGCGTTGTTTGGCCAGCTGACGCCCTTCAGCTGCTTTACTTCCGATCAAAATGATCCAGTCAATCTGCTCGGGAAAACATGGATACCCACAGAAAACTCATTCTAGTATGGCTTACTTATAAACACCAGAAGCATTGACTGAAGGGGGGGGGCTATAAGAGCTTTTATCAGGAGAAATATAATATATGAAGAGCATGCAGGGTAATAATGTTGGCAGCAGGTTCACACAGGTGATTTTGCTAGCCAGCCGACGGAGAAGGGAGGAGTTGGCTCGTACTGCACAGTCCACTTTTCTCAATCATACAGACAACTGAGTGGAAGAAGTGGAAATGGCAATCACAGCGCGTCTCACAACAACAGAAAAGTATTCTGCGCTGCTCGGTCGGTGCGCGCGGCCATATTGCCGTGACGTCAGATTAACGGTTTCTCGGCCGAGTTTGACCGTTGGGTTTCACCTTTCCGGCATAAATGTCGTTTTTATTTATTTGTTGGAGTAAAGTGGATAAAGAGCGTGAACAGAAGTGAGCTGCTGCTTTTTATAAAAAGCCTCACGAAGTATGGCAAAAATAGAGAAGGTAAATAGACACACTACAATTTGATTTGTTGTATTTCATCCACATACTGTCTGGCAGTTACGTTTTTATTTCATCACTTTGGGGTTTTTTTTTCCCCATTCTTCTTGCTCCTTCGTTTATTAGTCCTGTGTTTTCCACATTTTTTTAAGTTTAGGTTCCAGCTGTTGCTAAATAAACGCTACCCAGTCTGCGAGTGATTCGACATAACACCTGTTGTATACGCTCATTAATACAGCAGCTATGAACCAATCAGATTTCAGCTACCTGTTTAATAATAAATGGCCACACACACACACACACACATCCAAAGGTGAAGATGTTTGTGTGCCTGCTCGGTTGATGCTAACTCCAACTTTAACAGGATAACATTTCTGTTTTTATTGTAGGTTCTCTTTGATCATGGTCAAAGTTTTTCAAAGCGCTCCTCAACAGCATCTGGAGAATCTCCAACCTTCTTCAAGATTCATGGAGATGTTTCATCCTTTTGGAAAGACATCATCTCTTCCTCACCTCATCCCCATCCTCACATCTGTCATTTTATATATATATTTGGTTAAATGTAATGATCTTATTTTGTTGTACAAAGAGCGTATACAACATCTATGATGTCAAATTACTTTTCACTTACCCCTGTCACTCTGCAACTGAGGAAGTTGGTAACAGAAAGAAAACAAACAAGCGACCTAGTGGTTATTTAGCAACAGTAGGAGCCTAAGCCCCCCCCCCCCCAAAAAAAGACAAAAGAGTGGAAACAACATGCAAGAGCTAATGAAAGAGCAGGTAGACGAACTGAAAAAACACAAAGTCTGAAAAGGAAGTTCTTGGGGTTCCATGTTTTCTTGAGCAGATGGACTGGAACATATTTTGAAATATCGGCTTCTGACCGCTAATGGAACGTAACATTATATTACAGATGAGGGGCATTGGATGGCCAAACAATGCCCCTTATCAGTGATATAAAAAGGGCATAGCACAGCCTGTTGTGAGCTATGCTTACTTGGATTACTATAGATTAGATTAAAATTTATTCAATTCGATTAGACTGAATTACATTAGATTTAGGTTAAATTATTTTGATTAGGTTTGAGTTGATGTGGATAAAATTAGTTCATAGATTTACTACAATTACAATATTTTCATTGAGGGTATAGTTACACTTTTTCATTTGCAGTACAATCTTTAAACACTTAGATTTTGTTTCTCTCCTAGTAAGTGGTTTCCAACAGGATGCCAAGGAAAGGAAAGCGATCCCAGGCTCAGAAGTTGCGATGGGAAAAGCTCCGGGCAGAGCCACCCACCCAGCAGGTACGCAGTTGTTAAGCTTTTGTGATGCAGTGATAACTCTCTGCATGAAAATGGATGTAGAACTGTAAAATGTAGTGCCCAACTTCTGAATTATAGAGTGCATTATATAACTGTCTTGTGTGGGTTTCATTACGTGGTCCAGATGGTTTCCGAAGAGCCCCCTAAGCCAAGCAGCGGTACTGGTTTCTGCCACCGGCCACAGAGATGGCCAAAGTCCCTCTTAACTGGGCACAGTTATAAATTGGTCATCCCACCTGAGTCCCCTGGCAAGAAGGTATTATTGTTGTCCAATTTACAAAAAAAAAAAAATTGATCTTATGAAGGACTGGTGATTTTCATGCTAAAGAAATTATCCTTGTTGTTATAGTTTGTTCTGATAATTGGAGACACCCAGCTGCGAGCCATTGTGGATGGTTTCATACACATGCCAGAGGGACACCTTTCATTTGGCATCATGACAGCTCCGAAAGCCTCTACTTCTGAGCTGCAGACCGAGGTCGTACACGCTGTGCTTCCTCGGACTCCTGAGGCAGTTTGTCTGCTGGCCCCCAGTAACGCACTGACCTCCAGCAAGACCATTGATGAGACTGCGGTTGACTTTGCTGAGCTTCTATCCAGCATTTGCAGTCGCTGGCCCAAGGTAAGCATTTTCTCTCATCTTGCTCCCATTTTTATTCTTAGTAGTGGTAGTAGTACTATATTGGGTACTCTAATTTGATTGATTGTATGAGTTCTTGCATATTAATGTAGAATTTTTGTAATATGTGTGAAATGTTTAGTACAAATGTAATTCTGTAATGAACATGTATTGTTTTGTACAGGTTTTTGTTGTCGACTTCCCTCCCTGCCTGAACATTGAAACGTCTTACCAGGACCTTGTTCGTCAGGAGTTCCGCCGTGTGGCAGCTGGTATGGGTAGGTAAAAAATGTTTTAGTTTGAATACAGCTAAGTTGAGCAGGGATTGGCTCCAGCAACATCGCAACCCGGAAACTGATAAGCGGTAGAAAACGACTGAGAGTGAAGATGACTGATACAGCTATGATCAGACTGATACATGTTCTACCTTCTCGGATTGGCATAAAATAATCAAACTTAAAAAAAAATACATTCAGATGTAGTAATGAATAAAAAGTTGGAATACATGTATGGACAAAATAATGACTCGTGTGTTGTTGTTGTTTGTTTGTTTTTGGTTTTGGTTTTTATAGGTGTGAAGTACTTTTCAGTTGCAGAGTACTTCCCTCTTACCTGGTTGGAGCTCTGGGGCAGGGATGGTGTAAGGAGAATATCTTTGTGAAAGGAAAAAGTCTGATTTGCAATTTGTTGTTGATATTAAAAATTCAGTTCACAGCAGATGTGTATCGAGAGTTTTTTAATGTCTTTGTAGGTTCGTCTAAGCGATTGTGAGGGGATGAGGATCCTCGTCTGGTTACTTTGGTCTGCTTCTGTGCAGCAGCTTGAGACACAACCACCAGTGGCCAAGGTCCCTCCCACACCTTCACCTCCGAGTAGAACTCTATCTCCTATGTTTGTGAGAGATGGGGTACCATATTCACCATCACTTGACCCCTTTCAGTGTAAGCCTGTTGGTCAGGGAAGGAAGGTAATTGTTATACAGTGTAATGTGTGATTCCGACTTTGGAAAAATTTATATTTCTGAGCAGTTTACAGCATTGGTGAACTGCTAAAATAAAAGATATGAGCATTACCTATTTGTGTAATACAAGTTTGTTTGGGTTGTTTTTCCCCACCAGACGAGCCAGCCTGGTGAACCCTCTAAGTCCCAGGGTTCAGCCCAGATCAGGATAGCTCAGCAGCAGGTTTGCTTTCTCTAATATGCATTTTGGATGTGTTAATTTGTTATTATTAAATGCTTTGTGTATTCGAAGAGACAACTTGTCATTAGCAGTCTTTGCGCTTTAGGTTCCACGTGAGGAGGAGTGCTTCTCCCCACTGAACCCAGTCTGGTTCAGCAGCACAGCCTTGCGTGCTATGGAGGAAGCCTCTCCTCCTCATAAGTCTGGCCTTGCGGATTTCAAACCTTCTCCAAAGCGCAAGAAGGTGCCTAATTTAAATTTTATCTGTTGGTGGAGGCTTTGTTGTAAACTGTCACCTTATTCCTGACAGTCCCATGTCCCACTCCTTCAGACTTTAATTAACTAGATGGTACTATCACTTACCATTCACCTTTTTTGAACTTACACACTACTCCATAACTATTAAACAGATGCAGAGGCCAGTGCCTTGGGGTTTGATGTGGTATGACTTTTGCTGAGAGAATATTCATTTATCTAACTCTCGAAAAACTGCCAAACATTTCCCATGCAAAGAAAATGGGTGGAGTTGGTGGGGGTCTTTTTCAGACCTCTACTACTAAAATGTGTACAAAAGTCTCATCTGTTCCTGGATGTTGCATCTTTTGCACATCTTTTTCACATCAGTGACTGTTCATGTTTCATCTTCCTTATTTGAGAAATTTTGGGTGTGTATTGTACTGAATATTCAGTGTCAGTGTGCTGATGTCATTAGCTGGAGGTCGGAGCTGAAAAAATGTCTAAATTGTCCTTATGGACGAAGAGTTTGAGCTGCCCCCAACCCCCCTTTTTTTTTCCCAAAGCAGGATCTAGTTGCACCATTGATTTCTCCCATTCCCATTTTTTCTGACAGGAGTTACTGTTTTGTCAGAAATACACCAGGCCTCTGCCTTCGGGCTGTTGCCATGGTGACCTCTGGGCATCCGAGCATCAGGGAAAAAAGTCGCAGGTGGAGCAACGAATTAATGGCAGACTCCTCCGATATTAGAGCAGTTTATCGACGAACACTGACATTTCTTTTAAAGTCCACATCACACACTAAAGAAACACCATGAAAAATATCATATTTCTGAACTGGTTTACAGTGTTAGTAAACTGCTGATATCAAAGATATAAAAGTTATTCAATTGTCGAATACATTGTGATACTTTTTTTTTTTTTTTTTTTCAGACGAGCCAGCCTGGTGAACCGTTTCAGTCCCAGAGTTCATTCCAGGCCAGGATGGCTTGGCAGCAGGTCTGTTTTTTTTTTTTTTTCAAAATTACCTTTAGCATATGTTAATTTTTTGTTATTGTATGCTTTGTGTATTTGAGAGACAAATTGTCATTAGCAGTCTTCGTGCTTTAGGTTCCACAGGAGGAGGAGTGCTTCTCCCCGCTGAACCCAGTCTGGTTCAGCAGCACAGCTTTGCGTGCTATGGAGGAAGCCTCTTCCTCTCATATGTCTGGCCTTGTGGATTTCGAACCTCCTCCAAAGCGCAAGAAGGTAATTTGCCTGATTTAAGTTTTACCCACTGGTTAGTGGGAAAGTCAATACTCCTTATGTCTTTTGACATATGAATTTATAATACTAATAATCTTTGAACGCAATCTGCTACTGTCAAACATAATTGTAATATATATCCAGTGAATGCCTTATGAAGCTGTAATTGGTCTTATGTTTGATATGATGGCGCAGACGGTCTCCAATGCACTAGCAAAACAGCCCTTGACCAAGGCCAGACACCCTCCTAGATCCCGATCCCCAGTGAACAACGTAAGTTGCTTCCTACCACAACTGACACACATGCTGAACATCAGCAGAAAGCACAGGGTCTTCACTGAGACATGTCCAGACTGTATACACTGCCTGAAGCTTGTTTGTTATTGTCTGGCATCAGCTGGACCACCCCCAACCAGGTGCTGCAGCATCCCCTTGCTGAAATTAGTTGGTAATTAAGCAATCAATCAGTCAGTGGAGAGAAAATTTATCTGCATCTTTGATATGTGATTAGTCATTTTAATTCTTAATTGTCAAAAAAAATCTTAACAATACTTGCTTGAATTCCATTCCTTTCCTGTATATTTTTTTATTTGTTGCTTTGGATTGTTGGTTCGACTAAACAGAATTTTACGGTGGTATGTTACAAACTGAATAATTATTAATTGAACCTAGAAAGTAATCAGTGCTCTAAGGGAAGATAATAATTAGTTACAGCTCTAGAAAAAGTCCTGCTGAGAGACAGACAGGGCTGAAAAGAGAGCAGTAGTTGTTGTCTCTCAGGTAACAAGAGTTAACTTGCAAAATTGTGGTTCACATTCCAGCCAAGACATGTCAAATAACAAGTGACTGACACTGGGGCTGAAGCAGTGTGAGTTTTGGAGATGAATATACCCAGTTATATTCAGCAGCTTCGCTCGTCATTGTGTAGGTACAGCAGTCCCCTTTTTCATCCTAGTATTGCTGCCACGGGGTTCAGCATCGAGGCACTGGCGCTATATAACTATTAAACAGTTGCAGAGGCCAGAGCCTCGGGGACCAGTGTGTTACAGGAAATACATTTTTTGCAACTTAAGTTGTAAAAAACTGACAAAATTTTGACAAAAAAAGCTAAACTAAATAACATGTATATTTGTGTTAGCTGTTTTTTAACTAAAACTAAATTTGAGTACTTGTTAATACACCCTGCATTTTCATCTTATACACAAACGACATGTAACTGTGAATTCGAAGTTAAATAAAAGGTTAATCATCTTCATTATTCTCAAACTAATTATGTTTTGTTTTTCTAACTTTGCAGAAAGTCAAGTCACATCAGATGGCAGACGTGATTGAAAATCAAAATAAAGAGGACGGGTCTGACTCCTTTTGCAGGAACCGATGTATGATGGTGCACAAAGCACGGCCTTCCACTGTGGCAGGTAGTTTACAGACACATTTTCATTAAAATACATTGTTTCCTTGTCTCCAAATTTAAATTTTCTCCACCAGCCTAATTAGCATAGCAGATGAACTGTTGTGGTGAAATGTAGTATATCTGATTTTTGACAACATACTGTACTTTGCTGAAACCATGAGCTTTCTTTCCTTCCTATTCATGTCTCCTTATTAACTGGATCCCCACTGAATCTCTGTGAATCACTCTGTGTTTGGTTCAAGTGTTTCCATCAAAGGAGATCCTCCTTCTGTAGCACATAATTTGTTTTTTATCATGACTTTACAGAAAGGAAAAGCCCTTCATCTGAAGAGCGCAATGTTACAGAGGAGAAACTATCGCTACCAAAAATGGAGTCTGTAAGTGTTTAATTTATAAATGTCTTCTGTAATAATTTGGTTACACTGACTCAAGGTTATGACTCATTATTGCATGTGCTGTGGTGGGAACATTATTTTTGGGTTAAAATAATTACAAAGCTCCACATAGACCTGTCTGTTCCAGATGTCGCACAGCTGATCCATCTCCATTTTTATTCCTCCTCATCAAGATCAAAGAAGAGCTGATTGATGAAGACTACCACCAGACTCTTAAGCCCTCCATACCTGCAGAATGCATCAAAAATGAGCCCAATTTGGCAAAGGTATGTCACACACATGTAGACAGCATCACAAAGCAGATGACTGAGATCAACCATTGGCACAAAGTAAAATTTCCTTGTTGGAGCTGATTTATGGTACTACTTAATAAAGTGTTCAATCAAAAATATTTGATTAATATTTTTTTGTATATAAATATATCAAAAAACAAATTTTACAGAACAGAAATATATAATTAAATGTGTTGGGTTTTATCTCTAGACACCAGATCAGAGTCTCCTGCCTCCATCTCTGAACCAAGTTACTGTTGTGTTTTTGACAGAAGGATTTGAAGATTGGTTCTGTCTTCTCTTTGACCGAAGACTCTCCATCAGCAGCGCCTACAGTCACCTTCATGGATTTACCTGCATCTTGCTCCAAGTAAGATGGTCCTGATGAAACAACAGACCGTTTACCAGAGAAAGGGCCAGGCTGACATCTTCTGCTCCACTTAATACCTTTTTAAAAAATGTACCAAAAGAAATCAGTAAAAACCTGTCTGTTATGGCTTGAGTGAGTCAAGTTTTGTCTATCTTAAATTGAAGTTGATACTTGTCGATACTGGTCTCATCCTACGAACTGGTCTCGTTATCCTTTGTCCGCTGTTCTCACAGGGTAATGACACAGTCTCAGCAAGGCCTCCAGGCTCAGGTGGACACTGACAGGACAATGAAGGACTTCTGCAGTCAGACCTGTGTGTCCTCCTTCCACGACATGAAAATCAAAGCCACCAAAATACCCATCATGCCACTGACGCCACATTCACAGTGCAGTGTGTGCAGGAGATCTTGCATTGTAAGAGACGATGTAATAGATTCTAACAGATTATTATTGTGATATTATTATTATAATATATTCAGCCCACTTTACAAGTAATCGGATAAACTAACTAAACTGTTTCTTTATGGGCAGAGTAAACATGAAATTGTCCGGCAGGATGTTGTCCACAAGATCTGCAGTGACCCCTGTGTTCTCCATTTCTGCAAGATGAACAATCTGACCCTCTGTGCAAACTGTCACTCCTGCTGTAACACACTGCTCATACTCAAAATGGAAGAAGGCGACCAAAAACTATGTAGTGCAGAGTGTTTGGCTCAATTCAAAAAGGTAAGAAAATATAGATGTAATACATGAAAATTAAAACACCATTAACTTTTTTACATATTAGAATTTTTGGCAAACTAAAATTACTATTAACATCTGGTACAAAGAGGGTAGACGTTATCTCAAGAAGAGGCAAGCACCCATATTTTTCTTTGTTTCCTAATTTCCTAATAAAAGGTGCTGTAATTCTCTCTTTGCTTTCTGATACTTTGCAGAAAATCCAAACACCACAGCCTTGTGCCATGTGCCAAACTTCTAGTTTGATATCGGACATGGTTGAGCACAGAAAAAGTGAAGACGTGGTGCAGTTGTTCTGCTCCAGCAGTTGTGTGATGGCATCAAAGATCCAGGCTGTCAGTGCAGCAGGTACTGGACCATCATTTTGTTGAGATGGCTGCTCGTTGTTTTCTGCAATGAGATCAGATGGAGGTGTATCCAGGTGTATTCATAACCCCAAATCTGGTAAAGCCAACTAGACCTGAACAATTTTAAGAGACAATTTTATATTTTATATTTTTATGTCATGAGAATTATAAAGCGTCAGTAAAACAAGACTGGATATAAGCTGGGGGTCTCATATTAGTTATTGGAAAGAGTGAGTTCATTTATTTTACGCCCATGAAACCTCAGAGCCTTGCGTTCAGATGTGTTGGCATTAATACTCTTATAAAAAAACCTTCTCCTGCTCCACAGGTATTCCTCTGAACTGTGATAACTGTGGAAACAACACAATACCAGCCTGCCACCTTGCCATGTCAGATGCCTCCATTAAAAACTTCTGCTCCCTAACATGTGCTATGACTTTTAAGGTAACACAAACATAGATTTTATCAAGTTGATGTAAAGAAAAGGTTAGTCTTCTCTAAAGCTAAGGTTTTGAAAAAATCAAGAACAACAAATACATCCTGACAAAAAGTGTTGTCTATAATCATCATCATTTACCCTGATTGTAAGACAGCCCCTCTGCTTTCCAACATCTGTTAGAGAAGACTAGTCCAGGTGAAAGCCTTTTTTTCTGTTTATCTGTTTTTATATAGGTATATACAGCTTCTGATAAACTGTACTGTTTCACTGGGGCCTTTTTCACAGTTAACATGATACGGCTACTTAAGAAATATATATTTTGACCATATTGTCCTGATGTTATACCAAATCCTGTGACATATTTTTGCAAAAGTTTAAAATCTTTGAAAACTTTTTCCACAGGAGAACCAGAAAGACACGCCTGCTGCCTCTGATGACACAAGGACCAACAACCAAACCCAATGTGACTTTTTCAAACCACCAGGGAAGATGCCATGTGTCCAGAGTCAACACCTTATAAAAACAACACCTAAAATTGTCCGGCAGAAGGTGTGTTGTCTTTGTTTCCTTCAATTTGAGGAACACTAGTGCAGTAAATATTAGTCTTCTCCAAAACTAAAGTTTAAAAAGTCCAATAATAACAACAAATGAATCCTGTCTGTTTTGTCTGTAATTAAAGCCTCATTATCATCTACCCTGATTTTAAGACAACCTTTCCCCTTTCCAACATATGTTAGACCAGATTAATCCAGGTGAAAGTATTCTTGAGATATCATTGTCTCAGTCCAAAAGGGCTTGTTTCTCTGTATAGAATCTCTAACATCAACCAAAACCTATGCAAAAACAGATACGTTGTACTGTTGCATTAGGGCCTTCTCCACTGTTAACATGATATGTCTAAAAGACATTTTTTTTTTACCATATTGTCCTGATGTTCTACGAAATCTTGCGCAATATTTTTGACTTAGTTGAAAATCGTTGAACACTCTTTCCACAGGAGACCCAGGAAGACACGCCTGCTGCCTCTAATGAGACAAGGGCCAACATCCAAACCCAATGTGACTTTTTCAAACCATCAGGGAAGCTGCTATGTGCTCAGTGTCGACGCATTATGAAAACAACACCCAAAGTTGTCCAGCAGAAGGTGTGTTGGCTTCATTTCCTTGAATTGACAGTGCATATAATCTGAGGGCATGGTGTCTTGAGTGGTATATACTCCATTAGTTGTTTGTAGTAGTTTTACGTGACAATAACTTGTTTCACCTGTAAACTGGAAATGTAGATACAGGAAACTCGCCACACATGGAGGGAAACACCTTTGTGTTAAGATAGAAACCTGCTTGGCATTTTGTAGCATTGTTCCCAAATACTAATCAAATGTTTAAATCCTTAAAAAATTTTCACCCACAAAATAAGGTTGCAAGTGTGATGGTATGAATCCCTATATGGAGTTATTGCTGTAGTTGAATTTTGTTTTGTTGTTGTCTGAATGAGGACAGAAGAGTTGACTGTGTTGAAGGTGTTGTTTTCATGCTTAAGTCTATTTCTTTATCATGCCTGTGTAGAGGCCCTGCCATATTTGTCGTGTTGCCGATGGAGTGTGCTACAGGCCCGTAACAAAGCGTACAAGCAGTAGGAAAGCAAATATTTACACACCAGTGATTTTAGTGAAGCAGGAGTGGGTTCATTTAATATGTTGACAACTTTTAATCTGCTGCAGTTTCAAGTTAGAGGATGTTATGTTGACTCAACGCACTTCAACACTTGTGTTTTCCTCTTGACACATCTGCTGATCCTTGACTCCACCTCTGATTCAAAGGTCAAAATCGGGATGTAATTTCTTTCGATATCTGACTTACATGTGAGATTGTGGCACCCTCTAATTAATGTGTATTTGTGTGTGTGTAGTAGTTCATCCTTTCCTTAATCAACTTAACTTTATGTTAATAAAATAAACTCTCTGTCTGTTCACAGAACAAAATGGATTTTGTGTGTAGCCTGGCTTGTTTTCAAGAGTTTAAGAGGGCCAACAAGATACTGGGAAAGTGTGAATTCTGCAAGTCTGAACAGATCATCAGAAAGGCCAAGAGGGTTGACGGCAAAGACTGCTACTTCTGCAGTGAAAGTAAGAAGGCAGACAAATGAAGGATTGTGCAGCCTGGTTTGTTTGATCTGAGGGTATAAAATAGTGTTAAAAAATTTTTTTCTGTCCTCACAGGATGCAAGAAACTGTTCTACCATCAGCTGGTACGGCAGTGGGGGAAACACTGTTCCTCCTGTGCGTACTGTCAATCCTGCTCCAGGACGTTGGTGACAGCTAAGTACGAAGGAAATAATGAGGAGTTCTGCTCTGAAGAATGCAGCACAAAGTTCAAGACGCTTGTCTGCCATGTAAGTTTACATGGATTAGATGCAGCTTCATTGCACATGTCTGGTCAGAATCATTTTAACTCTGACTCTCCACCATCTGATAGGTTGCTCAGTGTGACACCTGTGGTCGTAAAGGGAAATTGAAACAGAGTCTTCCCATGCTGGGGGAGGTCAAACACTTCTGTAACCTGAAGTGTCTCCGTCACTTCTGTAATAATGAAGTCCAGGCAATCAACACAGGTGTGTGCTGTGGCTGCAGTGATATGTTGGTTGACTTGTCTTATTGTTTAGAGCCCAGTTTAAGTCTAAATGTGTGGCTGCCTTGGATCTACTTAGGTAATGCATTTTGCCATATGACTATTTTGATTTCTATTTACATTTCTATAAATTTTGCAGCCTTAGTGCCAAACAGACCAGGTTCTGGATATCACCCCTGTTGGAGAAATCTGGGTAATCTTAAAGGGACCCCAATCAGTTGCCTTTTTTTTTTTTTTTTTTACTTTAAATTCTACATTCTCAGTTAAAGTATCATGGGCTGAAATCTGACAGCATCTGTGGAATCCCCTTTCTCTTTTCTCCAGAGTCTTCACCTCCAAGACCCTCGGGTGTAGCAGAGTCCTCACCCGTTATCGCTAATGTTGTCTCACTTGCGAGCTCACTGGCCAGAAAGACCAGCACCTCTTCCAGCACTACATACTGTGGTATATACACAAACACACATGTGTGGAGTGGATTCCATACATGTGGATGTTTCTTTTTCAGACTCATATTCTCATATTTCCACAGGTTTGATCCCTGACATTCAAACAAAGGTCTTTGGACACGTAAGTTCACATATTCACAACGCATATTTGATTTATCCAGGTTATAACCTGAATATAACAACAAGTTGGATTTACAATCCGAATGTTTTTGTCATTCAAGGATATTATCATAGTGTGTCTGTTCTTCAGGCCAGTACTCAAACACTCCCCAAGGAGATGAAGAACAAGTCCATGATCTGTGCACCTTTTGTCCACAACAAAGGAGTCTCCTGTACAACACAGACAGTCGACACAGAAACACAAACAGGTAAAATTCACCTTTAAATACTCATTTTCTGTGATGCAATGACTTCCATCCATGTGTTCAAGTTTTTCTTGTACCAAACATCAGTTTGCTCATGTTAAAATACAAATATGAAATAAATGAAAACTAAGATGTTGTGTTTTTAATCTCTCTGTTGTGCGAAGACAACTTTGTGCCCAAAGTTATAGTGGTGCCTCTCCCAGTGCCAGTGTATGTTCCTCTGCCTATGAACATGTACAGTCAGTATACACAGAAGTCCCTGGGCCTGCCACTACCGGTAGGTCAAATACCCGAACCTTGTTTTGTTTTGATCACATACCAATACCAATACAAAACAGTCTTTCCCAAACTGTGCCTCTGTCAGGTTCCTGTTCCGGTGGTCCTCCCTCCTGTGATGTCAGACCTGCCTGAGCCAACAGTGAAAGCCATGGAGAAAGAGATCCAGCTAGAACCCTCTGAGGGAAAACCCAACCACAGGTCTGAGATGGAGATCAAGCAGGATGATAGGAAGTGGAGAGAGGAGGGGCAGGAAGCTGGAGAGAGCACTGAAGGAGACGGTAACAAGATTCAGGACATGAAGGGTAAGAAACTGGATTAATATTAATTTGATGACATGAAATATATAATTGTTGTATTTCTATATTTTTCTACACAACAACTTTCTTAATTCTGTCCTCAAACACATGAAATTTCAGATCAGCCCTTTTCCAAAGACCTACGTAGTTTGAGCAGCCTGCAGGAATCAGCCAATCCACCTCTGTCTACTCCATCTCCACCTCCTGCCCCAGAGATGACAGAGGATCCCCAGAGCTCCCCGAGCCCCCAGAGCCCAGAGTCTGCTCCTCCACTATCACCACAAACTCTGGACAAAGTCCACAACAAGAATACAGTAAGAAACCAGCAGACAGGCCGATGGCCCATCTGTCTGTACCGTGAACCTGGTTCTCTCTTTTCTCCAACAGTTATCTCCAGCAGCTCAAGAGGACATGGATCAAATAGACTTTTCTAAAGTCTTGTCAAGGAAACACCACAGACTGAAGAGTGAGTGTGGGATTGAAGCCTGGAAAAGATGGATTCAATGGAGGGACTCACAGACCAACCTGGATCCTGTTTCCTGTATGTTGTCCATAATTCCTTCTTTTCCAGTAAGCTCAGGACTTTGGTTGTTTGAAGTAGATCATGAATGGCCGACACTTACACTCACACTTTCTCCTCCCCGTCAGCACACGCGGTGAGGTTGAAGGAGGACGTTCTTCACTACTCTGCGGCTGAACTGTGCGACGCTCTCTGTCACTTCGTCAATGAAGTGAAGCGACCGGATGGTGAGCCGTACTCACCCGACAACCTGTTCTACCTCTGCCTCAGCTTACAACAGGTAAGGTTGTTACAGACCCGCTGACATCACGGCTCATACAGAGGGCGCAACATATTTAAAAGAATGCTCAGACTAAATTTACCAATTAAACCAAGATTTATTTTAAACCAAGCTTACAACAAAAACAAAACTTACAACAAAATATCACCCAAAATAATCCCAGCCAAAATAAACTAAAGCTGTCCACTCTAACCAGTCAAAGGGAAAAAGAAGATAATCTGATCCTACTGAACCAAAGAACATTGAAAAATGGACTACGGGTGACCTCCAACCCAAACTAAAATAGCAAAAATACAAAACAAAAGAGAGAGAGCGAGCTTGAGGCTTCCACTCAGATTTATTATTTAAAAAATTAACTAATTCCTGATCCCAGAACATTGCAACAATAAATAAAAAAAATTCCTGAATTCAGTTCACTGTTATTACTCATCACTTACTGGCTGAAGAACTGATTTGCTTCAATTTCTTCTTCTTCTCAGAATAGAATAGAATAAAATTTCCTTTATTGTCATCATACTTCTTCTTCTTCTTCTGATTTATAAAAGCTTCTTCACCCTCATGATAGTTTAGGACATATCCTGGGACATTTACTGACACACTGTTGTTTTTGGGGTTTCTATCTAGTATTTGTTTGATAACAGTCGTTTGGAGAACATATTCAGTGATCTGATCTACAACAAGTTTTCCACAGAGTTCACCAAGATCCTCAAACTTCCAGTCACAGCTCGTGGTGAGTTAATGTCCAGTTATTTATTATTTCTGCTTCTGATAGACTCAGATTTATACCCGGTCTCTATTCCCTTCAGCAGGTTACATCCGTTCCCGTGTGGAGGAGGAGTTTCTTTGGGACTGTAAACAGTTGGGGGCGTACTCCCCCATTGTCCTCCTCAACACGCTGCTCTTCTTCGGCTGCAAGTACTTTGGCTTCACCACAGTGGAGCAGCACCGACAGCTTTCCTTCGCCCACGTCATTTGGGGCACCAAAACCAACCCGAACAGCACCAAGACCACTTTCCTGCGCTTCTGTCCGCCCACCTCCATAAACGATGCAGATGCAGGTACCACTATGCCTGAGAGTCGACTTCATATCGTCTTCTATTTGATTTGTTTCATTTCACCTGACATGAGGGATGTGATGTGTTTGGCTTGGTGTGTGTTCTTCAGATACAGATGGAGTTCCAGCCAAAAGATGTAAGAAAACTCAGACTAAAGAGAGTTTCCTGGAGATGACTGAGGACAGAGAAAACCCTCTACGCTGTCCGGTCAGACTCTACAAGTTCTACCTCTCCAAGTGGTGAGTGACTCCCTGCTGGTGTTTTTATATGTTTTTATTGAACTGTTGTATCCGCAGCAGTATTTATTTCTCGGGTTTGGGGTGTAAGTTGCTCATAAAAAACAGTTTGGGTTGATTAAATTTTTTTTTTTTTCTTAAATGAGCATTTTACTTTTTTGTATTTTTTTAGCATTTGTGGTTTATCTGAAATTCTTGTCTGTGGTTTTACTGCTTAATTCATTCTGTTTCCATGCAGCTCGGACTTGGTGAGGCAGCGCAGCGACTTGTTCTATCTCTGTCCGGATCACCACTGTGTTACAAGCAGCCCGCTGTGGTTCTCTTTCACCCCTCTGGATGACAGCACCCTGCAGGACATGCTCGTACGGATCCTCACTGTCCGAGAGCTGCAGGAGGACGATACAAGATAGATTTTATTTTTTATTTCAAATTTTTTTTGGCAGCACTGTTCTCAGAAATGAACATTGATTTGATTGAAGTCCTTCCATTATTCAAAATGAACAGCCCTCATTTTAAACCATTTTAAATATCCCTCTTTGGACTCGATCTGTTAGCGTTCAAAATATCCAACCTCTCCCATCAGCGGTCGTCCTATCTGAGAAACCTTTGTTTCTACAAGAACACAGAATGCCTTGTCAATCAGAAGCTTCGCAACCAGTATATTTATATTTTCGTTCACATCTGATGTAGAAATACTGCTCCTTTGTGGATCATTTGTTTTGGTTTTTACAAAAAAAAAAAAAAAAAAAAAAAAAGGCCTGACTGAAATGATACACGGGCAGCACGGCAGCATAGGGGTTTGTGCTGCATCCCCACAACAAGAAGGTCGCAGGTTCATCTCTGTCTGTCTCTGTGTGTTGGCCCAGCGATGGACTGGCGACCTGTCTGGGGTGACCCTGCCCTCGTCCAAAGTGAGCTGGGATCGGATTTAAAGGATTAAAAAGAATATTTTTTATTCATCAATGACTATCGATATTGGATCAGGCTCAGTGCGGATCTTGGACTCTTGGACTTCTCAGGAAGTCAAATTTAAAACCTTTTTATACATAATGAAAAGGAGTTTTTCTGTTTTGTTGAAAGCTTCATCCTAACCCAGTTGTGTTTGTTCTTTTAATGCACACATTCTTATTTGAATTTGGTTATGTGGAACTGAGTTCATCAACAGCTTCTTTTTAACTTCAATAATTGCAATGGACTTTAAATGATTGCAGCTGGAACTAATTGAAATCGAACTGTGCAACAAAAACAGAACATCAGTCACAAAATAAACAAATTCTGACATCCCATTGAATGAAAAGCACCTTGAAGAATCTGAACATCAGTGTGTCAATGTAACCCAATTTGTTTTTGCTCTTTTTGCTTTAATTTTTTAAGTTCAGCTATACACAGGTTTATTTTTCATCTTGCAGGATTTATCAACGTGCTCTCTTACTTCCTGTAGTTGCAGAAAAAAATATTTTCAGGCTAAAAATCTATCTCCATTTATACATTTAATATACAAGAAAGTAAAAGCTGGTTGACTTTAAAAAAAAAACAAATTGAGAGAGATCAAGCAGAAAAAAGCCAGGATTGGCTTAAAACCTTTAAAGTTTTAATTATATTGTGATAAACACTCAGAATTGGTATTTAATGATTCAGGAACAAACACTGAGAGTGGACTTTACAGTGAAGGAAGAAAACGAGCAGAACTTCTAAATGGTGAAGGAAGAGATGTGATTTAACTTTTAACAGGTAACTGAATTTTGTTTTTGGAGAAAATTTTGAACACAAAATGTTATGAAAGGATTTTTTCTGTCTGTGTGGGGAACGTCTGAAAGGTTGAAAGCTCCTCTGTTGTTTTACCAACAATAGCATCATGACACAGATACATGTCACATTAACTCAGGACTGGAGCTGAGCTGGATTTCAGACACATGTAATCGTATACAGTCCAACTTCTTCTTCTTTCTCACAAATACTTTTGTGTTCTTTTTTGCAGGATCCATCAGTCCAGCTTTTTTTTATTTCTCCTGTCTCCCCCATCCTCACACAGTCCTCTCCATCAGGATCCTCCTGTTTCCAGTTGTCTGGCTCACGACTGCGCCAAAATAATAAACTAAGAGATGAAGAAAAGAAACAACTGGATCAATAAAAACTCACTTTTGAACTGGAAATGAACAAAATGTTCCACAACAAACCTGCCGTTCAGTCGAGAGCCGTCCACCCACAACCAGTCACCCTCATTCTTTGAGTCTGTCAGTCCGATCCAGAAGTAGTCTTGATGTTTTTTTCTCAGTCTTTCTACCAGGAAATCCTGAAGAGGAAATGTTGAAGAGATTTCCTCTGTGAGACTTTTCTTTGCTCCGATGAAACATAAAGACGCGATCAAACATGTGAGAAGAAGGACCTGCAGCAGTGTTTTCTACCTGCTCCTCTCTGCTGTCTATCTTCACCAGGTCTCCTCCCAGCTGTTTGCATTCATTTCTGCTGTTTTCCCAGGATGAACGATTGGTGGAGAACAGATAACACTTTCCTCTGTTATGCTCCCAGCCTTCTTCACACCTCGGATATGTCTCATCTTTAAAGAGATTACAGCAAAGACTTCAGTCAGGGGGAAGAAATCACTGTTCATTTGGAAACAGCAGCAGCTTTAAAGGTGAAGAGTCTGAATCTGAGAGCAGCTGAAGGTGAATGAAGAGTCACAGGTGAAAGTGACAAAAGAAACATCACACCCTTCAGACCTGATGAATCAACACCTGATCAAAACTGTCTTTGTTATGGACTTTGTGAAGTTTGTCTGAGAACAAATTTGGCTGGAACATCTTCTGATGAACAAACAGCAGCAGCTACATGGAGGAGTCCGTCACTACAACTTACTTCTTTTTACTTTAGGAGCTTTTGGGCACATCAGCTTCAGCGTGTTGTTTGGTTCTGTTTCACAGAGTCTGTCTGCTGTGGAAGAGGATAAAAAGATTTATTTTCTTCATTTGTTAGTAACTTCAACACAAGTGAAAAAAATGTGAGGAAACAGATATAGAATTTAAAATTAGATTCACGTCAGAATGAATAAAGAACAGAAATCGATAAACGTACCTGTCAGGTTTCTTTTCATGGCTTCATCTTGCAGCTTTCGCAGATGTTGAATAGTTTGAATGTTTGTATTGACTGATTTAAAAAAAAAAAAAAAGATATAAGTTCTTGATCAGAGTAAATTTAAATGAGAAAACTTAACAAACTGTACAAACTCACAGGTCACACCAAGAGAGATGATGGCAGCTGCCAGGAGGGCGCAGACGATCAGCAGGGCCACCGTCAGTGACGTCACATTGGACTGTTTCTTTGGCGCTGCTGGTTGGTGGGAACCTGCCGGACAGCAGAAGAGACACTTTACATGAATGTAAGTATCTTTATTGTCTGATAGGACACGGTAAATGGGTCAGAAAGAGAGAGAGAAAGAATGTTTGAATGAGTCCTGCTCAGAGCCTCCACCATCCTGCTGTCAGGTTGTCCCACAGTGATACTTTAAATATCATTCTTCTTGGCTCGGCCATATATTCTCATTTATCCTTTTATTAGGAACACTCAGATAAAACTAACCCAGTCCTGATATAAATTCTCCTTCGATGAGGTTATGATGATTGTTTGGGAACTGATGAATGTTATGAGTTGAGCTGTATTGTGTCATACAGAAAGCTACTTCCTGAATATAAATGGAATTGATAAAGTCACGGGAACAACTGTCAACAAAACTCCAAAAACATCAGAACGTAGAATCAACATGTCTTTAAAACAACACTAATGTTTCACAGACTATAGGACCAGGAAGGCCCTGTGAAGTTACACTGAAGTCAATAATTTATTGTAATTTCAAAAAAAGACAAATGAGCAATACGGTGTGGAAATCAGCGGTGGACAGCTTTTATATGCAAAATTAAAAAAAACCTATTCCAAAATGAATGTATGTCAGCAAGTGGAAGGGAGAGTAATCTGACACCCCTCCCAAAACTTCAATGTCAACCAGTGTCCTGCTGAAGTTGGCCAGTGAGAGGGGGGTCAACAAAAACTGAACATATAAACCGTTAATAATGAGGAAGAACTGCAGGACATTTGTAGGAGAGCAGATGTTACTTTTAGCTGCATCCACTTAACATACTGAGAGCTGAGTTTTTTTTATTCAAAACATGTTTCCAATCAGCTTTTTTATCGCACATTTGCAGATCAAAGGCAGCAGGCAGTAATAATGTAAACATTTATACACAATAATGCAGCCAGCCTCAAAAATGACCAACTAAACCAACAACATAACAAACTGGAGCAGCACTGATGTAATATCTGCACATGGTGAATACATCTAATCACTAATATTATTGTCAACCTAAATTCTCAAATATCATTTTATCTTGTTTGTTTTCAGTAAAAGCAGTTTTACTCATCACAGTAACATGATGTGGGAACAATGTGGATGTGAACTGAGCTGCTGTTTTTATTCCAAAGGACGACAAATATTAAAAAAAAAAAAAAAAACAAAACTCAACAGGGTAAAATATAAATGGAGAACAACAGTTGGTTCCTCAATTTGGCTTTTCTTTCCAAACTTCCCTCTAGCTTGTTTTAAAGTAACATTCCCCACTTGCTGTTGAAGTACCTCTTTCTCTTTTTTTTTTTTTTTTTGTGGGTCGAGGATGTGGGACGTGTGAATTTGCTTAAATCTGCATGTGTGTTTGTGTGTCGTAATTTCCCTGTAAAGTTTTTGGATGTTTTCATTTATAGGTCTACTGTATCGATGCTGCTCGAATTACCTCACCGTTTTTTACAGATCTCACAGCTGTTAATACACCTGAAATATACAATATGGTGAAACAGTAATTCACCTCTCAACGATATTTTAAATCTTGCAAATAGAGTTGATCATCTCACTCACCTGAACTAAATCCTAGTAAATATTTATAGAACAAAACATAATATGGGTTTAAGTCAATTAAAGTTACAGGAGGAAAAAAATAGTTTAAAGGGAGATTTTATTATCCTTTAGAATTAAAAAGAACATTTTTGTTTTTTTAACTTGATAATAACTTGACTAACTGAAGCCATAAACTATGTGATATACCACAATAGTGCCATAAAAAATATGACCTTACGTACATTTAAATGAAGTCTGCTGATTATTTTTCTACAAAATATCTGAACTTCTCTGATGTGGCATGTTTGTCAGATTAACAATCAAGAGCATAAAGATATATCTTCATCTTTTATAGGAAGATTGTAGAAGATTCAGAGAACCAAATAACGATCACATCGAAGAAGTTGAGTCCTTAAAAAATGTATGAAAGTAGAATTTCTGAATTAAAATAGTTGCTGACTGATTTTGTCTTGATCAGGGAAGCTCAGCCATCCGACCACAGAACTGTCGTGTTTATTACCCACCAGGCAGTGCTGCAGGGTCTTTGGTCTTCGAGATCTTGACTTCAGAATATGTGCTGTCAGCCGATGAGGAAGTGATCTCTGCAAGAAAAAACACAAAACCAAATTGTTGTTGGACGTGATGCAAGAATGAGCCGATTGCTGTAAACTGCGTGTTTAAACATTCATTCTAAAATTCAGTCAAAATAAAAAACTCTTTCAGAAACTTGTGTTTGGTTTCTCAAAGGTGTGAGAGTGAAGTCAGAGGTTTATAAAAAGACCATCAAAGTGATCAGTTCACTAGTTTTTTGGAAACATCAACTTCCAGTCTGTTTAAATCTCTTTTTTTAAATTGTTGTATTTATCCAAACATATATGAGAATTAAGAACTCACCATTGGTCTTTCCCTTCCCAAACCTGATATCAGAGTACACTACATCAGCTTCAGTCATCTTTCACCACCAGCCGGTTTAGGAGGAAACCAAACTCAGGTTTTACAGCACGCAGTTCAGATAGTGTTCAGGTCTCTTGTGCCATCCTCCACAGTGGGGAGGGATTAAAAACCATCTTGTTCCCCAAAGTCAGACTTTCATCTTGACTTTTTAACACTTAAATGTTTCCCTTCCTCAATTACTCTCCTTTATACTTCTGACACATTTCATCAGTCCACACTGCATTTTATACATTTAAGATTATTACTACAAATTATATATTATTATTAATGAATTAACTCACTAACCTTTATGTGTTATGAATTAAACCAGCAGTATATAAATAAATTAAAATAACCTCACTTTTAGCAGCTGCAGCATCGATGTCACGAGTTTGACGGCATCAATAAATATACTAAAATAAAAACCTTTCCTGTGACGTGGATCATTCTCTATAGGCAGCACTTTCAGTGAATGATTATGTTATAATGTGAATGCTTCTGAAGCTTTATTAAAATACAATCTTGGATGAAAATGCAATAAGCAATAAAATATTCAATAAACATAATAAAAGCATTGAACTCGGAGGAAAGTAAAAAGTTTTTCTTTACATGTTTGATTTAATAGATGACTGAAGCTAATGTGTGACTGACAGGTCGTAGTACACAATCAGGATCCAGTCAGATCGTCCTCCTCCTCCAAATCTTCTGGTTTCAAAAAACCAAGAAAATTAAAGCCTGTTGACGTTTGGATCAAACATATTTTCTAATGCGCTGACAAAGTGTACATGTTGGTTTTAACGTTTTAATGTTACAAGCAAAATAGAAAGAACATGAAAATGAGTACATATTTGAACAGAGCTGAAACATTTTACTGGTGACTCGTGTTGTTACAAATTGAGAGGAGCTGAATGATTCTGTACGATGACTGTATATTATTGCTGAGCATCATCTGTTACACTCCACCTTTTTCTTTAATAACTGTGTTTTAAAGTCTTTCACTTTGTCGACATGTCTGACACTGTCAGGCTGTTTTCACCTTAAACCTGCTTTGAAAATGGGCAAATGAAGATAGTTAAAGGTGAACTAGTTAATCCTGGTTGAATATATAAATGACTCATGTTACACTTGAAGCTTTCAGGTCACAAACAAAGAGAGTGGACTTGACTTTCATTTAGTATAATATTTTCTGAGTACGGTCCATTTTTTTCTGTCTGTGTGGGGAACGTATGAAAGGTTGAAAGCTCCTCTGTTGTTTTGACATTAGTTTTACCAACAATAGCATCATGACACAGATACATGTCACATTAACTCAGGACTGGAGCTGAGCTGGATTTCAGACACATGTAATCGTATACAGTCCAACTTCTTCTTCTTTCTCACAAATACTTTTTTGTTCTGTTTTGCAGGATCCATCAGTCCAGCTTTTTTTTATTTCTCCTGTCTCCCCCATCCTCACACAGTCCTCTCCATCAGGATCCTCCTGTTTCCAGTTGTCTGGCTCAGGACTGCGCCAAAATAATAAACTAAGAGATGCAGAAAAGAAACAACTGGATCAATAAAAACTCACTTTTGAACTGGAAATGAACAAAATGTTCCACAACAAACCTGCCGTTCAGTCGAGAGCCGTCCACCCACAACCAGTCACCCTCATTCTTTGAGTCTGTCAGTCCGATCCAGAACTTGTCCTCAGGACGTTCCATTTTTACTCTCAGTCTTTCTGCCAGGAAATCCTGAAGAGGAAATGTTGAAGAGATTTCCTCTGTGAGACTTTTCTTTGCTCCGATGAAACATAAAGACGTGATCAAACATGTGAGAAGAAGGACCTGCAGCAGTGTTTTCTACCTGCTCCTCTCTGCTGTCTATCTTCACCAGGTCTCCTCCCAGCTGTTTGCATTCATTTCTGCTGTTTTCCCAGGATGAACGATTGGTGGAGAACAGATAACACTTTCCTCTGTTATGCTCCCAGCCTTCTTCACACCTCGGATATGTCTCATCTTTAAAGAGATTACAGCAAAGACTTCAGTCAGGGGGAAGAAATCACTGTTCATTTGGAAACAGCAGCAGCTTTAAAGGTGAAGAGTCTGAATCTGAGAGCAGCTGAAGGTGAATGAAGAGTCACAGGTGAAAGTGACAAAAGAAACATCACACCCTTCAGACCTGATGAATCAACACCTGATCAAAACTGTCTTTGTTATGGACTTTGTGAAGTTTGTCTGAGAAGAGATTTGGCTGGAACATCTTCTGATGAACAAACAGCAGCAGCTACATGGAGGAGTCCGTCACTACAACTTACTTCTTTTTACTTTAGGAGCTTTTGGGCACATCAGCTTCAGCGTGTTGTTTGGTTCTGTTTCACAGAGTCTGTCTGCTGTGGAAGAGGATAAAAAGATTTATTTTCTTCATTTGTTAGTAACTTCAACACAAGTGAAAAAAATGTGAGGAAACAGATATAGAATTTAAAATTAGATTCACGTCAGAATGAATAAAGAACAGAAATCGATAAACTTACCTGTCAGGTTTCTTTTCATGGCTTCATCTTGCAGCTTTCGCAGATGTTGAATAGTTTGAATGTTTGTATTGACTGATTTAAAAAAAGAAGATATGGTCAGATGGTGATCAGGAGTCTGTTCATCAGTAGAAAATGATACCAGGATTAACTCAGAGGGATGTCTGATCATATAAGCGGATCTAAAATGTGATATTTGTAATTTCCATTTGAATTTTGCTCTATAAAAAGGGAAGCATTCAAATATCGAACAAACAGGTTAGGCTCAATCTAAATGGGAAAACTGTACAAACTCACAGGTAACACCAAAAGCGATGGCGGCAGTGGCCAGGAGAACGGCAACAACCAGCAGGGCCACCGTCAGTGACCTCTCTGTGCTTGACTCGTTGGAATCATCTCCTAAGAAATCAGAGATTTAAACAGTGAAGCTATTTGACTGTAACAATAACTTCTGATTTGCTTTTTGAAGATGAATATCAACATTAACTTTCCTGTCCTGAGAGGTGGGAAATTTTTTGGCTTTCACTCACTGTCCCAAACTAACATGGGAAACTGCTGTTGGTACGTGATGGTTGTCACGTTAGCTTCTCTTTCTTTATGAGAGAAGTGGGGGGATGACTCTTGAGTTCTATGTTAGTTATTTTTGTCTTTCTTGACTTCCTTTCAAACTGTTTTACATGAAAATAAAAATCCAACCAATGTTTAAGCTTCTCTCTTTCTGTTTTTAAAAAAATTTAGATGTGACGGGGATCATAGTGACTGGTTAGTTTTACAGCATATTTTTATAGTAACACAGTAAGTAGAAACTTCATTATTTATGTTTTTGCGTAAATATTTGAGTATGCCTTATAATGTATCATTGCTGCACCATATACAGTAAATATGTTTAAATGAGCCATCTGACCACAGAACTGTCATGTTTATTACCCACCAGGCAGTGCTGCAGGGTCTTTGGTCTTCGAGATCTTGACTGCCTCAGCCGATGAGGAAGTGATCTCTGCAAGAAAAAACACAAAACCAAATCGTTGTTGGACGTGATGCAAGAATGAGCCGATTGCTGTAAACTGCGTGTTTAAACATTCATTTTAAAATTCAGTCAAAATAAAAAACTCTTTCAGAAACTTGTGTTTGGTTTCTCAAAGATGTGAGAGCGAAGTCAGAGGTTTATAAAAAGACCATCAAAGTGATCAGTTCACTAGTTTTTTGGAAACATCAACTTCCAGTCTGTTTAAATCTCTTTTTTTAAATTGTTGTATTTATCCAAACATATATGAGAATTAAGAACTCACCATTGGTCTTTCCCTTCCCAAACCTGATATCAGAGTACACTACATCAGCTTCAGTCATCTTTCACCACCAGCCGGTTTAGGAGGAAACCAAACTCAGGTTTTACAGCACGCAGTTCAGATAGTGTTCAGGTCTCTTGTGCCATCCTCCACAGTGGGGAGGGATTAAAAACCATCTTGTTCCCCAAAGTCAGACTTTCATTTGAGCTCTTAAAATCATTTCCAGTGTTTCACTTCCTCAACTGATGGCTTGCTAACAATATATGATGTCACAATTAGTCTAATGCTTCCTAATCATTGTTCTTTTTAGTCTAAAGGTTCGCTAGGGGAAGTTTTTCCTGGCCATTGTCTCCATATTCTTGCTCTTGGAGGAAATGTTGGGTCTCTTTAACAACTCTATAAAGAGTTTGTTCTAGACCTGCTCTATGTGTAAAGTGCCTTGATGTAACTTTGTTATGATTTGGCGCTTTATGTCGGCCTCGCTGCCCAACAGTGTATGATTTAGTATATTTTTACTCAACAAGTAAAAATATAAACAACAGTTGGTTCCTCATGGTTTTTGGATGTCTGGCTGGACTTCCCTTCATGAGGCTTTAATAAACAGATGTACCCTGTGTTAATCAGAGGAGCTGAAAAAGATGAATATAACTCATGTGGTTATATTATTTCAAATTAAGGTTGTATGTTGTTGTTTTTTTTTTTATTCAATTACTAAACTATTGCTGTATATTTTTTGGGATTTAAATCTTTAACCAGTATTTATTATTGTATATTAAATTTACCAGCAATATCTAAAGTCATAAAAAATAACCTCACCTTTACCAGCTGCACGAGCTATGTCACCAGCATCAATTAATATACTTTCCTGCAAAGTGGATCATTCTGCATAGGAAGCACTTTTAGTCGTAGTGATTGTGTTTTGATGTGAATGTTTTAATGCAGCTTTATTGAAATCCAACCTTGAATAAAAATGCCGTGAATACTAAAATATGCAATAAATACAATGAAAGCTGAGAACTAAGAAGAAAATAAAATGCATTTTTACATGTTTAATTTAATGACCTACAGAATCCAACACAATCAGCCGTGTACAAATTTCAACCAATCAACGTGCAGAATGATTGCCAGAACAGCCCGACAGCCAATCAAACTCAAAAGCTCTGCGGTGGGGGGGCGTGGTTTGTCTGTTGTATCAGGAAGGAGGCGTTGACGCTTCCTCTCCTGGCCGACCAGGCTGCGGTGTTAGCAGGACCGCTCGGACAGACTTTCCTAAAGTTTCTGCCCCGGTGGTGTTCCGGTCCAAACATGGCCCCCAGCACGCAGCTGAAGGAGGCAATAGCCGATGTGCAGGAGGGGATCCGGGCCATCCTGCTCGGACCACCCGGAGCCGGGAAGGGGACTCAGGTGAACTCACGGAGCTAGCTGTTAGCTCTTAGCTGCTAGCTGTTAGCTGTTAGCCGTTAGCTTGCCGAACCTGCAGGCGTGAGGCGCATGGTCGATGTCGGTACAAGCTAATGCTAATGCTAACGCTAACGCCGACCTGTCCAGCCTCAGCTGCTGATGGTGGTCGCCCCGTCAGGTTAATGACTGAAGTTAAGTGACATAACGGCCTCCCTGAAGTCGGACACTCTAATAAATCAGTATTTTTCACATGTTTGTGTTCTTTCCTGGATGAAGTTACGACGTTAAACATCCAAACTTGTTCATTACTTTCTCTGTTAAACATTGGGGCAGTGCAGAGCTCTCGGTTTTTATCCTCTGTGGGTCATTATTTAATCTAGTCCTGGTCTGCTGTGATAAGACTTCTCCCTCTTAATCTGGTCCAAGTCCTGCAAGTCTAAGCTTTGAGGGTTTTGATATAAACCTGGGTGGAGCAAAAATACAACACCAATGGAGTAGAAGTCATCTGAAACTGGCAAAAAGATTTCACTCAATTTTGTCATTCAAGTTCCTGTAACTAGTGAAGAGGAGGCAAAAATAAATGTCACTGTGGTCAGTTGCTTAATCAGCTGACCAGTCTTGGTCTATAAAAGGTTTTTACAGCCAGTGGTTGTGAAAATCTAAAATGTTTGTGTTCTAAAAACATATTAACCTTCATGTTTTAGATTACTGCCACTTGAATAAGAGCATGAAGTTTCTTTATCAGGGAAATACCACAATCTATGTTTTATATCCTGTCAAACTAACTGATCACTGCTGCTTTATTTGTTATATTTTAAGATGTTACCGTAGATTAAGATGTCTGCTTTGGAACATTTATTGTCATCTTCATATCTATGGTGGTGAATTATAGAAGAAATAAAAGATTAATTGAAAAAATTATCAAAATGTAAGACCGGAGTTGGATGATATCAACTAAACCAGTGTATGACGGTGTTAACACTATCATTGTGATTGATGTAGTTGATGATTGTTGATTTAGTGAAAACTATTTTCTTTGATCTCTATAAAATATTTTTCTCACTGTGTTGCATGACAGTGTTTCGGCCTTCATGGGAGTCATTGGGGTGTCACATTCATCAGCTCAACCCCACTTTCTGCTGCATTGACATGTAAATCATAAATTACTGGCTGCTGATCCTTCAACCACAGCGGCAGCAGTGAGGTTGATGGTTTCACCTCAGTGAGCGGAAATGCTCCGGGATCATTTCTGTTCTAAGACTCAGTGGATAGACTCACTTTGACAGGTTGTTGTAATTAGAGCTGAAACAAGAAATTGTTGACAAAGTGACACTTGATACATTTTCAAAAACACCCAACTATTTTCAGCTTTTTCTTTCTGTTTTTCTTATTTATGTTTCATAGTAACTGAAATTAATACTCATTTTAATTCATCAAGAAAGCGAACAAATTATTAATCAGTTACAAAAATGATGCACACACACACTTTCTAACTGTGCTGTGTGGTGAAGGTCCTGCGTCTGAACACACAGCCTATACTGCACCTTAAAAGTCTCCCTTCTCTCTGACACATCTACATTGAACTTGGCTTGTACAACTATGAGTTTTAACATTAGAACATTACACACTTTATGTGAAGCCAAACAGATAAACTCTGCTGCTCCTGCAGACTTTGGTGTCACAGCAAAAGTAAACAAACCACTTTCATATTTCTAGCAGCCAGTGATGCAATTGGTTGGTTGGCAGTCTGACACAACAGTGGCTAGAAATAAGCAAATGCAATCATTTGGCTGGTTGGTGGTGATGATTTATGACTTTAATGCTTAATAACATGCGGTTTCGTCCTCTCCTCTCCTCAGGCCCCTCGGCTCGCAGAGCATTATTGTGTTTGCCACCTGGCTACCGGAGACATGCTGAGGGCCATGGTGGCTTCAGGCTCCGATCTTGGAAAGAGGCTCAAGGAGACGATGGATGCCGGAAAACTGGTAACATTTCCGCCCATCTGCTTCCCATGAGCTGTGTGTATTTTTCTTTCGCTGTCCCTTTGCCCCCACTGAGGTTCTGTTGACTCTACAGACCTTCATCTTCAGTCCCCCATGAACACATCTCATGTTTTATTTGTCTTCAGTGATGTTTACATCAGGGTAACAGCTGTAAGACAAACTGGAGTTTGACCGAACACTCCACCTTCCTTCATGTTCCACATATTAAGAAAAGTCATGTTAAAAATCTTATTTTGAATCTTATTTTTTCTATTAGACTTGATTTATTCCTGCAGTGGTAATCCATGTTACTGTGGTAACATATGGCATCTAAATATTTGTTGTAATTATATGAAATTGCTGCCATCTGTTTAGTCTGACCTTTACAGATGTGCTAAAAATGACCTGGGCGAATCATCAGCAACACAACACAGTTAAAAAGCTTCATAAACAGCATCCTGTATAGTCATCAAGTTGAATGCCCTCCTGTCTGAAACACTTTCGGGAAAAACTGAACATTAAAACCTTGAAGGTGAATTTATTTGCAGGATGTTACATTAATTTTAGCTAATTGTACCTAATAAACTTGAAATTTAAGTTCATTGGCTTGTAATTGGCTGGAGCCCTGTTATTACTGAATGTCCTGACTGATTTACATTGTCTCAAAATAATAACAATCTGTCTTTTTCTTGATATTATCTCCAATTGTGTGTCTTGTGTGATTGTGTATGTTAAGCAATTGCATGTTTATTTATGCAGCTGCTGAAAAACTTTGTGTCTCAGTTTTTGACTGATAGCTTATTTTAATGTTTGTCATTATTTGTCATCTGTGTTCATCAGTCTCTGCTTATATTTATTTCCAGCTGCTGTTTAAACGTGTGTTTGCTGCCCTTGTATAAAATTACAAATTAATGTTTATTATTAAATTAAAATTCACTGTGGACTCCTTCGTTAAGGTCATCGTGTCCTTGACCAACTCTTGTGCAAGTTTGTTGCAGATTGTTGAGAGTTTCTCTTTGCTCTCTTGCAGGTCAGTGATGAGATGGTTGTGGAGCTCATTGAGAAGAACCTGGACACACCAGCCTGCAGGAACGGATTCCTTTTAGACGGATTCCCCCGAACGGTCAAACAAGCAGAGATGGTTAGGACGGGAGGGATTCATTCATAGAGCGCAACTATCCAGAATGACTTTGAGCTCTCAGTAGATATTTAAAGGAAGAGACACACACTCACAGCTTCTCCTGACGTTAGTCTTTATGCTAAGATAATCATCTCCAGCTGTCTGCGTAATTATCTCTACACAACATTATAATATCATATATGTATATATATGAGAGAGATGTAGTGTTTTCTTGAGGTCACTGGGAATTTTTCCAGCTGTGTGTTGACGTCCTGTCTCTCTTCCAGCTGGATGACTTGTTAGACAAGCGACAACAGCAGCTGGACTCTGTGATCGAGTTTGCTGTTGCAGACTCTCTGTTGGTCCGTCGGATCTGTGGCAGGTAAGAGAGAGAATCAATTATTCAACACCAGAGGGATTATTCAGTCCGTTTCATTTCCCAAGGCATGATGCCAGTAGAGTACAGTGGTTTATGGTTTACCCACTTTGGTTGCGTCCCCTCATTCTGTCTGCCTGGGCAGGTAGATTGAGTCCTGAGAACAAAAGTGTCTGGAGCAGTGAGATAAGGTTGGAAAAAGCATGAAAGCGTTTGATAAACAGAAGGTGGCCTTCAGGGGTTGAGGACTTCCTGCTGTGGGAAGGTCACAGGCTGAGTCCTCCAGGATATTGGCATGTCGGTCTCTGCTGAAATTTGTTTATTGCCAAAGCTGCTCTTTGTTGAATTGAACTTTTATGTGTGAGTGATGTTCACTGCTACTTTGTAACCTCCGAGTTAATCTTAGAAACAGAGTTCAGTTGTGATACTGAAAAACCACTAGAATCAAACGTCTTTTAGCTGATGGTTTGGCTTTTATTGTCCACGTTTTTACTGCGTCTGGCTGCTCTTATAGCATCGTCCACAGTCCAGTACCTGCTCAGAGAATAACTTGGTCCCAGTTAAGGTGATCAGTTTGGAAAATGGAAGAAAGTTTTAGCAGCTAAATCAGACATCCTCTCATTAGCGGCCGCATCAAAACAGAGCTAAAGAGGAAGGATAAATGTTGCACTTTAAGAATCAGTTAATGCGATTAAAATGTCTCTACAGTGATAAATGACTAACTTTAAAGTTACACAGTCAACAGTCAAAACAAAATGCTAAACAGATGGACTAAACAGACTTTAAGAAAAGTGAAGTGACAACCAGGATCTGTAGGGTGGAAGCTGCAGCCATTAAGTGATTATTCAAAAACACACAAAAAATTATTCGGCTATTTTGATGATTGATCCCGATCTGGGTCCAGTTCCTCTGATGTGAGGATTTAATGCCTTTCTTCATTATATCATTTTGTCCTGGATATCTGTCACTACATGTCTTTGAGCTGTTGCAAACATTTTATATTCAAAGGGATGAATTGGTTAATGAAGAAAACAGGTGTTGGGTTGATCATAAACTGGTTATGGCACAAGTGTTTTGAAGGCAGACAGCACATTCACTGTTAATATTGAAAGGCAAATTTGTGCCGTTAACAAGCTGAAACTTGACAGTATCCAGTTTTTGTAACTCTGCTTCATCACCAAGTTTCCAGCGTTACCTATTTCTCAAAAACACTGAATTTCTTTGTGCCACTTTCTGCTCTGACCTGGCACTGGTTTGTTTATGTAAGCTCTGTGGATTGAGGCCCAAGGAACAGAACTGAAAAGAAGGTTACAAGTCTTTCGAGTTAATTGGAGGCTTCTTGTTTTTTGGTGCGTTTCCATCTCCCCGTCTTCTCGGCCTCCACAGAGCAGCAGAGAATCATTTCATAACATTTCAAAACGATGTCATATAAAATACTGCAGCTGAGCCACACATTCTCAGACTCGGACAGATGTCAGCACTTTAGAAAATTTGTGTTTGTTATTTCAGCACAGTGTTCGTCCTCTTTCTTCACAATGACTGCTCTACTTTACCTATACACAACACTGAACTAGAAGTGCAGACGGTGTGCAAAGGGCTATATTTCTGTCCATGGGGGTCCTTTGTGGGCAGGGGGAGGCCAGCTGCTGCCTTTTCAAGCCCAAGTAGGACAAGGGCAGGATGTGGGATACGCAAAGGACGGTTAAGTAGTTAGTGAGTCACCGTGGCTGTCCAGCCCTCATCTGTCCTCCTCCTCCTCTCACTCTGATTTCTTTTCTGTCCCTGTCATGTCCTCCACCTCCCAGACTAATTCATCAGCCAAGTGGCCGCTCCTACCACGAGGAGTTCAACCCCCCCAAAGAGCCCATGAAGGATGACGTAAGTACTTTGACGATCAACCCACTTAAAAACCACTTCTGCCTAAAATGCCACCTACCTAAAATCTCTGCCAGCGTGGAAATTCAAGGCGCTCAGGAAGCATCACACTAAAGTGCTTTGATGCTTTCTGAATGTAAAAATGTTTCCAGTGAAAAGACCTTAACATTTGATTCCTCTCAATAAATCAGAAAGAAGCTGATGGAAAGAGTTAGAGAAACAATTATAGCTTAATAATGGCAAGATGTCTTTTAATATTTTGGACAATCAGCCTATTTTCCACTCAGTTTAATAAAAACAAGCTAATCTCACTATTACTAAGTAAGTGAGACAATTGTTTAAGCCAAAATTTAGCAAATAGATGTAAAATGACTTAGCTAAAACGTTGTCTGACTGTAATTAATCAGTCACACTATGTGATGGTTTAATGTAATTAAACAGAATTCCATGGAGTTTAATTTCATGGAAAAGAATATTCTGGGCAGGAGAAGTAGACGACAATGACTCATTTCACAACACATCACAACTTGTCTGACATGGAGAATACGAACAGCCCAGGGGCCAGTAAGTCAGTTTGGATTTAATCATCATTTAATCACACCTGTTAAAATTGTGCATGGACGGATGAACTTAATATGTGGTAACGTGGAATTTGTGGTTTGAAAGTAAGTGATGTCACATGAAATAATTAAATATAAAAGATTTTGTTTTCTGTGTGCAGAGACAAATTGATAGCTGCAGAAACATGGTACTAACCAGCGTAAAAATGTGAAGTTGTTAAAGCTGTCTGAAGGATTCATTTGATGCCCACACTCTGCATTCATATATGTGAGTGCACAGGAGACAGCGTAGACACTATCTCATCACCTTTCTAGCCGACAGTCTTGGTACTGAATGAAACTGAGCAAAATTTCTTCTGTTTCTGCAGAGACTTGTCTAACTTTATCTCTTCTGGATTTGTTACTTTTTCTAAATGTCAAGCTGTATGAGACATTTTGGAGGACTTTTTTATTTTAAGTAAGATGGGTCCAGGGACTGCTGTGGTCCTATCATGACTGAATCAAAATAAATAATGTTAGGATAATGAAATTTTACAATAGCAGTGATCAGGAAACCGTAATGTGAATCAGTCTGGCCTGATCAGATTGAGTTTTGGCATCTGTACTGGTCCGACAGGCTGGTTGCATTTGTAAATAAAGTGACTTGTCTGCCGTTAAAGCTCACAGCGCAGCTCAGTCCCGGGGCTTAGCAAGGAAAAACTGCTATTGCAAAAGCTGTGAAGTTTTGTTGAAATGCAAAACAGATTTCAGTTAAACATTTGGGGGAAGGTGAGGGGGGAAGTGACAGCTGCTGCGGTTGCATTTTTGAAACCAAGATGAAGTCAGAAAATGTGAACATGAACTGAAACTGGTTGTGGTATTCTACAGGTCATCACAGACAATTTTCTTTTCTTTTCCATCTCTCTTCTCATGTCCATCCTCTCGTCCTCGCCCAGTTGACAGGTGAGCCGCTCATCCGTCGCAGCGATGACAACGAGAAGACGCTGCGCTCCCGTCTGGATGCCTACCACCGTCAGACTGTCCCTTTGGTGCAGTACTACAGTGCCAAGGGCCTGCACACGGTCGTCGACGCCACCCAGACCCCGAACGTCGTCTTCGCCTCCATCGTAGCTGCCTTTTCAGCTGCCGTGGAAACCCCCGCCCGTGCCACCGCCTGTAAAGACCAAGTGTTCTTCATTTAAAAACCCTTTTCTTCCCTCTCATATCCCTTCCAACGGGCTCTTTTTTCCCCCCCAAAGGTGAAGATTACACAAGAGTTGATCAAGTGTCACAGCGGCAACAAAATGTAACTGCGTTGTAAACATGGAAGATGGAGACAAATACAACACCAGCTATACAAGAAATTCACTATGTTTCCAAAAGAGTGATCCCTGTTGTAAAAACAGAAAGGATTTAAAGTCTCAGTCAACTACTTCTGTTAGTCTTCATCACAAAGTCTAAAAGCAGAGAGCATGCCCAGTAACTACAAAACAAACTGACACATAGCACCATGCTGCTGCTTCAACCTCTGACCTTAGACAAATTAAATTGAAGGTTTTGCCTCTGGGCAGAACAGAAGATTTCAGGAGATGGTTTTCACCAGAAAGTATCGATGTTTGTTGCATGTTGCTTGCCTCAGCTGGACGGGTTTCCTCTTGTGTGATCGATGACTTGGTCCTTTGCCGTTCCTTTAATCTTTGATTCTCGTGCACACGCAGCAGATCTCCAGTTTTTAATATGCACTCATGTTCTCTTCCCAGACTTCCCCTAAGGCAGAAACACACCAGAGCCATCAGACATGCTTTGCCCAACCTGCCTGTCATTATGAGTTTCCCCTGAGATCCTCAAATGGGTTTTGACTCATAAGGAGAAGGAAAAAAACAAGATGCATATGATCATATCATTGCTGATAAACAAAGGCAGGACTCAGTAAAGGCTAAATACTGAAGCTAAACTCCATGATGTGTAATTTGCAGTTTTTGGAACGTGATGTGTCTAAATTAGGGGTTTTACACTGAGGCGTGCCTCCCCAGGGGCATCTGCAGAAGGAGAGACATGAGGGAAAGAAAGTGACTGCTGGAGGTGAAACAGATGGGAACACGCCGTGCTCTGAAAACAAGACGATGAGAGTTATTGTAGTTGGTCCAGTTTATCAACACGGTCAGCAGAAGGAGCTGCAGCAGTGACACGTCGCTCGTGGAGGCTTTTTGGGGTTTTCCAGAAATGGCTACCAGCTAATTTTAACACAGAAATGATATCTTAGATTCAGAGTGATCAGAAAGTGTTATCTCCCGACGCTGCAGCAAAAAGCCCATAAATCCACCCGGGAATGACAGAAAAGGTGTTTGTATCTGCAGCTCTTGTTTGATTATCATTTTAAAAAGTTTTCTTCAGCACCAAGTGAATTCTACAAACAGGAAGTCTTAAGTTTCTAAACTATCTCCTGGGTTATGTAAAGGAAGCTGCTCGTAGGTCTCAGTGCTGCTGATGCTTCACTCAAATCAAAAAGTTCAAATGTTGCATCACTTAGAGATTAAAAAATAAATAAATCATGTAATTTGAACTTCCTCCTTTTTTTTTTTCCTTTCTCTCCTTCCTCTCACTCTTTTGAACTTCATGAATGAGCCTTTGGATGTCAGAGAGACTTCCCTCCCTTTAAAATGTTTTATTTAAATCAACGTGCACTTGACTGTGAAACAGAAAATTTGCATTGGCATGTAAAACTTGTTTGATTTAGCTGCAGCCACTTTTTAAGTCATCAAATCGTCAGCACTTTGTGTGAGGTTTGTTTGTGGTGAAATTGAGACGTGTTCTTTTCAAAAGAGTGTCCAGAGGCCTGTTAGATAAACATACTGAAGTGAGATTTGGAGATAAAGCAGCTTGTTAGCTGACCTGCCATAAACACTGACGTAGCAGTTTGTGTGAAGTAAAATTGGATCAAAGAGACAAACTGAAGGTCGCTGGTTACTCAGACCTGAAGGAAAATTACCTCTCGGAGTTTTGAGCTCATGCTTTTGTTTCAGCGGCTCCCAAAGGTGCCGTTGTAAAATATTTTTGTTCCACTACTTACTGTGCTTTTCTGTGTTTTGTTCCACACACAGATTGTTGATTAATTTTTACTGGCACGTTGGGAGCTGTGGAAAAGAACAGAACCAGTATCTTAAATTATCAACAGAAGCTCTATAACTGACGCGGCCTTCGGATCTGTTGGGTGTTCCTCCTCGACCTCTTTGTTTCCTTCCTGCTCTGTAGTCACCTGGTGTTTGTGTTCAGGGGAAACATCTCGCATGCAGACTGCGTTACCTGCACTTTGCCTTGAATACTGATGTGTATCTACTCTCTTGGGGCTGCTGTGGGGACAAACAGCGGCAGATGTTCCCCATTCCCTGTAGGCAGATTTCAGCACAATGAGACAATTTCATGCAAAATTTACTGTCTTAATACTTTGTACGTCTTTAGATTTTCTTTTACTCCTTTTGTGAATGCACCAAATGTACAGACCTGACTGAATGCCTTCTCTTTGTTTGTTTGTTTGCCTTAAATGAATGTGACTTTGAAACGTGCGCTTTAAAGTGAAGGCTGGTGACCTAACTCCACTGTGAAATGGACAGGACTTGTTTTCTTGATAATTTTAGCTTTTAAATGACCAAATGCTTGTTGCATATTCTCTGTAATTCACCCGAACCTTTCCTTCCCTTCTCTCCCTTGTCTTCCAGCTGGTTGAGTCCTGAGCTGCTCCATCTTCACCGAGGCGAAGGATTGGAGCTGAAAAAAGAGCTTGGGTGGGTGACAGATGGAGGGATGGTTGAGGGAGGGACGTGCTGGGGGACTTTAGCCTTTACAAGTGGAGGACAACTTTGCAGTGCTTTTGGGCTTTTTGTCATCAGCTTGTTTCTATTCACAGTAAATTCTGAGAAGAATTAAGCAAAGCTATTTCTGTCATATTCTTCATTTTCTCCCTCCAATAAATCTGTTGTTTTTGCTAAATTATGACATTTTGTGATCTTTGTGTTTTATTCTTTTTTAAATCTTTCCAGCTGTGACATTTGAATTAGTACTCAGATACTAAAGACTTTAACTTTGTAAGAACAGAAGAATTCTTCATGCCCGTGGTGGAATTTAGTTTTAGCAGAAATGGGAATGAAATGTCCGTCCTGAAGTTCGAGTTTTTTAAAGTAGAATCTGCATTTGAAAGTGAAGGTCGATCTGACCTGCTCTCTTCTCTAAAATTAACTTTTTTTATTGTGCTGAGGATTTGAAATAAGAGATTGAGACCATGAACTCATCAGGAAAACTTTTACTGAGGAAAAATAAGTCCCATAAACTTCAGTACAATTGGACTTTAGATAAATTGCAGTTTTAAGGTGTTCCGGTTCAGCCCCAGAGTCTCCATCTGCTTTTATAAGCAGTCTGGTTTTAGTCCAGACATTAGATCAGGCTCTGTAGTTAGATTGTGATCGTTCAATAAATATTATTTCTATAAGTGACGTCTGATCGGCAATTTGCTTTAATGTTTGTGTGTCTTATGTTTCATCTGCAAATTCTTTAATTTAATCACAATAACTGTCAGAGATAAAACTGAAGAAGGTGCTGTCACATCTCAGGTGTTCTGTTCCTGTAAGCAGTCCAGATCCAGGATCAGATCCTAGATCCAAGTCTCAGTTCTGGTCTGAACAGGACCAGGTCCAGGATTTGATCCCGGATCAGTCTCAGTTCTGGTCCGAACAGGACCAGGTCCAGTATTTGATCCCGGATCAGTCTCAGTTCTGGTCTGAACAGGACTAGGTCCAGCACTTCCTGCTGCTCTTCCTTGGTTTCGTTTTTCCCCGTCAAGCGGCACCTCTCAAGTAAACGCGGGGCGGGGCTTCCGCGCTGTGACGTAATGACGTCAGAGGGCGGCGGAAGAAGGCAGCGGAGCGGAGCTGCGGAGAGATTAGTCAGAGCTGAGAGCTGCTCTGCCGGGTGCAGGAGGACCGGAGGCCGCCGACACCCGACAGGAGACACGCTGGTCCAGGACCGTCCAGGAGACAGGAGACAGGAGCCGGAGAGATCCGGTCCGGAGCGGGTAAGTGTCCGGTGCTGGACCCGCTGCTGCTGCATGTTCAACCGGTCTGAAGGAGACGGCCCAGAATAACAGCTTTCGGTCTAATTACTGAGGAACATGACAGGAAGGTGAGCTCAGACCAAAAGCAGCCAGATCCTCACAGACATGTACAGACACACAGCAGGATCCAGTCACGGCATCCTGAAATTATTATTCCTGTGCTGTCGTGAATTCCTGCTGTTTAATTCTGCAGGGAAGCCTGACAGTTCACATCCTTTAAAACATTCCTGTCTGGTGAGCCCCTCCCTGGTCACTGTCGGGTCTGAGGACAGGCAGCATTTTCCTGTCAGGGCACAAAAAGACTGGCATGATACAAGAGGAGGATTTAACAGGACAGCTGGCAGCAGGATGTTGTGTTGAAATGTCAGAGGAGGTGCTGTGATGGCACAGAGCCCGACACTCAGACCTCACAGGAAGCTTTTGGGGCTCTTCCTTCATTCTGGGGCCAGTTTTTTTTTTTTTTTTTTTTTTGCTCAGGGTGGAAATGGTTTGGTGAATTTTCCCAGCTACGCCTTGGAGAAGGAAAGGTACAGAATGATTGGCTTTTAAAGGTGAACGCTTCAGAATGTTTGAAAACCGCTCTGCTGGTGATATAGACACCTGTAATGGAGGTGTGATGTTTGTGTCGGTGTGCACATATTCAAAAGCATATTTATAATAATGTGTAAAGTAAATTGTTGTGTAGTGTCCGGTGAGTGATGCAGTTTGTTTACATTCATCAGAGTGTGTTTTTTTTATCCTCGCAGCTTTTTTCTTAGACTGTTATTTTTATTGTTCGTTTAGTTCTCTCTCTACATTAGAATAAACACTCTAATTCTGCTTTGTTGGGATCTGATAGTTACCTCAGAGATGTTTTTTAATATTTAAAAGACATGTGTCCAGGACTTTTGTTGTTTCAGCCTTATACTTAATGTCAGGGTTGGTCCCAGCAGAACAATCGGTTCAGAGGATTCTCTGATATCAAGTAGATGTTCAAAACCAGTTTTGTTTCTGTTTGTACGATATAAACTTTGTGGAACTGATTGGTCTCGTAGTTTCATGAAATTGCGCTCTTATGGTTTCATAATGACAGTGACGATGATGCTTGATCTGTTTTAACGAGCCCATTGTCTCCAATAAAGTCCAGTGTATGATATTAATACAGCACTGAGACTGAGGAGCTGGTTGTAAAATGCTGCAGTTCTGCAGGTCTGGTTTAAACTTTAAATTAGCCCTGAAAGCTGTTTGTGTTGGTTTGGGATTGCCTTAATTTACAGAGCAAAGTCTTCACATCACTGCATGTAGAGCTCAGAGGAAGAATCTCAACAAAGATGTTCCAGGAGAGCTGCAGCTCTACGGACATCCTGGCATCGCTATTAAAAAATCAACTATAACACAAATTATCCGTATGGATTTAAAATCTTAGAGGCTGCAACAAACATTATCAGCAAATTATCTTTGGGATTAACTTTATCAATAAAAATAAAGAAGATGATGAAAATAAGTTTTCTCTCAGACCAAATTGATGTCCTCAGCCTTTTCTTTTTCAAACATAACCAAAAAAGTTTAGTTCATGCCAAAGAAAAGCATCAAATCTTCATATTTCACCCGCTGAAATGGATATTTGACATTTTTGCCAGAAAAAGTAATTGCTGATAAATTTTCTCAAAATGGCAAAAAGGTGTCAAACAATAAACATCAACATTTTATGCCCTTTTAAAAAGCATGTATCATAAAATATTCAAAAATAAAAGTGACCTCAACCAAATAAGGTTTTACCAACGTGGTGAGGAGTAACAGTCAGACTTTCTGATCTCAGTCTCTGTTTTTCAACCATGACCTCATCCAGAGGAGGTTTGTGTTCCCGTGTCATGTGGCAGCTCGGGTTACAGACAATAGCCGGGAATTACACAATTAGTTGTCAGATACAATGTGTCTGTGTCCGTGCATTGTGCTGCCATTTCCTCTCTGAAACCCGAACCCTCTCCTCTGGTTTACTACAGTTTCACCTCGTCCTTGGAGGCCTCGGTGTGTGTTCACGTTTGGTGTAAAGGGGCTCAGAGGTTTGCTCTTTGCGACTGTAGCGCCTGCAGGTCTGTCATTAAACATTCAACAACTCAGCAGTATGGCTCCTGAACGCTCCTCTAATTATAGACACTCCCAGCCTGCTTCTCTCCACCTCCACCTTCCAGTGCTTTGCTCTTGACTACTGGATGTATTCTGTGTATGTGTGTGTGTGTGTGTGCGTGTGTTTGGGAGAGAGAGAGGTGTTAATGAGCGTCAGTGGGAAAGAGAGAAAATGCTCAAACGCTCCATTTGTGTATCCATCCCTTCAGACCATAATATTTAAAGTTCTTATAGATCTGTTAGTTGTTGGGCTGAGATGGATGTTATTGTGCTTTATTGTCAAGAACACACAGAGCAACATTTGAATTTATTTTAAGTCTTGTTTCTGAACACCGAAGACCAATATTCATTCTCCCTTTTTGGTCTCCACCACCTCCTGAGGGAGAGATGTGGCATTAACTCTGTCTGCCTGCCACGTGGTTTTTAAGAAATGAGTGAAACGGAACCAAAACAGTGACGTTGTTGTGTTAACTGCTCCAACCAAACAATACGACGGCTGTCTGATGAACAGGCCACATCGGCACCAAAACCCAGATGTCTTACTGACACCAGAATCGAACCAATTTAGTCGACGCCCAAACTCTACAAGCAGATTGACAGATTTCCCGAAATGACTATAAATCATTTCATTGATTGGTAAAACAAACTTTTGCTTTCAATAAGAGCCGGAGTCACTAAAAGTCAAGAGAGATGAAGTCCTTCCTTGTCTCTGTGGAAATTCACTGGAAGTGCTGTGTCATTTAAGTGGCGATATGGAATTATGCCAGCTGTAGTCCATTTCCAATGTACTGAGTGTGTAAACATCTCCTGTTGATAGCACACCTTGACACACACACACACACACACACCTTTTCAGAATCATTTGACTTTCTGTTTTGGAAGAAAAAGTGTGAATTACATTTTATCTGATTTTTTTTTTTTATTTGGAAGGCGCGGCTCATGTTACACATGCATGCTTGTCTTTCCATCTCTGTGAGGACACTCGCTGACAAAATGCATTTCCTGCACACTTAACCTCTGAAGTTCACCACCACAAATGGGTGTCTAATTAGAAGTCTCCTTCTGACCCTAATGCTGAAGTCTTAACTATAAAACAGGCGGAGCTATAAGGTCCTCACTTTGGTCGGAAAATTCCCTCGGGTCTCACAACTCAGCAGTTACAAGTACACACACACACACACACACACAGTGCTGGTGAGCTGGATTCCTGGGAAGTGCAGGCTGCCCTGACAAACACTTGGTGGTTTTTCCACAGAATGATGACTCCATTTGCTTAGATGTCACTCACATTCACATGCCAAAATATGATCACCTTGCTTACAGGCATTTTTTTTTTTGTGGGTTGTTTTGCTGCTGGGAAAATGTTTTTTTTTCTGATGTAGATGTGTGAAATAATAACAGTAAAGAAAAAGTGGTGTGACAGTAACTTAAGTTCTCCTCGGGCTCTCGGTTTCCTTCCCACTGGTTTACTGTAAGTGTTGAAAAAACAGAGATGAAAGTAAGAGTGTCATTCCTCTAATGTTTGTGTGCTCGTAACCGCCCACTTCTACTTTCAAAGTATTTGAAACCAACATAGAATGAAAATCTCATCCCCTCGGCCTTTTCTGGTGACAGATGTTCCAACAGATGTGGTCAATGGGACTTTTCTGTGATTGGTGACAGACGTGATGACGCCTCCTCTGACCAGACTTATAGTTTTAACTCAGTGGAATGAGTGGACTGCTTTTACATCATGGCTCTGTTTGGATTGAACAAATGTTAATTAGAGAGCTTTGGAGCAGCACCGGTTCAATCAGACAGTTTATTTATCTTCATCAAAGTGAGATATTCCTCTAAAACCAGTTTTAAGGTGCCAATGACTATACAGCATTTAAGGAAATGTATAATTGGAAGAGACATTTGTGATGATTATTGTTGCATTCAGAGGAGCATTAACACATGTTGTTTGTTGGCTTTGTTTTGAATGTTGGTTTCTGCTCTTCATTACACTATGAACAGTTCCCCCACTTCTTTCAGTGAGTGTTTGTGTCTGTTGTAAACATACATGAGAGTGAAGTATAGATCACAAATTCAACTAAAGGATCCTTTGGCTCTTTGTCCAGCACCACCATCTTCAGCTGAAACCTGCTTTGCTTCATGATAAAATTCCCAACACTGATCACTCCCATCAGCCTCGGATGTACAAATTTAAGTTTGCATGTGTCGGATTAAAGTGAGACAGGAAAGAGCCTCATTTGTTGATGAAGACTTAAAGATGTGGTTGGACCCCACACAAACAGACTTTGTTTGGGTTAGTTCAGGTAAACAGTTCTTTATCTCTTTATTAGTGTGTTGGAGAGAGAGGCACGTTGACATGGAACTTTTATTCCCGCTAACACACACCGTGCATGTCTCAGGACTGAATGTTTGGATGTGTGTGTTTTTACGGGATGTTAAAACATGTAATTAAAAATATCTCTAATTGGTGTGGCAGCAGGATGAAAGCAGCTGTGTGGGTGGAGCTGAGGAGAAGATGCCCAGAAAGCTGAGTCAGCTCCACATGATGTTGGAATTTTGCTCATTCTGCTCTCAAATGTCATTATAAGCCAGCTGTGATATTTAATGTGACTCAGTCGAGCCCTCTGCTCTCCAGAGCTTTCCTTGACTGGTGTGTTCTTCTGTCCCGTCCACAAGAACCAAATGTTCCCGCAAAGATACAAAGATCCTCCAAAGTGAGGACATTTTGCTCGACCACACAGTTTTGTTTTTTTTTTTTTTTAAAGAAACATTTAGTCACCATTAATGTGGATGTGCAGTCTGTGATGTTGATCTACCAGGGCCCATAAAACTGTAACCACCTCGCTGCTTAACAACAGAGCAATGGCCACTTTATTGGCATTTAAAAGTGCAGCTGAAACAATAAATCCAACAGATAACAGCTCACTAGCTTTCATTACCTGCACTGGTCAGAGATGTGGGTCCCTGTGTGGTTACAGCTGGAGGCAGAGGACCCCCCCCCCCAAAAAAAAAACAAATCAACTTTTAACTTTCTTAACATACTTTTTTTTTTTTAAATACGAGGCAGGTCTTTAACCAAATAAACAGTAAGTACCGTTATCGAGTATTTCCAAAATAATCAGTCGTTACATTTTGTTGGTTGGTTGGAGATTTCTGTGTAAAATCAGAGAGGCGTCTTTACATCTGACTCAGGTTTTACTTCATCGCTCTGCCTTTTAGCTGATTGTCTCTAATTAGCTTCAAACCAAAGACACACACACACACACACACACACACACACACACATACAAATACTATGTTATTACCTCCTGGTTGAGTAGGGAGCCACCTGTTCTGTCCAGAGACGGCCCCACCCCACCGGCCCTCAGCTCTCAGATTAGCTGGCTTTCAGTCAGTATCACAGTATTGGGGCTAACAGTCGGGGCAGCCGCTGCACCTCGGCCCTTCGTGTCGACACAAAGTCGTCAGTCAGTTTAGATTTCGGGCTCTTAGCTGACGCTCTTATCCACAGTGCTGAGATTCTCTTGAATGCAACAACAGGATAATCGGTTTAGTCTGTTTTGTTCGACAACAAAAGCGAAATCTTCCTTTGTGAAAGCATTAATAAATAAAGTTCTTGTTGTGTAAGTGCTTTGAGTCGGGCATTAAGTTTGTATTTGGTCAGATAGAATATGGATATGTTAAATCTCTGCTCATAAATAATTATTATTAAACATACTATGTACGGGGGAAACTCCACACTCATAATTAATAATTAGAATTAGGATTTTGAGATCATGAACTTATTCAGAGCGAAGCGGCCTCAGCTCGACAGTTTTCCTGGGAATCTTCAAGACAATAAAAAAGAGTGAAGCTTTCAGGAAACACAGGCCTCAGGACACACAATAAGAAAAATACAGCAAGGGGATTAACATTTACACACCGTGGTTTGATTATGTGAGTCAGCTCAGTACGTCACTGAAAATAGCTCCGAATAATCAAAAAGTTTCACTTCATTTGAGTGTTTCTATTTTATGTAACTTGGCTGATCACAGTTTGGCAGACCAACTTTGTTCTACTCTAGTTGCCTGTAACTTTTCAGATTCAGATTTTACATCTGAAACTTGTGATTGTGGTGAAATTGTTTCTTTGACCAGCCTAAACACATTTATTTTTCTGTTAGAAGTTATGTGACGTTACAGAAGTGGAATTTTGTGACCATTTCCTGGACCTGTAACGGGATGTTCTCACACTCATGCTGTTATTCAAATATAAATACCTGCATGCTTCAACTGGCAGCCAAACTATTTATCCAAACTGAGAGCAGCTGAATGTTTCAGGTCTTTGGGCAGAGGCGTATTTAACTTCACCTGTGTGTGTGTGTGTGTGTGTGTGTGTACTTGTGGCCAATCATTGTACCCTGCCAGTGAAGTTCACGCTGGCTGAATCAGGTCTTATAAAATCTTTATCATTTAAAATATTTCCAGATCTTTGTCGTTCTGTCATCTCTCACTCTGTTTAAATGTTGTCTTTAAATGCATGAATATGATATTTAGTATTTTGAAACATTTGGTTTTGGTTGTTGTAGAAGAAGCTGAGACCAAAACAGAAACTAAATCATCATTTTAACAGAACCAGCAGGCTTGTGTCGGTGTGTGTGCAGCCAGTCGCAGCATGTAGCCGCCTGCAGGGAGAGAGTCAAAGATCCCAAAGTGCTGAGGCAAAGATCCACCGTCTGAAACAGAACAGTCAGTCTGAGAAGGGCTGAGGACAGGTTGTCTCTCTGCTCCCCCCCCCGGCTGAGTGACGGCACCATATGACACAAATGTGTTGGTCAGGGTCATCATTTAGCTTTCATCAGACTCAAACCTTCTGCGTTTCGGTCCGGGTGACGTACGTGTCGTCGTCGGACGCCAATGTGGACGTCTGCATGGAGCAGAAAATGTGTGACCGTGCAGATGATACACAGAGCAGGACAAAGTTCTACTTTCCTGCAAACAAAGATAGACAATGAAGTGTTTCACTTTTTCCACCATACCAAACTGTTGATTGCAGTTAAACACACCCGCCTGCTACAGATTGCAAAAATAAAAACACAGCAGCCGTCTCTGCCACGAGATCCAGATCTGAGATGGTGCCAGAGAGACTGTCTGTGCTTTGTAGGAATGAGAGAGCAGGTGTTTCTGACCAGCTCAGTTTAAGGACGATGAGTCAACAATTTAATCTTCATCTGTGTGACCGCTTTGGCTGCCTGATTTTTGTCTCAGTGTTTCATGTTCAGCCAGACTGAAGAAAAAGCCTTGACGTTTTTTGGATGAAGCAGGACTAGTTTGTCTCTGTGTTTGTATGTTTGTTTTGTGTGTGTGTGTGTGCGTGTGTGTTCAGTTCGTGCCGTTGTTCGGCAGATTGGTCTGAGCACTCTCAGAACTTCACAATCTGGGCTTGATTTGTTGTCAACACGCTCACACACTTTGTTCAACACTTGTCCTCCTACTCCACTGCTGCTCGATTCAACACACACACACATACTCATTATTCTCCTTCATATTAACAAGAACCAATTAGATCTCTTGACTCTTTATCTAAAGTCTTCTAACAGATATAATTAAAACTCCACATGATCTAAACTGATGCTTATTTATTCCACCAATTCCAGTTTCCATTTCAACCCTGGAGGTGAAGTTAGTCCTGCTGGAATCTGTAGAACTGCGTTTGTGTTGTTATTATTACACTATTTTCATCACTTGTATTTGACAGATAGGATCGTTTCATTAGAGGGGCCTTAATATCATCAAGCTGCTTCATGTCTTTGTGGTCTGTTTATGACTCATTTGGGTCTTTTTGCATCATTTGGTGAAATTTTGTCTCCTTTATCTGAGATCTTTGACTTTCTAACAAGAAATACGAATGACTTCATACAGCAGTATTAATGCCAAAAACCGCAACACCAGCATGAAATGGCTCATTGATAAAGAACAGTCTGTTTGATATTAAATACACGTGTGCGTTTCCTGCTGTGACACGCCGTCAGTGAAAAAGCCAAAGAAATAAAGTTTAAGGAACAAAAACAAAATCTGTTTCCCACACAATGTGTTCAAGTGCTCATGCAGCAGTGTGTCGTCTTTGTGTAGATCCACGCTGCTCCACAACTATAACAATAGCGGGAAAAAAGTGAGTCTTCAGTTAGAAATGCGGGAAAGTTTTTTTCTGTGCAGGCTTCCTTTATGGAGAAAAAGGAAATCTTTTCAAAACTGGAAAATCACACAGCTGCATTTCCTCAAAACAAAAGAAGTGTGTGTGTTTGTGTGTGTCTGTGTGTGTCGTCATCAGAGACATCTGTTACAGAGAAACCAGGTATCTCCATCAGGCTGTTGAGCAACATCATTACAACACAACGTCGTCACAGAACTGATGGACGATGGATAAAGTTTGGTTTGATACGGATCACCGGTCGGACATTATGGGGTCCTGAAGAAGAGAATGAAACCACACACACACACACACACACACACGTACACACAAAGATAGTGTATATGGGACACCTGTGCCTACAAATTAATGTGTGTGTGTGTGTGTGTGTGTGTGTGTGTGTGTGTGTGTGTGTGTGTGTGTGGAGCAGAGAGGGCTGTTACACACTCAGCTGCTGGGAACATATTTAGAAACTGAAGGCTTTTTATAAACTGACACACATGAAGTCGATGAAGACCACGTTCAGCCCGGAGAAGACGGCCAGTGATGTGCTGCCATGGTTACCGTTATTGGATGTGTATTTGTATCAGGTTACCGTTTTGTTTTAGACAACCCTCTGATTTGTGTGTCAATGTAACCGAGTCCATCATGACAGTACGGGTGTAATTGATAGTGTGTATGTAGAGTGAAGTACAAAGTTATGATGAGTTATGTTTACCCGTTTTTTGATTAGTGATAGTTAGCCCAGATGGTGACAGAACTTATAGGTGATGTCACAGATCCTGCATCTACAATCTTTATTTGTTCACAGCGTAGAAGCAGCAAAGTGGATATTACAAAGAAAAAGAAAATAAAGACGATAAAACAAAATATATTTAAAAAAAAAAAGATAATTACATAAAATGTACAATTATATAATTTCCATAACACATTATCGTCACTGACTGTGGGAGTCTTTACTCTGTAGTGAACTACTGTTCAGCTCTCCTTCTTGTGCCTGCAGAGCTTTTACAACCAAAATCCAAATAAAATAAACGTCTGTAATCAGTTTAGCGGGTTCTGGGCTGTGTTTTGTGTTTGACCTGGAAATTAGACCGGACTCAGACTTTTCAGCTTAGCCTGAAGGAAACACTCAGCAGATCCAGTCTGTCGGTCGGCTTCCTGCTCGCTGACCGGTCAGCTAATCCGTCGGTGACGTGAATCCCGCCTCACACAGACGCACACAGACACACAGCTTCCAATCGCCTCAATGGTCTGATGTTCACTGGGTCAGCATTTCCCAGAGTGTGTGTGTGTGTGTGTGTGTGTGTGTGTCCATAATCAGATTTGCTGGTCAGAGAAAGAAAACCTCTTTCTGACTTATCAGGAACTTAGAACCACAACCGCTTTCCTACTGAATGATGACAACACATTTTTACAGTTTCTCTTGTGAGTTTTGAAGTCTTCTTTAAACCAGGAAGAGACTCACAACAGAAATACACAAAACACTGAAGACATAAGCTAAACCTGAGAAATCTTTAGAGCTTTTAAGTGTCTCTTACATAACTCACACAGCCTGTTATTGTAGGGAGGACACAACTTGTAATTATTGTTATTGTGTGTCTGTGTGTATTGAGGGTGGGGGATAGAGCAATTTGGATGTGTGTATTTTTATGTGTATAATTGTGTATTTATTCACCAGTTTATCAGCTGTGTGTGTGTGAGAGCATATGTAATTATCACTTTTCACTTTTGTGTGTTCATTCAGAGTTGTGTGTTTGTGTGCACCTGGGACCATGTCTTTGTGTGTGTGTGTGTGTGTGTGTGTGTGTATATGTGGCAAAATGACTGTGTGGGCTGTGTGTGTGTGTGTGTGTGTGTGTGTGTGTGTTCGCTGACAGGTTTGAACGTGTCTTTTTTTTTTTTCTGTGCGTGTTTATGTATCTGTGACGCGCACCCATAGTGAGCGTCGCCATGGTAACGGCGCTAGCAGCGCAGTGTGAAGTGGAGGAAGAGCTCTCAGTGTGATGGAGAGAGACAGAGACTGGTTTCAGAAGATTACACGATTGGTCAGGCTGGTTGATGATGTCACACGTATAAGTGGTGATTTTATGCGTTTCCTGGTGCAATTTTGTGCGATCGAACCGTCCAGTTGTGGTCACTCCACACATATGTAAAGTGTGTGACATTTCCTGCATGAACGGGTGTGTCTGTGTTTAAACATGATGAGCACAGACAGATAATCAGCTCAGGGACAGCACAGTTAGCGATCAGATCAGAAAGCCAAAGCAGAGCGGGGGGTGGGGGGGTCATACTGAGCATGCTCTTTGTGTTAACTTCCTGCTCTCTTCTTCCTGACAGAGACGAGCGTTCAGAGAGGCCGGTGTTCAACACGAAGCAGAGGAAGACGAGCAGAGAGAGTCTCTGAATACAGCTGGAGAGAATTACGTCCAAACTGACGGATTATTTCAACGATCAGACTCAACTCTGCGCTCTGGATTTCCTGTTTTTGTCTGATTTTTTTATACCGGCTCTGTTTTTAAGCAGGCCAGACATCAGTCTTTGTGTGTGACAGGGAAAATCTTGAGTCTCTGACCTCGCCGTCAGCCTGGGAGATTTCTTCTCTGTGAACCGTTTGGCGGACAGGTTCCCTTCAGACTCTGAGGGGAACTTTTTTTTTCTTGCGGAGTCTCTTTCCTTTTCTTTGTGTTTTGCTTATCTGTTATCTCACGCCGTCTTTTCCTGATAACGTTTTGTTTCTCATAAAAGGAAGAGAAGGACATGACGGCCTGAGAATCATTTAAATTCCAGTTTGGCTTTGACAAGAAGACAAACCTCCTTTGTTTGTGTTGGAGTGAGTGTTTGTGTAGCTCACTGTCCCTCTGTGATACATTAACGTGTATCAGGGGACAACAACCAGCCCTGTGTGCGTCTCTTCGGGGGAAATGGGATCAGAAAAGGACTCAGAGTCGCCTCACTCCTCAGTGAGTGGCGTCCCCAACCCTAAGTGCCGTGCGGCGGGCAAACGCCAGAGCCGCATCTCCTTTCACAGCCTTTTCCAGAGTAAACGGGGCTCTAGAGGAACCAGGGGCCCCAAAGGAGCCTCAGCCCCCCCTTTATCCCACCATCACCAAAATCACCACACACAGCAGCAGCTCCTAACTTCTGCCTTGAGCTCACCGCCCGCCACGACCTCCGCCACTACGCCCACGACTACCACGACCACAGCCGTTACGACCCCCCAGGACGCCGCCTCCGGCACCCCGTCGAAGCCACTCTCCTCCAGCCAGCCGTCCCTGGGTGGAGCCCCTTCCTCCGGGGAGGGCAACCTCCTGGAGTGCCCCCTGTGCCTGGTGTGCCAGCCCGCCGACCAGCTCCCCGAGCTGCTGGGGTGCAGCCACCGCTCCTGCCTCTGCTGCCTGCGTCAGTACCTCCGCATCGAGATCACCGAGAGCCGAGTCCAGCTCAGCTGCCCCGAGTGTGCCGAGAGACTGGCCCCCCGGCAGGTGGCGGACATCTTGGATGATGCGGCCCTGCTGGAGAAGTATGAGGAGTTCCTGCTGCGGAGGTGCCTGGCCTCCGACCCGGACTGCCGATGGTGCCCAGCGCCGGACTGCGGGTAAGAGCTTTTGTCTTTATCCAACAGGGCGCCTGTTCCCGCTCCGCTTTTTGTGTTTCCTTCTTTTTATGTGACAAGAGTGTTTCATATTCTGTTGATTATTCATCTTAAGTCACTAGAATTCAGTCCAAATACCATAAACTAAATGATATTTGAGCTACTTTGAAATAGAAAAGTAGAAAATCCAAAAACTCTCTAAACCAGAACCAGAGAAGATTTGCTTTGCTGATGATGTTGGCAGTTATTGATGAATCTACTTCTGACCTGCATTAATTCGGTGAACTATGAGTCCGTAAAGACGTTCAGCAGCTGATAGGAAGCATGTTTGGGTTTTGGATAATAAAAACCAAGTTGGGCAGGTTATGAATGTCATAAAGCTCAGATTTAACTTTGAAGTCGCTGGTTTTGCGCTTATCAGTGCCACTTTCAGCTTCATTTGTTTCCATCTTCCTGTTTCTTGGGTAGGCTTTGCTAAAGTTGTCTGATTGGAGATAAAGCTGATTTTCATTTTCACGGTTTGTCCTGGATCTGAAATGTGCCAGAATAACAAACAAAAGAATTTCCCCTGAAACTGAACCGAAAATGGAGCGAAGCTTATCTGTTAATGAACTGTTGTTTAAGAAGCTGCATCCAGAAACAAAATAAGGCTTGTTCAGATTAAAATGGGAGCAGTGACTCGTTCAACATCTAGTCAAGACTGAACAAGTTGCTTTATGAAATCCACGCAGAGACTTCAGACCACACTCTCACCAACCTTTCCTGCATTCCTAATTAAATGAGCTCTGCTTGTATCATTGTTAACTTGCTAAAAGCTGTAAAATCGTCGCCTCTGCTTGTCTTTTCTCTGATTCTCTCTTCTACTTTCTCCTTCTTTTTCTCTCCCTGACTAACTGAATCCTCCGCTCAGAGGCCGTTGGGTTATTTTCACAGTTTTTCTGCTGTAACTGACTAAATTTTGGGGGAATTTTGGCTCAGACAGAGACAGAAATCTCTGTGAGCTCGTCAGAGGAAAGCGGGCCGAGGAAGTCAAAGTTGAAAGTGGCAGAGAGACTGTAGCTGAGTTCGAAGGCTGTGAGCTCGCACTGCGGTCGGAGAAGGCGAGAGTTGGTTTGGTTTGGAGGTAGAGAAGCTCTCGTCTAGTTTTTGGAACAAATGAGAGGCGTTTGTTTCATCACCAAGTGTGATTCATTGTGTTTGTGTTTCAGTGTGTGTGTGGGAAGAAGAAATGCAGATATTCAGTGATCTTTTCTGCTGTGGTTTTGTACAGTAATTCTGAAGCTGTCGCAGGGAAAGGCCACCGTGTCAGTGTGGTAATAAATCTGTCAATATGTGCCTGCACTTACTTCTCTTCAGTCTAAAGGGTTGTTGTAACAGTCAAGAAGTTCCTGGGCTGTTCTGCTGAAAGGTGGCGCCTGAGGCGGGTCGACGGTTTGAGGAAATGGATGAAATTAATTGATATTAATATTTGAATCACCTCTCATGGGGAACTTTGGAGAGATCAAATATGCAAATGTGAAATATAACAATTCATTTACACACGTAAACCCGATTTTAAATAGAAGTACAACAATGTTAATACAGAAGAATTAATGGAATTTATAATATTTGGAAAATTCGTGTGCAAAAATGAAAGGATCTAATAATTATGAGAGAGTAAATAGTAATAATATCGACCATTTAGGAGTCCAAAAAGTTACATCAATTCTGCATCCTACAAATGAAATTAATAGTTTTTCTCACCGTCAGTGGTTTCGGCTCTACGTCCTCATTTGGTCTGCCCAGACAGATGTGTGTGGTTAATGTTAGCTACGTGGAAGTGAATATTTTTTGGCCTCATGACAGCCTTAAAGGGACTTACCACGTTAGGGTTCCTCTCATATTTTAACTTTGTCATAGTTTGAGATAAAACGTAAACGTTTAATGCTCCCAAGATGTTGAACCTCCAATGATCATTTTCGACAGATTTTGCTGTCTGGTGAAAAATGCAAGATTATGACTTAATTAGTTAAGAGTGATAAAAGTTAAGAGTTGACCGTAATTAGTATAAATTCCTGTTTTCTCTGGAGGTTTAGAACAGCAGCTGATGTTTTATCAGTCAGCTGGATGAACTGAAGTTTAATCAGGTCGGCTGTTTTCCTTCTTCAGTCTGCAGGCGCTGAATAAGACTGAACATCTGTTTCATTTCTTTGTGCTACGTGCTACTGCGTGTTTAACCTGAAGAGTGTAATCCCTTCTTATTATAAATATTGTTTAGCTTGCCAACATGTGTCATTGGGGTTTGATACATGTATGGTTTGTTTTGAAGATCATCAAGTTTGGACAATCACAAAAGTGAAAATAGAAGTCAATACAATTTCCTCAGTAAAAAAAGAAATTAAGATAAAATAGGAACTGTGTCTGTCATGGATGGGGCAATTCTCCATCTGAGGCCAGCAGTGAGTCAGAACCCGTTTAAATCAGATATTAGATAATAATGGTCAGTATTATTACTCACCACACACACACACACACACACACACAGTCACTGGAGTGTGAATTTCTCCAGCATCACTGAGTGTTTATAGCAGAGAACGGGCACATTACGTCTCTGTTTGTTTTAATCTGAACCCATTGGTGGGAAAGTTATGTAAACTGGACCTATTTTTTGTATCTTATCTTTTTTTTTAAGATATGCAGTCAACCATGAAGGCGACAAGCAACACAATCATCAAAACGTAATGCTTGTCCAGTTGTTATTCTTCATCACACTGGATAAATTTCATTATATCACAAAACTTCCAAAGAATGGTTGTTTGCAGTTACGCTGTATGTCCTAATAAAAAAATAAACTTTAAATGAGTGATAACAATAAGATTCTGATAAATAAGCTGTAACCAATCAGACAGAGATAAACTTTTGTCTACCTAAAGGTTCGGCAGAGTCCTGATCAGCGTTAGACTCTTCGGTCTTTGTGTGCGATTTACTTTTACTGAGGGATAACAAACAATTGGCCATCAGACTGTTTACAGCCAAAGCAGTGACACTTTCCTCCCAATGCGGTCTAGAATCTGACAGATTGACGTCCTCGCCGTCACGACAGAGCTGTTGACCTTTGACCTCCGTCCTGGTCAACGGGGTCCGAGTCTGAGCGACTGTCAGAGCTGAGCATCCAGTGAGAACAAAGACTGGCCCTCCGCCGTCTCCTCTGGCTGTCAGTTGCTATGGCAACTATCTATGCGGCATAGAGGGGAGCGTTGCCAGGGGTAACAGGAGTGGCGACTTCATTAAACAGATCAATACATATTCGCTGGACTTTGGTAGAAGTGTGTGTTTGTCATTGTTCCCAATATTGTGCTTTGGACACAAAACGCTGTTGTTTTGTTGTTTTTTCACGTGAGTCACGCTGACCACACGTTCGGTTCATCCTGGTGTTAAACATAATCGGCGTCTGAGTGTGTGTGTGTGTGTGTGTGTGTCGTAACGTTGTGTTTGCAGCCACAACAGCAGGTGGCTCTTGGTGGAGCTGACAGGACTGTACACGCTTCTTTAGAAAACACCTCAACCTCTCGTCCTTCTATCTCCGTCGTGTTGCATTTTATGTTTTTACGTTCCAGCTCTTGATCTCAAGTGTCCTTCTCCCCTCTGCCGCGTCTCCTTTTGTTTCACCTCTCGCCGTCTCTCTGTGTTCGTCTGTCTCTCAGCCTGGCCGGGTTCAGGTCAAATTGTGTTTACAATCCAGCAGTTGTGAAACACATTTGGAAGAAAGGAACCTGCGGTGGCAACCTGTGCTCTGCACCACAACGAGCCACAAATAAGCCAGAAGAAGATCACAATCACTCTGTTTTTCTGGGTTGTTTGTGTCAGCCATGTTTGTGGGAACATCACACAGACTGTTGTGTAACTTTCAAACATTCGTGGCACCAAGAAGACAAATCCAAATGACTTTGTGGTCGTGAGCAATGCTGCAATATCCATCAAATGTTTGATGCCTGCAAACCTCAAACATAAATTTCTGGAGCGCCGTGATGGCCAAGTGGTTAGTGCGTACCGAGCCTGAGCAGGAGGTTCCCTGTTTGACTCCTGACCTGCTGGACCTTTTACATCCTGTCTCACTCCACACAAATGAAGGCATCATTAAACACAAGAGCAAAGCATTAAATAGAAACCATTAGCAGTCGCGCTCAAGATGATGCAAAAGGGGCTTTTTGCACAGAAGTCAGGGTGGGATTGGAAGCAGGGAAATGGTTAACAGGTCTTGTGAAACGCTTGTGCATTACTCATTTGACAGTCTGCTGTTCTGTTTCTGTTTAGGAAGCTCACAGCAGAACGCTGACGTCGCAGAAAAAAACAGCACAACTGACAGCTCTGTGTTTTTGTGTCACTCACTTGAATTCAGTCCATTTAGTGACTTTTCGACCTTTCAGTTCTGTTCAACACATTCTGGATATTTAAAGAAACTTGTCTACATTTAGTTTTAAAACGGAAGTGATGTCTTCAGTATGTCGCCAGCGATGCCGCTTCGTGTCTGTTCTTGCAGACTCTCCTCTGATATCGTTGGATTTTTTCTGCTCTGCCAACAGGCCTGTCACACCGTCAGAAGACGTGGTAATGAGCGACATGATGGGGCCGCTGCGTTGGAGGCGTGCCGAAACAATTACAAGTTTTCCATGTTATCAAATCCCCCAACGCGCTTCTTCCTTTTAATGAAAAATCTCAGAAACACGGCTAACGTGCTGAAAACTGGCAGCAGCTCTGTTGTTTCAGGGTAGAATAAAGGCAAGAATAAGAAAAAGTTAAGCTCCACGTCTGTTTTTATTGTCACTCCTCTGGCATGTTTTCTCCCACTTTGCTTGGTGACAATATTTCATGACAGGCCTCCTTTGTGATTTCTGCTGTGATTGACAGCCTCTTAAATCCCAGCTTTACTCCCTTCGCTTTTCCTTCTTCTTCTTTCATTGTTTCTAACATTTGCCGACATATTTTGCCACTTTTCCCAGTATTAGCTTTTAAGATGTGTCAGCTTGACTTGATTGTACAAAAACTGGAAGATTATTTTAAGGTTGGATTTTTCATGAAGCCACAAAACATGTTAATTTTGAGGCTGGGCACATTTCCAGTCACTCGTAGAGACTTTACAGGAAGCACCACGTGTACATTTGACCCATTCAGCCGTCACTAACCGCAGCCAGTTATATACAGTGTATGTTCCTTATGTAAAAGGTGCTTCTCCTCTGAAGTAATACAGAACTGCAGGAAGTCTGATTCACAAATATATAAATCAACCAAGGAGAAGTTTAAAAGTGGATAAACCTCTTTAGACTGAATTAGATCCAAAAATCATCTGAGGAAGGAAATGAAACACTGTGGAAGTGACATTTGTTTATTTGGAACGAGGGATTTCTTTTGTTTTGCTGATTTATATTTGAAATTTTTTGCTCTTTTTCTGATGATGAACTTTACTTACCTCGTTGTGCTCTTCTCCGTTTTCTCTCTCTTGTGAAATCTGTATTGATTGACCTCATCCTGTCCTCTCACCTTCTCTCTCAGTGTTGTTTAGTAAGTGATTGTTCCACTGATCAATCTTCTCTCCCTCCTCTCTGTCTATAGAGAGCCCTCAGGCTGCATAATATGCCTATTCGATGGTCTCCACCTGGAAGCTCTGCTCGGGTTTTGTAGGATTTCCTAAGTTTCATTCTTGTTGGGCAATACGTTACTAAACATGGTGGTTTGGGATTGAATATTTCACCCAGTCTGCTTAATGCGGTTTCAGGGAAGTGCTGCAACAAGGAGCTGCAGGGGATAAACTGTGTGTGGGGAAAGAGTCAGATTAAGTAAACTGGGCTTATAGTTTAGGTGAGTTTTGCCAACCGTAGAAAAAAACTTTGAGAACTGGGTTTTTATTCCCGTAACAGAGAAAGCTGCTTCCCTTCAGAGTCTTCAGCCAAAAACTCACAAACACTTGACCTTTGGTTCGACTCAATAAAATAGGTTCTTTCTTTGGCTCTCCCCAGTTTTTGTGCTGTGCAGGTAGCGTGAAATAAACTTGATGGAGCTCTCGGGCTGAGTGGCTGCCCACACTTTCAAATGTGGGAGTTATTAAGATGCAGAAACGAGGAACAGCCAGTTTCCAATCAACAGCACAAACAGCACTTTCACTTGTCACAGAATCCTTCGCCCTGAGCTCTGATTTACGACAGATTCTCAGTCTTTTCCTCCTAAAAGTCAACCACTGTTGTCTTTTTTCCCCTTCAGTTACGTCATCACTGACCTCATTCCCACTCCCTGTCACTTTCACTCAGGTTTGCCGTCATCGCCTCGGGCTGTGCCAGCTGTCCCAGGCTGGTTTGTCGCAGAGAGGGCTGCGGTGCTGAGTTCTGCTACCACTGCAAACAGGCCTGGCACCCCAACCAGACCTGCGACTCTGCTCGTCAGCAGAGGGCTCAGTCCCTGCACACCCACAGCAACCACTCCCCCAGCTACACCCAGGAGCAGGGGCCCGGTGAGTTCCTGGAAAACACAAACAGTCCCCACCGGATCAAAAGTCAGACTGGCTCCACAGATGAGTGAGCAGACATAAACAGAAAGATAAAATCTCCCCCAGGATTTCCGACCTGAAAGTATTTCACACCTGAGCTCAGAGCGTCTCAGTGTCACATGTCAATCCCTCAGTCTGTCAGAGTGCTGACTCAACTCGTCTCAGCTCGCCAGCTCGCCAGCCGTCCCACAGCTGAGGGAAACGCCGCATTCAATCAAGTGTGAGACACTATTTATACCACAACATCTCCACTTGATAGTTTCATGACAGCAGCCCTGAGCATCCTGTCATGAAGCTTTTTGAAAATGTCACAGTAAACATGGATGACTCTAAACTCTCAAAAACACGTCCAGCCTTTATGAATACCACATACCCGTCAGGGTGTCTGGTCTCTGAGCCGATCCAAGCTGACATTCAGCGAGGGCGGGGTCCATCCAGCACATCACACTGAGACAAACAACCATCCACAGGCAGTTTAAAGTCAGCAGTTAATCTAAACATGCATGTCTTTGGACTGTGGGAGGCCCCTAACTGTGAGGCGACGGTCCGAACCACTGTACCAAAATTCACTGACTAAAGGTCTACACAGTTTGGTTTTATTTCTCTTACTCAATAAAAAATCATCTGCAGCCACAGAGAATGGTGTGAAAAGCTCATCTGCACGTCAAATGCTCTAATTTGGTGCTATATAAATAAATTTGATTAGATTTTTTTAAAGCTGGTTTTCAACTGTATTTTAGCAGCGTTATAAATAATCTGATGAAGATTTGACTGTGAAAATTCCTTCCAGGTCTTTTTCGACATTTCAGAACAATATAAAAACAGAAACAGATTTGAGAACTTTCGGAAACTGGGCAAAAACAAATGAATGCATTATAAAATTGAGAAAAATAAAAATAAATTGAGAAAAATAAATAAAAATAAAAACATATTGTGACTCAGAATTTAAATACTTTTGAACAGATCTGTACTTCTAGAGAAGGAATGTTTTTAGGGTATAGTAGGAAAGAAAACTTAAACCTCAGCTCAGGACAGATTTCTCACAACGCCACTGATTTGCCAAAAAATAGTAGAAATAGTCCATTAAATATTTTTCCCCACTTCAGATACATGAATTAATTAACAACTCAAATAATTTATTTTTTTAAACAATGTCACATTAAAAATAAAAATAATGTCATATTTTATCTTTAATTAAAATGCAGGTTTGTCTTTTATCTAATTATTTTGAGCTTCCCTTGAATGAATAGTTGACATTTTATAATATGTGCTATTTTGTCAGCCAGGAGAACCAACAGAAGTCTTGTTGTAGTGTTGACAGTTACAAACTTAACACCCTAAAGATGTACGTGCTCGTGCGTGCAAACATTCTTGAATTTGTTCGTGTCTTTAATCACATTATGATTAAAACTACTATGGAGTAAATCTGTTCAGCTGTCCTCAGTCATTCTTCTCGCTGTCTCTTCCTAATTCACCACTTCCAGTCTGTCACTCTCTGCCAAGTATTCAGAAGAACTGACAACAATCCATACGGCATTAAAACTGACTCATAAAACGATCCGCTCCGTTTCTGTCTGTCTGTCTGCTGCTTTTGTTAACTGGATACAGATCCACAGAGACGGAGAGCAGACGACACATGCCGGGTGGAGAAAAGAGGCAGAAAGAGGAAAAACAGGCAGACTGTAGAGTTCATATAGTTCAATAATAAGAGCTACTCCGACTCGCACACACAAACAGCAACCACAGCCTCTTGAGGTTAAATGCCAGAATAGCCTTTAATGAGCAGAGAGCCTTCCCAGCATTCACTATGTAAAGTTTTTTTTTTTTTTTGGCTGCTTTGCTTCTCTCTTTCCTTTAAATTGCACTAAAGGAGAAAGTGCTGCAATTTTTCAGTCCATTACTCTAATGAGGTTTGATCTTGTTGCGGGGGGGGGGGGTAAATGGAGCTATTGTAGTACAGTTTAGTTTTTCTTAAAATTTTACACATTTTCTGGCACAATGTAATTGTTTCAATGACGCGTTTCGATTTATTCCGTTTACTTTGAAGAAAACTTCACACTCTGACTGTATTTTGCGCAGAAACAAGTCACACAAATTAGAGTTTTAAGTCGGTACAAAATATTATCTGAGATGATCTGAGGGATATGAAGAAAAAAATCCATGACTTTGTTGTAGTGAGTAGAAGTTGAACGTTGTCTGTCTCTCTTCCTGCAGCTGATGACATCAAGCCCTGTCCCCGCTGCGGCGCCTACATCATTAAGATGAACGACGGGAGCTGCAATCACATGACCTGTGCCGTCTGTGGCTGTGAGTTCTGCTGGCTCTGCATGAAGGAGATCTCCGACCTGCACTACCTCAGGTACGGAAATGTCAGACCTTCCCGGACCGACAGGAGATCCAGGCAGGACCTCAGCTGGAGTTTTATTCAGTCTGAATGCTGCCTCTTTGGCACAGCGATAAAACTGGTGATCAGACCAACATTATAAATGTTTAACATTTACTTTCTCCCAAAGAGCCACAAAATAAAAAACAACAATGACCTAATTATGCAGATGAAGCCCAAATTTAAATGCTCTGTAACTACGGCCATGTTGACTCTATCTGCGGGGCCGCCGAAGAGATTAATGATGGGATGTGCCTGAACTTTATGAATCTATGTAAAGGCAGACAACACTGTGAAATACAGAGTTAAACATAAACCTCCATCTCATATTCTTTCCTCCTACAACACTTACGATGTGTATAAATGCAAAACGCAAAGTGTGAATTTGAATTTTAAATCTCACAGTTTTTCCTCCTCTTTGTGTTTTCTTTTCCCCATCAGTCCGTCCGGCTGCACATTTTGGGGGAAGAAGCCTTGGAGCAGGAAGAAGAAGATTTTGTGGCAGCTGGGAACTCTGATTGGAGCTCCGGTCGGCATCACCCTCATCGCAGGCATCGCTGTTCCTGCCATGGTCATCGGCATCCCTGTTTACGTTGGCCGCAAGGTAAGAGCAGCTGAAGAAGAAAGTGAAAGAGCTTTACTGGAAATACAACTTCTGGTAAAAAGTAATTAGAACGGTACGGTGAAGGGAACTGTACAAAGGAAACTGAATTTAAAAACTACAGACATGGAGAAAAGTATTTAGTGCTCATTATAAAATATTATTATTGAATATTTATGTCTTCATGACCTTAATGTGGCTGTCTTTTGGTAAACATTAGATGTTCACACTGATACTAATTAACACTTTTATCCGTTTCCATCCGTGTCGCTTCTCACGCTTTTTTTATCTAAATGGGCAGTTCACTCTTTCTTCATCCACACTACTTTAGAAACCAGAAGTGGGAAACCACAGAGTTGTGGAAACACACTCATAGTTTAGTGAGCAGCCACAGTTGTTCTTTTACAAACCTCCTGTGGTAACTCACTGGAACTAACAGAGCACTTTCCTTTCACACTGACCTAAAGACTCCTTCAGAACCAGAGTCAAACATCAGGTAACGTTAGGGTCCCTAAAACATCAACACATTCCCTTTAAATCATTAAGTCATCCCAAAATCAAATTCATACGGTTCCATGGATTAAAACAGAGATGCTGGCATTTAGATTCAGTGATATATAATTGAGGCAGAGCTGCAATAGGAAACAATTAAAGTAAATTACGCACTATAAAAAAGAACTTGAGACTAATAAAATTTTCCTGGAAGGCCATCATGATTTAAGAATGTTTGGCAGGAAGGAAGAGAAGTCTCTCTGCACATGAAGATACTGTAGCACTCTCTTGTGGAGAGTAAAGTCCCTGCATGTCTGCTGAGAGTCTGGTGCAGTTTGATGTTCAGGAGGAGGTTACCCGGTCAGTTAACTGGATTCTCAGATCCAGCAGCTCACCCACACAGTTCGGTTACATCATGTTCCCGTCGCTCCAACGGCATCAAAGCGTCAGCTGTGAATCTCTTCAGAAAGTGTTTCTGTACTGATGAAGGTTGTGACAGAGCTGGTGTGGCCTTGGACACTCAAATTAGGAGGAGGGGGGGCCCATTGAGCCACCTCAGGGGGGAAGGTGTGGATGATCAGAGAAAAACATGGAGCAAGACAAAGTGATTGAATGTGATTTATAAGCAGGAGTTTAATCATCGACGTTGAAGATGGATCTTATGTTTATCATGAATTGATAAAAATGGCGGTTTTAAGGGGTTGAACTACATTCATCTTCTGAAGGGGGTCTGAGTCTGAGATATGCTGCTCTACGACGTGTAATGACACAGATTTGGTTCTTTAAAAAGAAGCTGTCTGGGAGAAACGGCTCCGTGTGTGAAATGGAGATCAGTGATGATTCATAGTGACTTCCTGCAGAAAAAGCTTATTGCACCTCTCTGGCTTTTGATTTCTGAGTGATTAGTGTTTGTTTGTCTGCATTTGTAGATTGTGTAGAGAAGCCCATTGACAAACTGAGGAGGTCTTTAAAAAAAAGATAAAAGATAGAATAGAGGAGGTAACGGGAGTATAAGTTTTAGTCCTTAAACTCATTCAGTGCTTCACTTAGAAAACAGTCTAAACATCCTTTACAAACATCATTATCTATATTCATGTGCTGTTTTCAAAGCTTTTAAAGACCTTGCTTCATCTTGTTGGTTATTTTTTTAGAATTTAACTTTTGGGGGCATTTTCTTGCCCTGATTTGGACCCAATCATTCTCCAAACACCTGAAGTCTTACCACAGTGTTTGAATCCAGCAGCAAAAAAATAATAACAAGCTGCTTGAACCACCTAAACATTCGAAAAAAAACCTAGAATGATTATCAGAATAGTAATAAAATAGTATTTATCATGATTTATACTGTAATTAATAGACAGTGTTGACTTTTAGCCTTCACCTCTTCTTCTCCTCCTCTTCAGATCCACGCTCACTACGAGCTGAAGAAGGCGTCTCGCCACAGAAGGAACTTGGCTATCACAGGAGGCGTGGCCCTGTCAATCATCACCGCCCCTGTCATCGCCGCCGTCAGCGTGGGTAAGAACCTCGCTGTCCACCGTGAATCCAAGACACTTTACACACTGATTCAGATCAACCATTAAAAATACCATTTTGGTTGTGATTTACAGTTTCATCTGATAATTAACCCTGAAAACCAAATAAAATAAGATACATTATAATGATGCTGACTTAGATTATCAAAAATGATCCTTGTAAAATGGAAATAGAAGAATGTGAAAATGTGTAATCTTATAATTAAATATCTAAATCAACTTATTTGTTTATTTTCTTTACCTTTTTTTATTATTGAGTTTTATATAAATCTGCATCTTATTATCCACAGAAAATATAAATTACTGTTCATATTCAAACTTAGTGTTTGGTTTCTGTCCCTCTTCAGGCATCGGCGTGCCCATCATGTTGGCCTATGTTTACGGCGTGGTGCCCATTTCTCTGTGTCGAGGGGGGGGCTGTGGTGTGAGCAGAGGAAAGGGCCGAGGCGTTCGAATTGACTTTGATGAGGACGACGGACCAATCACAGGTGAGGACGCTGCGCTGACAACATTTCTTCCCCGCTGGAGGACCAGAATGGCGTCAGCTCAGTTTGATTTGTGGTTTCTGTCATTCTGCAGTGGCGGATGCGTGGCGAGCGCTCAAGTCTCCGAGTCTTGGTGAGAGCAGTCTGGACGGAGCAGTCAGTGGCCTGAGCACCACCTCACCCAGCGAGGGGCTGTCTGTGGCCCCAGGGACTCTGGGCGACACCCCGCACTTCAACACCTTGGCAGGAGGGGCCCTGGGGTCCCGCACTGGCAAATACAGCAGGTACAGAAGTGACCCGTGACCTGACGTTTATTTAACAGCTGCTTTTTCCTCCTCATCCTGATGTTTTGATGGAAGAGAAAAACTGATCAGGTGTTCATTTGGCTCCAGGCTGGAGGTTCAAACGGGGGACTTGGCTAAAGAGACAGCCCAGAGAGAGACGGGCAGCCTGGGAGCAGGAAGTGACTGTGCCAGCACCCGAGGAATGGCCGGATCCATCATCTCCTCCTACACGCTACCTGACAGGTGAGGGGGGGGGGGGGGGGGGGGGGTGCCAACTCAGAAATTTCACTTTCCTTAATGCATCACTTATATTTTGGCTTCTTCCTCTCCTCACGTCTTTTTACAAGCTTTTTTTTTTTTACAAGACTGGTCTGTCTGTCTTTCAGTCCTGATGTTGTTTTAATGAGACTTAGATGGCATGACTGAAACTAATCTGAGGACTTTGCAGTTTGAGCTCATGATCTCATCTTGTTGTTGCTGCACACACTCCTGTAACAGAGGCAGCTTTAAAAAACTGGAAATGAACCAAATCGCAATCTCCCATCACAGCTGTAGAGGCTCATTCCCAAATTCTCCTGCTTCTTTTCATCACTGTATTTCCTCATCCAGTTCAGTCCTCAGATATTTTGTTTCCAGTTGTTTGGTAATGACAATAGAAGCATCACGTTGTAAATGTTGTGTTTCTGCAGGGAGTGCACCAACTTGGAGATTCAAGTGGACATTGAGACCAAACCCAGTCATCTCTGCTTGACCAGTGAAGAAGACCTGACCCCACCCCAAGGCTCTGCCGCCATGGCAACAGCCTCAGGAGGGGAGGAGCCTCAGGACTGCAGCTCCAGAAGAGGCGGGGCTTTGTCAGGCTCGGTGTTGGGACTGTCCCCCGGGGTGTCGATCAGGGAGGGGGTCAGAGACGTGACCCTGGCTCAGCCGGAGAGCATCCGCAGCGATCTGGAGATGTCGGACACACAATCCGACGACATCGCAGAGCTGACGTCAGACGACTGTGACTCGCCTCATCCTAAGGGCTGTCACGTGGTGGCAGGACAGCAGCCCCAAACCCCCTCCTGCCGAGCCCTGAATCCCTCCACCGAAGGCCTTCACTGTCCCACAGACAGCAACGTCATCCTCTACGTCTGAGAGAACAGCTGCTCTCAGGATTGCACAAAAACGAACTAACACCCCAACATCTCCATTTAACCTCTCCCCGACTCCATAGCTTTTTTTTCTGTTGTCATTTCTCATTTGCTGCTTTTGCGACTCCCAGACTCCATCTGAAACACAGACAGCGTTTATTTACTTTTGTCTGTCTGTCTTATCTATCTACCTGTCAATCTCCTCGCTGAGTAAATTGTCAGGGTTCTACCTCTGAGATTTATAAGATGACCATTTATGTTTACTCCTTGGTGCAAAATGCCTTGGCTACTTAAGCAAAAAAAAAAAAAAGAGAAGAAAAGAAATAAAACAAGAGGTACAAATTTTCCACAAGCAAAACAGAAATGATGAAACAAGGTGAAGTGTCACCGACCACATCAGAGGGAGAAGGGTTGCTGGGAGACAAAGGGGGTGTTTATAATGATGTGTGAATGAATGTGGACTTTGTACTCAACTATTGTGGCTTTATTTCCCTCTTTTCCTCTATTTATATTCAGATGACCTTGAAATTGTATTATTTGCTGTGTGCACGAGTCTGCATGAGCCATGCCTTGTGTGAAAGATTGAAGAGGGCAGCGAGTTTCAGTTGCACTGGTGAAAGTTAAAGTTTACTCAATGAGAGACGCTGCACTTGAATCTCACTTTTTCTGCACAGATGAGGAAGAGGAGGAAGAGGAGGAATGGGGATTACAGAAATAAATGACTGAGTTCTGACAATGACGTTTCAAGCCCAGAAAATACTGCAGTGAAATGCACTCAGAGAACTAACTTTATTCCTGTTGTGTGACAGTGTTGGACTGTTTTCACACTTTTAGGACAGACCTGCACTGACAGTTACCATCCAGTATAAACTCATATAAATACATTTATCTGGAAGATAGAGATTATTTTTAGAATAGAGTGTGACTCTATTCTACTCTGTTGGCTTCATCTGCCTTCATACGGACGTTTATAAAATGTTACATCAAAGGTTGACTTAGGAATACAGTAATGGTGCTTCTGATTAAGATGTTGAGCCACATGTATTAACCTGCTATGAAAAAGAACATAACACATAGAACAACAGTCGCACTGCTCTGGAATTAAAATATCATAAAACTAAAATATGATCAAAAAAGATTTCTCATTTGTTGCAAATATAATAACAAATTCTCTTTCAAACAAAGATGGAAACGTTAGTGATAAAGCTGTTAAAAGGAAGCGAGTGGTAACGATGAGTTGTGTAACTAGATATGAGCTGCCTTTTTAATCAACCAATAATTAATTCTCCTATAAAATACCAAATTTATTCAGATTGAGGAGCAATACCAAGATCGTCAGTGTTCTATCATACAGGACAAACAAAAAGAAAAACAGCCAATCAGTTTGTTCTGGTAGGAAAGGATCACCTCCACCTCATACGAGCTGCTCACTCAGACTGTTGTGAAGCCCGTCATTGTCAGACCTCCGTCACTGCGTCGTTCAGCTGTGTGTCATGTGACCGGACCTGTGTTTGACAGTTGGCTGCCTGCCTTATAGACGCTCACTGACCAACAAGACACCCAACTGGTTTCGGTTTCTAATGTGTTAACTGGCTGTCTGAAGCATTTGAATGGTATGTGTGTGTGTGTGTGTGTGTGTCTCAGAATGAATGGACTCCTGATGAATGTATTTGTTTGTCCCACTGTGTTTTTTTGAACGAGCACTTGTGCACTTTATCTAACTTGATCTTATTTATCTATATTTTGGCTGTTTGTCTGTTGCTCTACATCTGTTTACTTCATGTTTACTTCACTTGCATACAAATACAAAAGTCTGTGGTACAACCAAAAGAAATCACCTACCAGAAAGCCTTTATGTTGGATGTAACTCCAGAAGAGTTTGGCTCAAAAACATTATACAACCACTTTTCAGTATTTTTAATTTAAAGGGCATCAACAGTTTTTTATAAGTTTATGATGCAATGACTATAACAACCTTATTTTTTTTATATTTTCTTCTATCAATGTATCTTTTGTGCATCATATTTTACTTCTGAACATCTCATTTTGGAGCCAAACCCTTCAATTATTGATGCCAATAAGCTCTTTTTAATCATACTAGCCTGATGTGTTTCTTAGCTTTGGACCATGCTTCTGTTTGAAAAGCTTTTTTACCAGGTTTCCTTTTAATCCACGAGGGATCGACTTGGGAGCCTTTTTTTTTTTTTTTTTTTCATCTCAGAGTAGCTTTATGGATTTAGCTGCTTATGTAACTTGACAGTGATTTGTTCGGTCTGCACTTAACCACTTGTTTCTGCCTGCCTGCCTGAGAGAAAACCCGAATGTACCACAGACGGAAACCTAAACTTCCTGGAAGAGTCTGACTGAGTGTTAATGGAAATGTCCTTTTAAGAACACAAGTGTTCCTGTCTTTATTTGAAAAGGTTTTAGAGTATATAGATAGCAATATTTAAATGTTATTATTCTGTTTATGTATTTCCTGTCACTGTTGAAGCTCTGCCTTGTGTGGGGTTGTACATGCAGGACTGTGAGAGACAACTTGTGGACCTTTGAGGGGAAAAAATAAATAAACACAATCTGATGTTGCACCAAAGAAACGAGTTGTTGTTATTTACACCAATAATAATAATAATAATGAATGCTGGGTCGTCTTATGATCAAACCTGTGAGCAAGTTAGAGTCACCATTTAATCCAACATGTAGCCAGAGAGATCTGACAAGGACACAGAAAGGTTTGAGCACCAACCACTGGACCACCGTGCCACCTTTCAGTAGTAATCATGGAAGAAGAAGAAAAAGGAAGATGGATGAGAAGGAAGACAAAAGAGAAGAAGAAGAAAACTAAGGTGAAGTAAAAGAAGAAGAGGATGAAGAAAAAAGAAGATGATGATGATGAGAAAGAAGACGCAAAGGAAAAAAGGACGAAGAAGAAGAATGGTGGGGAGGACTTCCGTCCACTTGGCGGCAGTAATGGCGCCTTGGCCATTGGCTGTTTTCTGCCGCCATAACAGGCGAAGAAGAAGAAGAAGAAGAAGTCGTGCTGCGCTGCCGTAAAGCAGGACGTGTGGAGTCGGAGGAAGGTTAAAGTGAATCCTACTAAACACGGTAAATATCAACATTTATCGGTATTTTAACAGCTCGTTGTGTTCTTTTACACACAGAGGAGTTTGTGTGTGATGTGTAAACACTGATAAATATAAACAATATAAATGGTGTAAACAGTGATGAAGCCGAGCGGCCTGTTAGCATGAACTGACTGACTGACTGTCATTGAAGGAGCAGCAGATCTGATCTAATCAGAGTTTCCTCAGCAGCTGTGGATGATCGGACCATTTTACAGTCTGATGTTGTTGTTTGGATGTTGGCTCAGTCAGATTCATGTCCCCTATCTGTGTAGATACACCTCAATGTGCAGCTAGCTGGCTAATAACAGCAGAGGAGACACGAAGAAGTTTGTCTCTTATCTAATTTGGTTTTCGACACCTTCATGTTCAGATATCTGTTTAGTTTAGCACCAAAACATAAGTGATTATCAAATGTAATTTACATCTTATATGTGTTTATTAATTTCGTAATGCTCATTAATTATGCTCTCATAGTTAAAATTATTTATATTATCTTTGATCCGGGGAGATCTGAACCACTATCGTAAGACTAATAATGACATGATTTATAAATCAACTACTTTTATATTGTAACTGCATTTATCAGTTTTATCAGTCCAGGTGTCTGATCACAGTGCTTCTTTGTTTTAAAATTAATTTTTTAATTTTTAATTTAAAATTTTAAATTAATTAATTTCAGATGATATGCTGTAACGATATTGTTTTTTGAAACTAAACAAGCCTATATGCTGGAAGACAAGTCAAGCTGAACCAAAGTTGTGGGTCAGTGATCTGCATGAGTGAGTCTCTGCCTCTCAGATTCATACTGCTGTATGTGCAACTAGTTGATTCAGGAAAATGTTTGTGAACTGAAAAGACTAAATTCTGTTGTGCTTCCTATTTTCCTTTAATCTGCCCCATCCACAACATCTCATTTCGGTCATTATCACCCCCGCCTCCTCCTCCATCAGCATCATGCCGTTTGTGGATTTGCAATCGCGACTCGGCATCAATGTGGACCGCTGGCTGCTGCTGCAGAGTGGACCGCAGCCAAACAAACGGGCGTCACGCTGCCACGCCTTCGAGAAGGATTGGATAGAATGTGCTCATGGCATCGGACAGACCCGTGCCAAGAAAGAGTGCAAGCTGGAGTTTGAGGACTTCTATGAGTGCATGCACAGGCAGAAGACGGTGAGTGTTTTGGTGTGAAGACAGGATTTCTTAATTATATTCAGATTGTTGACAGTTTTCTTCGGTGTCTTAAAATAAGATGACACCCGTACCACCGCTCATCTGCAAATCCAAAATTTAGTCAACTGGTCAACATAGTTAAATCTAATTCATGTACGTTTGTGTGCAATTTCTGTTCTTCACAATGCATTAAAGCATTCATTGAACCCCCCAAAATGTCTTTTCCTGTGGCCTGCGCAATGTTAAACTGCCTTTTGGTGGGACTGATAGGGAGGGAGAAAGAGAGTGAGTGCCTTTCAGGCAGAGATTAAAACTGTTAGAAATATATGAACAGCCTAATTCTCTTCATGATTTTGGGGTTGAACTGAGGTCAGCTTTGATATTTGACTGTGTCAGCAGACGACAGAATGACAGAGGCTTATGGTGAATTTGCTGCAGCCGCAGAAATTTCCTCATCCTGTCTTGCCCTTTAGCTTTGTCATCGTTCAAAACACAGGATTGAAGAGACAACTTCAGGACGAGACATTGAAAACAAAGTAAAAATGTCAAGCATTTGAATGTTGGAGTTGTATTTGTTGTTTTGGTTACATCTTGATTATCTGAGACAGAGAAACATAAAGCTGGAGAGATGTAGAATATTCTTTTTAATGACCTTATGTCATGACGTTTACCTTAAATCTTCTCCTGTTCTCTTCCCTGCAGCACGAGAGGCTGTATGCAATCCGTCAGCAGCGTGACAAGATGGTGAAGGAGGGGAAATACACGCCACCACCCTGCCACTCAGGCCAGGCCGACCAGTCCCCATGAAGGAATCTGAGGCCGCCTGCAGTTCTGTTCTTGTGTATAGTAAATCAGATATCACTATTTCCTGTTGGCCTGTACAAGTTTGCAAATAAATGTTGTCATGTACTTCTCCTCCCTCCTTCTTGCCTTTTTCTTTTCTATCATCTTCTCACTGTTTTTAAAGTGCTTAGGTATAGAAAGAAACAGACACAAGGCCCAGAGGAGCTGCTCAGAGAATAATGTTTCCTGCAGAAAATTAGCAAATGAAACTTTGAAATATTTTGACCTCTCTCTCTCTCTCTCTATATATATATATATATATATATATATATGTATATATATATATACGAACAACTTTACAATTCTCATTCCTTCCATTATCTTTTAAAGAAATTTAGAGGCGAGTCATTTGAAGTGAATTGATAGTCTCACTGCAGTTGAGTTTGTTAAGTAAAGTTGATAACTAAAAGGAAATTGACACAGAAGAAACCCAAAGAAAAAAAGGAATTGGTTGAATTTCTGATAATTTTAACAATATAAACTTTTTTTACTTTTACTACTTTTTTAAAAAGTTGTTCGTCTTGTAAAAAGAGGCTGGTACTTGACCAGTAACCACCTTAGACGTCACATATATATGTATAAATGTGTGTGTGTGTGTGTATGTGTCTGTAAATGGTTGTTAACCTACAGTCCATTTTCTTAACCCACTGATCTAATTTGAGGAAATAGTTTGTGGGTAAATGCTCCCAGGGGACATCTGGATCGGCCCGATGAGAGTCAGATCTGGATGGATGCTTTTGACGACCTCGATTCAATTACCAGCGTTTAAATCAGCTTGATGGGATTACGAGGCTCCATAACTCCCCACCAGATGGAGCCAGGACAACAGATAAACCAGGAAGGAGGTAAAGCTCAAGCGGTCGCTGAGAACTTTCTGTAAAACTGTCATTTCACTGTCCGATTGTCTGATCGTACAAGCAAACATTTCTTTTCATGGATGGTGTGTTTATTAAAAAGCCTCAGGTTTAAGTTTCCTGGACATTTGTGTGAGCACTGAGGTAAAACAGAATAAATGATAAACTGCTGAGGAAGCCAAGGTCATATCTATTTACCCAAATTTGGGCAGTTTAATGTCATGAAGGGGACTTTACATTATATAACTACACACGCTGGGTCTCATATTTTTATATCAACTGTTTTTAGGCAAAAAAATCCATAGATTTTAATAAAATTTACATACTTTAATAATATCAAACAAAATAATATAACACACTAAGACAGAACAAAAAATGTACTGTAATGATTCATTTAATTCTTTGAGAGAATTTGAACCTATTATCTCCGTATTTATAAAATTCTCCCACTGACCTTGATGTTACAGAAGAAAAACAACATGATTGTGTATTTATGCAATGGAAAGACAAATATTACCCTGTGACGTCCCCCAATTTTCATTTCAGGTCATAGAGATGCAGTTATCAGCTAAAAGGTCACGTCAGGACTAATTGGAAGTGAGTGCTGCCAATAACAACAACAACTGGCCTAGAGCAGCATCACAATATAAACTGTGTCCTCCCTTTGCTGTCATTTTAAGATCTGATCCACTAAACTCCACTGGCCTTTGTCTGTGTATATGTTGATGAAAAATGATTCACGAAACGAAGCTATGTGGTGGCACTCAGACTCATCGTTTTCCTCCTCCTGCTTTTGTTGTATTTAAAGTTCAGGATCTTCATGGATGCACTGGTGCTGATTTGTATAATACTCAATCTAGACTGATGACTCACATTGTTGTAAGATTTCAACTGTCAAATGTTGTCGTAGACAGCAGTACTGTAGCCCCGTACATCTGTGTGTACAGTGACAGATGATCCATTCAGCACAGTCCAATAATGACCTGATAGTGGAACAATGAGCAGTGATAATAGTGAACTTTAACCTTTGTTTATCATCTAGTATCCTTCAGTCGATGAGGCCGTTCACTGCATTGGGTGCTGTTTGATTAAAGCAGCTGCAGCCCAGATAATCCAGCAGTGCCTCGCTCCTTCTGACTGGGCCGATGAGGGCGGATGAGAGTCTGGATTATCCAACAACACTGTCACCACCCCCAATGTACATGCAACATTTCCAGTGATACCCATTTGACCGAGCGTCTTATCAGTCTGAGCTCAACTAATACGGCACCATTTTCCACTCACCAGTCCTGCAGTCACACAGTAAACGTTATCAAAGACATCACACTCTGGTCTGGACTTCTGTGCAAGACATCTCAGGATCTGACATGTCCATCGAGATTTATCTATTTTGTGCAGAAACAAACAAGACAACTCTAAATTGCTCCACACAGCTGGAGGGGAAGTGCAGCACTGAGGGATTTCTCTCTCTTTGTTTTGTTTTTTATTTTTTATTAATATATGAAATAATTAATAATTTTATTTTGGGTGGGGTCTCCAAAATCACTAAATCCACCCTTCATTGTGTTGATGGCAACTATTTAAGACTGAATACTTTTGACAATTAAAGGACAAACAAACTGTGAGAGACAGTGGTGTCCAAGGTCAGCCCACACATTGAAGACCTCCTCCTGTACCTCCCTCCATCTCAACAGCTGTAATCAATTCCTTGTTGAGCTACTCCCCCTCTTCCTCCAGCTGTTTGCTGGGGGGGGGGGGGGTATCTGTGTGTGTGTGTGTGTGTGTGGAGGGATTATAAAAACCAAGATTAATACTATTGCATGATGGAAAAGCGCAGATCTCATCCAGAACTGGCTTCTCCTTTATAATCCAGAATGTGGATCAGAAACTGCTGCCAATGTGAACCGTGAACGCCCTTTTTCTGCCTCCCCCCCCTAAACTGAGAGAAAGTGTGTGTGTGTGTGTGTGTGTGTGTGTGTGTGTGTGTGTGTGTGTGTATGTGTGTATGTGTGTGTGTGTGTGGGCCTTGGTTTGGTGGTGCAGCTGAGCCTCAGATGACGCGGGACTACAACCAAAATCTGAATTTCCGCAACACTTCAGAGACTCCATGGATCCGGTTTAAGTGTCGGATCCGGATTTATTGGCGGGGCCATTGAAGGGAGAGGGAGGGCGGACTGAGGAGGAGAGCTGGGGGGGGGGGGGGGGCAGGAGGAGGACCAGGAGCCATTACCGTCCAGGATCACGTTGCCTGCCTCATCCTCCCGGATCGGCTCGGTTTGTTGGAGGAAGCTCGGCAGCGCAGATCCGATCGGCCGGCTTTTAATCCATCCATCCGCCCGTCCGACCCTCCGAGGACAGGGGAGCGGCGGCGGCAGCATCCCCGGCCTCCCTCGCTCTCTGCTCGGATTCCAGGACCGCCGCTGCCCGGTGAAGGTAAGCGGCTCCGGAGCTCATGCTGCCGGCTCAAATCAGCTTTTACAGCCAGCTGTCCTCTCCTGATGACACTAACCGGTTAAAATACAATCATAGGTGGAAACCAATCACTACTATCCTCTAATCGATCAGTTTCACTTTAAAACCTGGACCTAAAAGCAGCAGGCTGATATAATATAATATAATATAATATAACCTACAGTTTGTCCAATAACGTGTTGACTCTGTATTTAAAGCTGTTTCAGCCTGTTACAGCCTGAAAATGTCCTCTTTCTCAGCACGCTGCTCCTGTTTAGTGGTCTGGAGGGCAGGGCTGGAAATAACAGAGACTCTGGGGGGGTTCTAGGTCGTGAGGAGGTTGTTCCCACTAATGAGAGACTCAGCAGCAGCACAGTCACAAATGGATAAATGGAATTAGTTGGTGTTTTCCACCCAAGCTGGGCGGTGTGTTGGACAAAGAGCTCTCCTGCTTCCAGTCTGCACACACACACACACACACACCATTTAGGTCTCCATGTCTGCTGTCCATTCATGCAAACACATTCCCCCTCTGCACAACACACAGAGACAGCATGCATGCAGAAGTGGTGTCATGGATGCAGTTATAACTGTGCTTCATGTGCACAAACACACATCCATATAATATCCTCTGCAGCCAACTGCTGCCCAGAGACCCTCCCTTCATCATCATCATCACCTCCACCACACCTGCTGGAGAATCTCAGCGGGCTCCATCTCTGCAGGCTGTCGGTCGGTCAGTCTGTCTGTCTGTCTGTCTGTCTGGAAAACCTCAGTGATATTATGAAAAGTGCAGCCACGGACAGAAAAAGAAAGAGAGGGAGAGAAGCTGAGACTCGGGGCTCCCCTCCTGCCGCTTCGACCAGATGGTCAAATGCACATCTCCCTCCAGCCTTATGTTGGACCTCCCACCAGCAGACTGCTGTATTCTGGTCAGGTCTGAGCCACAGTGAGACACAGACCACCTATTCCTAATTCACCTCAGTCCTCTCCAGGCAGAATTAAATGATTAAACTGTCTCTCCCAGCTCTGACTATAGACACACCCCCTTACTACTGGAAACACACCGACGAGACTGCCTGTGAAGCCGAGGTTCAAGGAGTGTGCATGGTTGTAATTTGATTTAATCAGACGGCTCTTTTAAATTGGCATCATGCTCTTTGAGTCAAGGGATTTCACTTTTGTTAATTGGATCCGTTTTGCTAAAATGGCTGGCGTTTGTCATCAGAGACACAAAATCACAGTGGATGTCTTTGCTTTGTATTCTCTTGTGTGCCAGCAGCTCATAATTGTCCTCATTACTGATTTCTGTTTTTGTTGATCGGTTGTTTTGTTTATAAAATGCCCATCACAAGGTGGTTAGGGTTAGGTGATATCTACAGATTGTTTTAACTGTTTAACTGCAGAAGAAATGTGCAAACAAAAGGACTTTAGGGAGCAGCTCATAGTTTTTAGCATTTATAATGAACCAAAATTGACACCTTTAAATTAATTATTTTATAATTTCAAAAGCCCCAAAAGCTTCTACAACCACATAAAAGACCAACTGATGCCATTCTCAGTATCTTTGGTTGATAACTGATTCTATCTGTCAATCCCAAATGCTTTTATGGCTCACTAATGTGACTCTTTTTCATCAGGAGAATTTTCAAAACCAGAGAAAAGTTAAATGAAACAAAATGTGTCATTTTCTTTATTTCTGATTTAATTATCTTGTGACTCCTCAGATTTTATCATGTGATCCAGGACAGGGGTGCACAATGAAAATGAAAAACAGAAAGAGAGATTTCTTAATTACAGTCTTATCAGTGTTATGATGCAGTGACGTGTGCAAGCTGTTAATATTGATCTGTGTGTGTGTGTGTGTGTGTGAGCGAAGGTAGGATAGCTGTGTGATGACACATGATCACATTGTTCCAATAAAAGCAGAGCAGTGACTCCAGCCGGGCTGCTCTTTCACTCTCAGGTTTTTAACCTGTGCAGACACTTTTCTGTCTTAACCCCGCCCTCATTATATTTTCAGATTTTCCCTTTTTGCACTTTCACTTTAATTAAATCTCCTTCTGACTTCTGTCCAGTCATTTGCTGAGAAGTAAAGTTCAGTATTGCCCACTAAACCGGTCCAGTTGTCAGTGTTTTTATACTGCATGCATTTCTCTCAGTGTCAGTGCATGTGTGTGTGTGTGTGTGTGTGTGTGTGTGTGTTTGGAAGCTGAGTCTAGTCATTAATTTATCCTGTCAGTCAGAGCAGTGATTTAAGGGGAGGATCTATTCATTCATCCTCAACATTTTATTTCCCTCAGCACTTTTAATAACGGGAACAACATGTGTGCTTCAGACATGTAAATATCATTAATGACACCGGTGACGAAGACGTGCGTCAGGCAGGAGGAAGACCAGCTGCCAGAGTCAGAGATAGTGAGATTAAGACAGTCGGTGGTGTATTTAACAGTTATTCTAACCTCCCAAATTACACAGATTACCTGCCTTTGCTGTGTTGCGTCTTCCAAACAGTTTGGGGAAAAGAAATAAACAAACCAAAGTACTTAGCCACCAGTTTGTTGACCTTTTCCATCGCTCTGTTAACAAACAGCGGGCTGTACTCAGTCAGTCACAATGTGACTTCATGGTGTGCTAAACATGGAGGTAATTAGCTTAGCATTAGCATATAGATGGATAGTGGATAGGGAAACAGCTAGCCTTGTTGTAGCGACTCTGTTCTACATGTAGCTGCTGTCGGTTGTTAATGGAGCGCCCGACTTGTTCTCATAACAAAGTCCACACATTTTCTGTCCAGATATAAAGAATACACCCAGTTTGAGCACATTCAGAGCTCACTGACTGTCTGACATGGACACTACACAAATAGTGTGAGTCAGGAGGCAGCAGCTCGTCTGTGTTGGCTCAGACTCAGTCAGATCCAGATGTGATTACACAAACTGGAGTCCAGTGGTGTAAAAACCTCTATTCAGCCGACAGAAGCCCTCTTTTTCTTTGAATGACTTTTTTTCCCCCCAGTATCTACTCTTCATATACAGGGTGCACTCCAGGTGTAGGACAGGTGTGTTTTCTTTTTGGGTGTCTGTTGAACGTCAGTGAACCTCCCATCGGCAGCTGTTCAGGAGCGGGACAAGAGGACTTCTCAGTGGCAGTTACAGCCGTTACGTCTGGTTTTCTCTTTTCTCTGTCTCTAAATGCTTTCACTGCTCCCTCTACATCTCCGTCAGTCTCCTCTCTGTTTTATGTCACGCCTGCTCTTTTTCCTTTTCTTTTGTTTCATGTGAAACTCTCACACATTCAGACGCCGAGCTGTGGGAACAGACTCTGACCGTGTAAATCAGGCCAGTCAAAGTTCCAGCATCTCTGCATGGTCTGATTCAGCTGCTGGACACTGTAACAGGAAGAGGCAAGAGCCAAGATCCCTGTATGCATGTGTGTGTTTGTGTTTTTTGCCCACTTGCTTACTGTTACAGTCTGAATTTTTCTGCTTCCTATATAAGACACTTTCTTAGTATATAAATTTATTGATTGAGAAAGATTTAATTGTTGATAAATTATTTGCAGGCACCGACTTCTTAGATATGTCCAAAAATATGTTTTTCACTTCTGCCAAAGTAAAATTAGAAATTTAAAGACATTAAAGGAATTTTTTCACAATTATGTGACATAATGTAGATTAAATTCAATTAACTTAGTCAACTGGAAAAAATGTATTACTGTATAATGTAAATAAGTTAAAATAAACTCATGATTGGCTAAATGAATGGCAGAAAATAGAAGAGATTAAAGGAATGTTTTATAAGTTTGGCTACCTTCACATAGTTTGCCTTAAAAGATGTTTCCTTACCAATCTAGAAAAAATGTTCCAAGTTCAGCACAAACATCAACAGAAAATCAACATTAATTTTATTATTAGAGAGTGCAACTTCAATCAGTGAATTTAAATAAAAAAGACTCAAACTACGGGACTAAGGAATATGTGATTGTGACTTTTATCGATTAGAAATCTCAGAAAAATCACTGATGAATAAGTTTTTGCTTGAAGTCTGCTCTGAGGATGTGTGTACGTTTGTACTTGAACAGAAATGAAAGTGAAAACGGCTCAGCGAGGCTCTCACTAGACAAATGATCTCACTCACTCTCACTCTGCCTCTCCAGTGTTTCTGCTGGACATTTCTTTTCCTTCAAAGGTCTCGTTTTTCCTGCCCAGAGCTGTAATGACACGGTGTGGCTTTGAAGCTTTCCCTTCTGGCTCTATTTATAAACCTGCTAGTTTCAGTGGCACTGACTCACTGTCAGAGCAGCAGGGGAAACGACTTTTAAACACACAAAGAAAACACCAACAACATGACACAGACACACAACCGTACACTTGAGGGCTGCAGTGGATTCTGGGAAGTCTTCTGCCTCCTTCCTTGCAGCGTTGCCGTGGCGACGGGGATTCAGGAAGTGGGGCTTTGCCAGTGGTCTAGCCGGGGGCCAGCAGCAGGAGGAGTAGGATTTTTTTGGCAGCAGATGGAAATCCCAGCCGCCGTGTTGAACTCACAAATCGAACACAGAAAAATTCCCACCCAGTGACCACCACTCAGGTCACTGCACAGTTTAGTCTGCTGCTGGCTGTGTGTGTGTGTGTGTGTGTGGAGTGAATATAGAGCTGCTGCTCTCTTTGGCAGGCAGCAGGACTTTCTCAGTATTTGCCTTCACAGTTGAGGGTTAAGCTGGCTGTTTGTTGAGGGGAGTTTCTCAGAAGTCGGAGTGACCGTTTTTTGCCACCTACCAGTGGATGACTTATTAAACTCCGACGGGGTCACTGTCCATTGGATTCAAGGGCTTTTACTTTGAAAGGCTTTGTCACCAATCTTGAGTACCTGATGTACTAATATTTGTCTTTCTTGGAGCCGTCATCACAACTTTCAACCTTTTTGCTCCAGCCAAAGGTGAAAGGAAAACCACGGGTGGAAATAATGAATGTAATCGTAGCTCACTGTGTCAGTTTTATCATGATGATGTGTCAGACTTTCTGCCTGTTTTAATAAAACTAGACCTCGTTTTTATACAGAAGGCTTCATCTGTCTGCTCAGACTGTTGTACGACACCTTTCAGAAGGTGTTTCAGAATGAAATAAAATGAGCTGGATTCAGATGATTCGCTCTCTGAGTGCACATCAGACGCTCACTGACCCGCTGAGGCACCGAGGTGCCCCGTGGAGCTGTAATATTAGAACAGATGAAAGCCAATTCATTCTGTCAGGAAGGTGGTGTGCTGAGATTGGATGTATTGATTTACTGACATTTTAATGGACGGATCAGAGTATCTGGTCCCCAGAGTCCACACACACACACACACACACACAAAGTTTACAGCGTTTACTGTCACTCATTCTCTGATGATATGATAAACAGATATTGAATTACTTAAACCAGCAAACAGATTGTGAGGATGGTTGAGCAACAGAGAGAGAGAAGAAAGAGACAGGAGGGATGAAGACAGTGGGATAAAGAGGAAGAGGAAAGCTGTTTCTTGTCTTACTAACATATTGACTCAATTTTAAAAATAGAAACACTAGATGGGCTTTGAAATGGTCTCTCTCTCTCTTGTCTCAGCCAAGCCGGCTACTTTTAACAAAACCCTTCTTTTCTTTTACTCTATCGCAGCTCAGATAATTCTGTTTGAGCACATCATCGTCCATGTGACCAGTTAGTGAGCTGTTTTAATTGTTAAAGATGTTGACCTTGTGTATGTGTTTGTGTGTGTGTGTTTGTGTGTGTTCGCCTGGTCTTTGTTTTTCTCCAAGCGAACTGATTGTAGCTGATAAACTGTTTATACACAAACACACACTCAGCTTCTGTCTGTTCTGTCAAACGGTTCAGTTTGATTGAACCCCATAAAAGATGCTTTTCATACTGACAGCAGTTAGTTTTCTTGTATATTAAACCATTATTGTTATTACAGTTAGATTTGTGTCAAATGTTACACTAAAGGGGAATTTGGCTAATTTGGTTGATTTAATCAGAAATGACAACAAAGTCATGTTTTCTGTCGAACTGTAGCATTTCAGTAGCAGATGTAGTTATAGTGTCTTTTCTCAGATTCGATGACATGCAATAAGAATAAGAAGCTTTATTTTTAGTAATAGCTGATTGTATAAAATCTGAGTATTTCAGTATGTGCAGAACTTTTTACGATCACCCTTAAATTACCCCAGTTATCTGGTGGAGGACATTGTTTAGGAATGATTGTACTGTATGACTATATTATATATATATATATATATATATTATATGTTGTGGCTGAGGTTGGTCTGACTCTTTCATTGCTGCCCCAAAGTTGTTTGGCACGATGACTAACGATGACTCAGCCCAGTTCTGCTTCCTGATCACAGCATCATTACTGTTGTACTGTGACGTTAAAACTTTGCATCATTGATGGCCTTGTGTGATCGCACTGGGAGCCAGCGATGAATTATACAGTCTCCACTTTGTCTAAAGCTCCTTCTTCTCTCTTTCCCTACTTTTCCTCTGCTCCCTTCCTTTGACCTCATTTCCTTCCCCTCCTCCACTGCTCTACATCACTCCCATCTCCTTCCATCCTTCTTTCCTTTCCTCTCCTTCGTCTTCCTCATCCATGTCCTCCTTGCAGCCCTGAAGTGAGATGGAGTCGTCAGACGATGATACTCTAAGCGAGCGCTCCTGCGTCAGTGAGCCATCCTTCCGGAGCGAGCGTTCAGGGGGGTCGTTGTCCCCGTGTACGTCAGGACTCGTTGGGCCACCTGGAGACACTTTGCCATGGAACCTGTCCAAACATGAGAGAAGGAAGAGGAAGAGTCAGGACTCGGTGTTGGACCCGGCAGAGCGGGCAGTGGTTCGTGTTGCAGGTAAGAAGGAAACCAAACCCCTATCCCTCATTGTGCCATTGAACAAGGGAGTATTTCTGCTGCTGCAGCAAGTAGGAGACTTCCCTGTTGGGAATGTGGGTCAGTATGAAAGTGAAGTTGGATGTAGATGTTTGCCCAGAAGAAAGTGGAGACATTAAATCATCCAGCAGTCTAACAGAGCATTTAAAACCAGGCAGAAAAAGCCAAGAGGAGAAGAAGAAAAATAGTTTATGTCGACCTTGTCTCAAACATAAAAGTCAGACAGCAGAGATGTTGCATCTTAACTTCTTGTAATTTACAGATTACTTTCTGCCTACGCCAAAGAGTCAGGCCTGGTGGATGGAGGATATGTTGAGTGTTTGAACAGAAAGAGATGAGCAGAGAGAGGGAACCTTTGGTTGTGGAGAATTACAGTGGCAGGAGATGAAGAGGCAGCAGAGACTGACATTTGACCCTCACTGCACAAGAAACTTTTAACAGACTGGGTGTCGTTCTGATTTTATCATGAAATGTTAAAAACATTTCTTGTTTTGAGTCATGGTTACTTCATGTGCCCATTTCATTCTCATTTGCATGGTGACATTTTATCAGCTGCTAATGTTTGACAGCAGGACTTCCCTCTAGTTCTCATTTAGAGGAAAAAGGCCATCCAATAAAACAAAGATGAGGGACAAAGCTGGTTAGACAGTAGATGTTGTTGGGATACAAACCTTTACATTATGATATTAGAAGTTATTATCTTGTCTCACTCAAATGTGTGAGTGAGTTTTTAAGATTTTATTTTAATGGCTGAAAATGTCACGCAAAGTGAAAAGCTTTTTACCTTCAGGCCTCATGTTGGATGATGAGATAAATGTCAGATGTTTATGTTCAGTTGTTCACACAGCTCATGCTTTTGTGTTGTAGTTGTTGTGTAAAGAATTCAACCTCAAGTTGGTTTTTCTGTATCCTCTCTTGGATACAGAAGTCAAAGGTCAGCATTGGGATCCAGTCTTTACTGACCCGTTCTGCTGTCCTGCTACTCAGCGACTGCCCTCCTTTTTTCTTCCTCTTGTGCTCACAGTAATAGAAGATGGAAGCCAAATGTAGGTTACTCAGTTCTCCGGAGAACTCAGGGTTCCCCTGCTCACGTAATCAATAATAGCTTCCCTCTTCAGGAAGGACGAAACACGTGCAGCCTGATAATTGTTGTAAATGGTAGAAAGTGGCCTCAGTGCTGCTGCTCTTGTCATCATTTCCTCTCACATCATTTCATAATTTTGCAGATTTTTTTTTTTTTGACTGTTTTACTGGCTTTTATCACATAAGTGCATGTCAGCCAATCAATATCTTTCACTCCAGCTCTCTCAGCAATTAGCTGCTCCTCCGTTCTACAGTGAGTTCAACAATGGATCAAGCTCAAAAACGCTTCCAGAATAGATGTAAAGCAACAGCTCCTCAGGTTTAAGCATTTTCTTGCATAAATGTGCATCATTGGAATCACAGTTAACCTTGAGGAAATAATGTGTATGTATCTGTACATATAATGGAAATGCAAGAAGAAAACCAATAATGACTTTTACATGTATTTTCTGCACTGTGAGGATTTCCTGTTGGCAGATGCTTCCAGACCTACAGTAATAATGTTTTATAGTCTCTGAGCCACAGCAGAAGTCTGTGTGGTCTTTGTGAGATATCTGGCTTTATCGTTGCCTTCTTTTCTGGCCATTTTAAGACGAGCTTTCAGTCTCATCTTTCCCGAAGTCTCTCTGTAAATAACCGGAGGGAAGATTTGCACATTTTTTGAGCCAAGGCAACACGATTTACTTTCATTCATGCTCAGTACAGTCAGTCTAGAGAAGAGCTGGTGTAAGTCTGCACAAGTGTACGTCTGCTCATTTTGGTGTTAGTAGAAAGTAAACGTGTATATATGGACATAATTTTAATGCTGAGTGGTTTTATACTGAGAAGAGTGTGGATGTGGTGGCGAAAATAAGAGGAATTTCTGGAGGAGAGTAACATGTGACTGCCAAAGTATTTGTATTTGTGTACTGCATGTGTATATTTGTCACATGCACCAAGTTTGAAAGTCGGTTATTAATAGATAAAAAAGAAGGGGCTAAAATGGCTTTAAGAAGCTTTTGAAAGTTCTGCATAATGTGTGACAACCATGAAAAGAAAGAAAAAAAATTTGAACAAACTGGATTATCACCTGAAATTAAAACAAGAAATGAAATAATTTCACATAACTGGTGACATTTAAAACATCAAGAAATTCAAGTGAGAGATGGAAAATAAAACAGATAGTGGCTTAACTAACATCTGCTTTCCCATCACCATCACAGGCACATGAATGAGTCTTTCCAAACATGTGAAAAACTAATTACGACCACATGAGAGTCTTTGTGTCACTTTTAAGTCTTGATGTCACCGAAGATTATCAAAACCACACAGAGTAATATCTCAGCACAAGAAAGTTTGTCTTTCAAAAACAAGAAGAAATAAACTTCTTTTTAAAGCAGAAGTGCTGCAACGTGTGCAGTTTTATCTGCAGTGAAGGATCCAGTTTTTGTTTAAACATTTTTCAAAATGTGAGGCCAGATTTTCTCAGTGAAGCCGTCTGTCATAGCTGCTGGAACATGTGAGGAGGTGAATACAAATGATCTCATATAATATATTTTTCAGCACTCTGAAGTTTTCCACTCATCTTTTTTTCTTTGTATCTGTGGAGAATGTGGCATGTAGTGGAAATTCACAGCTCTGCTGCAGTTTGGTCGCCAAGAGTCTGTGTGTAAAAAATGTGTGTTTGCAACAGAAGATTGACAGACAACAACTCTAAAAGTGGAAAGTAAAACAATATTTAATCAATATTATCTATGATATTTAAAAGAGACAGTTAAACACGCAGGTTTCCTGGCAGCACCTTTAGGCTGAGTCAGCGAGGCAGACTTGTTTGTGTGGCGTTCCCTTGGTGCAGCAGCAGGTAGCGTTGACGTTGGCGCCGTCACAAACCAGGGGTTGAAACACTGACGACACCTTGCTAACACTGCCAATGTTCAGCTGTGTGCACGCATTTCCAAAAGCTGCTGATTTGCAGAGCCAGTACTAATGAGTCTGTGTCTGGACTCGTCACGAAGCTTGTCTTCAAAATGAGATGCAGGAGAAAAGTCAAATACAGATGGCAGCCGCTCTTCAAACATTGATTCAGCACTTAAACTTGAACAAGTCGCACAGCTCGTCTTCAGTATGCTGTGACTTATTCCCAAATGTTTTTGACTCAGACTTAACGGAGGAATTAATCAGATTCTATTTGTCTGATGTCTAATTCTACCCATTTGGCCCCCAAAGGCATCACCCCCTCACCACCATCTCTGTTGAGTGGCGTATATAGTCTGTGCCCTTTAAGTAATCACATCAAACTGATTTATTCATTATAATGCACCAAACAGAACATAATAATCCTAATTATAATTATATCATTCTTATGTTAATTTTAATAGCCCTGCTACAACAGGCCACAATTCAGTTGCAGTCCCCTGATATTTCTATTGATATTTTAATGTAATGGTGCATAATTGCAAACAAATGGACATTTAATGAGAGTAGTCCAAACACTGTTTGGGTCCTTTGAAATTGTTTTGTGAAGTGAGTGATGCAGCTTTGTGTTTTTCTAGATTTTGGTAGGTTTCAGTTGTTTTCCATCTAAACACTGATTTTAGGGAGTAATATGAATTTTAACTGAAGATTTCAGACATGATTGATAGAAGAGTTGCAGTGTGTTTAGTCAGATATTAGAGTTGGATTTAATCTGACACTTGCTGAAAATCAGCATTTCCCAAAACGCAGAGCTGCTCTTTTGAAGTGATGATTGATGTGTTTAGGTCAGTGTGGATTTACTGAGAAGAGAGCTAGAGTCAAATACCAACAGATGAAAAAGACTGGAATGTACCATGTTTTAAAATATAAGGTTGAAAGAGTAAGCCAGATAAATTACTATGTTGGACTTGTTCTCTTGTAATTTCATAGGACTAAAATGATGGATTGTATATAAAGAAACCAGACACCGCACACACCCAGATGAATACGAGACTGAACACAATAAATCACAACTTAAAATGAATGTATGTGGTAATTGGGCAGATTTTTCAACTTTGTAAAGACAAGATCCTTCTAATCTACACATATTAGATGAACATCGACGTCTTATGAAATGGCTCTTAGAAAAGTGTATCCAATTATTTTAGTCCTCTGATGTCTCATTTGACTTGTTTGGACTAGCTGCAGTTACTCTGTGATTGTAATGCTGCCAAATTTGCTTAGTAAGCACAAAGTGATTCAGTATAAGCTCATGTTTCTGGTAATGTCCAGTGTCTCTCAGGCAGCGCTCACTCAAGCGTGAAAGCTTTTGTGATGATATTATATTTTGCATAATATGGACAGTGTGTTTACATTGACCTCAATTTCCATTCAAGCAAAGGCCTGGAATGTAGGAAAATGAATATATTAAGCTGCTTGTACTGCGAGGTCACATAGTTTACTATCACCTTATAATGTCCAGAATGAAAAGAACAATAGAAAACATTTTACAATTTTTATCATTTAGCAAGACTACAAGAACTCACTAGTAAGGAATACAGCAGCCAAGGACCAAAGAAAAATGTGCTGTAAATTTTCTTTATTTTCCCAATCAAAGGTGAAAACAAAAACAGAAAATTGAAAAGTTGCACATCTACAAGATTGGGATGAAGTAAGAGAGGAGAGAAGGGGAAACACAGCAGCTTTGTGAAGAGATGAGTTTTGAATTCGCCCTGAGGGGAGAGAGACACTGCTGTCCTGGCCGGACTTTGTTATTCAGCCGCTCTGGGCTGCTCTGGCTGCCTGCTGAGCATGTCAATGAAACTGACCCACAGCTGCTGCTTTTTCTTTTTCTGTGTACAAGAGAGTCGAGATTCAACTTGTGGATTACATAGTAATGTAAGAGTGAGTCTATATTTATAGTGAGAACAGTCTGCATACTGCTGCCAAACGTATAAATAAAAAAGTTTAGATTTGCTTTTCAAAAGTTTCTTGTGCAAAAGAGGAACCTACATCTTTTTGTGCACTTAATTTTTCTTAGTTTACAGATCATGACTCATGTGGAATCCATTAGAGTTATGTGTGTGTGTGTGTGTGTGTTGTGTGTGTGTGTGCGTATGTGTAGGTTGTTTCTATGCCTAAATATAATCAAACCTTTACCATCGCATTGTCACAGCATGAGACGGGATTCTAAAGAGTTTATCTGTGACAAATTGAGGAACTAATAGCTGCGATGGGTTGTATCAGATGACTCTTGATCAATTAAACTTGAAGTTTGAAATAAACATACGGGAAACTGGCTTTTATTCAAGTTCATTTGTATGAACATTTAATATTTGGTAAAAAAAAAATAAATCATTGAATATATTTAGAAATCTTGCAGTTTTCTTTATCATGAAGCATGTAACTGTCAGCAGGTGACAGAGCAGAGAATGTGTGATGCAACATGTCTGTGTAATTGTGTGCATGTCAGACTGCAGCAATGACAATTTGTGCACGTGAACATCAGGACCCCTGATGACTGTGCCTGCATGTAACTGAGGCGTCTGTCGTCCTGCCTACCGCCTTTTCTTCCTTGTTCCTTTCTCCTCAGGCAACTGGAAGGACGCCTTGGCCAAGGCCTGGGCTGTTCCCCGTGTTGCCATGGCGACGTGGTCTCCTCTGTTTCCATGGTTGTAAAAGGCGAAAAGAAGCAATGGCGGCAGAGTGAGAGAGGTTGACACTGGAAATAAAAGGGGAGGGCAAAACAAAGAGTGAGAGAGGGAGAGTGTCAGAATTTCAATTTGGAGTGGGAGAAAAGAGGAGTGAGTGTAAATAAAGAAAAAGAGAGAGTGGAGTGAATGATCGAGTCAGTTTAAAAGCTAATCAAGAGAGGAAAGAAATAGAGATGGAAAAAAGAAAAGGGGAGGTTGTAATGGGAAATGGAGAGAGAGGAGGAAAAAGAAGGCAATGTTCAAAGAGGAGAGGGAAAGAAAAGCGACTTTTAACCAAAGAAAAAGGAGATCATAAAGCAAAAGAAGAAAGAAAGATTAAGAGAAGCACTGAAAAGAGAGAGCAAGAGTGGAAAGAAAAGCAGGAGAAAACAGCTTAGATCGAATGAGAACAAAGCAGAAAACAAAAGGGATTTTTTTTTTAAAGACAAGATGAAAAGAAGGGTTAAGCTGTGGAAAAAGACCGATGAAGAAGAGATGGAATAAATCAAGAAAGAGAAACTTAAACTGAGGAAGAGCGAGACATATTTAAAAAGCCATTGTTCAAACTTAAACTCACTTGTTTTGCAGCTGTTTTCACAGATTTACCAGGAAGTTTACACATTTAAACTAACCACGACCAATAAACTGACCTCAGCATGAGATTTGTGTGAAGTGTATTGCAGTTCACACATGTGATTTTTGTATAAGAAAAGGGAGAATATAATCAAAATAACATTTTGATTATGCATCTTATCAGCGCCAATGAGACATGTTTGATAAATCAATAGAAAGTACTCAAATTAATCCACCGAAGTTAAAGTAATTTGATCAAATCCAAAACAGTGACCCTCTGTTCTCCAAATGTGATACTCGTGTTAAACTTTAGGTACCACGTCACTTTGTGTACTTTTTTTTTGATATGTAATTAAGTTTGCAGTTATTTTCTAAAAGTCAAAGCTGTATGGTAAAAATCCGACTCTTCCAAGAATTGTATGAAAATGTGTGTGACCAGTGGTGGTGGGCCTCCTCCTGGGTATTTAGGGCACTGAGCTGCTTTGATAAGCTCTAATTCAAACAAAAATGCAGGCAAAGATAATCCAGTCACTGTTTTCTGTGAAAAAGGCCTTTAATTTTTTAGCCATTGTGTTGTTGTGCTTTGCTTCCAGGACCGTAGCAGAGGCTCAGAGTTGGTTGTAGATGATAAACTCTGAACGTGGAGTGTGATAGTGGTCCTTCTTCTTTAAGCTGCTCTGACGGTGTGGTGGAGTTGGCCTACAGAGGCGTTGGTCCTGCTGATGTGTGTTCAGGACTGTATGTCCTTTTGGCTCACAGAGCACATTCATTGTGCAGCTGGACTCTGCATGACGGCACACACAAGCAACAACACCCCCCCCCCCCCCCCCCACACACACACACACACACACACACACACACACACCCTCATATACATGCATGCGCACATCACAAACAAGGGAGTTGCAGGAGTCGTGAGCAGAAAGAGATGACTCACTTTGCTGTTCACAGTCATTTATTTTTAATAGCCAAACTTTAGCGCACATCATAAACATGTTTAACTACATTTATTTGTGTTCACATTTTGTACATTTCTGACAAAAAATAAAATCTGACAACAAGCTAAAAAACTTTTACTTAGTTACCTACTTATTGTAGTGCCCAGTGTCACCCACTAGGCGGGGATGTGAAGGTTTCACACACTAACAGGTGGTGTCCTGTTGTTCCCCATTTAAAGCTATCACCTGATTTATTTGTTATTATGCCATACCCGTGGTAAACAATGTGAAAAACCCCTTCGGCTCTGATGTTACATGTTAATATGAAGTAAAATATATTTAATATTCTGTTGTCAGCTGGTAATTAAATGTTAGTGGGACCTCTAGGCCAGGGTCACGTCAGCCTCTGTCTTGTTTATAGGAGCTGTGTGTGAGAGGAGGCTGCAGATGGTGATGGGCCACATCCACCAGCCTGTTGGGAAACTGTGTTTGAAAAATGGTGTGAATGTGTGTGTTCGATGTAGAACTCCAGTGTGATTACTTTTGCTGGTTTAGTTTTCTGTTTTATCAGGTTGGATGAGATTGATTCTGCTCTGTGTTTATGAATGATGACGTTAATACTGAAAGGAGGTTGACTTTATCCATTTGGATTAGGACAAGAAAATTCAGTCATGCTGTTATCTGTATGTCCTTTATGTCTGAACAATGAAATCTGATACATTTTCTGGCAAGCCAGAATCGTAATGGCTGCTAATGGAAGTGTTTCCAATTTTTTGTCCGTCTAACTTGCGTACATTTGAGGCAAACATTAACACTCGAATGACTGTGACATCAAAATCATCACTAATATTTAAATGTATTTCTGGTGAAGGTCAGCTCTTACGCTGTCCTTCACTTCATATATATATGTCTCTATGAGATTAAATAACATAAACTCTAGTCCATTTCAATGAGGCTGCTTTATAGACTCTGACCTCAGGATAATCTCATAGTGAGATTATCGACTGATGGCTGGGTGTTCACCAGCAGCACAGGACAGATTTACAGGCAGATTCACTTCACATCATATAAGTCACTGGAATCAGACACAAAGCCTTTTTTTGCCCAAATATGAGGTCATTTTTAAAAATCTTTTGTGCCCCCAGTTTTCGTTTTTCTCCTGGTTGTGCTCAGATAGGATCCAAGACCACAAACTGTCTTCGAAAGCATTTGTGGGTTTGTTGCAGTAAAAGGACTTCAAATTAGCTCTTACATATTTTAATGCATACAGAGTTAGCCTTTAGATGGCTTTAGTGTGCTCCATTAATTCATCTAATCCACAACAAACAGTCTTCAAACACAGTCACAATGTCACAGAGTCACCGAGAAACCACTGGAAGATTAACCCTAAAATGGTTAACCATATTAGATGGAACTGGCATTATGGTGTATCTTATAAATTTCAACAACAAATTGTTTAAAAAATAACCAAAAGGAAATGCAAAACCACCGCACAAAGATGCAAACCATAAAAGGCCAGGGAAAGGCCACTCCACTGACTGGAGATATCTGTATTTTATTTCCTTTTATACCTATTTATTGTTGTATGTGCCTTTTTCTTCTACATCTTATATTTAACACTCACAAACTGCTGCTAAACAAAGTTTTACTCTATTTGATTATTTCAAATGACAACAGAACATCTATCCATCTATCTGCTGTAAACATCATGTTTTCCTTAATTTATTAAGTTTTTCTTCAGAGTTTATTACATATAGTTGTTATTTTCTTATAGGCCATAATTCAGATTTATTCTACCAATCCAGCCTCAATTTCAAATTCCTAATTATCCATCGATAAAAATTCAGTAAACATCTATTATTATTATTATTATTATTATTTTGTTATAATTTCTACATTAAAACATGCATCCGTTAGGTCCGCCATGTTGGATTGGTCACCTTCACCTGCTCCTTTGACAAAATAACATTTACCTGAAGGCGGGAAATTATTTGACAACACAAAGAAACATAAGTAAGGCAGACACTTTTCTTTAACTAATTAACTTAATTAAAAAGTGGAATTATAAATTTCCACTTTTTTTGGAAGCTGGCTGAGCTGGAATCCAGCCGCCATTTTTTTTGTTTGTTTGTTTTTGGCCGTATGCTAACGGAAATGAACCGTTGAGGAAAAATGTAAGTGATTAAAACAAACAAACAAACAAGTTGAATCTGCCGTTAATTAGTTTAATGGGTGTAAAGGAGTGCAGTAATTTCACCTGGGTAATGTTTTTGTTCAGGCCGGGCCTGAATGGTCGTCGTCACCGAGCCGCGGCCTCCACCTGGGGGCGCTCCGACTCCAGTTTTCCGGGTAAGCTAGTTTAGCTCCCCCCCCCTCCCCGCCGGCTCTCCAAATTCCTGCGGCGGAGGTTCCTGGCTCAGCCGGTAGAGAGGGATGGAAGACAGCTTCTGGTGGAAGAGCCGCCGAGAAACCTGAGCAGAGGGGGGGGAGAGAGAGGATCGCACTCAGACGGAGACCGCAAAGCCTCGCTCTGAAGCGGCCATTACTGGCTGGGAAGCACGCTGGCCCGCCTCAGCCTGGAATAGGAAGCCGGAGCCCGGGTACGCTTTGGCCTGGAGCTCCGCTGACTTGGAGACGGAAACAGCCACCCCCCCCCCGGCTGTTCACCGACACTCATCCGGGGTGTGAAGGAGATACTCCCTCCCTCTCTCTCAGTCGCACTCTGGGGCTACAAAAGGCAGCAGTCACCGGCTGGAAGCCGACATCCAAGGAGGGACCGGCCGGAGAAATCGAACCGGGCGACGCGACCGTGTGTCCCCGCACACACACTCGGCAATAATGATAGATTTATGTAACCTTAATTCAAGTTCACACCTGCGTCTTTAACGTCCTACATTTTCATAAATACGCGCTCATTTCGTTTTTTTTTTTTGTTTTTTAAAAAAATAAATTATCTGAAGCATCCCAGAGGATTATCTAACCCGCCCTGGAAGTGAGCTACCGGGCTCTCTGTGTGCGCCAATGCATCAAACTGACCCGTCTACCGGACGGTGCTGTTGACACGGACGCTGACGGGGAACCGGAGCCAAAGCGGGGGGCTTGACGAGCAGCAGCGGACCGGGTCACTGCGGTAGTCTGCAGGCCGAACCCTCTCTACCCGAAAGCCGGCTATAGAGCAACCATGGCGGGGTTCATACCGGGTCTGCTGCCGACAAACCATTCCCAGGAAAAGGAGTTCGCCCAGGCATACGAGGATGTGCTGGAAAGATATAAAGGTAAACCGTGTATACAATCATACATTACAGTTTGAAATGCATTAGTCAAAGCCCAAAAATAAACAGGCCTTCTACTGTTGTCACAGTATGAGGCGACTTAACTTTCTATTGGGAAGGATAAATGTGTTCCTCTGGGAATATTCAAGGAATGTTCCAGTGCTTCTGTCAGAGCATGAAAGAGACAGCGTGAAAACACCTCAAGTATGAGCCACAAAGTGTGCCTGAAAGTGTAAGTTGATCCCTGGTCAAACAGCCAGCCCAGTCTGCCAGTTTCATAATTCGGATTGTTTCATTGTTGATAGTTTGGATAAACAAAGAAGAGCTTCTGTCACTGCCAAGTTGTTGGCCTCCCTCTGTAATGCACTGGGCAATGGCAAATTGCACACCCTGACTCCCTTGTAATCACTTGTGTGCTTTTGAGACAGAAGAGGAAGCAGTTTTGTGAAGCCCCCCCTCCTTTCCTGCCAGCATCAGGGAATTTTCTGCACTTGGCTTCTTGTTTCGCCTTGTGTTGGCTGTTTGTCTTGTAAATATCAGAGCTGCAGTGGAAAGGTTGAGTTTGTTTTGATGGGATTTTAAAACACTGTAAAATGAGAAAACAAACCTGCTCTGTGCGATGCTCATTCAGGTACCTGGTCAGCTTCTGTCAGAGCCTCTGGTATTGTCCCCACCTACAGTTGTGGCGTAACCACCAGCATTTAGACTTTCTGTTTTATAATCCCAGAGACAGGGGCGCTTTAAAAATGAATGCCTCCACTGAAATTGCCTGTTGTTGGGAGGGGGTTGGAGAGTGTTTGTGTGTGAGGGAGAGGATGGGGGTGCAGACAGCCAGTAGACTCAGGTCACATCTGTGATGCTGGCACTGATGAAAAGGAGGTGGTTTTAATTATTGATCATTATAATGAAACTAAACTCCTTGGGGTTTGGGATGAAGCCTCTGTGTGCTGCCTGTGAATGTGTGTGTGGGAGACAGGTTGGGACAGACAACCTGGGATATGATCAGGTTCATGTCAGTTCTTTAATCCTCCAACATCAAATATCTGTGGAACCATCTTGTTTAAGCACAGAGAAAGATTTCCCTTGAGAAATGTCTCAGTGATGGTTTGTAACATCTTTGCTATGGCAACACATTGTCCAGTTCTTGTGATTTTTGCAGGCCCTGGATTAAGATGTCTATGGAAAGGAAAGTGAAAACATGTGGCCGTGGATAGTATCACTGGTAACATAAATAACAGAAACATGTTAAATTAGCAATACTTTTCTTTAATTTCTGGCATTGAATGTATCGGATAATGTGATAAATCTCCAGTGACAATAGATTTCTTTAGAATTAAGGCTGTATTTAATTCACACACTTGAATGTTAAAATAAATCTTAATCTTAAAGTTTCTCAGGAGACAGTTGGACCTCCATTAAGTCTCTCTTGTGATGTGGTACAAAGACTGTAGAGCACTGTAAATATAGAATGGCTTTACTTGAGCACACAAGCAGGACCGCAGTCCATTTCCCAGCCTGTAGCCAATGATTGCTCTTCATTTAAAGTGCCATTTGTCGATCGCAATCGCAGTTAAGCTTTATCTGTGAGCAGAATTACTTTGCTTTGATAAATAAATATGGCATTAGATGTGGTTTTTCCCATGAGAGAGGTGATAAAAGGAAGGAACCATAAGCACATTAATTTAAGTAAAGCTGGACATGGGTCTCTCAGGCCTCTTGGACTATTGGAACTGTCAACACATAACAGCCCCAAATTCCCCAACTTGGATCATAGGTCAGTACACTCAGCCCTGACATTCATGATTACTGCAAGCCTACTTCTGGTCCTCTATTGGTCCTCTATTTGACAGGTGGATCCACTGAGTTTTGTAAACTTTGTGCAGGCATAGACTCATATCTTCTGTTTCATCAGGTGATACAGGACGACGGGACATCACAGACTGGACTCTACACCTGAAACCTTTAAAGCATCTATGTGTGGGACATGTATAAAGTTTATTTATGACACTCTCAGTCATTTAGCTGAACTTTAAAATCATTACAGATATTGCATATTTGAAAATGATGCTCCGAAACAGAGAAAAGACCCTCCAATATGTAACCTGGAGCAATCTTCTTAGATTGACGTGGTGTTGTGTGTTTTCAAGCTGCAGCTGCAGGACTTGGACTTTTGTGTACTGTTATACATCAGCTCATCTCCCTCGTCAGTGCTGTAATGAGGCTGTAACCCTATAGGATGTGTTCTGTGTCCTCTAGAGTCTCTCCACTACAATAGGACTTGTGCTGCAATATGTCAATGTCTAATCACGTTATGCCCTTTGAAGCTTGTTAGCGGTACTAGTGTGCCAGCCATCTTGGATGATATCATGTTCGCTCCTGTCCTTCACTCATTCCGTGATATATTGTTGTTCTTCTTTCTATCTCCTGTTCGTCTGGGTTGCAGCATCAGATTTTACCTCACAACTACTGGCCTGTTTGTGTAGTTTTCCTTTCTCTGTCAGCTGTGTGTGAGTCACTTGTAGCAGTTGTCAGAAAGAATAGACAGGGAAATGTGAACTTGGCATCTTGCTTGCTGCATCACTTGACTGAAATTGGAGCTTTGACATTAGATACATCTTAAATCATTCACAAGAGTGGTGGAGTATTTGTGTGTCTTATACTTTTGTGTGAATATATGCTTGTGTCTAACTGTACTTTGTAACAAAGACAGGATATCTGAAGCAACAGATATCCTCGGTAATATATGGAAAAACACTGGGACCTGACTCAGAAAACACTTCCACGCTCTTAGTGGAAAACCAGATGGCTTAAGAGAGATTGACAGCAACATTCACATGACCGTATTATTTACTCAAGTTGCTCCATGATAATTATGTCGCCAGTAACACAGTATAGATTTATTACCCTCTGCTGTTTGTCTTTCCACAGTAATCTTAATTAGATAAGTATAATGGTATTTACATATTGAGAGCTTAAAAGCAACGTCAAAGTACATGATGTTCATTAAAATGGAACATTGAAAACTTAATTCCAGTCAGAGCCAAATGCAAGACGGGAAACTTGGAAGGAAACAAAACAGGATGCACATGAAACCCACTCGTACAACTTTGCCCTTTTCAAATACAGACAGGAGAAAATCTGAGCTGTCTGTTTCTGTTCAAGACACAAAAAGTTAGTGAAACAGTTGCACATAGTGATGAACTCAGTATCTTAATTTAGTCCTGTAGTTTTAAAGGTTCTCAGGTTGGCAAGTCAGGCAAACTGACAATATCAAGTGTGTTTAATCTTGGTTTGGTGTGCGTCTGTTTGTGTAATCAGCAGGGTTAACATGGTTGCAGATCGTTGGCTGAAGTTGGTATCAAGATGTTCTGTCTGTATACTTAACACGTCAAACTCATCAGTCTAGAGGCAGTGCCAGCTTCATGGAGCTCAGCCCTCCTGCTGCCCTGTTGACTTTATTGGCTAGTATGTGGTAGAGAAAAACAGGGATACTGTTGCTTTTTCTGTCTGTCAAGATGAATGTTTTGCTTACAAGTCAGATGTAAGTGGGGTCGCCTGGGTTTGTAGATGCATTTCTGAAGAGCAATAGCAGCAATTGGTAAGTTCAAAGATAAAGGCATTACATTTTAGTGACTTTTTCATAACTACTACTACACTTTCATTAGCAGCGACTTAGTGCAACATATTTTCCAGGAATGTTTCCAGATACACAGTAATAATACTGCCAATATTTTAATATTGCAAAACTTGCAATACTCTACTCACACATTTAGAGGTCACCCAGAAGGAGACAGGAAATTCACAGAGCATCAGAAAGCATCTGGAGTTCACTGTTGCTGATGTCCGACATTTCTCTTGGCAAAAGGAAGTTGCAGGCCGGTATGAACGGTATCCTGACTCTCCAGATCTGTATTTGTGTATTTGTACCTGCCACTCCAGTTGTCTACATGCTGTGGACACCTGTGCTCTCCCAACAACCTCATGAATACTATTAAAGTGCGTCTGTTGCTGCTTTCAGCGTGCCATCTATGACAGAGCCTCTCTGCCATATTTCCTATCTTTGTACTTCTGCCTGAGAAATGTCTTGCTTCTGGACTATTGTCACCGCAGTATGCTCACACTGTAGGAAACATTAGAGAAGAGGAGGAAGAGATGGACAAGGAGCAATAAACATGGGTGACTCAGAGCTGCAGTATCAGAAAATTTTGGAAGAAGAGACAGGATGGAGAGACAAAAACAACTAAGTGAAAGCGAAAAAGCCAGACAAGAGAGGGAAGAGAGAAGGACATGGAAGCTATTGGCTGGTTCCAGAGTTGGATCATTATAGCTAGATTTTTCCACGTGGCCTAGTTTTTCCCTTCCAACTCCCTTGTTCCTACTCTCCTCTCACTGTAGATTCCTGCCCGCAAGAACACAACCTTTCTCTTCCTCCTTTATCTCGCGACTCTCATTCCTTTCGGTCATCCTGCACAATTTCTGTTTGTCTCTCAGATCACACACTGTGAGTGTGGTCAAGACTTTGGTGGTATTTTTTTATTCAGCTTTATTGAACTGGATAGGGCCTCAGGTTATTGTTTAGGAGAGTAGATTCTGAAACTGCAAATACTTGGTTCTCAAGTCATCCTTGATGTTGTTTCATTTGTCCTTTTCTCTCTCTGTCCCTCCCGTCCCCATACTCAGTATTTCAGTACTTCCTGTATTTGCCTCACATTTTTGCTGCTTTATTCAATTACATTCTTATTATGTTACTCTGTCTCTATTCCTCTCTCTTTCCCTGCCTCCTGCCTCCTCCCGTTCCTGCTTTCCCACGTTACTTCCTATTTAGTCACATTCTCCAGCAGCACTTGACTGTGTGGGCAGGAAAACCAAACGCTGTCAGAGCTGCAGCAGGGAAAACCAAATGCTTACCGAGCCACAATTCGTGCACTGCTGTTTGCGTAGGGAGAGGAGGAACGGGGGTGGGGGGGGGCTGTTGGGGAAATAAAACGCTCCCAGTGTTCTTAGGCAATTCTGGGAGGCCCCCCAGCCTGCTAGGGTGAAATGAGTTGTTATAAATGCATTAAAAATGGAGACAAAAACCTCTCAGAGGTTATGTGGAGCATCTGAGCGAACATTATAATGTTTAATTTTAATACTAAAAGATGCATATTATTAAACTGGAGAGGAAATCAAATTCAGTAATTAGGGAAACGTATCCAGATAGTCAGTTCAACCCAGTAAATGTACGAGATTTAGCAATAGATATACTTGGTTAATATACTCAGTAATGCAAAATTGCAAAAAGAGGGAAATGATTTTTCATGCTCATTTTAAAAGTAGCAGAAGTTTAGTGACTGCATGTGAAATAGAGACCAGACAGAATACAAATAGAAAAACAATTCAGTTATACAGAGACCCAGCTGCTGTATGTCTACCAGCTGAAAAGAAAAATTCTGCAGCGCTGTATTGAGATCCGCCTGGCATTGGTGTCTTGCATTTTTCACATTTTAGCTTCATATGCAGTAAATCTGTCTGTGTAATCTTTCTCCTCCCCTTTTCCTCCTTTGACCCCCACCCTTTTTTCTCGTTACTGTTTTCAGCAGCTCCCCCTTTAGCCCTCGGGGTTCTTGCATAACCAGCCCCCAGCTGACTTTTAGTAAAGTAATCAATGAGATTCATTGTGTATATATATGTGTGTCTGTGTCGAAGCAGAAAGTTGAGTTGAATGGTCATAAGGGCCAGCGCCAACAAGTGTGAAATATTTGCTCCAACATATAAATGTGTGTGCCTATTTGTGCATGTGTGTGTAGTAACAGTGACTTTCTCTTCTCTCACCAACACACAGGACCTGTATTCATAACAGATTGTAACAGGAAAGTCTGTGTGGCCGACCAACATCATTTAAATTTTTCTCAAGTATTACATGGCGGTCGTTATAGCTCCCAGAGTTTGCACTGATACAGCAGAGGACTGTTAGTCCCATCTCTTTAGGCCTTTCCTGAATGTTGAATGTAACTGCTGAAAAAGGGGGAGGAATCTCTCGCTGTGCATCTGTGTGTGCATTAATTTAACACAAACAAGAAAGAAAATAGGTCAGGATTATCATAAGATGTTGCTATCCATGATATTGCTATGTATATGTGTGTATTCTGCAGAATCCTTGGAGCTTTGCCTCGACCTCAGTCAATAATAAAAGTCCACAATGAAACGGGAGGAGGAACACATTTGTGCAGCAGTAAAGTTTAAAAGCCAAGTTTGCTGCTAACCTACTCTTTGAAATGTTTCTAAAACACAGTTTAGAGCTGAAACTAATGATAACTTGCATCAAAAATTAATTGCTGTTAAATAACTGAAAACAGGGAAATATATTGAACAACAAAATCATGAGAAGGAGGCGGTACAGAGGTTCAGCAGAATAGATGCACCGTGTTTGTCCCACTCCTCACCAGATGTTGGATGTGAAACAGTTTAGTCGTTTGCAGACTGATAGAGGTAAAAGTGAGCGATTAGCTGTTTTTGTCTTGGCTGTGTGGCACTGACCACAGAATGACTTTAAACACGAGTATGAACGTGTGTACATATTTGTGAACATTGCTCTGAGTTGTATTTCACTTCCATATGTTTTGTTTGTGTTAGGGTGTGACTGGGTGGGTGGGCAAGGCAGACATAAAATGCAGCAGAGCTGTCAAGATGAACTAAGATATGAGAGATGGAGAGAAACAGTTGATGAATTAATCATGGGCGCTGCTCTACAAGCAACATAGGGGACAGTGGTTAGTTTGCAGTGAGCATCGATTGCACACTGATGCAGTGGAAGACACACATACACTAACACTGCCTTGCACACACACACTTGTCCCCTATAGGGCAGCATTTGTCTGAAGGGTGGATTCTCTGTCACTTCCCCTCCTCCACAATAAGTGTCAGTTGTTGGCCTTTTGGGAAACGCTGAAATAATGTTTGGGTGTTAATTCAGGGATTAGCTCATGTCTCGTTGGTTTGCACTGAGATCTGAAGCTAAACTGCTGATACCAATTCAAGATTGATCTCACCCTCTGACTCTCCTTCATCTCTCAACCTCCGCTCTTTTCACTGTACAGATTTATTTTCATTACTCTTTTTCTTTTTTCTTTCTGTGTTTGTTCAAATCCACTGGACTGAAGAGAAATGATTCAATTTGTCTTCATCTGTAACCCTCACACCCCCCCTAGCCCCAGTGTTAATTTCCTAATGAAAGCAGGGAGGTGCTGCTGGTTGATGAAGGTAAATCTATGCCTCCTCTTTTCCTGCATCATCCTGGCATTTGAACTTTGTTCAATCAGTCTCTATCCTATTCTGTAGAAGGCCTCAGATTTAAGAATGGACAAGTAGACAATATAAATATAATGAAGATGATAATGCTGATGGCACATTTCAAACTCCTTTGATCTAAGGCAGAGTGACCCAGATGATATAATATATGTTTCTTCTTTTCTTTCCTTCAAAATCAGTCTGATGCACTTAAACTCACCAGTGGAGAGAGAAGCCTTGGTGTTGACGCCCAGGGCAACTAAAGCTGGGGTCTTTCATTGTGTTTGAGTCATGCTGAGCTGTTGAAACATGAGGAAAAGTTAGTTTTAGCAACCTGATGGCTGCAGGAGAGAGGACTTGACTGATCTGATATTAGGATATATAAATGGAATATTAACTTGCTGCTTCTTTACTTATTGGGCTAAAACTCTACATTATCAAGATATATTTTAATGTCACAAATAAAAATGTTCACTACATTGCATGTGGTTGATTGGCAGAGTTCAGTCCTGCTGTTTAATTGTCATAGGCTGAAGAGGACTGTGTACTGTGTACACACACCCTGTTTTGTCTGAGTGCGTTAATAACTGTGTGAACTGTCAGTCCCATCCGATTTGACAAATGTTTTGCTCTTAAATCCCGTAAGATGAAAGGATGTGCTGAGTGGCTGTGAGTGTCGACCCCGACTTGTGACCGCAAGAAAAGCAGGGTGACTTTTAATCTGCTCCATTTCCTTCAGCCTGTGACTCTCAGCTGACTGCACACTCACTGTAGGATAGTGGGTAGGTAACACACTGGAGCTGGGCCACTGAGCAAGTACACAATCCAACACAGAGGAAACACAGCAAGGGATGTAGAAGCTGTCAAAGAGTGTCTGTGGGTGTTAACATCTGATTGTAACACACATAAATCACTTCACAGTCGCCACCATCAGTAAACATTTTTTACAGTAAATTGAAACAGTTAGTAGATTGTTCCAGTCGTTCCAGTCAGTGCCTCTTGAAAGTGTCACATGGGACAATATAAACCCCCCCCCCCCCCCCCCCCTTTTTTTTTTTTTTTAACACATTGGGTTCAACAAATTGGTTCAACCAACATTTAGGTTCTGAAGAAGTCAAGAGCGAAAAAGGTCACAAACTGCTGGATTACTTGATAAACTGTATAAAAGAAAATTAAATAATTTGGATTGATTCATTAATACATTTAAAATAAAGGATTCATTTTTTTGAAGATATCCCTGACACAAAAATGCCCAGCATTGACTTAGCGCTTAGTTTCTTAGTTTCTCAGTTTAATATTCATTTGTTGATTGAACATCTTTGACTTTGGACTTGTGGCTGGACAAAGAAAATGTAGGCATTCAACTTCTGATGGACATTTTATGAGGCTCTCAAGATAATGCTCTACTTTGATGCCTTTTCCCAGAATATTCCTGCAATCCACACTCCATGAGCTTTGAATGTTCATGTGTGTGTTTGCATGCCTGTGTTTGAGCTGCTCTGTGTAAGGTGTTGTGAGAAATTTGCCATTCAGATCAGGCTGTGATGGTAATCAGGTCCATCCTGCTGGCACGTCATACAGGCAGACCTCCACGGGAGGGGCCAGATCTTAATCCCATTCATCTTCTTTACTACACCAACACCATGGCGAGGAACCAGGACACCCCTGTCACAGTGGGCTGATCTATTTCCTCACATCTCTGGTGTCAGGCCTATACCACTGATGCTGCTGTTACAGGGGGATTACTGTGGTCCTTATGTAATTCAGCGTAGTACTGACATCGTGGAGTAGCAGCAAGTGTGGCCTTTGATTGGATTTTTGGATGACTATAAAGCAGATTATCATTTTGATTGGTGTAATATGGCCGTCTAACAGCTACTGTAAGATGGGCTGCACTACAAGAGTCGGATCCCTGTTTTCACTGTTCCCTTTCATGTTCAGACATCATACTACTCAGATCTGCAGCCATTGCACATGGAAAAACTGAACTGCCGTACTCCCTAACAATTTCTGTAATCAGGTTTCAGTATTTTAAATGTCTGTCTTTTTTATTATGGAGCTGTTTAAATCCCACCAATCCCCCATAAGCTTCTAGTCTTTTTTGTGTCAGCAGTAATGTCCTCCTTCTTCACCTCCTCCCACCTCTTCAGAGAACATGAAGGATTTTTAAAGTGGTGTGAATAAAAACATTGTGAGAACACGGGTCAAACTTTTGTTAGTGTTTCTGATAAGGTCTCATTAATGTGTGGCTTCCGAAGAGGAAATTAATCTTTTTAAATGGGAAACGGTGGACTGCCAGCCTCAGTGGTTTTACTGTTAGCATTTCTCTTTCATAAAGAGTTTTATTAGTCTTTTTATCTGTTTATTTAGTGTTTATTTTATGCTGCTTCTGCCAAAACAATAAAATGTTATTTTATTATGTTATTTGAGCAAACAGGTTAAATGAGTAAAATGATAGTTACTGAGGCCATGGCTGCAGTAAAACACTGGTAATGTTTTCAGGTTGCATTAAACAGGCTACTGTAGGTGCTATTATCGTCTGTCCCCTCCCTGACCCACTATAGTACCGGCTGTGTGGTCTTGTGAGTATTAAGACTTCTGATTCATCGTCCTATTTTTATCTGTCCTTGATAAAACCCCCATCATACTCTGCTCATGACACACTCCTCTTCTCTCCCTCTTTTCCTTTTTCTGATTCCCTCTCTTCATTCATACAGGACATGGGAGCAGGTTTGTTTGATGTTTACTTCTTATGCCCATTTTCGGTGATCTTCATTGCAGGCTGTTTTTTTTTTTTTGTTTGTTTTTTTTTCCCCCTAATTCCCGACTTTTCTTTGCCTTGTTGAAGTCTCCATTAAATATTTTAAACTGCAATTCTTCTGTCTTTCTTTTTCCATCATTCCTGTCTCATTTTCTCTCTCACTGTATCTTTACTAGGTCAGTAGTCAGAGCTGCAGTTAATCTTGTACAGCTCCAGCTTCTTCTCTTAACAGGCTTTGCTCCTAATTGAGAAACTCTAAAATTACTGCCCTGTAGGCAAGGATATCTATGCAACCATGAATATCATTTTCTGTGTGTGTGAGTGATCCGACCAATACTGTAGGCATTGGCAGAGAATATTATCTGTTGGGTGAGAGGCTGGAATCATTTTTGTTTGAAATGTATGGGTGATGAGTTTATTTTTTTGCTTTGGTATTTCAGATTTTTTTCTTTCAAATTTTTTTCAAGGCGTTTGACCATAGTCAAAAAAAATTTACACCCCAAAATCCCAATTCATGTTTATAGGCTTTAGTCTGTACAACACATTTTATCTCCTCCGTCCTTTAGGCTGTTTTATGGTCAGTTCTCAAAAAATTGGACCTGAACTAACTTGTGTGAAAAGACAGATATTGACCTGCATGTCCCCACTGAGACATATTAACAATGTGTGTGTGTGTTTGAAAGGGAAAGTTAAAATATGTTGACTGATGGCTCGATTGTGGGTATTGACTTGTATACACACGCACAGACTTGATACATGTGGGTGCCTGTGAGTGATGTTCCCTCATAATCCTGCTCTTGATCGCCTGTTTTTTTTGCAGCCACATGCTCTAATGTATGCATGTGCACATACACACTGCCTATATGTGTGTGATTGTGTATGTCAATGCACACACAATTTTGTGGTGTCACTAAGTATGTCAGTGCATGTGAGACCTGGCACGTCCCACTCTCTGTGACCTGCTCCGTCTGTCAGATGGTCTTTGTAGCCTTTAATCTCCATACCTCACCCTCAGAGCGCTGGGCTGGAGACCCCACTGTGGTTGAGCCAGCAGGGACAGTCTTTCTTATTCTACCTTTATACCCAGTTCCTATTTCACCCTGGGTTTAATTAGTTGATTCACCTTTACTCTTTTTTTGTCAGACTTGCAGCTTTCTGGACTGACCTCTCAAAGGTATATGTATATATATATTGTGGAATTTCTTGCAGCAAGCTGATTTTAGAAAAAAACAGAACAATGATGGGGAAAGAGAAACAAAGCTGTACTGGAAACATAAATTTGATAAGTTAATGTTGGTTTTAGTTTAAAACCAACCCCCTAAAGACTCACTGTGGTCTAACATGGCTTTTGAAAACATACTTTCGTCCAGAATGAAGGATCATAAAAGAGAAGCAGAGAAGGGGGAGGGCGCAGCTCTTCTGCCCTCCTCCATCGTAGCAGGTCTCCTGGATTTCCCGTCTGTCACCCCTGTTTGGCTAATCCTCATCCCTCCCTCAGTCCCTCCTCCTGTCCTAGTCTGATGTTCTCTCACTCTGCCTCTTCTCCTCTTTTTTAATCTAAGCATTTAATCAGACAATAACATTCCTGGAGGGGGATGGATGGATGGATGGACTGATGCAAAGCATGGAGGCAGGGAGGGATGATGGAAACCAGCTATTAGAGGTGTGAAGAGGTTCAGAGGAGGGGGAGGGGACAGAGGAGTGGAAGGGGGAGGGATTGAGAGCAGATGTGCATATTAGTAATTTGTGCACATATTGTCATGAACGAAAGCGCCAAATTAACATTTTAACTTAAAATTTTGTATTTTTTTCTAATTGTTTAATTAGTTTTTCATTATGATTGAGTTTTCCATAATAGAAGACAGTGAAACAATTATATTGAGCAAATCTTTGGAAGACAAACATCTTGTCCTCACCACAAAACAAATGATTTTTCTGTAGTAGTTGTGACAGTAGAACAGGCATGACAGAGGCTGCCACTCACCTCCACCGCAGTGTAATTATGATAACAAGGCTGATAAATGTCCCCAATTACTGAAGCTGCTCAAAGCACTTTTAACCCTTTGAACTGTCACATCTTTACCATCATGATTGGGATTTGGTGCCTTCATTGCCCATGATAATAAACCAGGTGTAATTTCCTATGTTGGTTACACCTGTCACATTGCTGGCTGAAGGTATTGACCTTCTAATAAAACATGGAGGGAGAGGGAGTCATGTCATACCACAGAGAGACAAGCAAATATGTTGTTTCTGATAGACAATGTGGAGGAAATTAAAACTGAAGGAATACTATACACCATACGCTATTTTAATACACACACTACGGCAATAAACATAGACAGTTGGCAAATTTAATGCAATTGAATGCCTCTTGATCCGTAGCCTTTAGTCATATTAAAGGGCAAATGTTGCCATGGGTAAAGCTTACACTCATCCACCACTTCTGATAGTGAGTTACAGCATTACTTACAAGTACTACCAGTAAAACAGGAAGAGGGAGAGAAGATAATTACAGATTTCTTTCTCAGACCCTGAGGAGAGAAATGTTCTCTTTACATTGTACAATTATGTTACGATTCCTGTTTACTTTAATGTTGACATGCAACCACACATACTTACATTACTGTCATTATCGGCAGAGAAGAAATGCTTGTCTGCATGTTGGGAAAAGTGTGTGTGTGTGTGTGTGTGTGTGTGGCAGCAGCTAACAGTGACACAGCAGAACAGGGTAAGATTGAGGCTGGGGAACATTCCTGAAATAACAAACATGATGGAGGGAGAAAGTTATTTTCCTTTACTGCTCTTAAAGCGGCAGTATAAAGTTGGGAGTAGGAACATGAGAAAAGCCACACATGCAGTCACAGATGCACTGATAATAACAGCTCTTGACATTATTCATGAACTTATCTGCACCCATGTGTCTCTTAATCGAATATCTTGCAAAATTTTTTTCCCTCCTTTTGTCACTTACGAAGATTTCTCTAATTTGTGCATGTGAACCCTAGAGTGGAGAAAAGTTAAGAATGCCCGTCTAAACCACCTGGTCCATAGCTGGCCTTCTTAGGGCTCTGGTCCTGTTTCTCATTTAGGCCTAATGTTTCTAGACTCCAGTGGATTACTAAACAGTCCTCTGCTTTGTGTCTGTCTGCTTGCCAGAGCCCATGTTAGTTTCCCCTGATGAGCTGATAAATGTGTTATGGTCTCGGTGGCTGTTTCCCTTCATGCACATAGAGAATATGAAATCAAAATAGACCGACCTAAGATTTTCCTCATTCACTGATAGGCGTTAGTTGAAGTTGTTAGTCCATAATGCTTGGACAAGCATCTGCAAGAGGGAAGCGACTGTTGGAACAAGTCAGAACAAGTAAAGCAGTAAAGTGTGTAGTTACTTGGAGGTGCAAGAAAAATCGATTTCTTTTAAAAATTTATTTTATTTTTTACAAAAGGTGTGATCACATCTCACTTAATTTAAGCATTAATTTTTCAGCCCAGTAATGCACTCTCCCCTGTTCCTAGGTTTGGTTTACTTGTCTGTGTCCCTGGTTCCAATATATGTTTTATCCTCCTTAACTTTGACCAATTTCCTGCTACTCCCTTGGAGAGCAGGGTTTTCATAATGCTGTATTTAGGGATGCAGTAGCTTGGCCTCATGGCAGCTTGAGCTGACTGGAGCATCTGTCAGTCATCAGCTAGCTCATTTGGAATGACTGCTGACTCCGCTGTTTAGGATAATTTGAAGATATTGACTGAGTCATGACTCCTGTTTGTGACTATATGTCAGAAATAGGGCTGTTCCTGTTGACTTCTCTAAAATTTAAGTAAAATCCTGCCATATCCAGGAGATTTGGCAGATGCAGACCTTGAGCAAACCTTTAATTATTTCTTTTTCTTTTAATTTCTCTTGGAATTTCACCTGCTCAGCTAGGTTATAATGGCAAAAAAGTATCTGGACAGTAATCATGGATTGATCAGTTTTGAATGTTGGTCACAAGAGGCAAAGGACGGCTTAGTCTTAGAAGATGGAGCAGGATTGGATGTTGGGATGAATGTGTACAGCCTGGATCAGATGATGAAAATGTACTGCAGGTGTTTTAAAGTGTAGATTTTTCTGTAAAATGTTGTGCAGTGTCTCAGATGCTGGATATCACGTTTTGAGAATCTCCTGATGTCGACTTGATAAAGCTGATGCTTTACACACCCATAAATAAAAAAATCTAAATTGAATTTCAAATCTGATTTTAACATTTTTCTGTTTGCTTGTTAGAAGTGAATATCAGAACATTTAATCTGAAGCCATTTTCTTGTCAGAAGCCAGATGGCAGTCACCCTCTGCCCTCTGTTTCCTGAAAGTGTGGGTATTTTAAAACAAGGTTATGAATATTGAATTAGCAGGGGGTAAGCACAGCATGTCCCTTTTTTATGAGTATCTGCACATCTTGTTTTTTTCGGAAATCAGGTCACTCTGCGTGAATGTGTGCTTGCATGTTGGAGCCTGTAGTAATGTTAATGCAGCTATAAATGCAGTTCATACTCGAGCAGCATAAATCGTCTGGAAGTTAAAAGAATTGCACGACATTTTCAGCCTCGGTGGTTTTTAGTTTCTGAGACTGTCATTGGTTATGCTCTGTAATTGGTGCCAGTGTTTTCCCCCCAGAGTTGCAAGCCAGCTTGCAGACTGTTAGTAATACCAAAACCTTTTTCAAACCGTCACAAGGCAGGAAATGAAAAGGAAATTGATGGATGTCATGGTAACACTTAGGTAATAACAAGCAGTAAAGCTGTGTTATCAGCCACAGTAGCCAGAGTAGTGTGTGTTTGGAGTGTAGTTTTTGTCATAAAGGTGTTTTAATTTGAGTTTTATAAGTGTTGAAACAGTTAAGAGAACAGAGACCATATTGATGAGCCCTCACCGGGTTAAGACTTTGTTGTAGGGTCTAATGGTGGGGCGTAGTGGGAATCAGTGAGTTACAACACTACCTGCAGCAGTGCTCAGACATCCTGTGATGTCCTGTCACAGCCTTTGTGTTTTCTAGCAGAGGAGACATGTCTATATTTATAGAGGACATACCTGGACCTTATTATGAAGGAAACACACTGACACGTGCTGCACTCTTAAGGCTGTGGGTGTGTTATTCTATCTGTCTGTGCACAGCCTTATCTGTTTCCAATCTGTCTGCTCAGCCGTCTGCTTATGATGAAGCTATAAACACTGTTGCTATGCTCAGTTGCTCACTGGTTGTCATTTTCCTGTCTACTATGGATGGCCTGTTTTTCAGGCTGATTTTCTGATTGGATGATATGTAAACTGTGCCTCCACACCTACTTTATATTTATATCCTCGGGGTTTTTTGTGTAGGACAGTAAAAGGGGTCTTTTCTGGCTTGTGTTTGGTTCAGTGTGTGATAATTCTCACTTGGTATGTAAAATGATGTGATGATCTGGGGAAGTTGCTTGTTGTCTAATATGTACTTTTCGATTATTTGTGCGACAAGATGCTATCAGAGCCTGTGTCATATGCAAATTTGACGAGTGCTTTGAATGAATGAAACCTGACCACAGATTGAAATTTATGACGAAAATTAGAGCATTTACAGCTCAGTGTAAAGGTTAATATTTTAATGCTTCTATTTTAATGTCTTACATTTAGTGTTTTATTAGACTTTTCTTCAGTTGTTGAAAACAGATGTGAAACACTGAATCAATGATCTGTTGAAGTTAGAAGAAAACTTTCTAATTACAAAACTTGGGAGAAAAATAATCAGTGTTGATTTTCATGCATGCATGCATTGAAATCTGTGTCCTTACCATCATCTAGTAACTTCAATGATCACAAAGGATGACAGGGTAACTTGTTTCCTGGGGGAAATCCTTTACTGGGCCAAACTGTGGTTGGACACCTGCTGTGTGTCTCAAAACAAGAATGAATTCAGTCTCTGTCTTCCCCTGATTGTTTAACCTAAGAGTGTCACAGCTAAATGTCATAAATGTGATCATTGTGATCATATCAGTTATTATGGCTAAATTAGCCCTGACCCATGGCCCAGTTTAGTTCCTGGGTGTTTCAGTCACTTATTGTTTCATAAAACTAGTGAAACTGCGAACTCAACACTGTGAAATCTTCTCTCTCTCTAATCTCTGAATGAACTACTTCTGGCAGACACAAAGTAATAGAAAAAAAAGTGTATTCTTCATAGAAGTTATAAAGTTACAAAGCCAACACAATCAAATAGTTTTTCTCTGCAGTTAGTTGTCAGAGACCACATTACACCAACACTCCTGAGTCAAATATTAGTACATCTGTGGCCCTGGATTAGAGTGATTGCTGAGTGAACTTAGTTCCAGTTCAAATGTCTGTTTATATGTTTCAATTGTTGTAAAGGTTACTGCTTCCACACACAGCCCATTTTGTGGTATAGAAGTTTATCTTGGGATATATGACCACAATCTATTTTTGTCAAGCAAGAAAGAAAAGGTTGTTTGTTCATACAGCCAAGCCCTCTGGTTCCTCGGTGTGAAAATGTTTGCTTATCATCAAGTTTGGGTTCATATAAAAAAAAAAAAAAAGCAAATCATTACCATGATTGTTGATGAATCCTCAAGTAGCTCCACAGTGTAAAAAATGTGTGGCGTATTTTGTTCATATTCCTGCCCTGATGTTGTGGTGTAATCAATCAATGTGACTTCATGAATGAATTAACTGCTTTCATGTTAAAACCACACACACATCAATGTGTAGCTGCAGTCTATTCTAGTGTGCAGATTCCTCTTTTCGTCTGCATCCTTCAGGCAGGTCAAAGGCCAGTTTCAGCTTGAAAACAGCTGGTAAAGCTGCTTTAATGAACCAGAGGCTTGAACATGAGCTCTCCAGTTTAAAGGACGTACCCTGCCATCCTGCTGTCACACCCACATACATGCATATGATTTTTCCAGGTTCACAGTTTTAGTTCACTGGTTGGATCTGAACTAATTACATATCAACAGCAATATTGAGTGTAGTGGAGTTTGGCTGCTGTTTGCTGGGTCTGTACATCTCTTCTTGCTCCACTTGACTCCTCCAGGCCTCAGGGATGAGTGAGCATGCTGGCTCTGGGCTTTGTTGTCAGACTATTCCCTCATTCTGAATCAAGAAACTGGTCAGTGTGACGTTAAGATGTGAGCTGTTTAAATCGCCTGGTGGCTGCTGCAGAGATCTCGTTGCGCCTCCTTTGGTCTTCAGGGGCACCAGCAGTGCTGCAGTGAAGAGGTGAAACTGGTCTGCATTCTGGCTCTGGCTCTGCTGGCTCCCTCTGAGCTCTGTGGAGTGGGTGTGTGTGAGCAGAGCTAGATCACAGCCCTGTACCGTGCGATTTCCTTTTCACTTTGTTCACATCAATAGGGAAGGAGAAGCAGGGCAAGAGAGAAAGGGAGGAGGGGAGGTGAGAGCAACAAAGGCCAAGAAAAAGGAACAGAGGGGAGAAGAGGAGGGGAGAGGGGGGTACAGAGTGGTGGTGTTTGTCCGAGGCGAATGAATGAAATCTTTATCTGTGGCGCAGAGGAGACAAGGCTGCTCTCACATACCTTCTACTCATTTTAGTTTTATCACTCCGTGTTCTCTTTTACTCTTCATCTTTCTCTTAGGTCTATCTTGTCTATTCCTTCCTCATTGAGTCCTGGTTTGCATTCCCCTCTGTGGTCTTTTTATCCTTTACTGTACACTTTCTCTCTCTCTGTCGCTCCCTTCCTTCCTTATCTTTTTATCCATCCTCTCTGAACTCAGCCCCCTAGTGGAGCTCAGGCAGCTCTTACTGTCTATCTGCCATGATTTTCCTTTCCTGTTTCGGCCCCTTGGAAAAAACTGGAAATTGCAAACAAATAACATTTACACTTTTTTTTAATACGGCCATAATTTCAAACCAAACTTGTTTTGAGTTGCTGATACTCAAGTAGAAGTGTTCTGTCGAGGAATGTGCTCTTGTGGATGTCAGTGTGTGGTATTCCCAACAGGGCTGTTTGATTGAAGAAAAATTATTCTTTTCATCATAAATCCAGCAGAAGTGAAATTTCCCCATTTAAGGAATCTAACATTTATCTTTTTGTTAATGTTAAAAAGGAAATCAAGTTGAAATATGTCACTGTAATGACAAGATAACCAAGAGGAACTCATGTAATTAAATTTTTTTCACCACGTGGGTGATTATAAAGGGATATGAATCCAGTGTTTCTGATAGAAAAGACATGCTGTGATTTGTGGAAAAGCAGTTAAAGTGAGAGACTGAAAGATTAAAAGGTGCATTTAGGCGCAATCCTGAATAAGCATGTGAGCCCAGTCCTGTTTTATATACAGGCCTTGATAATAAATTCTGATAACACCTTCAGGGTCAACCACTAAATAAATTCCCACCCTGTGGGAACCCCTGGAGTCCCACTTGGTGCCTGAATGACTATTGGCATTAAGAGTTTGCTCTAAAATTATTGGTTCATTAGTGTTGCAGAATGCGGTTTGCAGAGTTTGAACCTGGGAAAAGAGCATTCCTCCTGTGAATAGTTGTAGCAGAGTTCAGTCTGATGCACAAGCTATTACAGATATACACATGTTATTGACGTGACATATTGTGATATATAGGTGACACCTTCTTGGATAAAACTAATCAAACCTTGAGTCTTGGCTAAAGAGATCTGTGTGTGTATATGTGTGGCTTTCTAGATAGTAAATGTCAGTAAAGTACTCTGTATTGGTACATTCTGCCCCCCCCCCCAAAAGCCCCTGATTTAACTTCTTTTCATTTCGAGCAATCTCTTAACTTTTTGTGATAGAAATTAGCCTTGAGTGCTTCTCCCACCAAAGACTTTCTAATTAGCTAGAAAAAAGCTTGTGTGTGTGAATGACTACAGGAATGCAGAGAGGTGGCATAAGTGTAAACTTTTGTGTAGTTTTAGCTGCTGACAGAGGGAAAAAGTAGTACAGAGGAGTGCCGACTAGCTAGAGATGTTGTGCCTAATGGCTATATAAACTCTATGATCTGAGAAAAGACTCTTGAGGAATGTATGGGTAATGAAAAGAGAGAGCAGAGCAGCAGGGAGTTAAGTTAAAGGTTGACGAAGGATGGTGGAGAGAGGAGGAATAGAAGGGTAGTACATTAGAAAAGGATAAGAAGGAGAAGAGATCCACCAAAAAGGGAGGGAAAGAAAATGTAGAGACTAGGAGGAAAAGATCACAGAAGGCAGGCAGAGATGCAGGAAGGGCACTGGGAGTGAGCAAGAAGTTGAACAAAGGCCTATTTTTGTACCATCCGCTCTGCAGCCATATGCAGCTTTCTCCTCCAGCAGTTGTCTTTGTTATGTCTAAAGGTGAAAACCATCACTCATGTTCTGCTCACAAATTTGGCCCCTTCACAGCTACACTGATGTAGAGGTTTGTCATAATTACCTGTGGTAGTTTCTCTCATTTAGTCTTCATGTAGACTCAGAATCCTTCGGCAGTCAGAACACTGAAACCAGAGCTACCAGATAGTTCCCAAGGTGCTCTGAGCACTATTTCCTGTATGCAGCGAACAGTATTTTCATAATGGCCTGTGCTTCTTGTAGCCTTCTTGCAGGGAAGAATATTTCAAAAACACAGAACTTGCAGTTCCCCAAATGTAAAAAGCTGCAGCTTTATTTTAAAGTGGAAAAGATTTAAAGGTTCCATCTAATTATTTTAGATAAATTGTAGCAGACCTCCCATAATGCATCTCAGTAGATGTCCTGGTTACACACAAGACATTAGGGAACTGTTGTCTTACATACAACCAATTATCTCAATTGGTTGTATGCCCCTGTTTTATGGTTTTTGTTTAATTTTTCACAATTTTCCCCCATGTTGCATTCATGTCACATTTTTGAAGCCGCTTTTTACACTGAATGACTATTCTACTTTAAGCAGATGTTGTGCTTTTGTCAAAATTTCGCAGTTGGATGATAATGATCTAGGAGGGAATGAAAAGCTTCCCTGTTCTCGAAGCAGTGATGATGACCTCTTAAACGAAAGCAGTCTGCGAGGAGAGTTCAAGTGACAGAGGTCTAAACAGGTGTGAGGTGGTGCTAAATTCTTCTTCACGCCTTGATATGAGCCACCACAACAACTGACGAGCGCCCTTCCCATCCCGAAGACATCCCTGGTAGCGCTCAGTGGAGGCAGATGGAGAGATGCATGGAGGCAGAAAGACGTGGTGATTTCTGTGAAGCGAGTGATTGATGAAGAAAAATTGATATGGATGTCATATGTTTCACAGTTGCTGCAGTGTCCTGTGGCCCACCTGTCTCTCAGGGCACACCCAGTCTGCTGGGGCTTTCCTTGCTCCTACTATATCAACCTAATTCTACCCCGCTCTTCTTTAGTAATTCCCCAATTTCCTTTGAACAAACTGAGAAGATACAGCATACATACATTCTGAAAGCTCTTCTTCTGAAATTAGAAACATATTCCACCCCCTCTAGTTGAGATGATTCATTTGATTGTGCCTAAGTGAAGTGTATCAGTGGTATTCACAACCACAGGAAGTCATGAATGAGAAATATAAATCCAAACCTTCCCCTGAACAGTAGTGAGCCTCTGCTGAGAATAAAAGATTACAAAACTGCTTTGGCTAGTGGATGTATAGGAGTATAAGGAGTATATTTTAAAACTTTCAGGCCGCTAACAGACAAAATTGCAGCAGTAACCTTCAGGGTGATGGGAAGTCTGCCTCTTTTTATTAACCCATACCCTGATACATGCCCCCCACCCCTCCTTGTATTCCACAGCTGTTTGCGGTCACTGGGTGTGTCAGGGGTCCTCTGGGTGCAGTCATATTGGTATTTGCATGTTGTACATTACAGGGTGTGGACATCTACTGACTCTTCATATAAGAAGGAACAGAGGAGAGATATAACTTTTGCTGCCAGAGCTAGTTTCTCATCTGCTTTTCCTTTTCAAATTACGTATGATGATAGTTATTTTTTTATTTTTATTATTTTTTTTAGAGTTATTATTGCCAGGCTGTTATTTAGAATATTCTTGTTAACACCATGCAGTGATGTCCCCTTAATAAATTAATGCTGCTGCAAACTAATCATTAGGTTTCCTTTTTTCATAAAAGTAATTGGATAGAAAATAAAACTCAAAATACCTACCACAAGTTCCCAAAAGCCAAGTTTAGATGTAAAAATATGTTAGCAGTCAACACCCCAATGTTTTTTTGTTTTTAATTATAAAACAACAACAAACAAAACAAAATGTATTATTTCAAATTTTGACACTGAAAAAAATTTGCAACATTTCAGGAGTAAAGAGATTACAGGCAGTCAGAAAGTAAGCTCATATCTTGAAAAAATCCCAGACCATCAGTAATAGTTACCACTTATGCACAGCAGTGTTTTAATAAAAGCAGAGTGAGAACATGCCTGCTGATGGTGAGAGATAAGTGATGTTGAAAAGCAAAAGTTACAAGTTGTGTTGTCTCTTTGGAAGCTGCTAATTTAGGCTGAGTTATTCACTCAGTAACTTCTCGCTCACACTGTCTGGAAATAGCTGCTTCTTAAGGTGCCAATTCAGAGAGGCATGCCTTTAACAGACTCTTACAGCTGACAGTGACGTGATGCCAACGCCATTCTCTAACTAAAGTGAGGTTGTGACTGGAGGTAGGAGATTACCACTAAACAAATATGGCCAAATATTTCTTCACGGTGGGTAACTTTATCTGCATTGGGCCAAAAACAGCTCAGCATTTGGTTGGTGAAATAGTGAAAATGGCTGAATGTTGGCCAGCGGAAGGCAAATGTTAGCCTTCTGTTCTGGGTGTGATCGGCACAGTTTGGCTCATAGATGGAGAAACCATTGGAAGAACAGCTGGAGACAAATGGAGAGAGGAACTGGGGAAAAAAGGAAAAACAGGAAAAAGTTTGTTTCTTCTGACTCTTCTGGTCAACTAATCCATCTAATCCTGTCGTCCGTCCTCTTCTCTCCCATCACTCCGGCCCTGTTGTCTTTTCTTCAACTATAATCCTGCTTCTCTTCTTATTCCCTTGTTTCTCTTCAGCTGCTTAGTTGGTCTTGTAATGACTGGTTATTAATTATACTCTCTAATGAAATGAGCTTTCAGCTGGCCACTAGCTGACAGTGCAGGGTCTGTGTGTTCTCATGTTGCAGAAATCCTCTTTAACCATGGTCAGAGTTAATGGTTTCTCTGGAAGCAGAATAATGTTTTGTTTAGTTTTTTTTCTTCTTCATTTTGCAGTCTTTTCTCTTTTACTGACTTGGTTGTGACTGAGGAAATGTTTGTGGAAAATTTGTACCTAAGTTTTTATCCTCCTCAGCAGGTCCTTCCTGCTTCTGTTTAATATACTGGATTCATTGCTGCTTCCTTTGATCACAACTGAACAATAACCACATTGGTGACTGCAAACTCTTCCAACTTTCCCCTTTACTTTTGGCAAACTGTACTTTAGCTAAACTGTCTGCCCTGGATCATTTATTGAATTCTACTTTGTGCCTTGTCAACAATCCTGACGGGAATACTAATGATGTGTATTACTACATAAAAGTCACTAAAATAACCCTAAGTGCCCTAAGAAGGAAGCAGTGTTTGTTAGTTGCTTGCATTGAAACCACAAAGGCTGACTGAGATCAGACACCTATCATCGTGCACATCTATTCCTGATCACTATAAATCAGTAATTAGCAAAATCAAACTGGGGGTACTTGTCAGTAAAATATTGTTGGGAGGGGGTGAATGTATAATTATTGTATTTAATAACTGAGTAAAAGGGGCCTTCAGGAACTGCATCACTGTGATTTAGTCTTTGAGCTTATTGAAGTTATGGACACCAAAAAAAAGACATCTACCTCTGTCCATAAACAGTGTTTCACTCAGTCACTAATGCACAGACTGGATATGTTGATTCACACTCACAATATGTCATTTTAACCAAACCAACTTACTGAAGAAATCATTAATCTGTATCCTGGCTCTGTGTGGAGGGTTAACATTTGTTAGTGCGAAGTGGATCACTCCTTCAGCCTTTGCAGAAAGCTGACTTTCACTTTTGTGATGATCATATTGTATCTGTTATTAGCAGCATTCAAGTCTTAATTAGCACTTATCAAAAGGAGAACCTGACATTGTTGTCTGGCTGTGTAGTGTTGGTGAGCAGGTGTGTGTTAAGGACAACTTTGTCCTGTCCCCAAATCTCAAACAGCTGTGCAATTTAATCTAACTCAGCCACGCACACTATGTGCAGCAGACAGTTGTTTGCCTGTGTCATGTGTTTCTTACAGTATATCAGCTTTGTGAATGGGATTTTGTACTTGTAAATGCCATATAGTGTGGACCAAAAAAGTATTTTCCTGCCATATTGAAGACACTTTAGCCAGTCCTGACTTTTGACATGGTTAAGGCTTGTTTCCCCACTCACTTTACTTATACACTCTGCTCCCATATACATCATCAACTTCATTTCTACATCTCGCCCACCTCCTTTTGTGTGTCAGTGTTTTATTTTAAAACCACCTTTACTCTCCCACCCACCTCTGGTCTACCTGTCTGCACAGCTGCATCACATACATTGTTATATTTTATATATATATATAATTATAACATGAGTATTAATATGTCAGCTGTCAATTAGACAAATTAGGCTTAGCGGTTAACTGACCTGAGAGCTGTTTATTTTTGCTGCCTTTTCTTGTGATTTTTCTGTTTGTGAAACCTGAGTCGCTGTTCAGCTCCGCTCTTTATTTGTTCAGTCATTTTGTTTTGCTGCTCAGTTTGTTCAGTTGATAGAAAAAAACCTGCTGTTGGTACAAAACTGAACAGAAGTGGATCATTGACATTAAACCTTCCACTGGCCAAATAATGCATCCTTTTTTCTTCCACTATCTCTTCCTGCCTTACTTGTTCCTAGAGACACTACAGTGACAGCAAGTCACTTTAGGTAATGAGTTACATTAATAATGGAAACTCTTGTCTGCAGTTGCCATGAGCCATGCTGAATGTGTTCCTACAAAACTATTTTCCCCTTTTGTTCACAGTATTTAACAACACTGGGCAGTTCAACACACTTCTGGCTTAACATTGACATTTCTGATTCATTAAAAAAAGTGAAAACCAACAGCAGCAAACTCTGATGTAATATGAGGGGAAGAGGAAAAAAAGGACATTCAGTTATTTGTTATTTACTCACATTAAATGACTAAAGTACTACTCCCATGTTGTAGCTCATCTAATGGTTTATGTGTAAACATGTTAGGGCCTGTTGTGATCTGTCTGGATCATCATGGTTTTTAGCTTCAGCCCCTCCCTACGTGTGTGTGTTTGGTATTATCTGAACTGTTGACTGAACAGGTGAACAGCTGTATGTCAGCTGAGTTTTGTTCTTGAAATTCAGCTCACATTGAAAGAGAGCGCTGATTTACTGTAGTCTTGACTGTTTCTGTCTTTTTGGAAACGTATGCTTTGTTTTTAAATACGTATATATTAATGGAGATGTCCTGGGATTTCATACCATAGTAAAATGTAAAACAATAAGAAACTTATTGGTTGTGCAGGAACAGAACAGCTGGGACTCTTTTTGTGCTGTGCTTCATGAGTTGCTGAATGTTTATGATATGCTAACAGCTTCTTTCATTCCATTGAACCTTAATAACTGGATTGAAAATCTGTTTCTGTTAGAGAAGCTGATGGTTGAGATTCACAGCAACACACTGATGTTATGTAATGTGTCACTGAAATAAAGAGAAAGGTGATGGGAAATAGTCTGAACTTCGTCAGCCAGCGTGGTTCTGTCATGTAGAAATGCCACACATGGGAAAACAAAGGCTGAGAATGACTTTAATCTAGTGTGTGGTATAAGATGACATGTCAGGTGACACGACTAGAGACAGAGGGTCAGCTCAGACATGATCGGGCAAGAGGCTCCTCTGTAAACTGGCCTCAAAAAGTCAGGAGAAGATAAAGAGCTATGTTTCTGTGTGCACACAAAGGTTGTGTTGATACAGCCTGCACGTACACAGCAAATGCATGATTGTTTTCTCCACCTGTGAAGTGAGTCGTATTTGTTCCCCTTCAGATTTCTGCTGCTACTGAGATTTTAATTTCAATCAATTTGTCCGGGATAATTTCAATAGAAATGACACAAGGTAGAAAAAGACACTAGAAAATGCAATAAATACTCAAGGACATTTACAAAGACTCACACATTCCTTTTCTAATCTTCTACTACACAAAGTCTAGACAAAAGACACACACTTCACACTTTACAGATATTACAGATAATATAATTAATATTAGCTAGAATCGTTTCTGCTGTACTGAATAATTGGTCATGTAAATTTCTGTGGTGATCTCTGTCAATAGACCAAATATTCCTGTAAGATTTATAACATTATTTAGGTGTTAGCAAGGTCTAGAATTCAGTGGTAAGATTAACTAAAGCTCTGTGCCACAGTATGTCTTCTCATCTTGTTTCTGGTTCCAGTGGTTTCCCCCCCCCCGCCATTCATTGTGTGTGTTTATATGCTGTGTTTTTGAGGTTCACAGTGCTGTCTGTGCTCCAACGGACCTACATGCATTTGCAGAAATCTGCATCTCTTTTTTTTCTCCCCCTCCATTCTTTAAGAAGATGAGCTACATAGAGCGAGATCCAGTGGGCAGCTCTGCAGAAAATCATGCCAGCCTCACCTTCTGACTGAGCTATTGTTTCTCCCTGTCAGTCATTGAAGTTCAGTTTGTCTCTTTCTCTCTCTCGTGACAGCACAGAGCATGACAACTCCCCCTCTCTGTGGTTTCACAGATAAATGTGCCTTTGTTCCATCCGTGTGTCTCAGTACACTCCTTACTATCAGAGGGCTGAATTTGCCTCACCTCTGACACTTCACTGTCAACTCATCTACCTCGTTCTTCTTATCCGTCTCCTCTTGTGTCACAAAGATCAGCTTGTAAAAGGTGGCGGTTTTCATGAAAGATCATACATAGAACTCACTTTCCCTGTAGAGCAGATTTGTGTTACTATGAAATGCATCAAAAGAAGTGACACACTGCTGCCTGTCCTGCTGCTGCAATTTGTCCTGAGTTAGACAAAGAAAGTGCAGATTCACAAGAGGAAAATGTCACAGTTTTGTTTTGCCCCCCTATTGTGTATGAACATGGTGACGATGGATCTGGTAAAGCCTGAGCCTTAAAATCATTAAACCATTAATAACCGGCTTGAAGAAACTCCTCCAGGCACTATGAGTTAGCTATAAAGATTGCAACAGGTGGTTTAAATGGTTTAAGATTAAGAAGATAACACCTGACCATTAATTGCTTTGTAACAGATTTTATTGGCAGACAGTGCTGTGTAGCAAACTCAGGAGTGACATTATGTCTTCTCCTACTTCCTGTCAGCACTCCCACTGCTGCATTTCGAACCAGCTGGAGACTTTTAACTGAGTTATTGGCACGTGTGACAGCAGTCCGGACTAGTAGGAACAAATGCAAGCACAGGATTTCTCTCAGCAATTTCCACAGTGATGACGTAAACCCAGGCAGCCAAGTTTAACCCATCCCGCTCTAACAGAACTGACTGAACACCCTCTCTGATTGGAACTGCACATGGTTTCTGTTCAGATGCTAACATGGAAGCTGTATCTGATCCTGATCCATTCCTCCACACATTTATTTTGCCCCAGTGCAGAAAGTGGTTGAGTAAAAACCAGCACTGCTTGACTGTCGCTGCCAGTTTTATTTCATTACTTTCTTGGCAAGACTTAACACTTTGTTGTATGAGTTGTCCCATCATGTCCTCCATACTCCCTGTGTTTTTTGTCAAAGGTGAAATGCTTGATATTAAAAATAGATGGCATTAGCTCATGTCTCAGGTTCATGAGATTTTTGGATTTTGACTTTTTATGTCAGATCTAATCATATTTTCTTTTTCTTCTCTTCCATGTTACTGCTGCTGTTCCTGTTGATGTTTTCCAACAAAGGTAAATACACAATTTCTTAATCTCCATTCTCCCTGTTTGTCACTGCTGGGTGTTTGACTTAAGTTTCTCTCATTTTCCTTCTATTTAATGGTTAGAGCTTCTGTTTTCTAATCAATGAATGGGACACATGGGCTGAGATTAAACTATTTGATTCCTGTTAGGATGTTCCTGTCTGAGTGTGTGTCCCAGCTATCATATATTTACTGCAGTAGTTTCATTTTGTTTTGGTTGTGTCGTTTTAAAGTTAACTATTAACACCTCAGGGCCAGGTTACAGTTTGTTGCCAGGCCCTCAGTCCTTTTTTTATTCCAAAGGATTGAATGTAAAAGGCAGAAAAACACACCAGCAGCTTGCTGCTGTCCTGTTGCTATGGTGACCAGTCACGCTATCACCTCCTCTGCCCTGTTGTGTGACGATGGTTCAGTGTGTGTGTGTGCACGCGCAGTGTACTTGCTTTGAAGCAGTGTGCTGCTGTTGACAGGGTCATGTGAAAGAGAGGACTCCCAGGGGAACGTTCAGGATCGCTGAGCAGTTTTCAACATTTTTTGTCAGGATTTCGTAACTTAAAAGAGTTGTTGAATAGACCATGTTTGCTTTGAACTGCTCTGCTTCTTTGTCTGCTCAGGATTTTGGAGTGTGTATCAGTGTGGAAGATGTTTTTATACAGTGGAGTCGCTTTCTTATATCTCTCCATTGAAAGAGTCACCTTGAATGCAACCACAGGAAGCACAGTGACCTTTTTTTAAGTCAATGTGTGTGTTTCAGTACAAGTGAGTCAATGTGCTCAAATCCCACTTGGAATTTTTTTCTTCTTCAGTGTATGGTGTGTGAGGAAACGCAAAGATTTACATAAACTGACAGCTGCCGCCCTCTGAACTTTGTGGGTCAGGTCACCATTATCAAATCTCCCCAGTAAACATATAAACACACACTCTTAATGCATCTGTATTGTTAAGTAATTAGTCTCCTGTTAAACAGCAATACTTCTCGTTCTCCTGCAACCGGTAAGTTTCTCTGCCAAGTTTCTGTTTTTTGTGTTCATGTTTTCAAGTTTTTTGTGTTTTTACACAAACACTGAGAAATGTTTGGACGTGTTAGATTGCGTTTATTGTGTCTGTGACAGAAAGGGTAAGATGCATAAAACTGAAATCTGAGATTGGCCTTGAGTAAGGAACATTTTGTTTCCTTTATTTAATGTGTAGAGCATTTAAGATCTGTTTTCATCCTTTTTTTGACACATAGCACCACAGCAAGTAAAATAACATGGACCTTAAAGAGAAGACACAACAACAACAACTTTCTGATTGAGTGATTGACCAGATGAAGGATGTAAATCTTTTTTTATGAAACATAAACCAACTTACCTTATGTAAGTGAGAAATTTTTATGGCTTTGGAAGAAGTAAACAGCCATGTCCTGATTCTGTTTGTCAATTACAGTCTTTTGAATTATTTGTTTGAACACATCATCCTTGCTGCTACTTCTTTTATTTAATTTTATCGCGACAAGGTGATGATTTAACAGCCTAATTTGGCCCAGTACTCTTGGTTTCTTTGTAAATGTTTGTTTTTTCATGTAGTCTACAAAAAAAACAAAACTTTTTCTTCAGTCTGACACAGAAGAACCATTTAAACATGTAGACTCTAACCAGCCAATGTCACATAAGGATTAGTGAGAACAGTTGTGCCATTAAAAAATATTCACCAACTTAGTGTTCTTTGCAGTTGTAGCTGATTTCCTGTTGCACCAGTTTCTGTTTCGTGTAAAGCCCATTTCAGATCAAAACCACAGTTCTGGACTAGACATGAAATCTTGAGCTCTCTTTCCCTCCCCTGTGATGTTGAGGTTCCTGTAGCCTGATGTGACCTGAGGCAGCAGCCTGTCTACTTCTTTACACTTCACTTATAAATACACTTATTACAGTGTGTGGATGGAGATGTTCAATGCTGTTTTTCTCCCAGATGAACTTATTATTTCCTCCAAGTGGCCCTCAAATGCAGCAAGCCTTCAGAAGCATTTCAAGTATAACAGTTTGTTTCCATGGCACTAGAGCTTATCTGGCCTATCTGCCGTTTGTGTGTGTGATTGTCTCACTGTGTCACTGAGCGTTCATATTTCTGTTACATGTTAAAATCCAGTTAAGTATTACTAAGTGGGGAAAGACAGACTTTCCAAACCGTAAATGTCTCAGAAAAGTTTATATATACATTTTTAAGATATGCACAAAAAAAATTACTGTGATTATGTTTGAGTGGTCATTTAAAATTAAATTTCACAGAAAAAAAAACCCCCAATGATATTAGCTGGGTTCTTGTACTAAACAATCACATTCCTTCATGTCCGGAGAACATGATTTGTCCTTGTAGCATTACAAGGCTTATGGTTCTGACAATGCACCGCAATATTACATGTAGCTCTGTGGATTTGGATATTGATTTTGGCTAAATTGCGATTTTAATTAATTGTGCTGCCCTGCTCTGTGCACACAATTGGTGTTATCTTCCATTTTATGGGGGACTTCCCTCCAAAACATCAGACTCTCTATTAAGCCTGCAGCAGTAAATATCAGGCTGCTTGGCTCAGTGACAGACGAGTGTAGAGGCATTCAGTCAGCTAAAATATTGACATTTGAGCAACACGTGCAAAATGAGGGAGATCAAAGCTGTACAGTAAAATTATAAAAAGAGCAAAAATTTCCTGCTCTGTAATCTGCTCCACTATGTTGATCCAGCAGGCAGCTGAAAGTCACACTCACATGAAGGACACAGTGATAAGCAGGTTGAATGACAAATGTCGACAGACAAACATTCATGCATAAACTCCTGAGCCAACATACCATGCTGCTTCGGGAAAAAAAGGCACAGCTGAGCTGAGTAATAAAAACACGCCTCTTTCTTTTTTCAGTTTCTTTCTCTCTCACACACACACACACACACACAATGTAGACGTGAAACACATGTTGCTGGTTCTGGAAGTGACATCACTCGCCTTGTGGTCAAAGTCCAGTTCCTCTATCCGGCTTAGCGCTAACACACCGTCAGACTCAACTCCAGCTCTCGTAACCAGCAATAAACATTCGGCAAGAAGACGACAAGACTGGTAGATGAAGAAAAGAAGCGAGTGGGAGATGAGGGATTATCTGCTTGATTAAGGATGGCTCTTCGTTGACAGACTGGTTCCTGTGTGCCCCTCAGATTAACAGCTGCCTCCACACTCTCCCTCCTGCTCCTGCCTTTACTCAGTTTTTCCTCTGTTCACTCTTACCTTTTCTCACCTGTTCCTCGATCACTTTATCCCTCCCGCGTCCTCTTGCTAACATTTCTCACCAGTTTCCACTTGGTTTGAAACCATTTCTGTCCCCCTCTCTGTCTCTTTCTCTGTCTTTTCTCTGGGAGGGAGGGATGAACTCCATGGCTTCTTACAGGCAGTTCCTCCAGGGTCTGGAGGAGAAAAGAGGTTGGTGTCCACTTCAACCTTCTCATCTGTTTTTAGAAAAACTCTGCTTTATGGAGACTATCATGGTGTTGTAATGATGTAATGGGACCAGGATCTTATCTTTTGTTATCTCTGTTTGGAGGATTGAGGTGTTATCGTCAGAGTGACTTGTTGCACGTGTGGATTCCTCATTAGTGCTGGGAATTAGTTTAAACTAAGGGCTGGACTCGAAGTTGTCACACCTGATCTTCAAGGATCTTTGTGCAACTACATGATTCAGTTCTTCCACAGTTTGTTTGGAGGTTGACTCATGTTGCATGAACATTTTAATTTAAAATGCTCTCATTCAAATTGCAAGAAATTCAAGTTCCTCATCTTCTGTGTGTGACATGTGTGAGTCAGTCATCTATTGACTAATATCTTGGAAAATTCACTGCCCTTTTTTTTTTGTGGCTTACATTAGGGTCGGGTTCATGTACAGTATATGTGTGTGTGTGTGTGTGTTGACATACTCAGCTGCTGTATGGGGTGCAGATAAGATGTGGGTCAGTAGAAGGACAGATGGCTGCCTCCTTTCAGCAAACACGCCCCAGATTTCTTTCATCACTCTGAACACATCGACTGCACCCTGGGGTCCTCATGAACATTTATTTTTTTATCCAAACTCTTAAATTAGCTCCAAAGGCTAATTTTCAAGTCCTGATAACTGTTTATGTCAGCAGTGACAGTGGTGTGAAGGTGACAAGATGCATCTCTACTTTTTGGCATCAGTGACACATGATCGTAGTCTGCACTAGTAAGAAGTCAGACGTGTGTGAAATGTACACTTGCACAAGGGAGAAAGGACAACAGCAGACTGGTGTGTTGAAGTGTCAGGTGACGTGCAGGAGCCGGCAGGGATGCTTCGCTCCAGCAGCTGTTATCCCAACAGTTAGCTGAACATAGCATAAACCAGGGTGGCTCTGAGAGTCAAGTTCTTGTTGAAATAGTTCTCAGATCACACAACAGAAAGTCAGCACATGTTAAGTGTAAAACTAGAGTTGCTGTTATTTTCAGCTGTGATACACTGTCGATTTTGGGAATAAAATCTGCACTAACAAAAAATTGTCTGAGGTTGTTGGACATTGTTTAAAACAGAGGTTAAACCCCAGAAATATACGGGAGATTAGGTCTGAGTGGTATCTCTGTGTAATATCATTTATAACCGATCAATTCTTGTCTATACTACTAATATAACTGATTGGTTTATAGATGGCTGAGGTTAAGAGTTGAGTTAAGTTTTCTTCCTTCACACTTTCTGCTACAAGTTTAGGATTTTCTTTTAGGTGAAATCTTTGCACTTTGTTCATCCGTGTAGAGAGACATTACTGTAGCTGTTACTGTAATGACTGAGCTGCTGCCGTAGCTGCTTCTGCTGGAGCCAATGCACGTGTGCAAACACACTTTATACTCATGGACATGTTTAATTTTGAAGTGAAAAGGCCAGTTGCCTGTATTGTGATCTGCAGTTTTACTCCTCCAGCTCTTGAGATCCAGATGTCTGAGTCCTGTTGGACACCTGTTTTCTTGTCCTTGTCTCCGCTGCCTCTTACCCCCTTACTCTGGGCCTGCAATTGTAAGCAAAAGGAAGACGCCCACTCATTAGTTAACATGTAGCTAATTTTGTTAGAGGTCCTTGTGAACATAATGTGGCAAGATAATTAGAATCAATTTGGTAATGGGACACGCAGTACAAACAAGTCCATATAATGGGACCCCCGCCCCCCTGTTTGATGGATGGTAAGGACCCTTAGAAACCTATCTACAGGCCTGATCTCAAGGCTGCATTCAGACTGAAAAACACTGATCCCCCTCCCTTGTCTTTTATCATCTAGTTTTACCATGGCCATGGCTACACCTGCTGCTACTTGTGGTCTGGTGATATTATGTACCCCCCCAACAGCTGCTCTGTCTGAGGCTTTACAGCAGTAGATGTCAGGCTGGGTTAGAATCACCTACAATCTCCTTTAACCCTTTAAATTACAGTTGAAGTTAAACTCTTTAACCACTTTTAAAGCCGGTGGGAACATGTAATCATCACAAATGTAATTATTTTAGCCAACTTTGGATCCCATGGAATTAATTACAAACAGTTTGTGTGAATGAAAGAATTACACCAGGTTGTAGTGGAAGCTGAAAGCCAACTGTAACTAATTTATCTGTCTTTTGAATTTGAGGGCTTGTGTTGTACGAAGAATGTGGTTAAAAAACACCCAGATTGGAGGTGATGGGGTGTCCACATTAATGAAAACAGAAGACTTTATTTTCCAGCTGGACACGAACATTCAGAACACACTTATGCTGCTGACTTTGATATCATTGTGCTATTTGCCTCATACTACAGAGAGTTAGTCTGTTTTTGTCTGACCACCCATGAGCCTGTATCGCCTCTGCCATCTGTATCCACTCACAACTCTTCTTCTCCACACTCGACCTCAGGGAAGAGCCCAGGAACAGGGTTTTACTCTGAGCTTAGACAGTGCACCTCATCCAGTTGTCAATTTTCTGCCACAGGAGACTGACTGTTTGGTGAAAAACTGAGTGACGGGGGAAGAAAAGGTGTGTGTCTGGTGTTTGTGGCCACGGCTGTCCCCGGAGTTTGATCACAATTTGTTTAAGGCGGAGCTGCTGTCTGTTTCTGTTCTTATCTCTGGTTCTCTACCTGTTGGCGGAGGTCACATGACATGAGCTGCAGCCTCGCGTGATAGATTCATGTTGGGTTTGTTTATCTCAGGATGCTTCGGCTCTCCATAAGGGCCGTTTTTTTGGTACTGTTGTTTTTCTGTCAGGCCAGATTTGTATCAGTGCCTCCTGTGCTTACTACAGAAGGGTCATGTTTTCAAGTTCATGAACCAAGGATCAAAGAACTTAACAAAGAGCTAATATTTTAGTTCATACCTTATTTCCTCACATTTGAAGTATTACTTTTTGCTTTGGAATGCTAATTGAAGTCTTTGTTTATCTAAGGGTGTTTGTTCACAATTATCTAATATTTAATTATAATTAAATTATTAAATAGTTAATAATTTGATTACGCACAATTATGATTGTCTCTGAATTACTACATTCATTTTCTAGCCACTGAGAGTTTAAGTATCTGTTATATCATTGACTTTATGAATGGAGAAGATGGGTGTGTGTTTGTGTCTTTGACTCATCCATTAAAGATGTGTTTGCTTGCCATTTGTGTGTTTCCTTTGCAACTCAGTGTTTCTGTTTCTCCTTATAGCCATTGTGACAACAACCAGTCTTGAATCACTCTTTCCTGTCCCTGTACACTGAAATAAATGCGTACTGTAACATTTTAAAAATGTTTTTAAGATTTTGAGGAAATTAAAACTCAGAAGACTTGAAAGATTTTCACTGTGGGAGTCTGTAGTGGAGCATTAAAGCCCAAACTTTGGCACTGTTGGTGACTAATATTCATTATTCCTTCCTCTTTTGTTACTATTTTGATAAATTCCAAGCACAGTGTGGTCCAAAATAACTGAATAGAGGTGTGTTTTTTTTTGTGAGACTGTAACTCAGGGCAGCAAAGTGGTTCAGGTGAAATGCTGCCTGGCGAGACTAAGAGGTGTTTGAGTCCAACCTGGAGATTGTAGTGGACCAAACCTTCAGCCATTATTAGAGTCTCACAGGAGGCCATTGTTCCAGGAGCTGCTAGCAGCTGCTCCCAGGCAGAGAAAATGGTGATCAGAAAGCTGCCATGTGTAGGTCACTTCATCGTAATCCAGTCATATGAGTAGTTTTTGACTTTGTTGGAAATCTAACATTAATGCCATTGTTGTCTCTGCTGTCATGAGTTTGCTTTTTGCCGGCACCGTTATTTTTTAGATTAACTTGGATTGAAGGGTTAAACACGGGGACTATAAATACCTTACTTTGACTTCTTTCCTTTGCCTCCATGGAAAAAACTTCTCAAGGTTTTCAAAAACATGGTCTGTAAATGCGAGTGTGACATCACTGAAGTGGTGCCATGCTCCGAGACCTCACCTTAGTGAGTGGGAGGTGTCGGCACGTGTGTGTTTTTAGGGAGGTAAAGTTTCAGACATTGTGTTGGTCTAAAGTAGTCGCCCTGTTTGGATGAGACGGGTTGGGACAGCTGGCTGATGAGTAAACTGTGTGTTTGGAGATGATGGAGAAGAGCAAAGTAGGTAGATGAAGCTGGTGTGTGAAGAGATGAATGAGAGTAAGTGTTTTTGTGTGTGTGTGTGTCTGGGCAGTTAATTTAGGTCACTTAGCCGTGACTTCTCATTCCTCATTGACCTTTTAATCCACCAGGCTCATCCTGCTAAGGGAAAATCCCTCACAATAAATAAGCAGAGTTACACAGTGAAACAGAAAAAACCCCACACCAAAACACACAAAACTTTAACGTCCCATGTGACTTCTTTCTTCGCCTCGTCTACCAGTACTCAGAGTCCGGCGGTCTTCACCTCACATGGACTGCATATTTCATTTGAGACGTAAACGAGTCCTTTACTAACATCCTCCTGACTCCACTGTCAGAACATACTGTTGGTCTGTCTGCAAAGCCACAACACCCTAAATAGGCATAAAACACTGAATGAACCCAGTGGTTTGTGTGGATATTCTGTTGGCTGCAAAGCACATATTTTATCAGGAGTAATTTATGCAGGAAAAAAAAATATCACGACTTAAATGTGTCAGTCACTATTAATGGCTTAACCAGACTCCAGAGGTGGAACTCCTGCACATGTCCAAGTTCCAAAATGTCCCAAATTAACTTAGATGTCTGACTCGGCTTTTGAATACCAGCAGTTAAAAAGCCACCGTTGGGTTTTGTTTGTGGTCAGGCACGATAAGGGAAGGCCAAAGTGTCTGTAATGCTCTTTTATTAATTTCAGTTAATTTGGCTGCACGTTTGACTCTGTGTGCCTTGTGTTTTTGAACTGAGCTGAGTTTTTTTCTTTTATTCCAAATGCCATTCTCTGGACCACCAAACCCACCACTCTTTACAGCAGCTAAAACACTGAAGTCACTGTTACCTCAAGCTGCATTTGTTTCTATTAAATACACGAAGTCATTTCACTCTTATTTAATACCTTTGTACCAAAGAAAACCTGAGAAATCCAATCTTTGAATGTCCCGCGGCACCTTGGACTTTAACACTGTCATATGTAATTAGTTGTGATTGGAGCTGAAAGAAACAAGCAGTTACTTAAAATAAACAGTAGTAGCTTTTCATTGTTGTATCATGAGTCTGAACTTTACAGCCTGCCGATCAGGTTACATAAATGTCTGGAAGATTTGTTTTCCTTGTTTAAAGTGAAACTGAATGCCAGATTTAGATGGAAGGACGAGTCGGTTAGCAGCCAAACAGGTACATATCAAACCTATCACCTTTTAACTGTTATTTGTCTCTCAATAATCTTTTTTTTTTTCTTTTAAATAACACTGTGAAAGTTCTGTGAACTGCAGAGGGAAATCTTCTAGGTTACAGGATCAACAGACTTCTGAAGGCCATTCCTTATCAACACTGACACATCAACATCTCAGCTTCTGTTGGTTGGTGGACAATCTTTCCAGCATCTCGGTCACTGCAGTCCACTGACACACACACACACACACACACACACACACACACACACACACACACACAAGTGCTGACAGTCTTCTAGTAGCAGTCAGCCAGATGTGTTGGGTATGATAAGCCTTCTCTTGTTATCAGCCTAAACCTAGTTGGGTGTGGCCTCATGTTGCCCCCTGAGAGATGAGAGCCCCTCATTGCTGCTGGGAGGGCTGTAGCGCCCCCCACAGGGTTGAGACATTGATAAGTTGTAGTGAGGTCAAAGGACAGAAACACCACACTGTGTTATTGGGCTGTTTTATACTTCTGTGACGGGTCCGTCAGACAAATCTACATCTTTTAGGTTTGGCACATGAGAAGTTGAGTGTTTTTTTTGCCTCCATATGTGACTGTCAGGCCTGTTTTGTTCACACTTTAGCACCACCTTACTCCCTGTGTTACACTCTGTAACCACAATGGTCTCCCTCCTCTGACAGGACTATAATCACACAGCATAGAGCACATTTTGTACATGTAATTACTGTGTAAGTGTGAGAGCGTAGGAGCAGGAACAACGTAGTTAAAAGACCGAGGTTACAAAGGAGAGGAGGACTGCTCCTCCTAAAGTGAAATAAAGCCAACGTTGAAGGAGATAAGTGCTTTTGTTTTGTAAAGTAAAGCAACACAGCAGCACTGTGACTCAAAAACACTGTCAAGCCGATTAAAAACTCAAACAGAAGATCCCATTTGGTTTCGTTTCAAAGAGAAATTTAAAAGTGAATATTAGAGAAAGTCCTGTTTCTCAAGTTTGAAAGCCTGCATCCTTTTCAGGACTGATTGATTATAAATCCAGTCTAAGGTAACTGGGCCTCTGGTTGTCGCCTTCACATGATCTATATTATCACAACAATCATCTTTCCTCTGATTAAGGTGCTTCTTTTGGAAACTGATGTTGGTCCATTTTTTTTGTGGGCAGCTATTTTATTTGCCTACATTTAAATTCATGATCTTGTTTCCCTGAATGATTGGAGTTTGGATTTAATAGACTTTTGTTGGCTCTCTGCGGTGATTGTTCACTCATTGTTCACTCCTGAACACTATTGCTTTATCAACCTGCATAATACTGACCTCTGTTATCTGCTCTCTCACATGAGTGTTAAAAGGTAATTATAGCTAACATTTATCCAGCATTCACATGGGGTGTGTGTGTGTGTGTGTGTGTGTGTGTGTGTGTGTGTGTGTGTGTGTGTGAGTCCATGTAAGTGTGTTTGTGTGTGTTATGTAAAGTTCACTGATATTCAAACCCAACTAAATGTGACGCAATTGAATGGACATTTCCCAAAAGATCTATAAATAAAACAAATGAAGTCAAACCAAATTATTAATCTTTCTACTTGACTTAACATTTGAGCAAAAGCTTATTTCCTCTGAATATATCGAACAGCTGCCAACTCTTAATAATAAAAATAATGTGTAGTTGAATCAATGGGATAATTTGACGGACTGGTGAATTTAAAAGGAACACCTTTGGTAAAGCGAATGCTGCCTTCACTGACTTATTCCATTGTATGTGAATATGTCCATGTCACCCTGTGGTGTCATGCCTTTATTGTGTTTTATGGTTAGTATCAGCTGCTCTCTCCTCCTGCTGCTATTGTTGGAAGGAACCTTGTCTACTCTGTTCTCCTGCTTCCTGTTTACTTCCTGTTGTCCTCGGACTCTGTCAGGGCCTAGAGGCTCCACCCTGAAGAGCTCCCCTGGCTCTACTTCCTGGAGATGAGTGAGGTCAGCGTGGGAAACGTTGTGCTATCTCAGTGTGATATGGAGCAGGCTGCTTTCAATTCTGTAATTTATATTCAGTCAGATTTGAAAGAAGCAAGAAATGACAGCGAGGAGGTGTGTGTGTGTGTGTGTGTGTGTGTGTGTGTGTGAGTGAGAGTGAGAAGGGAAAGAAAAATAAGACTTATCCTGTTGTTCTTTCTTGGTTACTGGAAGAATGTAAAGCACATCTGCCATCTTTGCTTTGGCAAATAATTATTTCCAAGAAAGAAGTTTAGCTTCGATCTATTTTTAGAGCTTTTGAAGTTTAAGAGGAGAACTGTGAATCTGAAGGGGGGACAGCTCATAAATGAGAGAAGGATTTATCTGTTTGATTGATTGGTCATGGATAAGCTCAGGTCATCTTAACAGAGTTCATGAATGCTGTGAGTGTACAGTATAACTGTGCACGTCTGCACTTCCTCTTCCTCTTTTTCTCATTTCAGCTTCATTGGTTGTTTTTCTCTGCACAACATGTGTGTTTTGCATGACATTAAACTCACTCAGTTGATTTTTGAGTTTGTGGGACAGTCTGACCTGAACTGACTTTTTGCTCCCAGCCTCACCAAGCTTTAATGGATCCATTTGAAAGATGCTGTCTGTGTTTTCTGTCAACCAGTTCTGTGTTGTTGAAGCCCAGAGGGCCGAGCCACCAGTCAATACAAACACTAACAGTTACTGCAGATAGAACATCCCTCAGTCTATCAATACAGTCCGTCAACTTTCCTCTCCATCAACACATCTCTCCTCCCCCTTCTCACTGGACACCTCTGCTCCTTTCCTGCCCCCTCCCTCTCTCCACATGCAGTGGAACAAACTCTTGAAACAAACCCCATGTTTTCTTGAACATTTTCCAAATCCTGTCTTGAACTCATCTCCCTCAGAGCTCGTTAAAAGAGGATTACTGTCCCTACTTGTAACAGGACTAAGTCTGAACATACCGGACTCCCTCATGAACCTGTGCAATGTCAAGCAATTAAGGCTGCCATTGATCACTTTCCACCTTGTTGTGCCCATCAGGTGAGATTCATGCTGCTGCACCTGCTCTGCCATGCAATGAACAGAGCACACACACATGCACTTAGCATATGTGTGTTTGCCCAATTACGGAGCGTGAACACAATGAAAAAATCTCTGCAGAAAGCAAAAAAAGCATCACAAGGCCATTAGTGAGTGTGAAAGAGAATCCACTGTGTCCTTGATGTATGACTGCTCCTCCCTCCTGATGGTCAATCTAGGTGGTCTATGGCTCCCCCTCTGCCTTCTCATCACACATGCACTAACAATACTCTACTGTCTCTTTATTACACTCCGGCTCAGACATGCACAAACCTTCACTAACTCACTGACTGTTAAACAGCCTGACTTTCATACACAAACACACACCTGCCTTTGCACAACACGTACAGCTATAAAGACAAATGCCCACAGACTTTCAAGACTTGGACCATATGATTTATAAAAAGGTGTTTTATTGAAACTGCTTGTTACATTTAATGGCCTGTTTTATCAGCAGAATCGTGAAGATGTCAGATTCGAAGAGAGATCTGCTGTGTAAATGTAGTAGGACAGTGTGAAGGTGCATCAGTCACTATTTGGGTTGATCAGTAAGAAAAATCTTGAAAATAAAATGATAACACCAGGACATTTTATCTGGGAAGTCTGTGTGGTTGTTGCCGGTGTCCTATGTCAAACAGGCCTTAGTGGTGTAAGGGTTAAAAGTGACCGTGCCCCCTGAATGGAGCGATCATGTGTCATCTTGAGATGTCAGGCTAAAAAAAAAAAAGCCTAAATAAAAGGAAGGCTCTGACGCTGAGACCTTTAGCAGACTGAATGTAAATGTTGACGTCATGGCACCCAGGGTCCTGCAGACGCCTCTGACAGCCTCATAATTACAGCTTTTTCAGAAGTTCGGGTCAAGTGCCCCAATGAAAGGCCAGAGGATGGAATGGTGGTGGTAGTGGGGTGTTAATTGAGAGGTGTCCATGGTAACGAGAACAGCTGGAGTTAAAATTAAGGGCCTGGTTACCGTGGTTATGTGTTAGGGTACCCTGTATTTGTGTACACTCTTCACATTCTTTGCCCCTGCCCCTTTCATTCACTCACTTTTTGTCTTTCTCCCCCGGCCTCGTCTTTTCCCATCCACTGACCTCATCGTCTGAGTTTTTTTTCCCCCCTCTTCGTCTTCATCTCTCTCACGGCACTGAGGATATGTTGCTCTTTCTCCTTGGCTCTCACAAACACACCTCCTCCTAACCCTCTAACCCTCCTATTCATCCTCTGCTCTGTGTATATGCAGCTAAAAGATGCTAATGTAGTAAGAGACAGAAAAAGTCAAAATGCCACAATCAGACAGAAGTAAAGTAAGCTGTTCCATTGTTGGGTGGTCCTGGATAAAATATCTCCACCACTGTTGGATGAGGAGGTAACTGACCATTTTTCTCTGTAGTGCCTCTACAAGTTTCACAGAAACTTGGGCTGAATTTCATTGTTCACAGTCAGTTTTTAAACAAATTACTTTGTTGATCCCTTGACCTTTTATTATGTCCCCAATCCAAAGTTTAAATTAAGTAAAGTCAACTTCATTTTGTGCTAATGAGCAAATATATGTGCTGAGATGGTGAGCCTGGTAAACATAACACCTGCTAAACATCAGCTAGCTACGTAGCACTTTTATTGTGACTATTGTTGTGCTTCAGCATGTTAGATGATGTGCTCTTAGATGATCTTAGAGCACAGCTGGGAGTAGAGCCTCAAAGAGCGGCTAACTTGGCTATATCCTCATTTAACACATTAAACAGCAACAAAAAGTTTATTTAACACTTTCTGGAAATTCTGCAGTTCTCTTTTTTTCCCATTTGTTTCTGTTTACCTGCTGCTCATTTTTATTTTTCCTCATTCTTTCACTTACATTTCTTCTGTTTTTGGTTCCTCAAGCACTTTTTTCTTTTAGCTGTCCTTATCTCCCCCTCTTTAGCCTCTAATCTTGTTTATAACCATCAACCTCACTTTCTTCTGTCATTGTTTTCTGCTTACGTCACTCATTAATCTCAATTAGAATACAGTTTTTCTCCTTCGTTCTCATTAATCTTCTATTCTCTTTTAGTTTCTATGCCTTTCTCTTCCATTGGCTCTATGTCCTTGCTCATTAACCTGTGATTAACTAAGGCCCTAAAACCAAAGGGGTTTGGATGAGCCTTCCATTTTCTCACGGGGTCATAAATCTATCGCTCTTTCATTCTCCCCTTCTTCCAAAGTTTGTCCCCTCCCTCCTTTCCCACCATCTATCCATGAGATTCTTCTCTCTTCCATCCTGGCTGACAACTCTTCCTCCTCTACCTCTCTTCCTTCCTGCTAGTTTCTCTGGTATAGCAGAAAAACATATTTGTGTGTGTGTGTGTTATTTGTTTTTATTGATGTTACTTGATATCTGAAATTTAAGTCGTGATGGCCGGGTAATGACTGGAAAAGTGTTTTTAAATTGTGTGATTAGATTACCTAGGTGTTCATGCTGAAGTCCACACACACACACACACACACACACACACACAGAGAGACAAATGCATGCCAACATGATCCTTTGCCCTTACCCTGAGGGGGTCTTTGACCAGGCAGTTAAAGCCCCAGAGGTCAACATCACTGTTTTCATGCTGCTCCTGAGTCTGATGGTGTGACATGGGCAGGTCACAGAGGTCATGTGGTTTTCCCGCTTCCAGCCAGGCTCAGTGAGCTTCTGCTGCAGCGAACCGAACCGAACCAAACTTCTTTCATGTAACATCTCTCAAATGGCAAATTAGCCGTAATGGGACAGGGGGCTCTTGTCACCAGTACATACAGCACTGCTCCTCTCTGTTCATTTTTAGCCTTGTCATTAAAGGAGTATTGGCAAAGATGAATTTATTTACTGAGCAGTACAACTGTAATTTGTGCTGAATTCTATGTAATATAACCCGGATATCCTCCTGATGTTATACTGTATGATACAATCGTCTATTTTTGGTGTGTGTCAGTGTGTCCCAGAGGGAGTACAGCATGGGTGTTAACTGCTCAAATCTTTGTTCTTTTCCTTTATTATGCAGGGTGAGACAGGGGTCAGGGGTAACAACATCTTTGGCTCTGGTGTGTGAGTGAATTTTGTTTTGTTTTTTTGAGTCTGCATTCCCAGAAACCTTTCCTGCTCATTTTTCAGCAATTTCATTTTGTTCTGCAAGAAACTTTGGAAACAAAGTTATTCTTTTGATATTGTTGATTCAGCAGCAGCAGTTTTGACACCCAGTTCAAATATACTTGATTAAAAACCTCTTCCCCATTTCTCTCTTGTGTCTTTATGTGTGCCCCAGGCAGAGTGAGAAAGAATGTAAATATGAGTCGTTTTCATTCAGCCTGTGTTTAGTGAACAGGTAGGAGCTGTTGTCAGAGGGAGCTTTCATAAGATAAATGTTATCACTGTGAGCTTCCAGTTCAAGCAGGATCTAAGAAATGCTGGCCTTTTGCTGACGTCAAGTCTTCAGGTGCCTCAGTCTCCCACTTGTCATCTCCTAAGTGATACAGCACGCCTGTGTTTTGTGTGTTTGTGTGCGTCCTCAAGTCAACTCCTGTTAATCCATCTCGGTTAGTCTTTCTGGGGGTCACACTCCTGTATCCTCTCCTGTTTCACCCCCACCCCTCCTCTTCTCTAATCTCTTAATGGCATTGCGGGGTATCGCTGTCCGTCTGTCTGTCTGACTGACTGTCTCTGTCTCTCTGAGGGCTCCTGGCTCTCTTCCTGCTTGCTCTTTAGAACTGGTCTAATGATCACCTCAGATCTCCTGTCCAAACATATCTAAGTTAGCTGTCAGCAGCACTGGGAGCTTTTGATATGCTCATCAAACGCTGACAGAAACCACAGCAGGTAACAATGGACACTATACTATGCTATAGTAACAAAATACAATACAGTATAACATGTTGGTCCCTTTTTATGTTGGCCACTTTAAAATAATGATAACAACAGACCTTTGTTAGAATCCAAGTCTTAACTAAATCTCTCTACAATAGAGTAAGATCTGCTGCCTGTAAATGTCTGATAAGCCACAGTTTAAGGATGGAAAAGTTTCAATGTGCCAACCTTAAAAATCTGCTGTTTTGGTCAAAGTCTAAAAATCTTTAAAATATCAACTACATAATTTCTGCTGTGGAGATAACGCGGTTGTCAGTGAAGTCTGGTTCAGGTCCAGTGATCATGATGCCCAGCTCCTTGCTGTGTCTTGGATTACCAGGTTCACTGCTCATGTCTGTGTGACCCAGCGATGCCAAATCAATTTGTCTGGACAGAGTTAGAATGTGTGTGTGTGTGTGTGTGTGTGTGTGTGTGTGTTGTTTCATCATTCTATGTCCTGTACTGGAATTGTAATTACTTTCAAGGTTGGTTGTTGTGTTGGTGGTAACTTTTAACACCAGTAAATGGAACAAGGTAACCTGACCGAGTTTCAACCTGAGATAAACAACAACATATTCTGGGTCTGCAGGGAATAAACTTTGCTTTGGAGTTTTCAGCTCCATAAGAAAATCCTGCTGCAGCAGTGGACTGGATGCAGAGCGCCCTCCAACTGCAGAGTTTGATACTGCAGTGGACATAGTTTGAAGTCTGGATTCATTTCAAAGTGGCTCAAACTTCTCCTGCAGCCTGAATACCACCCATTTATCATTGTGCTGCTGACAGAATTACCCCTCCTTTACTCTCACTATTTCAGACATCCAGAATCATTTCACTGCCTGTATATCAGCGGCTGAGCTCCAAACAGCCAGGTGTGTACTATGGAAATGTTTCATTAAATCATGGACAAGTATTCTCTTCCTCTCATCTACATCCACCTTGTGTGTGCAGTGTTATGTCTGAAACCTCCTGGTACTTCTGCGACAGGTCAGGGCTCTGGTGGCCGGCTCAGTTTCCCATCAGGAAGTGTTTCTGCTGCGTTTCAGCAGCGGAAAGGTCAGAGGTAACACAGCTGCCGGGGGAACAGTGTAGGAGGCTGTCAGGCAATGGTGACGTGTCATGGTCACATCACACACAGCTGTGTTGAGTTTCAGAGTACAGTAGATGTTTTATTGTCATGTAAAAGCACCAAGTCAATTCTCAACACAAAACTGCCACAGAGTTGTCAGTGTCTGTGTCATGATGTGTAAATACTGCAGACTTTATTCTGTCAGAGCAACTGAAGGGAAGAGAGAGGAGATGGCTGGAGGGCTGTAATTGTTGTTGTAATATGTGGACATGAAAGTGCAAGGTCAGAGGATTCATCATTGTGATGTTTGACTGTCCTTTTCCTCATCCTGCTCCCACTCTTCATCCCCCCTTTGTCAACGTATTTATCTCCTGTTTCCTCCTGGAGTTGGCATTGTCTCACCGCAGCTTGGCTGCTGCCTTACTAACTGTTAAATAGGTTGTTTTTGATATTTCTGCCAAACAAACAGCAATATTTTTTGACAAATTACTTTTGAAGTAATTTAATTATTAGTTTAAAGTGTTTTTATGTTCACCAAAACAATTTCACGCACTGTAGCCCTAAAAATGTTGTAATATCAATTAAAAGTTCAGTACCAAGAGCTTTACATTGACCAGCATTATTTTTATGTTGTTTAGGCAGAAGTGTCTGCCAGATGACTGAAAGTAATGATGTTTACTAGACATGCTCACTTTTTATTATTTAGAAGATGAAAGGTTAGAAAACTAACAAGTAAAATGATCCCAGCAGACTTGGCTGTTCAGCATGTGTGAACATCTTTTGTGCGGTTTGCCTGCAGTGTATTTACATATGCAGATCAGTTTATGGTTCAGACAGCTTATATCTCCCAGTGTGTGAGGAAGAAACTTGTTTGTCACAGGACACTAATGTGCAGGCACATGACAGCAACGCTGGGTACTGAGGTCGTGAAGTCTGGGCATATTTATGCCCTCTAACGTATTTCCTCCTGCTCTGAGCTGTAGTTGACAGGAGGAAGGCTGGTGTGTCAGGGTGACCTTGTTGGCGTCCAGACTATCTATGTGAAGGATGCTGCTGACTGGGAGACCTGAGCTGTACTGGGGGAGGGAGAGACAGGCTGCTGTGGTACATACAAAAGAGGATGTGTGCAAGTGAACAGGGTCATCTTAGAGCCAAGTGGAGCAATATAAGAGAGATCCACATAATTTAATGTGTGAAAGCCAGAAGATGGATCATATTATGCCAGTACAGTGAAAGCAGAGACAGTAGTGAGAGTGTGCACATCAATCACAAGAGGTGGTGTGTGTTTTTGTGTATGTCTTTCTAGTTGTCTCTTTTGGTGTTTGTGTGGAGCAGGGAGTGAGTGTGAGATTTCTCCCTCTGATATGTGAATGAAAAGAGTCATTGACTAACCAACACAAACAGACGATACAACAGCAGGCCTCACAATAACTCTGCAGTTTCTCTCTCCGTCTCCCTTGATGCTTCCCACACTCTTCCATCTCCTTGCTCTTCCACCTCCTTCCGTCTTTCTTCTCCCTCCTGTTCTTTGTAGTCTGACATCATCCCCAGGCTTTGTTACACCCTGGTTGCATCTTTGTGTTTGTAGCTGCAGTTTCCAGACGCAGCATTTTCTGCAGGGGGGGCACTTTACCCCAGACCTCTTGACCCTGAAAAACAACGTACATTCATGCACAGATGCACAGCAACAGCCTTCATTCAGCCCAGGTCGTTGTGTTAGGAAGAAATATATCACATGAACATCTTAAATTGAGAGAAGCTCAGTGCAGGTTGTCTATATCTTGGGTGTGGTTGGGAATAGATATGAAAATGTGAACTTAAATGGACTGCTTTGTGTATTCACAGGATGTGAAGCTTTTGACAATCCCATGAGACACACTAGAAGTACTTCAGTTGAAAAAGAAATTAAGTCAAGAAATAAATATTTAGTCTGTGAAGTTGAACTAAACTAAGCGATCACTGCTGTCAGATATTTTGTTTCGGGGGTTTAATGTGACACTGCTGTCACTGGTTTCAGTGATAGGTTTAGCAGGCGAACACACACATGTTGGTCTCTTCTGCCCCACAGTGGCGGCAACACACTACTTACCACAAGAGTCATGTGGTTGTTGAGCTTTTCATATTGTCTCTTCTCGTTCTTTTCTGTGATCCCTCTTTTCTTTCTTAATTACTGTCTTGCATTCTTATATATTTTTTAAATTCTTTTAACTCCTAATAACTCCTTTGAATCTTCTGCCACAAGCTTTCTGTTTGTGTTCAGGTTGTATTTGTGTTTGTTTTGCCTATTTTAGCAGAAAGCACTCTGTTGCTGTAGGAAATTAACAGCTGGCATCAACATCACAGCCATTACCTCATCTTATCTGGTTTGCTGGTGATCAGGGAGTAATAGGAAAGAAAGTCATTACTGTTGTGTCCGCATGTCCACAGGGACGTGCTTGAATAATTGTATAGATGCTGCTTGATATCAGATTATTTTAGCTCTCTGCTGATCTTCTTAATAATTTAGCTTCAGTACAAATTAAAATTACTCTGACGACTGAAAGTTGGAGGTGAGGTTTTTTCCCCACCAACAGTGTGAAATGTTGATTGTGGTTGTGTATTGTTGTGTCTACAGGTTGCTAGGATGAAAATGTCAGTGGCTTTTTTTTTCCAGAGCTGAGTTGATAACTTCAACACGCACACAATCACACTCTCACAATTAGACACACTAACAATTCTTTGCAGGGTGAGAGTAACTTGAAGACCCCCTGCCCTCCAGTCTGCAGCTTAAATCATGCTGAATCATGCTATACTGTCTCTTGTGTCCAACATGTGCGCACACACACACTCACACAAACACACATATACACACTATCATCACCTCGACTTAATCGCTGCCTGTATTCAAAGCTTTTGAACGTAGCGTCACAGTCAGCAGACATCATTCAAAGATAGCTGTGAATAAATGTCCCAGGCAGGATGCATTGCTCACTCATGGCAACAGTGGTAAACAGACGAACACATACACACATGCACAATGACATACACTGTTCACAAACTGCTGTCAACACGTGTACAGAGCGACAGGCATTATATGCAAGTGCAACATGTATGTATTCAAATATGTGTAAAAAAAAAAAAGTTCTTCTGACATAAATGTAGATATATAGTGACTAATGTGCTAAAATATATATACACACACAGGAAGGTGAATATGAGCATCTCCTGTGTGGTTTCCTTCAGACAGTGTGAGGCAAATACACATGCGCACATATCCGTGTGATTAGTCCTATTTCATGTATTTAATGGGTTTCTAACGGTGCACTGAGCAACGGCTGCAGTCTGGTCGCTTGTTTCAGCGGAAAGGAATTCACTGTGAGAGTGTCAGAGAGTGAGTGAGATTGAAAGAGAGAGAGGGAGGCATTGGGGGGGAAGAAGGAGGGCATCTGAATGGAGAGAAGGACTCAGAAGTTTTGAGCTGCAGTGGTTTTCTGTTGAAAGAAGACTGATGCTGTACATCGCACAGGAAGAAAGTTTTTTTTTTCTCCAGTCAAAACTGAAGAAGTGAAAGGAGAATGTTCCTCGTGAGTCTTCTGACTGACTGTTAGAAACCTGCTGAAAAATCTCTCCTTTATGAAAGCCACTGGTTCAGGGATTTTACCTGGACGCCTACAGTTGCTGAAACTGCAGTAACTCTTCTTTTTTTTTTTTTTTTTTTTTTTAAATCTTGGTTTATTTTCATAACGTTTAGAATCAATTCCACTGATATTTTGTGGGAAGCAGAGAAACATTTGAAGTGATCTGTGGATCAGTCAGACACGATGGACTACCTAACAGACCCTTCGGTCATTACACCCCTCCTGGTGGTGACTTTACACTTCCTAACAGCAGCTGGATTTTGGTTTTACCGTCGCCGCCACCGCCGTACACCCATTTTTGAACAAGGTAAATAAACTTTGTCCTCAGATGTTTCCATCCTGTTGCTGCTGAGGGGGGGAGGACTAGCTCAACACATTTTACCTCTGCTTCCTTTCTCTGCCTCTACTTCAGCTATATTTTATCTCTGATAGAGTGGAGAGGAAGATTTAGCATTTGCTCCATGTGCTTCCTGTTTCGACTCCACCCCTTCTGCCATGTCATTTATGTAAAAGATCAATCCACTTATCTGTCAGCACATCACCTTCTGCATTTCATGGAGTGCATATAGCATTTAGCTCACTTCTTCAATATGCTTGTTCAGTAGTTAGCATGATGCTACTTTCTGAATTTACTGCAGCATCTATTTTAAGTGGAATGTAAAGCGGCGTGTCCTGCTTTAAAGAGCATGTAGGTTTCTCCTGTTTCATCTTGTGTTACAGTGAGACACAGTTTTTCTGCTTTTTGTGCTTCAGGACCTGATTTCTGTATCTCATCTGCCTCCCCCCTCTGAGTCAGCGGAGCTCAATCTGCCATATTTGGCTCTTGCTAGAAACAGGCTGTATTTAATAGACTTTTGGAATCATGTCGTCACATCCATGTAGTTCAACCCTGAGAGCAGTCTGTGTATGTCTTTGGCTTCTTGCACGGCCATCTATGTCTTGTTTTATGAATTCTTTCTCACTAAACAACGAGCTGCTGTGCCGCCAGTAAGCCGCTCAATCCAGTCATGTGTCTAATTATTCACAGCTAATGGTAAACACTGATGTAACACCATGTTTTTAGAGAATTAAACAAATTCCACCTGGCTTCTGTCATGTAGCCTTAGTGCTAATACTTATGTAAAACCTCATACACATTCAGTGAGTGCCTGTCTACTGTATGTATTATCTAAACTGTTTTGACATGTATATTGTCATCTTGACGCCTCTGTTCAGTAACTGTTGGTAATCTTGGGTTAATAAAAGTCCAGGAGAAGCTTTGACTGGGACATATGTTATCCAGATGCAGCGATTGACTGATTCAGCAGGAGAGAAAGATGTGACATGATATAATGGACAAATCAATGAGGTCGATCAGGGAGAGCACAGTGGATTAAATGGTGACTGGAGTGGAGTTGTGTTGTGTCTCCCTAAATATATTTTGCAATTGTTCCTATTGAAATAGTTTTTGTTTTTGTTTTTTTTTTAATTTAAGGTAGATTGTAATGTATAGATTACTACACTGCAGCCAGTTAAAACTTACATTGGGTGTGTCTCATAATGAGACACAGGGACGATTCCAAGTAACCGATTCTGAGACCAAATATTACTGAAGCGTCAAACTTGACTTTCATGATTACTTGTTTTTGAGCTTGTTGCTAGGTTCTAGATGAGCAGTTGATCTGTAACAAAGCTCCTATTTGCATATGTGCATGTGTGGCCATGCTGTGTCACACTGTGTCAGTGACCTTATTTTCTCATCACAGGAAACAGAGACATGGTGGTGAACCAAGCATGTAAGAATGTGTGTTTGTGTAGCAACTACACTGTTGGTTAGTGATGTGGTTAACAGTTATACAAAATGTGTAAAGCCGACAAACTCAAGGTTGTTGTCGTCTTGGAAATTTCTAAGATCTACACGTGTGTTCCGTGAAAGCATCGCAAGTAAGTCATTTGAAAAAAAAAAACTGCTTAGGGAAAAAAAAGATCAAATTTTGTGTGACGGTGAGATTATATCCCCTCTAAAAATTGAAGCATAAACATCCTCATTCAGACTGAGTCCAACTATAGATGTGGGTCAATAACAAAACCACACTCACCCTGAATTACCTTCACTTATTAACATGGACTTTGGATTTGTCCCATCCTCACCCACAGTTGATCTGTTGCTGTTGTGGGTTTTTGTGTATGTCTGTGTGTGTGTCTTTAGAGATATAAAGACAGCTCTCCATGAAGACACTTCTGTGCCGATGACCTGAACATCTTTACAGCATCATTATTGATGCTGTAGTTTGGCGCATGTTTGTTATCGTGGCCTCAGGTGGGCAGATTGGATCCTAATCTGACGACAGGGCTTGTGGCTAACTGGACATCTGGTTCGTGTGTAATCAGATCATATTAGCTACCAAGCAGGAAGAGAGAACGTCCAGATACTGAACATTTCAATGTCCCAGAAAAAAAAAAAAACAACAACTTGTCTGCTTCAAGTCAACTGACTTTCAGATCTGAAGTGAGCATGTCCTGTTTTACAAATATTTAGCATGCAGTGTTAGTAGCTGTGAGGAAAAAATGGGATAAGAAGTGGAAGAAAGAGAAGAATGAAATAAAAAATAAAAGAGGAATGGAAGAGGGTGCCGGGCTCCAAGTGTCACCATGGGGGGGGGGGGGGGGGGGGGTAAATGAGCCCTGGGAGCCTGACTGGCTGAAAGGGAAACTGAAAAAGAAAGGGAAAGTGAAAGAGATGGACAAGGAGAGGAAAAGGAAGACACTTGGAAACATCCCTCCCACGTTTAATTTTAATTGAATCAGAAGAGGAGAACGCCAGAACACCGGAAGCAGGATCAGAAGAGAGGGAGATTAGAGATGATAACAGGAGAGAAGGAGGGAGGAGGGATAAGCATGCTGCTTGGTATTAGAGGCGTAAGCTCCGTCTGGTATTTTTAGTGTTGACAGTCCCTTAGAAATGGAAAGAGACGAGAGATCTACTGGAAACAATGAGGAGAGGAGAACCCTGAAGACAAGAGGGAACAAGGAGGAAGAGGACCCAAAGGACGGAGGAGAGATGGAAGTAAAGGAGTGACGCTGTCTCTGAGGGAAACAGAGGAGGAGGAGCTGGTTTTGTTCTGCCTGAGCTTGTTGTGGCTGTGACGGTGTGTGAGTCACTGTCTGGCCTGATAAGGTGTTTGCACCTGTCCTGTTCCGGCACACAGTAAACAGGAGCTGCCGTCATAGTGACCTGCTCTGATGAGACCAGGTCACATGACCTCAGGGCCATTGTTTGACTCGGTGACCACAGCTGAGCTTCGTTCTTGACTCTGCTTTTTATGTAACTTAAGAAATTATTCAGAAGTGCTTTGATGCTGTCTAGGCTGCTACAGCTATTTTAAGACACAGCAATGAAGAAAATGTGAGTTCAGGTTGTCATCTGTGAAAGGGAGCAGATCTGGACAGTGAATTTTCTTGCTATGATTGGAGGATATTTTCAGATTGAGACAGTAAAATAGGCTCCTGCAGGCTTCTTATTCACTGCTGTCTGGAGTCTGGACCAAAGCTGTTCTTTAATCATATACAGAGTCCTTATTCCTTTCTCATCACACCCATGAACTAATAAGATGAATGACTCTGATGAGCTGGTCTTCCTTTTCGTATGAAATTAAAAATGTCCACCAGGCCTCTCTTGATGAGACTAAAGTCCATTTCAGCCCAAGTTACTGTCTCTGTTTTCTTCAGAAAGCAGCAGAGCTAGCATCACTGCTAGCACCAAAGACTGGGGCTGCTGAAATTTTGATTTATTTTTGAAAAAAGGTTCTTGGTTTACCTCATAAGGAAAGAAATTGCGAGAAATAGTGCCGAAGTCAAGACGGGGAAATTGTGGATCAGCTGCATCTAGCTTTTGTCAGCTTGAACGAACTGAACTGTGTGTGTTTGCATTGTATTGCAGAACAATATTACTTGTAGCATTTTTAATGCTTGTGTTCTTTTGTGGCATCTAAAGATGGCCGAAGTGGATTATATCATCATAAATGGACATGGGGTGGATTTAAAAAACATTTCCGTTTGCATGATCTATTTTTAGCAACCTCTGCAAGATATGAACTGCCTAAGTCGCCTCTACACAACAGTATCCTTCCTCCTGTTTTGCAAAACTGTCAGTAAAATCTGGATCTACTCTGCCTGGAATGTCCTCCAAGGCAGGGAACTAAACCATTGAACATAAAAAAAATAACACAGCCCTGTGGATCATTATGCCAGCGAGGAGAGCTGCTTACCTACGCAGAGAGAAGGAGAAGCATCATAGAAAGAGAAAAGATAAACAGAGCAAACAGCTCTGAAGCTCTGCAGAGTCGCTGTGGCCTGGAAACAGAGAGGGAGAGACAGAGTACGCCAGGGAATCAGAGCGAGAGAGTGCGCTGCTGACTGGTGGGGAAGTATAAGTGAGGTCAAGGGAGGGAAGGGAGGAAGGCGGTCCTCTTTAGACTGAAGGGGGAGGAGCTGCCACTGACTTTGACACACACGTGTGAAAGCAACTGCTACTGGGAAAGAGTGTAAGGGACAGAGGGAGAAGGCCGGGCGAGAGAGGCTGACATGGACGTGAACGAAGGGAGGGAGAATGGGTGAACCACAGAGATTTTAAAGAAAAAAAGAGGAGACTCCTCAACCTGGGAGCACCTGCTACTGTTCTTCTGCTGGCTCACACTCAGCCGGCAGCTTTCACTTCTGGGTACTTGGAGGCAGCTTGTTGCCGGAAACGTCTCTCTATAATTATCTGACTTCAGTCTCGGACTCGACACGGTTTGCATCAAATGAAGGCCTGAATACAAAAGGAGAACAAACAGTACTCAGCCGGAGTATGTGGCCTGACTACAGGAATGAATGTCATCTCAATGCTCACCTGTACTCGCTCATGTGCTGTGCAGGTCAGTGTGTGTCTGTGTGTAAATATCCTTAGAGTAGCTGTGCCGTATTTGCAGTTGTTGTTTACATGCTGCCGCTGTGCAGAGCTGCTCCTGTCAACACGTGCTTCACTGTGTGTTTCAACAGTTCCTTAATTGTTCACACACTGGTGACAACACTTATGCTGAATGTGGTCTCTATTAATCATTGTTGGTGTCAGGGTACAGAGCAAGAAATCAGTGTGAGTGTTTGAGTCTTTTGTTTGGACAACATGTAAAGGGGTGTGTGTGTCTCCTGTGGATGAATGAGCCTCATTCTCAGACTGTCACTTAAACATCTCATCTCCTCTCAACTTCCAGTTTCGGTTATTATATTGTGACTATAATAATAATGATAATAATAATAATAATAATAATAATAATGCTCGTATGTGATGGATTAATAGCCTAATTACCACACCTAGAGGAATCTGATGAGCCAACACATTCATGTGTAGCATAGTATATTTGGGTGTTACCTAATAAACACTGGGCCAACAAGCTCAGCTAACCCGGCAGGTTTGGGAACCAGGCGTCTTGCAGTGGTGAAACTATTTTGTAAGAGTATGTTGAAACATGTGTTCTCTGCCTGGAGGCTTGCCCCTTATGCAGACACCAGTGTGTGTCTACAAATGTGACTGTGTGTGTGTTTGTCGACCTTGAGTTTTATCCAGTCGAGATATTTGACCCACTAATCCTAATTAGAATTTCCTCTCCGGAAATCATTTCTACTTTTGGAGCTTGAGAGTTGAAGGTGTCGAAGTTGTTTAGTGCAAGTCTGTGTGTGTTTGTGTAAGTCAGTGTGAGAGAGAGAGAGAGAGAGAGAGAGAATAAGATAACAAGATCTTACAAGGAGGAAGTGATACTGTCTCTCCACATGGCTTCTATCTGTCATAGCTTCACCATGGCAGCTGATAAACAACAGACAGGAAATGATGTATGAGCAGCCAGTGGTTTTCTGATTGGCCAGAGCTGATTCTGTTGAACACGCTGGAGGGAATATCCTATTCTACTGTGCTGGTCTTGATATGAGAATCAATTTTCTCTTGTTTATTTTACTGGTTCATACGTTAATGGGTTTTTTCAAACATTCACAAATAAGAAGTGATTTAATAAAGACTTGATATTTAAAACATGCTGGGAAGCTTATATTGAATCAGTGAAGTGGCGTAAGATGCAATATGGTGGCTCTTGAGAGCATGTTTCAGTATCTGTTCAGCAGGAAGTCCGATATTTAACAGAATGGAGGGAAGGGAAAAATAGAGTCTGTGTTTTGTCCCAGAGAAGAGGAAAAGAGGCTCCGTCACTGTGGAGGAACAAGAGGAGGAGGTGGTGGTGGTAGTGGTTGGAGGGTTGGGGAGAGATATCAGCGGAGTGGCTCAGCATCAGACTCTATTCTTAGCCTGCCTGCCTCACTCCTCTGGCCTGTGGTGGATACTGGCTGGAGATCCCTGGCTGGCTACAGATCGCACTTCAGTTACACACTGCAGATACACACACAGACCAGTAGAAAGGTTTGACCTTCACACAGACAGAGAAACTAAAAAGGAGGGAGCTCTGAGTAGAAACAGAAAATAATGAACCTTTTATCAAGCCAACAGAGGAGAAAAGGATCTTCACCATCACAACTTCAGTGTACTCAGGAAGAGATAATCCAAGTAACGCATATTGCCAAGACAGCTGACCCAGACTTAACAAGAAGTCAAGTTTGAAGGCGTACAGGTTCTTATCAACAGGACTTTGAGCTCAAAGAGCCTCTCCAGTGTTTGTTTTTCCATCAGATCCATGTGCTGCTTCATCTCTACTGAATATGATAAAAAACCTGAGACATCACACCGAAGATGATGTGTGTCTTAAGAAAAGTGTGTGTGTGTGTGTGTGTGTGTGTGTGTGTGTGTGTGAGAGCGAGAAACTAATTCCACATCCATACTGGATTTAGATTAATTAATTCTCCTCCTTTTTCTCTGTTTGTGTTTCCTCAGATGAGCGGGACAGGGTGCAGAAGAAAACCTTCACAAAATGGGTCAACAAGCATCTCATCAAGGTATGTGTCCCTGATCTGCTGTGTATTATTTTTATTAAATCCTAAAGGTTTGGTCTTCAAGTCAATCATATTTACTGTAGAAATTAATTTTTAAACTTTGTATTTGTTTCTTGTATAAACCGACATTAAAAACATGGCTTAAAGGATCTGCTATACCATAATATACCATATAAAACAGTGTAATGTCCTCCTGTTCTATAATCTGGCCTTCTCATAGAACACTGAAAGGTCTCAGTTTGTAAAGCGCTGGACTGTGTGATGAATCTACAGGGAGCAGAGTTAGAGCTTCTTCATGTCCTGCTAACCTGAATGGGATTAATTTTACTGCCTCCATAATCCAATGACCGTAATTTAAGAAATTTAAGGGAGTCAAGTGAGCAAGACAAGCAACATTAATCTTATACATCTCCCCATATTAGCATCAGTGTTTTTTGCAGAACATTAGCTCTACTGTGATGGTGTGTCATCATGCTGAAATGGTCTATATTTATATATACTAACACTCCCTGCTGGTCTGTTTGTTCTCCCTTCCTGCCTGAGCTGAGACTGTGTGGTGTCTCAGTCCTGTGTGTTGTGTGTTCTGGGGGCAGATTGCACTGTTGTATCGATGGATGAGCACCTGTCTGTGTCCTCCTGCCTACTTTTTTTGTTTATGACAGCGATGCCGGTGAAATTACTTTTTTTTTTTTTTTTTTTTTTTTTTTTTTTGTACTTCCGCCATGTTAAGCAGGAAAATCAAAGAGAATATACGGAGAATATACTCAGTGTTAGTCTTGAATGAGTGTTTCATAGTGGTGTGAATTTAGAGATGTGTGCTGGAATATAGATCTTAAATAATAGATTAATAGACCTCAAATATGATTGTTGCATTTGATGCCATCAATAAAGAGTAAGCTCTGACTCAGCAGCTGCTTAAAGCTGTGATAGCTGCTGTTTAAAACAACTAGATAATACAGGAACTGTACATCTTAACTACTACGTCAGGACATAACTAAAATACTGCATGCCGCACAGTTTTTTCCCCTGAAAACAATTAAACTAGAAGAGAAAAACAGATTTTTTAGACTCCAGCTCTCACAAACAGCTGCTGTAGCTTCCTACGTCTGTGCATGCTCTAATATCTGCATACGTATACACATACCATTACATCCATAAGGTATCCATGTACAGTATGTGTACCATTTGTCACCCACATTCAGGCAGTAAGGACTGTGAGGAGGGGAGAATGCTGGGAGTTTCTGTCACATGACTCAGGAATGAAATGTCTGTCTGACCTCATAATTCTGGAGCAACTGTTGTCACAGTGGCCAGTCTGTGGATGTAACTGTATATCAGCTGGCACTGCCCGAGCAGCCGCTGGCTGTAAATGTAGGTCAGAGATTGAGACGAGAGCAGCAGCAGGAGACATGGGAGGATTTTTTAGTGCTGGAAAATGAACTTCCACGCGTTTCTAATGGGAAGTGAGGGACTCACTGCCTTTTGTTGGTTAGGGGGGTTAACTAATGAACACAGTCACACAGACTGTCAGTTAGCAGAGGGGTGATCTTGAATTGTGTATATTAAAGTGAGTGCTGGCCTGAACTGTAGTAGTGAAATAGGTGGAGGGATGACAGATGGAGGGAAGGTGAGACACAGGACAGGTGAAAGCGTAGAGGACGTCTGTTGAAGGATGTGCTGCTGTTGGACTGTTAAAGAAGGAATATGACTGCTAAAGAAGTCGCGTTTCAAAAATGAATGTGTGCCAACACTGCACTTAAGTAGAATGTAGGGTGAGGTAAGTCAGTGTGTCCCACATCATCTATTGACTCTTAGCCAGCACTGTTGATTCTGCTAACCTTCGCCCTGTCAGCTGGGATTCAAGGCAAACACAGACAAAAAAAAAAAGCGGGACTGAGGTTCAGCAGGAGATGAAGAAAAAGAAAGATGCAATAGAAATAATCTCATGGGTCAAAGAAGATGAAAATATGAAGAGACAGGAGAGAGAAGGAGCCAAAGACAGACAGGTGATCTCTGCCCCCAGCTTCTTACTCTGTGACATTATCGCTCATTATTTCCGGTTTGCCTGGTGTGTATGTAAGCTCTGGTATGTTTTTGGCTGCTCAGGTGTGCAGGGTGTTAACAGGTATGTGTGTGTACAGTTCAAACAGGACCCAATGTCAACAGTGGCCTTCAAGTTACCTACTGCTGACATATTTTGTCCCAGCCGATTGTTGACACAGTGTGCACAAATACTGTACCTGCAGGATTCCAAGGCCAGAGGAGGCTAGCTCCGTTAGCCACACTGCAGCTCAGTGAGCTAACAAGATGTTTAACCAAATGCAACAATACAGGCCAAACAGCTGCAAACTCTACACAGAAACCAGACTTGGAGTTTTCCTGTCAGCACTTTCATAATCAACTTGTTTTAGGTTGTCAAGCACAGTTTGAGCTGCTTTCACTTACTCATGTGTGGCGAAAACATGTGAAGCTATTTGAACCGACGAAAGGTGTTACAGTTATTTCAGGTTCAGTCTGGACCAGATTTGTGTTCAGTGTATGAGAGCAGAGGTGTTACAGTCACCCAGGTGCTGTCAGTGTGCCTGCAGACCTTAACGTTACAGTCTGCTGAGTGCCGAAGGCATCTGACAGCTGCCGTCACTACGCATCAGACACAGCTGTGTGTGTGAAAAACATCCCACTGACACACACACACAAATATCCTGTTCACCCATTCATAGATTCAGGGTAGTGTTGAGAGATGTGTCCCAAGATTGAACTTTGTCAAATTGGATTTACTTTGAAATTGTTAGAATCACACACCAGTCACCTGCAGTCAGGAGGAAAAAATGTCCACTTTGACTCGACTCTTCTGATGCTGGTTTGATTGAGCAAAGGTGGAACCTAAAACAGTCTTTTGGAGGTATTCCAGATAAGAAAACACAGACATGATCATCATCGTTTGTTTGCAGAAATATATATTCAATCAGGACTTTCTATCCGTCCTAATATTACTGAGGGTTGTCCATATGTCGAAATGATTTAATTGAAATGGCTGAAAATTAAGACCTACACACATTTTGTGGTTGATTTCACATCCTGGTCATAAGTTGAGCTTCCAGTAAGCTGGTAATAAACACAAACTCATTGGGATCCAAGCACACACTCTGACACTGAGAAACAATCAGACAAAAGCAGCACCTCGTTTCCCGTCAGTGCTGGATTCAGCGTCTCTTCCTGTCATCTCATTAACACTTGTTCCATTGGCTCCCTCCAAAATCAGCTGATTTCAACCAACATAGAGAAATACAGGCGGGGGCTGAGAATGTGACACAGATGAGTGAGGAAGAGGAAAATAGACGATGAAAGTAAGAGAAGGGCTATTGAGGACAAGTGGAGGAATGTTGTTAGATTTGTAGCTGCAGTTCTAAGCCAAAGGTGTTTTTAGCTCTGTGCTGATCCTTAAGTTAGGCCTTCTGTCCCTCCTTTAAAGTTTTATAAAGAAATGTAAAGGTTTTATTTGAATCAATATTTTGACTGATTTTTGGCTTCTGTCAGCTCACTCTTGTGACTGTGTTGCCCTCTACTGTTGCAATGTTTAAGTGCAGTTTCTTGTCCTGAGGCCAGGACTGCAGCAGAACTTGATCTCTGCAGGTGCAGGGTGAGGCAGTAAGTTACTGTAATGCAGGTACAGATGTGTCGTTGGTTACTGTGGTGGCGCTGCATTATTGAAGCAACAGTTCTGAAGCACTTTAAGAAAGAATATTTGACCTTCATGTGTATCCCCACCTCGCTGTTGCTCTGCCCTGATGTGTTTGTTCTAGAAGACAAAAACATACAAAAAAGTGTGAATGTTAAAATAATGTGGTTGAATGTGTCTAAATGTATTTCTTACTTTTTCCCCTCCTTCGCTTCAGTTCCAATACTCACTAACTCGTCACAGTTCAACCAATCTATTATTCCCGCTCTGTTCAGGCTGAAATAGTCTGTGTGTAACTATGTGTGTCCCACTTTCAAACAAAACTTGCACTGATGCTGATCACATTATATCACACAGCTCATCCAGGCTGCTGAGTCAATGTAACCCCCAGTAACAAGCCAACCCCCTGCCTTCCTCGTTGTGCAGGGAATGTTATGGCAACAGCGATGAGAAGCCACAGCTGGTGGTTCACCTCTGTTGGCCTGGCAACCATTGTCACCAGCTGTATCGGCTGTGGGGCGTCAGCCTGGCAGATGTCAATAGTACTGGGTCAACAGACGGCTGATTGGACTATGGAATTAACTTTCTGTCTCTTTCTGTCTCTGCTCCTTCCCTTCTCTTCTCCTTCCTTCCTTCCCTTTCCTAACTCCTTTCTCAGGTGAGGAAGCACATCACAGACCTGTATGAGGACCTGAGGGATGGACACAACTTAATTTCCTTGCTGGAGGTCCTCTCTGGAGTTACCTTGGTATGGACTTGACACACAAACACACACGTGTGCACACACACACACAAAGGAGGATTTTCCATCTCATACTCCTCTGCTTTATCACACACCCTGTCGTCCCCACCTCAGTGCATCCTGATCATGTGAATGTTATAGACAGTCTTTAAAAATACTGTTGGAGTTTGCGAGGATGGCTGAAACCCAGAATCTAGAAAAGTTTTGACTTTCAGGTGACTTTCTTCATTTCCTCTTCCTCTATTTCTCTCTCCCATTTCCTCCCTTTGTTACCATAGCAACAGAAAAGCGGCCCTCCATCGAAAAGGGCATATGCCTTGCGTGCCCCCCCTCTCATCCTGCTCAGGGGGGAGGATGAGGAGGAGGAAGGAGCTCAGGGAGTATGTTCATATCAAACCCTCTCCTTCTCCCCACCGCTCACTCTTTCACCTCTGACCCCAGACCCTTCAGCTTCACCCCTCCCCACCCCCACAGGTGGAGCTGTGTGGGTGCATGAGAGTGCTGTGCCACTAATTGACCAACAAAACCATCAAGCAGTGCAGTGTTGCTGTGTGCTGTTGAATGCAGGCTATCATTTCTGTTGGGTGACACCATCATGACTTCTGTTCTGGTGGATTTCATCCTTCAGTTTCTTTAGTCGACCTGTTGATAAATAAATACAAACAACAAAAAAAATTGGACAACATTTTCTGAGAAGTCAGCATTTCAAAGATGTGGATGTGACAATGCTCTACTGCTACTTTGTTTTGTGCACAGTCAAAATAAAATTTTTCTTATAGAATTAAAACATGAAATGTAAAGTCACATATATCTGTGGTATATTAATGTAATAATAATAACAGTTATTTTCCATTAAAGTTGGAATAGTTCAGTGTAGATTTGTGTGTCAAATTTTCACATTGTGTGCCAAAAAAACAGCAGGTGTTGTGTTTGTGCACACACCAAAAAGACACATGCTCAAGACTTTCATGCATGTCATTTATTTATCTAGCACATTTAACAGCAACAGACCGAACAGAAGTGCTTCACAGGGAGAGATGAGTTACAATAAAATGAAAACACAAATCTAACTTTGGAGATATAAGTAGATTATAGTACAACACACACTGTCTCTCTCCTCTCCTCTCGTCTCCTCTCCTCTCAGGTGATGATGTGATGACTAATCCTCAGTGAACCTTTTCTTTACCAGCACGATGTGAATCCACATCTGCATCTTGCACTTTATTAGTTAGCTGCGTGTGTGTGTGTGTGTTACTTTCTCTGCTATCTAAAACTGTCTTTCACCTCAAACCTTAAGCTGGATGAATGTGTGATTGTTGAATAAAGAAGAGAAAAACCACAGTCTGATGTGAAGTTCGCATTTTCATGCTAAACCAGCATGTTGAGTCTGGTTTGCTTCAGTTTGGCATGTCTTTAACTGCTTCTGTTGAAGACAGCGCCCTCCAGAGGACAATTTCATGACCTCACTGCACTGTAGATTGAATTCAGCTTTATTTATGCACTCTGCTGCCTCCTGTATTTGTGTCACTAAAATCACTGAAGTGAAATATCTTTGTTGGCTCTTTGTAAATTTTTTTTCCTCTGTCTGTTCCAGCCCAGAGAAAAGGGGAGAATGAGATTTCATCGACTGCAGAATGTCCAAATAGCTCTGGACTTCCTCAAACAGAGACAGGTAGGCACACACAGACTTATCTCAAAAAGAAGGATTTATTTATTTAGTTATTTATTTTATATTAATCTTGTATGTTGTTCTTGAAGATCAGGGGAAATTAAGAAAATATCCTATATTAAGATGTATTTTACGCAGTAACCTGCACTCATTAATTCTATAGACTAAATATACCACACACTTAAAAGCTGTTCCTTAACTTTTGTTTGTGTGTTCAGGAACAGGAACTCTTACTTACTCTTTATCCATAACATGCAGAAATGAAGACTAGAAATGAAGGCTGTGTTTTTAAAATTACGATGACAAGAAGACAAAAATGTGACAACTTGAAGGCTCAAAATATTTAAATTTTTCTCCCATGTTTAACATTTTATTTAGAAGCCAAACCAAAAATGTATACATTTCATTTTTAGGTCAAACTTGTGAACATCAGAAACGATGACATCACCGATGGGAACCCCAAACTGACGTTAGGTCTGATCTGGACCATCATCCTTCACTTCCAGGTCTGTGCCCCTCATGTGCTGTGCTGTAGTGTCTGTTAGTGGTTAATTCACACACGCTCCTTGACTTCTGCACTGGAAAAACATCATGGGCAAATGAAGGTTTTTAGATCCAGTCCACATGTGATCATGCCTGTAACTGATCATGTAATAGTTGAGTTGTGGCCCACATCATTACTGCTGTAATGCAGCCAGGATTTTTTAATGGACTGAGAGGAAGACAAAGTGGTTTAAATGTGGATTTTATTTCTGTTTAGTCCAGTTTCTTGGCGTCTCACAGTCATTATATCTGCCAGGATGTGTGCTGGCAAACCAGTGTGTGTATGTTTGTCCTTATTATTCTCTGGAATCTCAGAGCACAATGAATTCTGGTATTCGAAGTGTTTCCTGCCAGTATGATGGTTTAACTATGTTCTCCAGTGCTTCAGTCTGTGCAGTGAGGGTGCAGAGACATCTGCTCTTACAGAGAACAGCCACACGTATTACTGTGAAGAATGCGCTGTGATAGAATGATGTTTAGTTGACTCTTCGGGCCACAGCAGGCAGGAACCTCACTGTCCACTCACCTGCTCCCTGTGAACTCAGTTTGCCACATCAACTGTAAACGTGTTAACATGTTAATATTTTGTAAGCATCTTGCCTTGCCACCTCTAAGTGAGTAAAAGAGAAATGAATTTGTTCTTGACAAGGTGTTTCTACAATAAAAGTCAGAAGAAACAGACAGAAAAACAAGCCCTAGACTTATAAGTTGTAAAAATCAGAATTTATCGAACTGAGGAATAAATATTGTCTAAGAGCTGTTTGTTTAGTCGAGATGCTCACTCATCCGAGCTGTTTTTCTCTGGTTGCTGATTGGGAATAATTTCCACCAAATGTCCTTGAGTGACTGTAGCCTGCAGATACGGTTGTTCTCTGTTAAATCATTACAGTGGGACTTCCATTACAGCTGGATCCTAGTCATACATATCGGCTTGAAAATGAATGTGACAGCTCTTGACATTGAAAGAAAGTCATTTCTGTCTCAATGTTGCAGCTTGATTTTAGACAGGGTTGGTAAATACTTGTAGCTGCTGCATATGACCATTAGACTGTGTACTGATGTGACCCGGCAAGGTGACACTGCCAGCCGGTTGCCATGGAAACAGCAGCGCACGACACCCAGGCGATCGTTTCAGTCGGCATGACTCAGCAAACGTGGTTTTACAGAGATAAAGCCATAGAGGAGGACTAGCTCGGGGATGATAGACAGAACGGGGGCTGAAACAGGCTGCAAGGAGGAAAGAAAGCATGAAGACTATATGAAAAAGAAAAAATAAGAGAGAAGGGATTGTCTCGCTGAATTTCAGGAGTTCACTGGGTGCAGCAGATGATGACAGTTTCACATTAGCGCTGCAGTGAGAAACTCCATCACACTGAGCTCGTTGTCCCTGCAGCATGCCAGTGGTTACATGAACATTCCTCTAAATCCAGATTGGTGGATCAGCAACGCTAGCCACATATAACGTTACTCATCCTCACTGTGTCATCACACTGCAAAAACATTCATGGAATTACAGGAGTGACACTGTATACCTCAGTACAGGAACGTCCTACACTTACTTTTAAAGTGAAAAAAGAGATTTCACTGAAGTATTTAGAGTATTAGTCAAACAGATCTGGTCAGATCCTTCTTACTTTTATGTTGGATGCCTTTTCTTGGACTTACAGGTCATTGTTGTACTATTTGTTGTTTGCAATGTGTTGAAGCAGAAAAACTTAAAACATGAGTGGTGTTGTTATTTTTGTGTAACTGGCCCAGTCGGCATGACACAAATATACACTGTTGGCCTGGATCAGTGGAAATCTATAATTTCCACATTACTCCCAGTGGCAGCTGTGGTCTGATGACCATGATGAAGATGAAGAACTAATTTCTGGAAACAAGCCTCCAGGTCTCTGTGATCAGGCTGTGGATGTGCAAATGAGCAGTTCGGAGCAGCCGATAAATATAGAAACTCTCACTGAGCCATCCTTTTTCATTTGGGTCATAACTGTTGTTAGTCATCAGCACATCAGCACATCAGGTGGCACCTCTGTGTTAGCTCACTCTGTCAGCTGATTCACACAACACACTCCCTCAGACAGTGTGCTGAAGCCAAACAGCTCAGAACTGTCTTCATCACATCTGCTCCATATCTGTGCTTCAAGTATCTGCAAATACCAAACAGAAGCTGATCAGCTAAAATTAGTTTCACAAAATACAATTGAACACCTGGTTGTAGTTTGTCAGCCAAACCACTAGATGTCAGCAGTTATCTCAGTATTAGATGACATGGGCTTTTAGTGGACCCTCCTCCTGCTGCACTGTGTCTGCCTGTGATTGGATAAACTGGCTGTGTGTCATAGCTAACCCCTAGTGAGTTAATTTATGGGCTGGAGAAGAAACTGTTGACAGAATCCGCAGGTAGATGCAAAAGCAGACCTCAGATTAAACTGTAGAGCCCATCTGAAACAAAAACCACATGGTGAAGAACATGAAGGTTTATAAGCAGTCTCAGGGCTCCACAGTTGAGCTCTGTTATATCCTTGCCGTACTTAGATACACTACTTTGATGCCATGCCTAAAGCTTTGAGTAAATTACCTTCAGACCTTGAATGGCAGTAATGGAGCCAACAACAACTTTAAAAGTACTTACAAGAATACCAAGTAGATGGCCAGTGTTTAGTTTGGGTTCTTTTGAAAAAAATCTTGATTGAGGACCAACTTTGTCTCCTTAACCTCCGAGGGCCATTTTCAGCAAAACACGGCCACAGTTTGTCCAAAGCTTTCCCAGCAACACAAACTATGTGGAATGACTTTATTTTCAGCCCGTAACAACCACTTCTCTGATCTTGTTTTGGTTACAAGTTTAAAGTCTCTGTTCGTGATTTCGTTCATTTTAGTTCAAAAACATACCGTCATGTGTTTTTGGCTGTTTATTACTCTGATACAGCAGTGCAGATCTCAACAACATAGTGGATTTTTCATGACATGAATTATATTTAACAATGATCTGCAGTAGTGAGTATTCCCCCCCCCACCTTTAAAATCAGCTCTGAGACTTAAGACTTGTTCCTCATTTTAAAGCCTGAGTGCCAGTTTGAAATATACAGATCATGAGCGATGCTTCAGTGAAACATAGCCCTAAAGAGCTGCTAGATATGTGTTCAAAGGCACTTTTAATAGCCCAGCATGCAACGTTTCTGTCTGGTGAAAAGCTAACAGTGGGTTCAGACGAAGGTTGCCATCTGATTGCCACAGCCCATGTTTTCATGTAGTCACGGTGAAGGGATGAAAGCCTTGGGGACTTGATTAGTGCTGTTCTCCCATTGGTTCCTGCCTTTTCCATGAACCGTGTGTTTGAGTGTGTGGCTCTTATGCTTTCTGTGCTTTCGGTTAATGAGAGAAGATGGATTACTGCGGCTTTCACCAGTTCAGACCGCTGCTGCCTGTTAGTGGTCTCCATCCGCTGCTGTCTTGGAAAACAGTTGCCATACGTTTGTCACTGTGCATATGCAAAGTGGTCCGGTCCTCCTCTCCAGCAGTGCATGGTAGACTGCACCGTCACATGTATGAGTGATCTTCGCCAATTTCTGTGGAGGTGGGTGGAAGCATATACAGGCTTTAAGACTGTTCAGTGTTCATTGGTGTAGGGGGAGGGTTAAATATCAGATGAGGGCTATTTGATGTTGAGCTCCAATCACAATCTTTGCTGGTATATGCAGATCACATTAAGGGATATAAATGAATAAATGCTTCCTGGTTTGATCTCCAACAACAAGTGATATTAAAAGCTTAGCTACCTTTGCAAAGAAAACTTTTTTTAATTCTATTCCTGTTTCAGCTCTTTATGCTTTCACAACCTCCATTCAGTTCCTCTTGTTTTTCTTCTGTTCTTTTCAACTTTCTCTTAATTCCCTCAGATGTCTTCATCTCTCCTTCTTTCTCCTGGTGGCTTTGCTTTTCACCTCACATCCAAGGGTGAGATGGACTGAAACACATTTAATTGTTCCCCTTATTTAAGTTACAGAGATGAACAGACTGATTTAGACCTGAAGCTGCTTTTTTCTGTCCCTGTTGCAGCCTGTCATTCAGGGAAGATTTTGGGTCAAGTGTGTGTGTATGTGTGTGTTTGTGGCATAGATGGCTGCTCGCTAACAGCCAAGAGAGAGAGCTAGAGAGAGCTAGAGAGAAAGAGAGAGAGTAATGAGGAAGTGGATAGGAGGAGAAGGAGAGCCAAGGAGGGGAGGGGTGGATTGTGAGAGTGAGAGATCGAGCAGAAGAGAGTGTAAAGCTGCAGCAGGCGGGAGATAAAAGCTATTCTCCCTCTGTCTCTCTCTGCCGGCGTCTGCGAGCCAGGGATAAAACAGAGGAGCGAACGCAGCCGAAGGAGAGACAAATCCAGGCCGCCTGCTGTCACTACAGCTCCCGGCTTCTCCTGATCAGCAGGCCTCGCACCATAAATGCACAGCAGGACAAGACACACTCGTGGACACGTATGCAAAAAGGCTCACACAGCTGACCAGGGGACCGCCCAACCTTGCAGGCACAAACACACACTCATACTCTCTGCTGGACAGCCACACACTTGCTGTTTCTGCAGCCTGCACCGTATCAATTGGATCATTGGCCATTCTTGTCTCACAGAGCCTCAGTCTCGTTTTCATGCCGGAGACGCCCTGCGTTCTTGTTTCTGCTCCTTCCATGTCTTTGTCGTTTAAGGGGACTTAGACTGCGGATCCTCTCATTCTAACCTCTGCTGCTGTTTTGCGTGGAGTTCGGGACTGCCTTTCGCTGGACAATCCCTTTGGCTCTCTTCCAGGCACACGTCTCTCCGTGAAGTAGGTTTGCTGCTTGAACAGCCTCTTGACGAGACCTTAACTAAGCCAACTGTGGACCAGTCTCTTGTTTAGATTCCAGCTCCAGGTCCTATCCCAGTTGCCTTTTCCTAATTGGACTCAGGGGGTGTGAGGAGCTATTAAGAGACAAAAAGGCACCAGAGAAGAGAAAAGCAGTCTTAGCCTTTCCCCCAACTTGCTTTTTTTTTTTTTTTGCCTCGGTAGAGGACGTGGTCTAAAAACCCCCCCACCTCCTGCAAACCTCGGATTTTGCGAGGCTGTTGCACCGTCGCACTGCACCACCTGATGAAGGGGAAGCTTATCTGAGTAAGTGGCAGACTGACAGCAGGACATGGGAGGTTTATGATTGGACAGTACTGGAACACAATCTGGTCCTCTGGGAGTCTGACATTAAGGTTGGTCGGAGGAATCTTCACACTGGTACCCAGGGAAGAGGCATGTGATGTGAAAGTGTCTGGGGAGCTTAAGGTGGAGTCTCGCTGCATTTTTCTGTCTCCAGATTTAGACCGGCACCCTACTGAGGCACACAGCCTCATTTTTCTGGACTACAATGACTTGATTCCACAGGTATCTCGCTGCCCAGGATGATCATTGTGAAGACTGCATCTGTCCCTTCAATCTCATCAATGGGAAAAATTAACGCTGGTGATTTCGGCCTTCAACATATTGATAACATCAGTATGTTGAGTTCTCCAAGACAAAGATTGCACACATGCTGTAAGGTTTGAAACATCACATGAGACTCCAACTCAGTGAGCAGCATAACTCATAGGAGGATGATAAGGGGATGCATTGGTTTGGGAAGCCGATGCTCAGATTGAGTATTTAACAAGCTGTCAGAATATTGGCTGAATCTCCAAGCAGCCTGTGGCAGCAATGGCTGACTGAACACTATCTCTCACCCACAACCAATCTGGTCACTGTGCTGCCTCGGCAGAATGAGACATCGAGCTCAGCGTCACTACGAGGGATATCGACAGCATCATCATTAGTACAACTTCCACTACGAGTACTGTGACAGATAAGATTCCTACTGATATCTGTCGTGGGCCTGAGCTTACTTCTCTCCTCTTGCACTGCAATAATATTACCACAGCAGGAGAGAGCCATCTTTAATGCATGAGCTCGGATAGTTGCCATGACTGAGTGTGGATAGAGCCCCTGGAATTACACCAGCACCTGGAGCCGACTGCACTTTCTCGTGGATTATCAAGGGTGGGAAATGGAATCTGAATGTAGTTGTGTTGGCCGACATGTTTTTCTCTTGTCACTGAAGGACACTGAAGGATTTTCTCTTGATACTTGAAGGATTATAATATCAAATCAGGAAATGAGATGAGACTGGCGCTGTTTTTAGCACATCCTCATATCCTGCAGTACAAACAGCCTCAGACTTTAATACTCTGTTCCCAGGTCACACACCGCCACATGCAGCGTCTGTGAAGCTGATAACACATCACGGAGGGCTTGAATAGCTTTGAACTGCATCGCATGTTTCTCTCTCCCACACTCATCACCCTGCCTTACACCAGGTAACAGTTCACCTGCCAACAGCCCGCCAACAGCCTGGGTCAGACTCCTGACCTTAACTATATTTATTTGCCTCCCTGATGCAGCTCTGGTGACAAAACTGTGTCCTTCTGTCCTTGACTGCGACCAAAGTCTTCTGGGATACAGAAAACAGACCAAGTAAACGAGCCAGCTGCCTGCTTGAAGACATAAACTGCACACAGCTGCATGCCTGAGGAAAACACTGCCCTCCCTTTTCTTCAGTGACAGGCATCTTTCTGTTTACCAGGTTGGATTTAAGCTCGTGCTGTGGGAAATGCAGCCAAATCTGCTCATCCTAACTTCATATTACTCAGAGCTGTCAGACTGATGAGGGAGCTGTCAGCTGCTGGTCAGTCTACTTAAACATTTCCTGTCTTTTTTTGATGGCTAGGATTTTCAAGCAACTGGAACCAGTCATTTCTCCTCTACCATGGATTAACTGCCTGTGTTTGCTGTAGTTTTCTGTTTTATCCGCTGTTCTCTGTCAACATCAAAGACATGGGAAACTCCATGGGTTGTGTCAGGCCTCCTCGGGAGGGGGAACTCGGTGGAGTCCCCCCACTTTCACCAAAGAAGCGTCTGCGTTTCAGACGCAAGCACAAGGGAAAGAAATTCAGGAAAGGAGAAGCAGAAAAGGAGGACTATGAGCAACAAAGAGACCATGAGGCAGGTGAAGGAGAGGAAGACGACGAAGACGAGGAGGAAAAACACACACTCATAGGAACAGTAGATTTTAGCAACATAGCTAGGACTCTAACAACAGTGCCTGTCACCCAGTTGACTCAATCCGAAACCAATCTGCACAGCAATACTCTTTCCCCCAGCTCTGCAAGCGCCAATTTAGGGGTGCTGTTGGGCAATAGACTACTTGAAGTGTCTCCGAATCCCAGCCCAGCCTGGAGGGGGATCTTCTGCCTTCCAGGGGAAGAAGATAGCGTCAGCGCAATCATAGATGTCTCCAGCATCCCAAGCCAAACCACCACCACCACCCCAGTCAATGCAGCCACAGCCATGGGCAGCACCACTCCAGGGGGAGGGAGGGTCTGTCGTGTCAGGGAAAAAGTCCAAGGGGTCTTGGAGAAACCTTGGATACTCCGACAGAAGAAGGAGAAGAAAGACAAAGGGAGACAAGAGAAAGAAGATAAGGGGGGTATCGTGGTAAAGGGAGGATCAGAAGGGACATTAGTGGGGGTGCAGGTGCCATCAGAGAGGGAGCGCAAAGGTGTGGTCCATATCCGAGAGGTGGATGGTAAACTGTGCGTGGTGAGGACAATGTACCCCAGTGATTTTGGCTCCCCATCCTGGAAGGGTGAAAGTGACAGTGAGGTGGAAGTACGCCAAGAGCCCCCTGCCCCATCTCCTGTCACAGGAAATATTCTGAAAGTCCTGCTGTCTGAGGAGGACAGGAGTAGAGGCAAAATGTTTGTGGGTGAAACCCCTTTATCCTCCAGTGACCTACAGATTCAGGAGACTATGGCTGTCAAAGGATTCAGGTTGGACTCTCCAGCTCGAACACAAGAAAGGTTGTCCCTCCTGGAGTCTGGCTATGCCAGCGACCTGCCGCTGACCTCTCCAGAAACCGCAGGCACCACTCCCAGTCAGACGGACTGGGGAGGAATGACCAGTAGCTCCTCAGAGAGACTGGACTCCATGATGGAGAGCCCTCTGCAGCAACAGGCAGCTGGGCAATACCTGCCACAGGTTTGTGTCCTGTCCTACTGCCATCTAATCCTTTACCCAGCTGTTGGCTTTGGACTTGATCATTACTGACAATCTAAGCATTAAATATATGTGTCATAAAATTTTCATCAGGTAAAAGTGGAGTATGGAGGTGATAATGTCCCTGGATTGTTGTGCTTCACACTGAGCATTAGAGACATTAAAATTGTAAGGGCGGGGCTCTCTGGATCCAAAGCAGTGGTGTATAGTACGAGCATTCAATGCTCTTGATTTGAATGGGAGTGAGTTTTTGAAGGGTCCCTTTGTTGTTATTTGTGCACCATGTTTGTGGTTGTGAAAGGTTATATATGTGTTGTTATCAGCTGAAGAAATGCACTGTGCCTCTCTCCTTTCTTTCCGCCTCTGTCGCTAGAGGCTAATCAACACAGCCCAGACTGTCTGTATGTCCCCCTTTACCAGTATCCTCCTCCCCTCCCCTCCCTCCCTCCCTCCTTTCCTCCCTCCGTCCTTTCCTCCCTCCTTCCCTCCCTCCTTCCCTCTTGTTATTTTCCTCACACCACACATGCTTGCTCACTACAGACGTCTGTTACAGTGTGAGAGACAGACAGAAGGAGTGTTTGTGTGTGTGAGAGAGAAGGGTCATTGCTTCAAATGACAGGTTTCCTTCTTGGTGCAAACTATAGCATGTCATTTCCCATGTGTGTCAGCCTAGCTTTGGTGGTTTTGGCCTGGGGAAGGTTTGGGGTATTTAGGGATAACAGAAGGGTGAGATGGGCTCATTTGGCACTATTGGCACTATACTCCGATTGAATGACACTTAAGTCTTTTGGTTTTGTTTTTATTTTGCTGATACATTTATTCAGCTGCCTGAGCTGAATATAAATCGACGAATGAAGTTTTAATACATGTAAACAGTTGCTGATTAAAAAAATCATATTTTTCCTCGTATCTTATTTTTTTAACTTCAGAGTTCAGACTCTTAAAATGTGGCCCAGTCGTAAGTGGACTTTGCCATGATAAAACAGGCTTTGGTTTACTTGCTGGCCTTAAAATTTCTGTAAGTAACTTTGTTCTGCTTTTCTGTATGTCAACCTGCAACTATTAACCCAGGGAGAAACCCATTAGCACTACATCAGAGAAACCAACTGACTCTGTTCCCCCTTCTACAGTAAAATGGTGCGTTTTGACTGAAGTGGCTCTCACTGAAAGTTAATGACCACAACATGTTGCAAAGCTTACACACACACATACTTGTCCATATAGATGTACAGCAGCCAGCCCTGAGGATGACGTTCATTCTGCATCTTTGTGCTTGATATTTTTGTGCTAACTTGCAGCTGTTCAGCTCCTGCTGTATTATAACAGAGCATCAAGGCATTTATCAGCTGCTCTCTGTTTGCCTATTTCTCCTCAATATTATATACTAATGCTGAGTCATGAGGAAGACACATCTATGGATACTATAGATTGCAGCTTCTCAAAGATTCCTGGATTAGAGGGATGTTTTCTACGCACCAATAATCAATACCGCTGTATTGTTTGTGCCCTTGTGTCACAGGGTGTGCGTTTGTGTCAGGATGTCTTTGTGATCAGTGTAAAGTGCAGCTGTCCTTTGTGTGCTGGTGTATGTGTTTCCCTTCTCTGCATAAAAAGGGATTTGAGATGTGCATTCATCAGTGAGACGGCTGCTTTGTCCAACCTCGAGGGAATTCTTACTACATAGTAAATCCTCCACTCAAATTTTTCCATATGCCCATCCTACTGTGTCTGAAGCTATCAGCTATCCATCCATCATCTGTCTATCTGTTCTTCATCCACCCGTCCATCTTTTTCTGAGACCCATTTTATTTAAGTGCCAATGGAACTACCTTTTATCTTCTCTTCCTGTCCACGCTCCAGTCCCCCCTTCAGTGTTGTCTCCTCCCTCTATCCCTCGTTCTCCTTCCTCTCCATGCAAACTTCAAAGAGGCCATGTTTTTGAAAAAGGGCTGGTCGAGACCCCCAGGGAGCTGCTAGTGGATCATGGATGTTTGTGACTGGATCATGGCTGCACTGAATGTGCAATGCTACCTTCTCCCTCACTGGTGTTAGTTTGGAGTCACACATGCACATACTTGCACATTATGCATGAATATATATGTAAGTTTTAAAACCAGCACTTTAAGCATGCACCTGCACACAGTGTAGTGAGAGATATATATATAGTAACAGCAGGCCACACACAGCCTGTTGTAGGGTATATATACCTGTATGTCATGTGACCACGGCTGTAGTCTAGTTTTGTGTGTACAGCCTGTATTTACTGTAAACTGTACTTTGGCTGCAAATTAGTATTTATCATGTGCATCATGTCCATGGTGGAGGAAGACAGAGTTCACTAAAGATATGAATAAACAATTTCACAGGGCAGAGTTAAGTAGATTCAGATGCACCTGACAGATATTTGTTTTCACTCGCTCTAAAGCTAAAAGTTGGAACAAAAGAGGAGTTCAGCTAATTAAACTGTTGTTTTTACTTTGGTTTAACCAGCAGGTTAATTATGCAAATCAGCTCACAATATGCTTTAATGACTGTACAGATTCTTAGTTCACAATGCCTACACTAGTTTGTAAGATAGATGTGTTTCCAGCAAGAGAATAGTATTGAGCTAAATTGCACTTTATGCTGCAGGAGGGTGGTGTTTGGAGGAGGCCCCTGACATGATATGCAGAGTTGAGCCATAAGCTGCTTTTTCGGGATCCATAAATAAAAATATTCTGCAAAGTGGGCTGTTGCATGGGACATGGGGGGGTTCTGTCCGCTTGTCGGAGGGAAAACTGACCAAAAGAATTTTCCATTTGATTTTCAGTAAGTAATTTGGAGGGTAATACAAATCCAGTCAAGCAAAAACTGCCAAATATGAATTTGGAACAAAGGAATGGGATTTGGAATAAGCCAAAAGTTTTTGTTCAAATCAAAGATCAATAAACACAAGAATATGTCACATGTAGATGGAGCAGTGATGAAGAACAGAGATTTTAATCATAGCAATGTACCAAGATTATGCAGTGTGGTCACGTTATAACAAGCTTCATTTGCTGAGGTGGAATGCCAAATTCACTAAAACCTCCTCAAACTAGTGCATGCTGTGCTTAGAACATTTCATTAAAGCCCTTTACAAATTAGGAATAAACAAATAGCACACATGCACAATAGTTAGGGGTGGATGAAAAACTATTGTAGTGGGAGTGCACACGGTGCTTTATCAGTATTCAGATGGAGGATTAGAAGCTCTGTATTTCTCTGCAAGGGAGGTTGCAGATGCAGAGTTCTGCAGGGAAACACACCAGGACTCACCATTCAGTTCACGCACTGTCATGTGTCTTCGTGTGCTGTTTGTTAGTTGTAGTCGTGTGTTTTTTGCAGTAGAATCTGTGCCTGGAGTTACTGTAATCAAATCAAGAGTGTGACATCATACTGTTATGTCGTACTGCAGAGTGTGTCTATGTGAGCATTTGTCTTTTTCGGTCTTGTGTTTCTGCAGTTATGTGAAGGTTTATGTCTTCTTTTAATTAAGAACCCATAAGACTTGGTGGTTTATGCAGTTTGCTGTTGGAAGCCTTGTACATCTACCTTTCTTCCCCCTCCTCGTCTTTTTGGCTGTTGCTGCAGTCTCCTGGCACACGCCGGACTTTCAGCAGGGAGAGAGACAGACAGAGAGAAACATGTCAGGGAAGGAGGGAGGGAAGGAGGGATGACAGAAGAATACTGATGACAATAGCAGCAGCCAAGCACTGAGAGTTACTGCATAAACATCACTCTCCCTTCGCACTGTGCAAAGTTGGACCTAAACAGAGCAAATTTAGAGGCAGGGGGACGTGAATGGAAACCAGCCAAAGTGGTGTTGTTGCTCAGTGGGCAGAATTCGTAGATAAAAAAGGTGTCGCTCTCCATGGAAGTCTGATTTACCCCTCAGACTCACCCCGAAGTAAACATGCATGAGTGCAAACCCCAACCCCAGAGGCATCTGTTTTAGTTGTGTTGGCTGCAGGTAACATCTGCTTGTGAGGTAAAATAAGCTAAACCGCTATGAAGATTACACAAAAGTTATCAAGACGAACATTTTACCTGACATGCTTTGAACAAATCTGCTGCCTAAAAACACAATTTAAAAAAAAAAAAGAAGTTGCTCCTAAAATTGAAATAATTATGCTGCAACATCTTATTTTGATAAGATTTGATAATTTTTGAGGCCCTCTCTGGGGGCAGGTGTACCCGGAGTGCCGAGGGATCCTGAACGTCTGATCTACTCTGTGCTGTGAAACACAGGGGCGATATAATGAAGTGAATGTAGAAGAGGAGCAGGATGGCACTGCTGAGCAGATTGATCAGCAGCTGAAGCAGAACAGATGAAAGAACTTGAAAAAGTGAGGAGACAGATCGAGGTTGGAGAGCGGGAGAGTCACAAGACGAAGGCGAGATGAAGGAGACGAGGCAAAGCTTTGGAGGGGGTACAAGCTAATGAGCAGGCTAGACGGTTGATGATGGAGTGAGGAAATAAGAAATAAGAAAAAGCTGGAAAAGGGCTCATTGATTTTAAAAATGTATTCACAAGCTTAATGGTTTGTTGATGATCAGAAACACTGAGGGCTGAGTGAGTTTCTCATGCAGATACACAGCAGTTGGATATTTCTGCCGTATCATTGTGGTTATGTCTTTGTGTTTGTGTAGTTGGATAATGTCTGCTGGAGTGTGAATGCATGAAGACAGATTATACATCTGAATAATTCCTATGTTTTTGTGTGAATCCATTGTGGTTGAACTGGTGAATCCCCAGTTTTAATCCCAGTAGTAACCCACATTCTCCCTCTGTTCCCTCCAGATCTCAGAGATCTATGTGAGCGGCGAGTCAGGCGACCTCACTGCCAAAGAGAAGCTGCTATTATGGAGCCAGCAGGCGACAGAAGGTTACCCTGGCCTCCGCTGTGTCAACTTCACCTCATCCTGGAGCGATGGACGCATGTTCAACGCTCTGCTGCACAGATACAGGTACAAATCTTTTTTAGTATTTAGTTGGATTTAAGTCTGAAATCACAGGAGCTACTAGAAACGATTAAAATGTACGGAGTTCAATAGCAATCAGTTATTTTTAGCTTGAAATGGTTCAAATCTATCAATACTGAAACAGATGTAGCCTCAAGAAGATGGCCTATTTCAGCAAAATATTGACTTTAGGGAGTTTAATTCTTGTGAAAAAGCTGATATCAGTGCTAATGAGCAAATAATTCCACCGATGAAAGCACTGATATGTGTAGAACACATACTGCAGAAATAAGCATTTTTAATAGAGCCATACCTACATGAAGCAGACTAACGCTTCCCCGCCGTGTGTGTGTGTGTGTGTGTGTGTGTGTGTTTGTTTGTGTGTGTGTTTCCAGGCCAGACCTGATCGACATGGAGGTGGTGTCACGGCAGAGCAACCGTGACAACCTTGAACAAGCCTTTGAAATTGCTGAGTCGTTAGGGGTGACCAGACTGTTGGACGCTGAGGGTGAGACTTTAAATCTGAATGAACAAACTGACCGACAGACTGACTGTCTGCCTCTTCAGGCTCAAACTTAGGCGGATTCTTTGAGAGTCACCGTTTAATTACATTTACCATCTTAACAAATGAGATTCTAATGATATTCTGTCCTCGACTATTTAACAACAGCACAAATATTTGTCATGATTTATATCTTGTTTGTTTCTAGCTTGCCAACGTGGAAACATGCCAATAAGCCCAATTGACTGACTACTAAACACTGTTATGTTGAAAACTATCTTTAAAAGTGTGTTTTGAATTTCAGATTTTATTTCAGATTATTCATTTTGCATTTTTGTCTTGCTTCTGTTATTTGTCTAATTTGAGGAAATGTCATCCCTTGAACTTTAATAACTTTTGCTTATAGCACAGAAGTACAGGAGCAGATGTTTTAGTGTCTTAACAATTTATTGTTACACTTAGTGACATTTTATCTGTTAAAATAGGTTCAATGCAGGTGAAAAGGTGATTTGGAAACTTGAAAACTCAAATGTCAGCACTCCAATCTTTCTGCATGTTTTTTTTTTTTTTTTGGTCTAATTTTCATTATTTCTCTTTGTCCTCAGATGTCGATGTTCCATCTCCAGATGAGAAATCAGTCATCACCTACGTCTCCTCCATCTATGATGCCTTCCCTAAGATCCCTGAGGGAGGAGAGGGCATCGCTGCACATGTATGTCAAACTGCACCTCTTTTACTCTGCAACCAAATATAACTTTGAGCTCATTACAGCCGGATGCTGCTCTGGTTTTAAAGGCATTTCTTTGTCTTATGAATGAGGTTTCTTTTTTGCATTGCTGTATTTACACTTCAGTCAATCGTGTCAGTTTCAGGTTGATTCTTAGCGTTGATGCAGTTTTCAGTCTTACTAACTTTTAACTTTTTAACATACGCTGTTGATTTTTTCTTTGTACTCTCAAAGAAAATGTTTTTTTTATTTTGTTTATTTGTCAGATTCCTGGGTAATGACTCGGAACTTCCAAATGACAAAACAATTGTGTTGCAGTCATTTGTTCTAAATTACATTCTGTTGCCAGCCACTTTATGAATGTGTGACGTGTCCTCACACTTCTATCTCTGTCTGTCCCTCCTCCTCTTCTCCATCATCAGGAGGTGGACCAACGCTGGTCAGAGTATCAGTCCAGGTTCTCCTCTCTGCTCCAGTGGAGCCGCCAGCATAGGGCCCTCATGGCCAACAAAAATTTCCCACAAAACCCTGTGGAACTCAAGGTGAGCGGCCAATTTGCTGTTCTGGTAATGGAGGCACTGCTAAATTCAGTTTTTATTTTCTTTTTGAGCCAAGTTAGGTAGAGATATATTTATTTATTCATACTATGCAGTTTCTCATTTTATTGGTGATAAAACATTTTGTTGACTTGAGCACAGAGAGCGAAAAAGACAGAACTGATAGGAAAGACTTTCTGTAGGGAGCTGAACGGATCAATTGCAAAAACAGCCGGATTGTATTATGAAACATTGTAAAAATTTCCTCTGTAGAGACACAGTGGATGTATTATCTTTGGTGCTGTAATTCAAATACCTGCACATTGCTTGAGTACAAACAATTTCTCCAAACACCTATTGTCCCATCAAAATGCAGCCAGAACAAAAGGGAGCTGAAAAGCAGCTTGAGGTGACTTTAGAGAAACTTGCTAATGACCCCCCAGAGAAAAAGGCCGTCATTACTAAGCTTTTATGGCTGATAACAGGTTGTGACTTTGTGTTTGACCTTAAACAAAGCTTTGGTGAAAGCCAACCACAAAACACTCATCAGCAACTTCTGTCTCTCTCCTCCTGCAGGCACTTTACAATGAGTACGTCCATTTCAAAGAGACAGAGATCCCTGCAAAGGAGATCGAGAAAGGTCACATTGAACACCTCTACAAACTGCTGGAGGTAAGAATGAATGGAGGGAGGAAGAGAAGAGCACGAGTGAGGCGAAAAGGAAACAAAGTGTGGAGATGGAGGCAAAGGTGACCAACGTTTGGCACCACGTGAAGGGCTCATTTTGCATCATGGGGCCCAGCTCAGGGGGATTATATGAATTATGAGAGAGAGAGAGAGAGAGTTTCATTGTCTGTGTTTGTCTCTGAGGCGAAGTCACTTCCACTGGTGTGCTGTTATCAATGCAGCAGATTGTTTGAATGAACACAGACTCATGATAACTGAAAAAAGTTCCCTCTTTATTCTCACTCAGCTGATGATACCAGAGCCTTTGTCTGTGGTGTGACTTATGATTGCTCAAATTTGGCTCTGATGTAATCCAGTCTTTCAACGATTATTAAAAATGTTCGTGGCGTGTGCCCATCCACTAAAACATGATGGGAAAGGTACATTTATGTTCTGTATGTTCATGGTCAGGTATGGATAGAGTTTGGTCGTATTAAGCTTCCTCAGGGCCTCCATCCCAATGACCTGGAGGAGGAGTGGGGCAAACTCATCCTGGAGATGCTGGAGAGAGAGAAGGCCCTACGGCCAGCTGTGGAGAGGTACACACACACACACACACACACACACACAGGCTTCAGCTGACTACTTTCAGCAGGATGCATCTAATTACACAAAAATCACTAATCCAACTTCTTGCATGTGAATTTCTAAGACATGCCTGTTTAACCCCTGTGTGTTTCTGTGTGTGTATTTTCAGGCTAGAGCTGCTGCTTCAGAGAGCCAACAAGATCCAGAACATGGCTCTGGACTGTGAGGAGAAACTGACCCTCGCCAAGAACACACTCCAGGCTGTGAGTGCAGACCCTTTCTCACCTTACACCTTTCACTACCATCACACACACCTCATTATACACACATGCAGGATCTTCTGGTTTATGGTTATTTGAAGCTAAATCTCAAAAAATTTGGCACAGCAGTTTACATTGTGTTAATGTGTAGAAGCTGTAACAGTAAGTGCTCTTAAGGGACAATAAATATTTACTTGCAACTTTCCCTGCTCTCTGCAGACACTCTTAGTCCTCCCACTGCATGTCAGAATGGAGACAAACTCAGCTCAAAGTCATCCATCTTTTCAAATATTAGTATTTTTACTCCCACAGTTCACATTTTAATCTTTGCCGTTGCAATGTTGTGCTTGTCTCCTAAGACGTACTTTAATTTCACTGTATTGTTTACTCAAACAGTGTCTTGATGGAAACACTAAACCTCACAACATTTTAGCATCATCAAACGTACTCAGGACAGGCTAGCATATAAACAAAAACATGTTACAGTCAAACCTAATCAAGTCCTTCATCCTCTGGTGTCCAGGACATGTCTCGAGTGGAGAGCGGGGAAGCAGTGCAGTGTGAGAAGGAACTGGCCTGCTACCTGCAGGACTGTGAGTCTCTGATCCGACAACTCAACCAGGAGCTCAAAGTCCTCCGGGATGAGCGATACTACCAGGTGGAGCAGCTAGCATTCAGGTGAGTCAGGACAGAAAAGTTTCATCGGTGTTGATTCCATATTGAACTTTATTCAACCCAGTGAAAAAAGTGTGGGTACAACTGTCTGAATGAAGCTCTACTTTATCTTGTATAATTAATCATTAAATTTAATTATACAGCCAACGATTCGCAATGTTTTGCCCTTAAAGATTATAAATGTGTTGACAAAGTGTACAAAGTTACTGGGAGGTAACTCAGTGGTGGCAGAAAAGATGGAGAGGAAATCCCCAGTTTATGGATCCATCAGGTTTAGGCTGACATAATGAAACATAATGAAACGGCCAATTTCAAAAACTGCCACTTTAATTCAGCAGTCAATGGAGTTATTTCCTTTGTTGGGAATCTTGAAGGCCTATTTAAATGCGTACCGAAGGATTTTAAAGCATTACTGGTGTTACTGCAGGAGACTTGAGGGGGAAGTCACCGCTTGAAATAATTTTTCCTACTGAAATAAAGTCAGGGAAGGTAAGAAGTAACGGTCCCTCCTCCAGTCACAGTCTATGTCACCATGTGTTTCTGTCTCTCACCCCCAGAGTGTCCTGCCTTCAGGAGGAGCTGGTCTCCCTCAGACTGCAGTGCTCCAGTGTCTACAGGAAAGGGCATTTCTCTCAGGCCTTGGGCAGTAACGGGGCTGAACAAACAACCCAGCGAGCCACCGACAGCAGCCTTTCACTGGGTCAAACGCTGCTGGGAGCTGTCGGAGCTGTTGGAGCCGCGCTCCTGCGGCGGCCAATGGCTCGCTCCCAGCTGGTGGCCATGTCTTCATCAGAGGATGAAGGAAGTCTGAGGTTCATCTATGAGCTGCTGGGATGGGTGGAGGAGACTCAGGTTAGCAGTCTATGTAACACTCCAATGTAGAACTACAGCTACCAATCATTATCTTACTTTATTATTAATTAATCTGCTGGATTTTTTTTTCTTTACATGACTAATCATTCAGTGCATGACAAGGAAAAGTAATGCCATTAAAAAATCAACAACTTCAAACAGTCCAAGAACGAGCTTCATCTTACAAACAGAAAATTTAATTTGTATCTGACAAAAAAAACCATCTGCAAAATGCTGTGGAGCAAGAAAAAGAACATTATGATATAGAGTTTAATTTAGGGGGAAAACATGATTGATTAATCCAGAAAGTCATTTATTATGAAACAGTAAGAGGCTAAACAGCATTAATATTTCTACACAATCAATCCTACATTCAATTGTCATAAGCCTGAAAACACATTAGAATGAAACAGAGGCTTGAGTGAGTGATTTAAAGAAATAGAAAATGAGGGCAGGAGCTCATAAAAATTGTCGGTCTGTGTGCTACAGGAGCTGTTGGAGCGTGCCGAATGGGGCGCGGACTTGCCCTGTGTAGAAAACAACCTGCAAGAGCACAACAACATACACACTGCAGTTGAAGAGCTGATGAGCAGCCTGCAGGAGGCACGCAGCTATGAGGTTTGTGCGCACACACATCACTCATACACGTGCAAAGCTGTCTGAGAGTTGTAGTTTGTAATGAAGCTGTGACTTCTCTTCTCCCTCAGGCAAGAGTTTCCCCCAACTTCAAGAGCAGTTACTGTGAAACCCTGGCCAAGCTGGAGCACGAATACTGCAAACTACTGGTCAGTCCCCACCAGAGAGCTGTGTGTGTGTGTTCACGTCTTTGTTTCCCAGTTCACCCCGTTCCAGAGTTAATCTCTTTAAAGCATGACACGATTCTCATGCTAATAACACACAAATGTGCATCTGCTCTCTCATTTGCTTCTCTCTTTATTTCTTTGTTCCCTCTCACGCCTATTCTTGTCTCGAAACATCATGTAGGTGCCCCGTATGTTTTTATATCTGTCACTGTATATACAGTATGTCACCAACTGCTCATAAAATGAAATTTGTGTTTTGTATAAAAACTCTTTTGAGATCTGTCGGTTTCTTCAGCTGTCGGTTTTCTCTCAGTTCATTAACAGCCTGCAGTCAGTTCATCTACCTCCTTTATGGCATCTGCAGCTTCTTTTTCTGAGGATTTATAGGTTTACAGATGCACTTCTGACAGAACTATATATATGTGGTAATATTACTCAGAGGACCTGCATAGGTAGAGCTTCCCTTCTAAACAGCAAGGCAAAACACTCACTCACACTCACTCACACACACACACACACACACACACACACACATACACATATACAAACATACATATGTATATATTCAAATGAAAAAATATAATTCTATTGACTGTATTACTTTAAATAATATAAAAAAATGCTGCAGCATTGAAATAAATTAGAAGAACACAGTTCAAGCCTTTAATGGTTTGAAATAATTACCTGGTACATTATTCCTTTTCTAGAGAAGCTGTTATTAAACCACGTCTTTAATTAGCAGTTTTTATTCACAGTAGTTTTAATTTTGACCTTAAAACCAAAACCAAAGAAAGAATGTTTTTTTGTTGTTTCTTAAATGGCTCTCGGCACTGCTGATCAGCATGACTATGATGTATGTTTGTGTGGTTGCCATAGGAACATTCGTCATGGCGCCTGCGGAGCTTGGAGACCCTGCATGCGTTTGTGTCACAATGCACTGAGGAGCTGATCTGGCTCAACGAGAGGGAGGAGGAGGAAATTGCCTTCGACTGGAGTGACAGCAACATGAACATGAATGCCAAGAGAGAATTATACAGCGTGAGTGGAAGGAGAGCGCATTCTGTTGGTTTCTGCTGTAAAGTCAGAAAACCCAAATTACTGTTAGTGAAAGATAAACAAACTGAACATAATTCTGTCCAAAGCTTCCATGGACAGAATATTTGAGCTCGAGCACAGGCTGACTTTTTCCTGTTTGGTTTACAGGAAATGAGGTTGGAGCTGGATGAGAAACGGGACGTGATGCAGTCACTTCAGGAAACAGCCAGCTGTCTGTGTCAGGAGAACCATCCAGCCAAACAGACTGTGGAGGTGAGTTTATGATTACATTTGGTCAGGCTCTGACTCCTCGCACAGTTTTTTATTGACAGCATACATGATACTTAATTTTTTGTTGTGCATTATATTCAGAAGAGTATTCAGACCCTTTATGACCTTTTTGGTAAACAGTTTGACTTTGTGTCATTCATCTGTCTCCATCTTTGTGTGCTCTCAGGCATACAGTGCAGCCCTGCAGACTCAGTGGCAGTGGGTGGACCAGCTCTGTGTGTGTGTGGAGCAACATCTCAAAGATAACACGGCGTATTTTCAGGTGAGACTGAAGATTTTCTGATCGAGTTGTTTCCAGAATTGTGTTATCATGTTTATTTAGCTTTGCTTTGTGACCTCAGACCTCTGACTATCTAAACATGATGACCCTCAAAATGCTTGTTGATGTTTTTCTTGTCTCAGTTTATGAGTGATGCTCGGGACTGTGAGTCGTACCTGCGGCAGCTCCAGGAAACCATCAAGAGACAGTACACCTGTGACAAGAACAGCAGACTGAGTAAACTGGAAGACCTGCTGCAGGACTCCATGGTATTTGTTCTTTAATTTTCTGTCTGAGATCATCTCTCAGTCTCAGTATACTGGGCTGATGTATCACCAAGTCTGACCAGGAGCGGTTTTTTAACTATATTATAGCATCTTATTATCACCCCAACCCCCACCCCTCCACTGTGGTGTTACTGCAATGGCAGACAGTAGAAGTCACTAGAGGAGATGCATAATAAATCCATCATGGGTCTTTGGATCTCATGCGTTGTTTGTAAATCTCAGTTTTAGTTTATATTCACCTGTAAATCATTTTATTTATGTTTTTTTTTCCTCAGATGTTTTGTTTATTCAAAGGGAAGATAGATTTTTCCTTTTCAGAGCATGCTGAAAAATGCACTGGGTGTTCCCAGAGGTTCAGAAGATGTGCTGCCAACTTGTGTGCACACTGAAAATCTAAACATGACACTAAAAAGAAAAAAAAAACTAAACTAAAGACCCCGGACTGAGCCTTAAAAATAAATGATATGTTCAAAATGCTTCCCAGCAGAGGAGCAAATGCCACATTGAGTATCTGAGGTGATGTTGTATCGGTCTCCTCCGGACTGATGAGCTCTGCCTCCGGCAGCTGCATCACAACACACACAGGGAGAAGTAATCTGTTCGAGGGGATTTTCCCTGAATTGTCCCCCTGAAGCACATTTGTGAGGTTGCCATCTTCACATCTACCTTAGTTAAATACACACATGCGCACACACACACACACACACACACACACACATCCACACCTCTGACTGCAAGCAGATGGCAGAGGTATTGTGGGCAGTTCTCCACAGGCCACAGTACTGAGCATATCCTCTCATTAAAGAGGTGCATGTGTGTCACAAACAGCAGCACTTTTCCCAGACCTGTGCAGTCAGTATTGTTATGTCCATGTTCACGTGTTGTTACAGTTTTTACATCTCAGCATGTTCGTGTCTGTCTGTCGGATCCTGATTTATGTGTCTGTTTATTAGTTTTTAGCTCCGGCCCAGAATGATCCATTTATCACTAAGAAAATGGGCAGATCATGAGCCTTTATTTTCTCTGAGCCGAGGCCTCGTGTTTTTAGGTTGTCCGTCTTTGCACACATCCCATTGTCATGTACATAACAACGCAGGAACTCAGACTTTAGTAGGCAAAGGTCACAGTGACCTCACAGAACATTTTTGTTGTAACTCAAGAAGTCATATTCAAGATCATATAAGAAAACATATTAAAGCAACGTTTCTTTCATCTTTTTTGGGGGGATAGTTTTTTATCTTATGGTTTCTGTAATTAATTTTAACTCTTCATGTGCACACATATTCAGTTGTGTGTAAACTCCTTAGGTCAGTTGACTTGTTGTGGTTTAGCAGTGCTGCTGACTGCTGCAAAAGACATGTTGGTGTGAAATTCATTTCTGGGGTGTAACGTATAACGTCATTAACACAGGTCCCCACTTAGTTTCTCATTCTGTTTCCCCCCCAGTATGTTTCCTCTCATCTTTCCTGTTGAATGAAATTCAATTTTACGGTCAGATTGAAGAGCCCACTGTTAAATGTTTGATGGTTATGATTATCTCAGCAGCTCACTAGAACATCCAGGACTTCAACTACATCTCATACTGTTGGACATATTGAGTTAAATGTAATCTTAGCAGATTTGTGTGTCCTCAAATAAAAATTACTCGATAAAAGGTACACTTTTAGCACTGACTTTCCCTCAGGTTAACATCTGAGATTTTAAATGAAATGTCTCAACAATTATTGAAAGGATTGTTATTTAGTTTGGTTCAGACATTCATTAGGATCTGTAGTGATACTTGAACTTTCCCTCTGCCAGTGTTAGTGTAAGAAAAAGCTCATTATAAATCTGTCTAAATAAATCCATTACATACATATATACAGTATTTAAGAATTAGTTGAGCAGTTCACAGAACTTTCTTGTTTGACTAACTCCTCCTCCAACTTCCTCCCTTCCCGCAGGAGGAGAAGGAGCAGCTGATAGAGTACCGCAGTACGGTGGCAAGCCTGGTGGGCAGGGCCAAGACAGTAGTGCAACTCCGCCCCCGCAGCGCAGAGAGCACCCTGGGAGCCACCACACCCATCAAAGCCATCTGTGACTACAGACAAATAGAGGTATCCTACATTATGCTTCTTCAACATGTGGGTGTGCATGTTGTCCTTCACCTCTCAGTGAATTGTTACTGTAAGTTTCCGAAAATGAAATCTGTCCAGGCACGAACGAGTCCATCTTAGTGAGTCAGATTCCTGAGTTAATGAAGGTTTCTGTGAGGAGCTCTTCTGACTGCCAGGACACGACCGTGACATAAAATGCACCCGCTCACCACCAACCTCACCACTCTACTGTTTTGACCTTTACCACCAACCGCCTCCTCTCTGCCCTACACTCTGTCTCCCCACAACCACTCCGTGGCTCTTCTATTATAGCTGTTTCCTCCGTGCTGTGTAGTTTCTTTTTTCCACTTAGATTGATGACAACTTCTAAACAAACTCTTTTCTCAGTGTAGCTGTTCCATACTGACGGAAAAAGCAACAGCAGGGGAATTTTTTTGTTAACAGCTCAAACTGCTTTCCTTTATTTTGCGCAGATAGCAGCGCTTATTTTGGAAGCTGAATAGTTGTTATGAATAGATGAATTTTGCCTTTGTCCTCCTCAGTAACTCTCTGATTGGATCTTTGTGCAAACTATCCAAACTATCCAAAAGACACTTGGAAGTAACGTTTGAGAAGAGATTGAGACTGTGTGTTGTTTTCTCTCTCAATGCCGCTTTTATATAACACATAGAGACAAGTAAAGTCCTTCTCTCTGCCTTTCACTGTCAACTGTGATATCCACAGGGAATCTAAAAGCTGATCAATTATACATCTGGCCCTTCCCCTCTGCAGGCTAAGTTGAAAACCGTCACCTAGCACTCCAGCCAGCTTGGCATGGACACACAGCTGCCCCTAATGCTGCTATTTTTAGTCTGCTGTGTTAGATTCCTCAGGGTCATTTTGTTCAGTGGAGCGTACTGTACATGAGGTGTTGTATCCAGGTGAAGGAGGAAGGTTGTTTGGTTCTCTACCACATCAGTGAAAATAAAAACACAAAATGAAAGCAGTGTGTGCTGATATTCATCAGTGCACATGACCACAAGTAATCTTTCTCTCCTTCACTCTCCTGTGTGTTCTCCTCTTTCTCCATACCCTTATGTACCTTTTTGCCTCTCCCCTCTCACTCCCTCCTCTTCCTCATCCTCTTCCCTTCCTCTCGTCTGTCGGCTGGGCTGGCAAGACAAACACTCAGGTATAACTGCCTATATTCTCCCTCTCTCACCTCAGATTCTTACACTGCACATACAATGCTGTGGTTGCCCCTCCCTTATCAGCTGGTTATAGATCCGCCTTCATTTTCTGTCACTGTCTACAATCTTTGCTCACTGTGAGTCTGACACCTGCCCCGGTAGGTGCCTTTGACTAAAACTGGCATGGCAGGAGGTGTGAGGTGGGTATTATTTAATAGAAGCTGCCCTAAAGTGAAAATAAGCAAAGACAAAAATTGCAGGATTTGTCAAAATATCATTAAAATATCATAAAAATTTCAATATGGCCAAGTGATAAAAACCAAATTACAGGAGCTACAGTTTTTTGATAAAAAAAAAAAGTAATAAGGAAACATGGTTATTTATAAGACACAACATAACTCCAAAATAATCATGTTTTATTTATTTTGTTTTGGGTTTGATATTTTGCAGCCCAAGCAAAGAAAATGTGGTCTCACACAGAAAAACACTTCCTTAAAGAATAGGTAGCTTTTTGAACAATACCAATGGTAGTTTCTTATCATGTCATTTTATTCATGCTGCTGTAAATTATTCAAGCGATGGAACAGTTTATCCCATTCAAATAATAAATGACTAAAGGGAAAGTTTTTTTATGACCAAATCTTAAATGCAGCATGAACTGCGCGGACGGAATCATCACTGTCACTGGTTTGATTGGTAAATGTTCACTGAATCCATTACTCTCTAAACAGCGACATATTTAAAACGAGCAGCTCTACATGGTGACGACAAATCTTTGAGCTGAGCCAAGTTATTATAATCAGCAAAGTGATTCATAACTTCCCCCACTAACTTCAGACCTGACAGCAGAGATGACGATGATCTGAATTATCTATCGACTGTTAGTTGTTTATTGAAATGGGATTGAAACCGGTGGATAAGGGCAGATGGCACCACTGAGCTGAACTGAATATAACCCAGCTGAGGCTCATTCAGTCAGCTAGACATTAACAAGTCCCAGCTTAAAGCTCTAATTTACATTTCATGTACTTACTGTATGTGCTTAGCTTTGCATTATATATGTATCTGATGTGTGTGTGCAGGGAAGGGGTGAGAGAGGGTGGTGGGTGAGGAGGCAGCCCTAAAACTCTTTTCCACAGTCACGGCTTTGCCTTTTTTCTTTCTTCCTGTGACTCTAATCCCCAACTCTCTGCATTAGTCCTGTGCTGGGCTCCTTCAAATCTCCATGAAATATATTTTCCTTGTTGTGGCTCAGGTGAATTGGAGCAATCCAGCCCAGGTGTTACTAAACCCAACACTGAGTTTGGAGAATATTTGCTACTTTTACAATAAAAGCTTTGGTGCAAAGCAATTTTTTTTTAGTCCACATCATCCCTGTGACAGGCTTTCTAATGAAACAACATATTAGGGCTTCTGCTAACATCATGAAATCCATGAATTTTTGCTTTTTTCGTTGCATTTTGAGTTTGTTGCAATCAACTTTTGGTTCACAATTTTTCCCTTCTCTCTTCTCTGATTCCACTTCCCTCCCTTTTAATTTGATTGTTCTTCCACCCATCCTGGTCTCTCACACTGTCACTGTTTGTCTATTTAACCATTTCCTGACTTTGTAATCATTTGTCCTCCTTTTTTTTTTTATTAATTATCTATTTTCCATCTTATTCTCCTCATTCAAATGTCACCTGTCCCTCTTTCTTCCCTCACTTCCAACACCTGTCTGTCCATAACCTCCCTTCCCTGTTTTCTGTTTCCCTTCCTTCCCTCCTTCACCCTCTCTCTGTCTGCATCCATTCTTCACCACCACCTCCTCTCAGATCACAATAAACCGAGGAGAGGAGTGTGTCCTGGAGGACAACTCTCAGAGGACCAAGTGGAAGGTGATAAGTCCCACAGGAAACGAGGCCATGGTCCCTTCAGTGTGCTTCAGCGTCCCACCTCCAAACCAGGAGGCCATCGACACAGCCAGCAGGTCAGGCCGATACCACAAACATAACAATATTATTGTTGTCATTTCATTTAGGAGCGACAGAACTGTTTATTCACTCTGTCTGAACTTTACAGATTAATAATTAACAGCATAACAACATACAATCATATACCAGCTTTATTTACTTGGAAATTGTGGATATGAAATTTGTGGCATATTGTCATATATTCATGTTCTTTGTGTGTATGTGTATGTGTACAGGACAGAGCAGTTGTACCAGAAGGTCATGTCTCTGTGGCATCAGCTCCATGTGAACATGAAGAGTGTGGTGTCCTGGCACTATCTGCTCAAAGATGTCAGAACTGTCTCTGGATGGAACCTGGACACAGTGAGATTCAGAGCGTGTGTTTGTGTGTGTGTGTGTGTGACTGAGTGAAGCAATTGCGCCATTAAATGTTCAGTGTGTACGTCACCTCAGCTGCTCTGTTGTACTTGTCTTTTCACCTGTAAGGTTCGATGTCAGTCTCCGACGGAGCGGCAGCAGGTCCTGGATCACCTGGAGTCCCAGCTGGCCGACTTCCTGTCTGACAGCAAAGAGAGCTCCCTGTTCACGCCTGCTGAAAGACGAGAGCTGGAGAAGGACGTCCAGCAGGCCCAGCAGCACTGTCAGAACCTGCTGCTCAACATGGAGACTGGTGAGTCGGTGTGACAGTGACTTAGTCTAAGTTCACCAAAGTCTTAGGGTGATTTCACCCTCAACCTGCAGTTAAAAAAATAAAACAAGTACATGATCACTTCTTTCTTCTGGTCTCTTTTCTCTCTCCAGTGGAGAAGGATGAGTCAGTCTCCCGGTCATATCTGTCAGAGCTCCAGGACATCACCCTTCGTCTGAATGGTGCTGAGCAGAGATTGATGAGAGGAATCCAGACTCCACCCCGCAGCAGGCTGTCAGGAGACATCACTGACAACACTCTCCAGATTGCAGAGCAAGAGGTCAGTTTGAGCCCCATCTGCTGGAGGCAACATGCAACAACAAGTTTTGTACTTTTGTATATTCTATTGATATTCTAGTTTTATTAGTTAACATTTCTTTAGAGATTTAGTCCTCTAAATAAGGACTACAGTGTATGTTTGATAAGCATCTGAATTAAAAGCTGCATTGATAGCAAAGAAATCCAAATATCTGATGTCCCTAGAACTGCGATGCTTGTTATTTTCCTGATCTTAATAGTTACAGTTTGGTCAGAAGAACAGTATTCCCCCATAATTTGAGCTGCTGTTTTGTTAGTTTCCAATTGTTAATTTATGAAATTGTTTTTCCTCTACAGAAGCTGCAGTCGGAGCTGGACGGGCTGCGTTCCAGTCTGGGTGATGTGTCTCGTCGCTGCATCAGTTTCTTTGACGAGAAGCCAACGTCTTCCAGCATTCCTGTCCTCCGGTCTGAACTCAATCAAGCTGTAGAAAAGACAGACAAACTATACAACCTTTCATCAGTCTACCTTGAGAAGTGAGTGGGCCTTTCTGTCTCCTCCCAGCATTCTGTTTCATTGATGTAAATATGAGTAAATAGTATATCAATATTCATATGGTTTACTTATTCATCTCCTCAAGGTTAAAGACAGTAGACGTCCTGATTCGCAGCCTGGATGACGTGGAGAGCCAGGTCAGAAAGTACGAGAGCAGACTGAGTGAAGAAGATATAGTTCCTGCTGACACCACGGCCATTCAAAACCTCAGAGATCAATTAGGGGTGAGGGCTGAACTGTCACATGGCAAACATAAAAAAAGATGAAATGCATGGAGTGAGACTATTTGCCTTCAACCTTTATTCTGAATCTTCTCTTATTTCTTTTGCTTTTTGTTTCATCTCTGTCCAGAAGTGGCAGGCTGAGCTTGCTGAGCAGGAGGGCATCTTCCAGTCTCTGCAGTCGGTCGTTCTTCGTGCCAAAGACGCCGGTTCTCAGCTCAGCAAGCTCCACCCTGACCGCAGCCCTGAGCTGGAGCTCTACCAGGAGAGAGCCAATCAGATGGTCGAGAGGTGGAGTGGAGTTAAGAGACAGATGGAGACAAGGTGAGCAGAACAGTGAAGAAAAAGAATCAAGATTTAGGGAAGAGGGGAATATTTGGAGAGAGAAGATTTATACATTAAATGAAGATGTTTTGACGTTTTGTAACTCACCCCACGGAATGAGCTCTCATTATTTCAAGAAATTATGAAAATCCATTGGCTTTGTTTAAATATCTCACATATAAATATGGATATGAAAGTGTCCTGAAAGGATTTTCCTGTTTTACTGCAGACGAGCTGATCTAGACGTTCTGGGCTCGGCGCTGCAGCAGTACAGAGACGGGCACTCTGCTTTGATCAATTGGATCGAAGAGACGACAGAGAGACAAGAAAACACACAACCTGGACAAAGTGACAGCAAAGCTCTGTCTGAACAGCTGGCCCAGCAGACGGTCAGTCAACTGATTTCAGATCTGTAGATCAACAGACTGATTTGATGTTCCCTGAAAGGACAATGATGAATTGCTTTGGATTGATTCTAAAGAATGCTGGAATTCACTTGACACAGTCCACATCGTGGACCGACTTGGATAAAATGATTTACATAATTTTATGGCTGACTTTCTTTTCAGGCTTTAGTAGCTGAGATTGAACAGAACCAGACCAAACTAGATGACTGTCAGACTCACTCCAAGCAGTACTGCACCTCAGTGAAGGTAAGACCTGCGTACAATATTTCAGATTGTGTGAAATAGTATTTTAGGTGTTGGCTGTTTGTTTAGTGAAATGGTCCAAATTTTCTGTTGGTAAAAGGACTTATAAAGTGTCAGTGTTAGATTTTTGACACGTCAGAAATATACTCTCTGTGTATAATGATGTTCCACTGTGGCTGTTCAGGACTACGAACTACAGCTGATGACATATAGAGCCTTTGTAGAGTCGACACACAAGTCACTGGTGAAGAGGAGGAGGATGCACTCTTCCTCTGATACCATCACTCAGGAGGTACAAACAGAAATCACAGTTCACTGCTTTGATCGATAGAACAAATCTTTTTTTTTTGTTTTTTAATTGAAAATGAATAAGCTTTGTGTATGTTGTGGATTGTGTCCGAATGTAATTTCAGTTGTGTGGTGAGTTGTCTAATTCTGGGTCTGTCTCTGCAGTTTATGGACTTGCGCACACGCTACACGGCCTTGGTCACCTTGACAACCCAACATGTAAAGTACATTAGTGATGCTCTGAGAAGACTAGAAGAAGAAGAGGTGGGGCTGTGTTTTGCTGTGACATATGGTTAAATTAAATAACTGTAATGCAAAATAGACAAGACTTCTTATTTATTTTTATTTTCAGCAGAAACAAAGATTCACCTGAAATGAAGTCAGCTGAACACAGCTTAAGATTTGTCTTTTTACTCTGTGCAGAAAGAGGTGGAGGAGGAGAAGCAGGCCAGGGTCGGCCAGGTTTCAGATTTGCTGGGCTGGGTTCAAGGCCTGCAGGGACGAACTGGGGGCCCCAACGCAGAGTCTTCGCTTGCTGCTCAGCAGGTACTTTGGCTCTGAAAGTAGATTATGTTTGTGCAGTGTAACGCTTCATATGCATCACTGCTTGATTAAGAAAATGGCTCCTTATTGGCTCTTTAATTATCATCGTGGACTGAGCATGTTGCTCATCTGTGTTCTTTAAAGGCCATCAGTGAACAGCTAGCTGCCAAGAAGGATGAAGTGGCTGAAGCCATAAGGAGCACACAGGTCTTCCTGCTATCAAAACAGGCCAGCAAGTGAGTCAAATCCTATTACAGCACACCATACACATGACTTCACCTGTGTTCACGAAATCAGCTCTAAGTGGCACGCACAACTGTACCACACTACACAAGCAGCACATGATTAGCTTATAGTCATGGTCTTCAGAGGTTTATTCCAGGATTATTACAGAATTAAATATTATAATTTTGTGAAACCTACATGTTCATCGCACACAGACACGCCACAGACATAACCCTGCTCTAATCTCTTCCCTCGTGTGCTCTCCAGGTTGTCCCCGGAGGAGCGTGCTCAGGTGGAGGCTCAGCTGGATGAGCTAACATCCACCTACAACCAGATGTGTGATAGCTCCACTCAACAGCTGCAGCAGCTGGAGCAGCAACTCGCCAGAGAGGAGGAGAGAAAGGTATATTGGTTGGTGGAATGGGCTGAGATGGAGGAGGAGTTCTGCAGATTAATGACAAAAATGTGTTTTCAGCTTTTGCTAGCTTGACAACATGTAACTATGAAGGTACTTTGATGAAATGTTGCTTTGAGTCTGAGTGCGCTCGCAAGCTAAAGCGTGAGTTTATGTGTGGGCCAGCAAGAGAGTGTATATGTGAGTGTTTTACAGCATGTTGTGTGTTCACAGAGGTACATTTTTGAAAAACATCACCACTATTGATGAAACTCACTCATTGACTTGGTTTGGTTTAACAAACATCACAGACCCCGTTCAGATGTGTATTTCAGATGATAAAAAAAATCCTGATTCTATTTTTGACACTTCAGAGTTGCTGATCTTTGTCATGAATTAACTGTAGTAATGTGTACACAAAATTGTCTGAACACTGTCTGAACTGGGCCTGAGCATGGAGTGCTCCACTCTCACATCCTCATACAGGCTTGCAGTAATGCCATTAACTGTGCCCACCCTAGTTGTTGTCATTGCCATCACCATTGTCATTATCATCAGAAAATACATCTGCTGAACTGTTAACATGGCTAATACACGGCCGTAGTGGTGCCGCTCTAGAGCAGCGCTGTCTGAGTCATGCTAGCAGTTAGGTAAAAGCTGCAGAGGTTTGCTTTTATAGATGTATTGTGCTGTACAAACCAATCATTTTCAAAATAGATGCAAATTTATATCATTTCACTTTTTATGTAGTGGTCCAAAAAATGCCACTTCATAAAGTCAACACATCACATTTCAGCATTTATTTTACTCCTCTTAAATTTTATTTCAGAAATATGTGAACAGTTGATTAATGTTAATCACACATTCAAAGTCAGCTCACACTTTTCTTCTTGTGGCATATGTGATGTGGTACATTGGTCCAAAATGAATTGAATGTGTATGAGCGTCTCAGCTTTCAAGCAATCCTTGATGATAATTCTTATGTTTCAGCAGCTGCACCTCATAATTACTTTCTATGTGAATGTTATACGGTTTTATGGGGGATTTTATGTGACTAAAAATACTCACTGAAGGATAGAAGTTTGTGAAAAGTCACTTTTGGTTGATAGTAGTGCACCAAGAGGCCAGCTATGCAAAATACCACTTCACCATTTGAGCATGTTGTGTCCAGATCACAAGAGTGTGTTTGTGTGTGTGTGTGTGTGTGTGTGAATGATAATTTAAATGTTTGTCCTAATGCATACTATTAATGTGTGACATTTTAAACCAGCATTTTGCTTGGAAATCACTAACAGCTACCAAAGGAAAACTGTGGACTTCCAAGCTCTGAGTCGAGGATCAGAAAGAGAGATGGAAAAACGAGGCAGGACATTTGTAGACATAAATACATTTACTCAGCAAAAGTGGGAATCATAAAGCATTTCACAATCTAAGAGTGTAAAAAGGCCTTGTGAATGATGATGAACTATAATATGGCATATTACAAAATAACACCAGTCTGTAATTCATAAGAATCTCCATCCAACTGAAGAGGTAAACATACCTTGGAAATGATTCTTATTGTGAGAAATTTTGACATGAATAATTCATCCCACTCATAGTCAGTTTCTATCTGTCAGACTCAATAAGTCATTCATAGTTTAATTTCCTGAGCCTGCTCCAGTTTGAAAGGAGGTCAGAAGGAGGATTCAGTGTCAGTGCAGTATTAGGACTCAGAATGAAGAGTGGCATGCAGAATGCTAACAACTAGCTTCTCACCTGTTGCGCCTCGCTCTGCCGAGTCATACGCTGGCCCATTAGTGTGTTTGCCACGGGACGAACCCGTACGGTAAGTAGCGCTCGCTTTCTCTCTTACCGTTGCAAGTAAGTTTTTCTGTCACTTAGACTTTTTTATTCTCTTCTTTCTCTGAGCACCTGTGGGCTCTTTTACCCGTTTGCTTATCTTTACCTATGCTTTTTTCTTATTTGTTGCTTTTTTGCATGCTTAGTGCTTGTTTTAGATGTTTTACAAGAGCAGTGGTAAGTATTGAAGTGCTCTTTAATGTTAAAGAAAAGAAATCAAAATACAGGAAACTATCATATTCCTGAAAAGTAACATCCCAACGTAAAAAAAGTTTTATTTGATTATGTTTTTTTGTAAACTGGTTGTGGGTTTTCTTCTTTTCCTGATTCTACCATCTAGTTCTGCCCTTCAGTCCCTTTGTAATATTATTATCTAAAATTATACATAGTAACATAGTGTAATACATTTAGTGCCATGCCACATTGATACCAGAATGAATGTCAACTAGATTTTTGCTTTCCTTCTTTTTGTAGAACCAAATTGCCATCGCTGGAGTCATAGACTTAGGAACAGTGGATACTTTCCCAGTCTTCCAAGCAGCCCAGCGTGGTCTGATTGACCAGGACACCTGCCATGTGCTTCTGGAGGTCCAGCTCATTCTCGGTGGGCTCGTCCAGCCCGGCTCCTCTCTCAGTCTTTCCCTGGGACAAGGACTAACTCAAGGCCTAATAGATGACCGTACCAAAAGGTCCCTTCATGAGTTAGAGAGTGCCTTGCTTTTGGTGGAAAACACCAAACCTGCCATTGACCAACAACAGAATGTCTTGCCAGTAGCTGCAGCCATGGATGGTGGGCTAATCAAAGAAGAGGTTGGACTCCGGATTCTGGAGCTCCAGATGAACACTGGAGGCCTGAGAGACTCAACATGGAAAATGATGAGTTTGGAGCAGGCAGAAGACATGAGACTTCTGACTCCCAGAATCCTCAGCAAACTCCTGTCAAGGCTGCAACGTAAAGAGCTGATTGATCCAAACACAGCTGAAAAGTTGAACCTATGTGAGCTGCAGCAGCGCTGCGTCTTTGACGATGACTCAGGCCTTCTCCTTTTCCCTGTCAAACAGCAACCAGGTGGAACAGTCTGCCTCCGCTCTGGAAGGAGAGTTGGCATCTTCCGAGCAGTGCAAGAAGGGCTAATTGACCGGAAAGTCACTGTACGACTTCTTGAAGCTCAGCTTTTTGCTGGTGGTATTGCTGACCCACGCTCCAGCCACCGGCTGACAATTGATGAGGCTGTTCGTCACGGGCTTATGGACCAGGATCTAGCATGTGCCATGTTATCACGTCAGCTGCAAAATGGGGGAATACTTGATCCGTTCACTGGAGAACACCTGGATTTAGAGGAAAGTATTCGCAGAGATCTCCTGTCCTCTCGTTTGGCTCTGCTGGTCCTTGAATCTCTTTGGGCTTTCATGGGACTGCTCTGGCCTGAATCTGGAGAACTGCTGCCTGCATCTGAGGCTCTTCAACAAGGAATGATATCAGGAGAGCTCGCAAGAAACATTCTCACACAGCGTCATGCTATTGGGGGTCTGTACAATCCAGAAACTCTCCAGGTGCTGCCCCTAAACCAGACTGCCGAAGAGCCCCTTCAGCCCAGTGTAGTTAGTTTTCTCAAAGACATCCACGTCCCAGATGTTCTTCCCAACATGAATCAATCTGGTACCCCATCGCTTAACCGATTGAGCTGGGGCTCAACCAGCTCCTCACCACCTCCTTCTTCTCCACCCCCATCAACATCACCTGCAAGCCTCATGTTGGATGCTACACCAACAAAAGAAATGGATTCTGAAGAGCAAGCAAAACACAAGCTGCTGTTTCACATAATGACTCACAGCTATGTAGACGCACATTCTGGAAAACGTCTGGTACTGCTGGACTCTGAGCTGTTGGATTTGGTCAAAGCTACTGAAGTGAATAAAGTCCATGGAAGTCAAGTTGAGCCTCCAAGCACTTTTGCTACAGATGAGCAGGGGGAGTTTAGCTTAACACAAACTCAGAGAGTGAGTGACAAACAAACTGAAGATGAAAAAGAACGCTCCAAAGAAATCACACCAGGCAAGGATTTCGAGATCCATGGTACAAGCATGGAAGAAAGATTTGATGGAGAACATGATGATGAATTGCCGCAGAAGCCGACAGTAATTGTGGAAAGTAATTTAGCTTTCACAACAAAGGATGAAATCAGTGTACATAAAGATGCAAAATTAAAAGCTAAAAATTTGGAAATATCTGCTCTTGAAGGCTTAATGGTTTCAGCTGAAAGCCCAGGAGAGCTGGCAGGAACTGAATCAAAACCCAGAATTAGTGATGGTCAAGAGACAGACAGAACAGTCACAACAGTAAATGGAAAAACAGCCACAGCACCACTCAAAACAGAGGAAGACATTGAAAGAAAAGTGTTAACAGAACCCATCCCACTGGGAGCAAAAACAAATGAAAATATTGATTTAACACAGTATGAAGATAGGAAAGATATCAAACATGACCAGGCTGAATCAGAGAGTATTGAAGAAAGGGCTGCTGTAATAGAGACAGAACCAAAGATTGCTCAGCCTTGGTTTGATGCGGTTGAATTAGCAGTGGAGAAGGGAGGGGAGGATGCTGAATTGGCAAAGTTAGCCCTGGAGCTTAAACAGGGAGGACTGATGACAGAGGAAGGGGAAAAGCTGCTTCCAGATGAGGCAGTAGCTCAAGGCGTCCTCCCTGGCCACACTGCAATTAAATTAATGGCTCGGGCAGGTCTATTCGGCGGTTTCCTCGATGCCAGAAGTGGTGAGTCACTCAGCATTGAGGCTGTTATGCAGGAGGGTTTACTGGATGAAGATCTGATGTGGAGTGTGCTGAAAGCAGATAAAACACTTGCAGGGGTTGTGGACGCAGAGAAGAGGCAGATCTGTGGGGTCAGAGAAGCTGCTCAGACAGGGTTGATTGATCCTGACACGGCTGCTCGACTTCTAGAAGCCCAGGTGGCATCTGGGGGGATTGTTGACCTACGTAGGGACAAGAAGGTCTCTGTGACTCTTGCAGCAAACTTGGGATTGATTGAGGAGGATCACAAAGAAGATCTGGTGGCACTGGAGAAAGCATACAAAGGAAAAGATACAGATTTAGCAACAGCCCTCAAAAAAGCCAGTTTACAACTGCAGATGGAAGGTATTATTGACCCAGAGACCAAGTCTCCAGTTCCCCTGGAGCAAGCCATTCAGAAAGGCTTAATTAGGTCAGGGGAGGCTTATCAGGTGTTGGCAAGGCAGGTGGCAGAGGGTGGTGTAATACATCATACTTCAGGAATGAGGCTTCAGGTCTCTGATGCAGTAGATAGAGGCTTAGTGGATCGCTCTATTGCTCCTGGCTTGGAGGAACTAGAGTGGATCTACCAAGGAAAAGTCAGCCCTTCATCTCGCCCAGACGTTGTTGTTTTCCAGGCATCAACAGGAGCTGTCTCAGACCCTGACTCCGGATGTAAACTAACATTGACAGAGGCAGTTTCTAAAGGTCTCCTGGATGAGAACATAGCCAGTGAGGTCATGGCCTCATCCACGGTGACACAAGGAGCACTAGACCCTCAAACTGCACGCATTGTGCCCTATTCAAAACTAGTGAACCAGGGTAAGATAGATATTGAAACAGGTAAACGTTTCTTAGAGGTTAAACCTTTCAGAGGCATTGTAAATGAGCAAACCGGGGACAGTTTCACCCTCTCTGAGGCCGTTGCGTCAAAACAGGTTGACCCAGTTCCAGCACTGAGAATACTCCGAAGCCAGGCAGATAGTGGAGGCATAATTGATATCAAAACTGGAGAAAGGCTTCCCTTACCTGAAGCCTGTAAAAGAGGTTTAGTTGAAGATGATATGGTCAAGGCAATAGCCGAGGACCAGATTTTGAAAGGAGGCTTAGTTGACCCCACCACTGGCCAACAGGTCTCTAGTCTCAGTGATGCTATTGCAGTAGGACTGATATCCAGTGATGTAGCTTCAGAGATTCAAGTGTCTTCTGTAGAGCCCGAGGATGATGAGTGTAGTTCTACGCCTGTTGCCTCATCAAATGGTACTTGTAGCCCGACTCTTACAGTGTCTGTCTCAAGCCCTGATAGTCCAGCAAACGGGTCAGATGTAAGCAGTGAGGTCCCTTCAACATCTGCACTTTCAAAGAAGAGTTTAGAGAATAAACGGGATGATGAAGGGACATTAACATCTTTATTATCGGATCAGTCGCCCCCCCATGATGCTGCTGTGGAAGAGGACAGAGAAGAAGTGCCACCATCAACAGAAGAGAAGTCTTTAACTGAACCAGATCAGTCCATGGACCTTCTGTGCAATTTTGCAGCCAATGTTGAGAAAAGAATTCAGCAAGTCATAGAAGAGATAGTGCCACAGGAAGACAGCACTAAAGAAATTGTTTTTCCTAAACAGGAGCCCGATGAGAAAGTGCAGTCAGGTGAGAGTAAGAGTGATGATAAACAAAAGGAGAGTGTTTTCAGAGATTCTGCTGGAGAACCAATGCAGGCTGGTGTCTATGAAAGTGGCAAAGATTCCCAGGAAGAAATCAGCAAAGAGACGGCTGTTTTGAAGGCTGATAGTGAACCTGTGATCGTTGAGGAAAAGGAGCGTAGACCCTGTGATGAGAACGTTTCAGTGGTTCATCAGGTCGAAAACCTGATGGCTTCTGTTTCAGCAGAGATCAGAGATGACAGAGAAAACAAAGACAATACTGAACTGTGTCCTTTGAGTGAGGAGGAATCTAGAAAGAGTGATGTGGTTACTCAAAGGGATGATGGTCCAGGTGGAAAAGGTGAACATGTGGAAGGAGAGAAATCTGTAAAGACAGAGATCAAATCTGATGTTGAGCAGCCAGACCAATCGTTGACCATTTCATCCAAAGAGACAGAAAGCAAAAGCAAGAAAAAGAGGAAGAATAAAAAGAAGAAGGGTAACGAAGCACAGAGTGAAATAGAACTTCCAGACATTAAACATCCATCTGACAAAACTGGTACAGAAATTCAAGGCGATCCTTCAATTCCTGGAATTACATCACAAGACATAAAGGAGAAGTTGCACATTGACAGTGAAGGAGCTTCCCTCATCCATCCTGAAAAATTAGACTGGAAAACTGAGGCTGAAAATGATTTGGATCAACAAGGACAGGAATCACTTGCAGCCGCTGTGAATTTATCAGAATGTACAGCTGAGCCAGAAAAGGATTCAACAGAAATCATGTTTACTAAGGACTTAGAGAAAAGTGGTGAGGGAGAGAAGATAGAAAGAGAACAGCAGAAAGGTGAAATGGAAGACAAAGCCTCTGTCTGTCAACAACCTGAACAACCAGCAGAGAGCAGTCAAGAGGTAAAGAAAGTCAAAGAGCAAGAGATGCCTGAGAAATCCACACTACCAGACAATGAGAAGGCCGTCTTGATACTGAAAGCTAAAGAGAGCATTCTTAAAAAGGTGTTTGAAAAGGGAGTGAGTGAGAAGCAGGCTGCTGAGGAACTGAAAGCACTTCGCAGGGATGTCGGGAAGAAGGACGGTCAGGGCACAACTGTTAGGGATGTAAAGGCTCACGGTCAGCCAGCTACCATTGATGGAGTGGAGAGTTGTGATGTCAAAGACGAAAGTGTCGAGGGAGTGAGTGGTTCACCAAAAGAAAGTGTTGAACAGATAAGTGTCCGAGAAGACAAAATGAGAATGTCGAAGGTGAAAGAAGATGCAGCTGTTGAGAAACGTTCTGACAAGGAGGGCGTGGAGACCAAACTATCGGAGGTTCCTTCAAAAGAGAGGGAAGAGATTGTGAGTTTGGTAAAAGAGGACTTAAAGAAAGATGTTGAGACAGCTGCACCAGTCCAGTCGAAAGAAGGTCAGCAAAGCAAAAGTAGAAAGAAAAAGAAATCTAAGATTCCAAGAGTGTCAGACCAGGCTGGACCTGGTACTGATGAGAAAGTGGATTCTGAGGTGACAACAAAAATTACCACAAAACCTACAGTGGAAAAAACGAATTTGGATAGCTCAGCTTTGACTAAGGAGCCGAGGATGGACAGAGATACTGATGGTCAGTCAGCCACTGATGTCCTCCAGCCTTCAGCCAGTGACAAGTCAAAGAAAATGGAGACCTCTGCAAGTACAGCTAAAGGAACTGAGAAGATTCAGAAAGGTTTGCCATATTTGCATCAATCAAAGGAAGACAATTCTCAGATTGAGGAACACATTCAAGTTGCAGAGGTTCCATCTATTGGGAAAGAAGAATCCCCTGCTGAAACCAGAAGTAAAGGTGAAACCGCTGACCTTTGTGATGAAGCTGACACAGTCAAACCAGACATCCCACCCACAGCTCAGTCCACAGCAGCTGGCACACAACCAGATAAAACAGGTGGAAGAGATAAAAAAGAAAAAAGTCACCATCTATCACATGCTCCTGAATCAAAATCCTTCAAAGACCAACAGCAACAGCCTGAGTCCCCAGAATCAACAGCTTTGCCTTCAGAGGATGTTTTAACTGAGTCAGAATCACCTGGAGACCCTGAGTCCGATACAGGTGCTGAGAGCTGGGAAGAGGAAGAGGATGATGTCAGAGAGAAACGCAAAACTGTCTCTACCAAAGAGGGAACGGCATCCACGACTGGCAAGGTATGAAGGCATAAAAAATATAGATTTGTTTCTGAGAAACACGTCTTCTGAAACACAGATAAATAATAGTTTTTCAAGTTACATCATTCATGTTTTTATTTTAAGCTGACTTTTGAATGCGTCCATTCCTACAGTCCTCATTAAAACGTCAGGAATGCTTGGAACATGACCAGAGAATTGTAGCCCTGGTGTCCATGATCAGACATATTGAGGTCAGAATAAAACAGCAGCAGCAGCAGTCTGTTGGACGCAGCCTCATCGCCCTGGATGATATTATCAGGCAGACTCAGGTGAAACAGTATGCATATTTACTTGACATGGCTATGTTGCTTATTATGTTACTGTGAGACAAACAATAAATCTGATTTAAGGATTAGTCTCTTACTTAACAGTGTCAAGAAAACTTTTGTTTTCTTTTCTTAATACGTTTCTCAGACTCTGGACCTTGAACTGCGGGACTTGGAGCCTGAGATTACGAAGGAAGTGGAGGCTGCTGAGCAATTGCTTCAGCCCCAACCTAAAGATGTTCCTCCACAGCTCCTGTTAGCCCTGGAAAAGGATGGCCGTAGTTTAGCTAGAGGGTATGAGGCAGCCAGAGCACTTTCTGACGGGATTCTGCAAAGTCTGCGTGACCACAGAGAGTCATACAAGGTAAAAAAAAAACAAACAAACAAACAAAACACTCAAGTGTATTAGATATTCATTTGTTAGTTATCCTGTTTATGCCCACAGGCTCCTTTGTTACTTCAGTTTTGATGTTTGTGTTCATTACACTCAACTGAAAAGCAGAACTGGATTTTGTTTTTAGGAGGCAGTCAGAGCTGAGCTGAAGTCACTGGGAGGACAAGTGGAGAGTCTGCTCTCCTGGTTGAAGGACACAGAGGCTCAAATGGAAGGAGGAATGGCTGGGATGGAAAAAATGGAGAAAGCAGAGGAAGATGATCATGATCAGCTCTCACAGCAGCTGAATCTTTGCAAGGCAAGTTTCTGAAGTGAGATATGAAGTGCCTCTCTTAGAGGGCATGCATACTACTTAATTACGATGCAGCATAAACATTTTGTTACATTAAGATGCTCATTCAGTTTTTAACAATGTGCCTTACTGCTATTAATGGTAAACAGCAGTTTTGGATGATTGTATTCTGTTTGTTTGATTTGACACCGCTCAGTGTGTATATTCATATTTTCTCTATCTTCTGAGCTATGCTGGAATAATGCTTTACACTGCTCACACCCCCCCCTGTTCTTTTTCTTTTATAAGGAGCTCCAGTCTTCTCTGATGGCTCGCTCCAATGATGTCAACAACGTGGCCTTTGAAATTCAAGTGTTCATCTCAGAGCGGGCACAGGACCTTGCCCCTGAGCAGAGCAGGCAGCTCCTGGGGCAGCTCCAGCAGCTCCAGAGCGCTTTCCACAGAGCATCAGGCCAAGCTCAGGCCTGGGCTGATGCCCTCTCTGCCCAGAGAGAGAGGGAGGAGGAGCGGCAGCGAAGGGAGAGGCTGAAAGAAGAAGAGAAGGACAGAGAAAAGCAGAATGCAAGGGAGAGAGAGGTTAAGAGAAAGATGATGGAGTTGGATTGGTCTGAAATGCTGTGCTGTTACTCACTAATATATTTAAGTGTAGTTAGAGTTCACATACTGTAATTCAAAGCTTTGTCATGCTTTTAACTGGTGTCATGAACAAGATCTCAGTACCGTTGTGATAATTACTCACGTCCTATAAAATCATATCAAACCTATTTTTGACTAGAAACTAGAAGAGCCTGATGTTAACTAGCTAACCTCCATAGTACCATTACACATCATTAAACTTCCCCTCATTTCATTCTTTAATAGGAACCCACAGCTGCTCTTGTTGCAAAAGCTTCGCCACATCATCAACAGTATTACTACCCTCACTCCTACTTCACAAGCCTTTTATGCAAGCTTGTTTGCTACTCTGCATGTCTCTGTAACATGTGTGTCATTAACCTGTTTGCCTTGCTGTTCCAGATTGCCACTGAAGGAAATCGCTTGTGTCACGGCGGTAAAGGCTAGAGATTTGATAGCAGAAACGCCTCGCTTAAGTTACAGTGCTTCACTGTTTTTCCTCTTTCCTCACCTGAACACAGAGGAGAAAGGGGAAAAATGGCACACAAAAAGATTTTGTATGGTTTCTCTTTGTATCGTTTGATGTGGCTTTACCAACATGTTAATGTGGAGATATTGTGTGTGTGTGTGTGTGTGTGTGTGTGTGAACTCTGGACACAATCTGCTCAAAGCTTGGCAAAGTGTGCACTACACAAGAGTTTTGTTTAGGGGTAAATATGCTTTTAGCGGGATCTTAATTTAGAAACTATAAAAACTGGTTGTTAAACCAAAACTTGAAAAAGGTTTGGCCCTGTCATACAATTAACTTGTTTATGAATCATGTCGGTATCAGTTTCCTCACATTTTCTTCCTTTTGTGGGTCTTTGCTCTTTTCTCCTTCCATCTTGCCTCCTTCCTTTCTCAAAGGTGGTCCAGCAGCAGAAAGCCGAATGTTCTCAGAAACTGGAAGGCCTCACCATGTGGTTGGCCGGAGCTGCCAGTGTGCTGGCGAGTCAAAATGCGGGAGCAGAGTCAGGTGATGTGAACGTCCTGCAGGAGAAGCAGAAAAGGCTTAAGGTATGACACTTTCATCTCCTTCCACATCTTCAATGTAAAGGACACCTAAACCGAACAATAAAATAAAAACAAACGCTGCATTTTTTCATGTGCATGTTGTTCTTTATAGATATTTTACTATCTTAACATTTCTCCGAGTTTCTGAGAAATTCACCAAGTTAAGACTTTTGAATACAAGCGTGTGCCATAGCTGGATGAAATGTTTCGTTTTGATGAAATCAACTCACATTTTCTGTCTCCAGGAAGTACAAAAGGATCTCAAGAATAAAGGTGAGGGCATAGCTGAGGCCATCCGCTCTGTGGAGGAGTTTCTGGGTGAACGGGGAGAAAGTCTGAGCCCAGAGGAGAGAGAAAAGCTACAGGGGACACTAACAAGAATGAAGGAGCAATACAGCGCCCTTACAGATTCAGCCAACACATCACTGTCAGAGCTGGACACGGCCATCAACACTACTGTACAGCAGAACACACAAAGGGTAGGAAGAAGACTGTGGGAGGTTTCCATCAAACCAAAACATTTTTATATTGTTAAAATTATGGAAATATGGCCTTAATAGATGGTATCTGTTTAACCTTTCTGCTTCTCCAGGCTAAGGCAGTGGAGGAACTCCAGGAGACGAAAGGACAGATAGACTCTCTGCTGAATGAGTTGTCCTCCCTTGAGCAACTCAGCAAAAGAGGAGCTGGACCTGCTGAGTCTAAAGAGATTGTTGATGCACCGTTCTCACAGCCAGAGGGCGCTGTCATGTCACACACAGAGATGCTGCAGGTACGGACTTGTCATCTATGTTCAGTGTATTTTTACCTTCAACATTTTTAATTTAGTGCTAGCTTTTGACTGTAAACCTTTGACCCAACTTCCAGGCGGAGCTTCAGCAGCTGCAGACTCAACAGGCACAACTACTTCAAGTCACCCAATCAACTCGATCCCTCATGGAACAACCTGACTCAACGGTTCCTCCTGAAGAGAAGCAGCGTCTCCGGGCTGCCCTGGATCAGCTGCAGACCCAGCACCAGGACAAACTGCAAAGCTGCCAGGTACTTCAGTTCAATACGTATTTCAAGTGTGTAAATGAAATCCACAGGTAGGAAAGGACTGATGGAACAACACAAAAGAAAGGAGGAAAGAATCCTCTTACAACATTATGTAACGACGACAATAAATGGATCCTTAATATAGTCTTAGTATTTTTTGCTCTAACTCTTATTGTCTCCTTAAGGACCGTCTGAGGAAGTCTGAGGCTCTGAAGGATGAGTTGACAAAGTTCCTCCAAGAACATGGAAATCTTGGTTCCTGGCTGGAACAGAGTGAACAGGAGCTGCGTTCCCTCGGGGAAGGAGAAACTGATGCACAAGGACTGAAGGGCCGCCTGGACGAACACAGAAAAGTACATAAGATAAAAAATCATATGTCATATTTAACAATTCTATGACATAATCTGCCTAATTAATCTCATTATTTCAATTCTAACTTATGAAGAAGCTCATTTATCTAAATTATAACTCACTCAGAAACTGGTTCATGTTTAACAGGCCACACATTCTCCACCATCGGAAGATCTCCAGTAACCTCAACCTAGTTCTAAACATGCCAACATGTGGTACTCCCTTGAAACTAAAACCAGCTGCAGTTTCGATCTGCAGATGGAGCATTGCCATTTAATCACTTACAGTCAAAGACAGTAACAGCAAATACTGAAAGGAAATGAGTAAACCAGGGTACAGTCCTGGAGAATAACTTACTCAGCAGTAAATGCTGCAGGCAGCAAAATTATTGGATTCTTAATGCTTCTTTAAAAAAAAACTAAAAAACATTGAGCACACACAAACTCAGACATTTTACAACAAAACTTTGAGCAACCCTCACTGCTGTTACTTTTTGCATGTAGCTTCCGAAGGTTGCTCTGTGACTGCTGGTCTGAGATTATATTGGCCAAGCCTGATTTTTGGCTGCTTTGAAGTAAAGTGAATGAACTGAGGAATATTGCTCACATCATCTCGGCCCAGATAAAAAGCACGTACTGTGAAACTATGCCTTCTTTTCCTTTAATGATCCGTGGAAGATTGCCTTTCCATGCTGCATTTCCATTCATCCATCCATGACCTGGAAAGTTCTGATTTACACTCACAATCACAAATTCAGGGAAACTCCATAGAACCAGTTTGGGATAAGTTTACTTGTTAAGAATCCCTTTGTATCACATTAACAATGTATTCTGTATTCCTCATTTTTTTCCCAGTAATCATAGAATTTGAACCAGAAACCTGTTGGTCATGATCATGATTTTCCACTCACATTTGTTAACACAAGCTTTTGGTTTATATTCAAATGTGATTTTTTATTTTTTTTTTCTCTGGTAGCAATTGAACCCGCTGAACCTATAAATGTATCTGTATCTCCAGCTTGCCGAGGAAGTGATTTGCCACAAAGCCGACCTGCGTTTCGTCTCCATCTCTGGCCAGAAAGTTCTGGACTCTGTTCAAGGGGCCCTGGAACAGGTTGGTGGTTCAGACCTAGCTCTGGAAAGCACCAAGCAACTAGTAACTGACAAGCTACAAGATGCTAACCACAGATACACAACCCTACACACCAAGGTGAGTGACACTAAAATACTTCTTAATTGTTGTAAAGTTGAATCAGTTCTTTCTCATTGTCTTGACATTTTCATTGGTGTGCAGTCAACAGAGTTGGGTGGTCGTTTGTCCGGCCTGCTGGAGAGGTACCAACAGCACCAGGATGAGGTTGTCTCCCTACACTCCTGGCTCAGCAATCAGGAACAGAACCAAAGCATAGCCAAGCCGACTGGAGACACTGACCCACAGAACCTGCAGAACACGCTGCGACAAGTGCAGGTGAGAAACTCTAAAATAAAATAAAAAACAAAAACAACCTAACACATAGTGGGAGAGAGAAGGTTTTAAAGCAACAGACAGGCTGATTTCAAACCTATGGAAAATGTCATCATCTTCCTTAATATCTGTGGGATCATGTTGAGTGCTGACCAGAAAGTTTAACTTCAGTCTGGAAAAAGAGTAGAATGGAAAGTATGAACCTTGTCTGAGTTTGAAATATTTTTGTCGTTTGTAGAATTATTTGATTTTGATTGAAAGTGTGTCCTGTGTCCTCAGCTGCTGCAGGATGAACTGGCAGAGCGGTCAGTACAGCTTGAGAGGGTGAAGAGAGCAGGAAGAGATCTGGTCAGTACTGATGAGTCTCCCTCTTTGAAAGCTGTGGACATCCTCTGTGCTGCAGGTATTTTCATCTGCCCAAGTCGTCCCTTCTAGTTCTAATCACACTGATCCTATGGGGGGGGGGGTTATTTGTCATTTGTCTGAGTTTATGAGAAACAAGATTTTTTTTTCTCTTTTATTAAGATGGTTTGGAGAAGAGATTTGGCTCTCTCTCTGCTTCTGTCTCTGAGCGGGCTGAGCAGCTTCAGACGGCTGTGGCCCAGTCTGTCAGTGTCCAGGAGGGCCTGAAGGGTCTGCTCAGCTGGCTGGACAAGCTGGTTGTGAAACCTGGACCAGTGGAACCCACTGCACAGGCTGTGCAAGACGCCCTTACCCAAAATCAGGTAGGTAGGACCATTACCAGAGGAAAAATGCTGCATGTACAAAAGGACCCTCCATTTTTAAAATTCTATCTTTTCTTCTTCCTTTTTCAGAAACTTCGACAGGAGCTGCTCTCCAGGCAGGGCAGCGTGGAAGCAACACGGGAATCTGTTTCCAAACTCCTTCAGAGCTCTGATGCTTCCACAGCCTCAGGCCTCCAGGGCGCTCTGGACGAACTGACTCAGCACTACACTGCAGCACAAGCCAGCCAGGCAGAGAGGGAAGCTGAACTCAAAGGGTTGTTACCCAGACTGGAGAGCTATGAGCGGCTGTGCACCGACCTCCAGGTCTTCACTCAGACCCGACTGAAGGCTCTCAGTCTGGTGGGCCAGCCAGACCGCAGCATGGATGACTACAGACAAACCATTGAGGTCAGCAGAGGATCTGAATTATTTACTCATCTGCAATATGGCGTCATTTTTATTGCTTAAAGCCCAAAACCGTGTTAGATGATTAGTTATACTGTCAGTCTATTCAGCATTTTTGTCCTGTGCATCTTTTCTCAGGAGGTCAGGTCAGAGCTGGAGCAGGAAGTTGGCCAGCTTAAGTCCTTCTGCGGCCTCGGCACCGAGCTGAGTCAGTCAGACGCCTTCAGCAATACTCAAAGCTTATTGGATAATGTCAAAGGGGTGTCTGATGAGTTCACCCAACTGGAGGCCAATGTCAACAAAAGGTAAAAATGTTAACAGATGACATGAGCTGATAACCAGGACTCATCTTAATGTTCTGATAGAATTACAGGCTTCCTCCTTGGACTCTTATCTACAAAGATTAATGATAGAAGTAGAAAAGTTCCTGGGATGTTCAGCTTTACTTTTACCTTTTACTTCCTTTTTTTTTGCCAGTTGTGCAGTTCCCCATGAAATACACAAGGGGGCTCCAGATACAAAGCTGTGAAAACTCTGTTGTTGAATTTTATATAAACATATTGTATTTCTCTGTCCCATTTGATGTTAAAGTTTAAGAGGAGTCAAATCCTTATAGTCTGCCAGCAAACTGTCAGAGCTGGATGGGATCAGCCTTACAAAAATTAAGATGGGTTGAGACACAGATAGGCCTACTTAAAAAAAAAAAACAAAAAAAACAACAACACACAGTGACAAGCTCCACAGAACAGTGTGTGCTGCTGGCATTTCCAAAATTTGTTTTCTAAATTTGTAGCCTTCGCAGAGCACCAGTTGCCATGCCTACCCTGTTTGATGTCATATCAGTGAATAGCCACACTTGAAGCCTGTCAGCAGGGGGCTGGGAATTTATAAATACCATCAGCCTGGTTTAGGTTTATTGGATTATACTTCAGTTTGTTGAGCCAATCACATAAAACGACCAATAAAGGCTGTGTAATGGATATATGTAAAAATGACCTGCTCAGTTATGAAGAAGAGAGATTAGCAAACCAATCATCCATAATCTAAATGGGCGTCCTGATGGGCGTCAAGGGTTCTTATCTTTGTAATTTTATGGGTGAGAGCACTCATAAAACATGCCTTACGTGATGCAGGGGGGTTATTTACTGTGTTGTATGATGTTTCATAGCAGTTGCCTTCCAAGTGTGACCTGCTGCATGTGTGTAGTGTATCTGTGTGTCCAGTGTGAGCTGATGAGTAGGCCCGGGTGCTAATATAAGCAGAGTGGACATGGCTCATTGTCCATCCTATAAACGGCCCTCTCGGATAACTCCCAGCTCCGAAACCCGAGGGGGAGAAAATAGCAGCGTGATAATGATACTGCTCAATGCCAGACAACTTCTCAGAGCTGTTTTGTCTACGGCAGTCAGCACTTTACCAGCCATAACATGAGACAGATCGAATGCAAACAGGGAGGTCAAGGCTGTGTTAATGCTGCCTCGGGGGCCAGTGTGGACCTTGAGTGCGCTATGTCAATGGTGCTTTGTGTCTTTCTTTTTCAAGAGAATATACTGAAAAAACTGTTTCAGAGAAATCTTATAACTGAAGGTGAATTTTCTCTGCTCTCCTCTTCTTCCACATTTCCTTTCTATTCTTTATTGTTAATTATCCTCTCTGTGGCTGCTTCTTATCATCTGTCCCTGTTGTTCATACCATCCTCTTTCTCCCCTGTTTCTCACACAGGTTTGCTGCCATCCAGGCCTGTGAGCAGCAGCTGCTTCAGTTCCGTGGCCTCTCTGGGTCCCTCCTCAGGTGGCTTCAGACAGAACAGGACCAGCTTCCACCCAAAGAGGCCAACCTCAACACAGAAAGCCTCCAGAGAAGAGTGCAGCAGCTCAAGGTGTGTTTGTCAAAATATGAACCAAGAGCCAAGTGGTCAAACATGTTTTCTTAAAGCTTAATGTCTCAGTAAACTTTAATACCTCTCCAGGACTTGTTAAATGACTGGGAGTCACAGGGATCCAGGGTTCAGGAGCTGAACAAAACAGGCTCAGAGCTGGAGTCCCTTATCATCAACATCACCGCTCCTCAGACTAAAACTGGTAAGAGCAAGGATGGAAACACCACCAAACAAATCAATCCTCACACTTCGCTACAGTTTAAATGACTCATTTTCCACATGAGAATATTTTTGCCAGCAACGTAGGTGACATTTACAGATGATGTGCTTAGAAGCCACTATTGCAGAACTGTGGATTCCTTTTTAAGTAACCAGGATTAGTCCTCATGTCAGAATTTGGTACATGAGTGTACTTTATGTTCGTTGTCTGTCCTTGTGCGAGGCAGAAGGAAATATCAGATTAGAAGTTAAAAGGTAACTTTGTAGGGAAAAGAAAATGTTTGCGGGTTGTATGGATTGGATCAGAGCAAAGCCACATCACTGAAAGGAATTTGAACATGAAATTTTAGATATTACTCAAATTGATGTATCCATGAATTGTCTGTTAAGACTGTGGGTATCCTCCAAGTCTTTTGCTCTTCTGTCATCTGTTTCCATGGCTTTTGTCCAGCGTCTGTGTTTCTCCCACGGAGCTGTATGTATTAAGCACAGTTCTTATGATTTATTGATGTTACATTCTTGTGTCAGGACTTATAAACTGAAGTAAATATATTAATGTTTTACCCATCGGAACATCAGCAGCCCTGTTTGGTTGTGTGTCTACGCTTGCATGAGTGTGTTGTAGAGCCTCTGTCACAGTCAGGTGTGTGTCTCTCTCCCAGGTGCTCCTCAAATCAATGGCTCAGGCCCCAGCAGTGTTAATGGCATTCACACCTGCAAAGGTGAGCGCTTCCTCCAGCTCTCTTTCCTCATTAATGCTGCCTGAAAATCAACCTTCATAGTAAACTTAATCAAACAACAGTTATTTAAGGTTCTCTTCCTGCTCTGGTTTTTAGGGTTACCTCATAACTCAATCGGAGAGAACAGTCTGTTTTTCTGTTTCTGTGTCTGATGCAGTTATGTCTCTGTCAGCTTTCTGTCCATGTAAAACATCTGTTGATGGCAAATTTGTCACTTTTGTTCTTTGTTTCTGATGCAACAGCAGGATTTTACCAGCCCTCTTTATCTCAGCTGACCTGACCTACCTGCAATAAATAGCTGTAGCCTAATAACAGCTCAATCATCCTGCTCCAATAGATTACACCTTTTCTAATAGATGGCTACTCAACTAATTTATGCAACTCTTTGCTACCACTTAAGGCTGTTAAGTTACTGTTTTTTCTCTCCGTTTTGCCCTCAGACCTGACAGAGCTCCAGGTGGCCGTGTCCGATGTGAACACTCGATATGAGACACTGGGCGGAGAGTTGAAGGAACGTCTCGGCCGTCAGCAATCCTCACTGGAGCTGAGGCAGAAGGCCCGGCTGGGTACAGAGGAGCTGAAGAGCTGGCTGACAAACAAAGAGCACAGCCTGAAACAGGGACAGACCGCCTCTCCCTCCAAACCTGAGGCAGTGCGCGCCCAGGCCCAGGAGAACAAGGTAAAGGGAAGGGGATCACTGGACACCATGCAGTAAAATCACATTTCTTGATTTTTACATTTCCTCAGTATTTAAATTTTTAATGTCATCCATTTTTTAGTTTGGACAGTTACAGAAGCTCGTGCCAATAGTACCACCACCATCATCTTTTCTGCTAAAGGCTAAATTCAAACATCACAACATCAGATTTATGGTGTTCCTGGCTTGTTGAAAAGATGTTGTATGTTTGAATTTCCGCTTTAATACAACAAGGTCTTTTTCCATTTCCTCCCCAGGCCCTGCTCTCCGAGCTGGCTGAGCACTCTGGCAAGGTAGAGGAGCTGAAGAGCACATTGAGGAAGCTTATTGCTGACAATCCTGATTCTCCAGAAGCAGACAGCTGGAAACAACAGCTACAAGAGATAGGTACATGTTGCAGATGACTACAAAAACATATGGGAGCGCATATAGCAAGGTGTTGGGACATAACCCTTCTCAATGCTGGGAGGACGAGATATTGTCCTGTTGGAGAACAGAGAAGGATGTGGAATACTATACAAGACTTATAGCACAAAGTTTACAGGTTGAAAAGCCTGTGTGGGGAGAGACATTATGAAAAAAGAATATTGTGTAAGAATCTTAGGCAGTCGTGTCTAAGTAAAGTACAAAAGATGCAAGTAAGAGAGAAAACGAGTGGATACTGCCTCAGGAACTTAACATGAAGAGTCATCCATTTAGAGGGTTTGTGAGTTTCTTTGCTTGTGTCTTTTGGGCTTTCCATAAAATTGTGCAGAGGTGGACATTGCTGCAGAAAAGCAGGGGTAAAAAAAATAATTAGATCTACAGAAACTTAGAACAGGAAGTTTTTACTGAGGTCTGTTTTTGAAAACTATGCAGAAGTGGCACAGTGCTTCAGAATGTGTGATAATTCCTCCAAAAAAATGGAGAAATACTGAGATCAATATTATCCAGGGAGAGAGTGGGAAGTGTTCCTGTCAAAGACATTTGTTCACTTGCATACTTGATATTTTTACCAGGGTCTGGTATGAGGTAACGGAGAAATATTTAAGGTGAAATCCAAGAAGGAGGCCTTAATATTTCTCATTTCATAATGTCTTCTCAGAGCCATGTAGACTGCTGACAACACACACACACGCACACATACACACACTGGTGGATGCCCAGGACATGAGTCAGAGAGGGAGAAAGAGAAAGAAGAGGTAGGAGGATGGACAGAGGCAGAAATATGTCTTATTGTTGTGTCAGTGTTCTTCACATTGAGTCAGGTCTAAATGTAGGAAGCAGGAAACTGATGAAACTAGACAGAAAAATTCATACAGAAAACACAAAACAATAGATACTGTAGTAATTAGACATTTACCAACATTGTTTTGTGGCTTGTTTTCTCACTCCTGCTTCTACGGGTTTATTTCCCCAGACTCCCGGTGGCAGACAGCCAATCAGACTGCAGCACAGCGGCAGACTGAGCTTGAGACGTGCGCCGATAGGCTGGGCAGCTTTGCATCAGCAGCCAATCAGCTGGGTCCGTGGCTGAGGGAGAAGGAGCTGATGATGAGCGTGTTGGGACCCCTGAGCATCGACCCCAACATGCTCAACACACAGAAACAACAAGTACAGGTATTTGGCAGAGAGTGAAAACAGAATCAGTTTATACGTACAAGTGTGATCAGAGCAGACAAAGCCATAATCATACAAAATCCACCCGCAGTTCAATAAATACTCTCACAGTTGTTTGAATGGATTGGTTTCTTCTATTTTGAAACTCATTTCAGTTATGAAAGTTGATGAGGAAAAGACCAACTCTTTCAAATGTAAAATGATTTTCAACCTTCACCTCCATGAGAAGTAAATGATGCAACATTTATGTAAAATCACTCAATCACAAACCCATAAATATCAAACAGATGATAATGCCAGAATGCCAAATGGAAACATTTTGTGGGTTTTACCTTTCTTATACGTCTCTCCTCCTTTAGTTCATGCTGCGTGAGTTTGAGACCAGGCGGCCACAGTTCGACCAGCTGACCCAGTCTGCAGAGGGTATTCTCCCCCAGACTTGTGAATCTGCTCAGGACCCTAAGGACCTGGCAGAGGTGCGGACCGAGCTGGGCTCGATCTCCCAGCAGTGGGAAGACCTGACAAACCGACTGACTCAAAGGTCAAACCACATCGACCAGGCCCAAGGAACCAGTGAGCGCTACCAGGTCAGTTTAGTCCAATTAAAGTGATGTTTGAATAACTTCAAGTACATCATCATCATGACAAGAACATTTTGTAACCCTCCTCCTTTCCTGTTCAGGCTTTGTTAAGAGAACTCTCCTCCAGTGTTTCTGCTCTGAGCGAGAGGCTGGATGCTCAGGCCTCACTGAGTGCCCAGCCCGAGGCGTTGAAACGCCGCCTGCAGGAAACCGGAGAGATCCGCTCAGAGCTTGAGAGACGGCGAACTGAGCTGGCTGAGGCTGAAAAGCTCTGCCAGGAGCTGAGCACAATTGTAGCCGAGCCCTACCTGAAGGAAGAGCTGAGTAAACGACTGGAGAGCGTCAGCGGGCCGCTGAAGAGTCTGGAGGAGCGTGCAGGTTTGTGTGGTTTCCTTGGTTTTTTTGGTAAACGTACTTTATAGTGGGTCTTAATCTGACCCAGATGTCTGTAAGTGTTCTAGTATGTTTTTTGCCTGATTTACATTCGTCCACTTCAATAAATAAATCGGATTAGTTTCACTTAATCCCTCTTTAGCAGTAATGAATATATTGTTTTGATTACAACAAAACATCAGGAATTAATCCACTGAAATAAATACAACAAAAACTCTTCTTTGTGTATTTTTGTCTAAAAGTATTTTTCAGTGCTTATGTTTGTAAATCCCTTGTGCTCTGCTTCCTTTCCACCAGCTGATGGTCTGTCTCAGCTCCAGGCTGCCCTGTCATCCACCCAGCAGTTCCAGCAGATGTTTGATGAGCTGCGCTCCTGGCTTGACAAACAGGCAGATCATAGAGAATCATCCTCTGACGCCTTGCCTTGCCAGCCAGCAGCCATTCGCTCCCTGCTGGCACAGACAGATGCACTCCAGCGTGGTATTGCAAGTCAGCGAGGTTCCTACGAGCTGATTCAGGCTGAGGGGGCGTCGCTGCTCGCCACTCTCCCAGCAGGTGGAGGTGAACGGTCTGCCCTTCAGTCCCACCTGGGCTCCTTGAAACAGGACTGGGAGAAGTTGAACCAAAGAATCTCAGACCGTGAGAGCCGACTGAAGAACACTCTGAGCAAGGCAGAAACCTATCAGCAGCACAGGGCAGAGTTGATACCGTGGTTATCAGACTGTGAAGAGAAAGATGGAGAGATCCAGCCATCACTGGACTCGTCTGCCCTGGACGAAGCCCTACAAAGGGCCCGAGGTCTGTCTCTGGACCTGGAGAGGCGACAGCCTCTCCTCGAGGCCTTCAATACTGCAGCTGATCAGCTGTTGGAACAGTGCTGCATAGGGGAGGAAGAGGTGAATGCCTGCAGTCATTTTTACTGAGGAAACACATTTGTTTTGTTTTGCTGTGAATGTTGGTGGATCTAGAAAGTGTGTATTGTTAGTCATTTAAAAGTAACTGATATAACTTCTGTAGGTACGAGATGAGAAGGCCCAACTAAACCGCAGGGTGGACGAACTGGGAGAGAGGCTCCATAACCGCACCTCCCAGCTGGAGGAACTGGCAGGCCGCCTGAAGGAGTTTGAAGAGGGCAGACAGGCTGTGGAGAGGAGGTTGGAGGCAGCCAAGCACCAGATAGAAGTCCAGGAGGCTCTGGGACCTCAGGTATATCCTGAAGTTATATACTGAAGACAAAGTGTTTCTGAATCATTCCAGCAAAGAGACTAACTTTTCATCTCTACCATTCAGGCATGCAGTGTCAAGAGTCTTGAGCGGCTGAGAAGTCAGCAGGAGAACCTGAAGTCCCTGCAGCCTCAAGTGGTCTACCTCAGAGACCTGGCCCAGGGGCTGGTGCAGGATGCACCTCAGACACCGGGAGGCAGCGCTGAGGGGGCGCAGAGACTTCAGGACCAGGCGAAAGCAACAGAGAAAGAATATGACGACGTTACTGGCAATGTGAGTCTTTGTCAGGACCTGGAAATGTGTAGCTAATAATAAATTTCAGTGTTACAGCGCTTTAACAATAAAAACCGCAGAGATTAACCACTGCTAGTTTTTAACTTAAGAGGACATCAAACTTCCTTCAAATAATTATCTTTAAAAAAGTTCTACCAGATTTCCTTCTCTTGACAATAATCGCCTGTGTTATTTGACGAATTACTGGTTGTTGAGTATGATTTGACACAGAACACAGATGAGATTCAGGGTATGTTGTTTGTTAAGGCTGGTATTTCTTTGTAGTTTAGTGTGGGCACTCAACACCGCTGCATTTATTCTATAGCAGATTTTTTTATTTTTATTCCTCCTCCAAAACTTCATCAGACTTCGCCAAAGAAAGCCAGTTATTGTCCAATATATACTTGATCTGTGTATTAAAGTGCTGAGGGGTTGGCCATCCAGCAGACAGCTGTGGAAAAACAGCAGGACCTGAGAAGACAGAATGAGTCATAACAGTTAGGAGTTAATGTAACCGTGACAATTTATGCAGTCTGGAGTGAAGAGATGTACAACCGTAGGAACTATTTATACAGAGGGTCACTGTGTGAAAGGGTGTCACATCAAGTGTGTGTGTTTCTGTGTGTGTGTGTGTGCGCGCCGGGGGGGGGCAGTGAGCTGAGAGAGAGCAGAGCAACCGTTGCTGTCAGTTGGCTATTAAAGTTCCAGTAGTCATATATGGGCATTGTGAACATTTAACACTTAATCACAGTTTGAACCTGACCGGTGAGACTTCAGCACCCACATTATTAAATCTAATTTGTGCAATTCCGCTTCCAAATGTTCCATTTAAGGTCACACACACCACAGGAGTTCTACCCGTATATCAAAACCATCCGGCTGCACTGCTCTTCACTGAGATGTTTTATTTCTCTTTCTGAGATATTGATCTGACAGAGATGCTGTGCTGCAGGAGATGATGCACATCAGCCTTCTCTTAGATGTCTATTGTCTCTTTTCTGCACCTACACTGACAAACTATTTTTACTTGCTGTCCTGTTGCATCATTTCCTGTTTTGGTTACACGTAGTTCTTTTCTAGCGATGTGTTTGGTTTTGACAGAAAATATTACCACACCAGCTCCTGTTTTTATGATTAATTTGTGCTGTGATGACAATCTTTGACGCAAATATCATCGTGTTCCTTCACTGTCAATAAATAAATGTATAGTTTTATTGGCTTTCTGTGGTAAAGTTCCACTTTGCTCTAAAATGTTTCCAAGTTAATCTACATTATTTCATAGTTTCACCTTTGAGGCTGTGGCTCATTTTGATTGGGTCCAACACTTTGAATAGAAGCCTTTTCCTATCAGACATAGTACACTGAGTAAAGTGAACGTCCTTCAGAAGCAGGCAGAAGTTCGATTTTGTGGCTTTGAATTGTGATGCACAAACTTGACTCTGTTTCTTTTGTGTTTTACCTCCGTCCACCTCTCTACATCTTCCCCCATCAGCTCGAACATTGCTGCTCCTCTCTGGAGTCTCGTCTGCAGGGCGTCGGAGAGGTCCAGTCGCACGTGCGCGATGTCTTCTCACGCCTTGCCGACCTTGATGATGAACTGGACTCCCTCAGCCCTGTTGGACGAGATGCGGACTCCCTGGCCTCTCAGGCGGATGCCCTGAAGGGTTTCCTGTCCCGTCTGGCCAACCTGAGGACGGAGCTAGAGGGTCATGCGTCAGAGTGCACCACCATGTTGCGCCGAGAGGGCTCGTCCCCCGACCTCCTGGCTCTAAGGCGGGAGACTGAAGCTCTGAGCCGCCAAGCTGGCAAGGTGAGGGTGAAGGAAAATGATGATGGTGGTGGTAGTGATTATATTTTTTTTTAATGTGGGTGTGTTCTCAGCTGAAGAACAGACCATCCCTTCCTGCACTCTCAAAATCTGTTGGTTTAGCCTGGTTTCTGATTATTTGTTTCTCTTTTTGCTAGCTGAGTGAGCGCGGCCAGGCCAGGTTGGACCAGATCGAGGATGCAGCCGGAAGGGTTCGTGAGTTCTACAGGCTGGTGGGTGAGCTGCAAGGCCTTCTGGGAAGGGCCGAAGAGGGGCTGAATACACAGGGCATCGTCGGCACAGAGGTGGAGATGATCAAACAGCAGCTGCAGGAGTTCAAGGTAGGCTGGATTTCTGTTATTGCTGGTTATTTACATGGAAGTCATGAGTATGTTGTGAGTGCGCCGTGTGTTTGAAGTGGTGGTACTTTCGTAAAGCGATTATAACTGTAGGTGTTGAGGATGGGCTGTATCTGGTTGCTATCTAACCAGCAAGGGATCCTCATATTTTTTTTTACTTCCTCTCTTTATAACTTTATTTGGTTTGACGTAAAGTTCTCTCTGCCATGCACTGCAGTACATACCTGTGCAGTGTGTATGAACACATTAGCTATTAGCTTTGGCAATTTGACTATCTGCTTGGTTGTGTGAGAAAAGGAAAGAAAAATGCTGAGTTCTTGTTCAGTTTGATCTGTGTGTGAGAGATGAGTAGTGACATTTTTTGCCGAGCCTGTGAGGAGGTCTGTATCTATCATTTCCACTCATACCTCCAGAGACCACGCAGTGGGGCTCTGTGTGTGTCTGTGTGAGAGCGTGTGGGACTTCCGTTGTGTTTGAGGAGTCAGGGTAATTAGTTGAGTCATGCATCTCTTTGAAATGCCTGACACGCTTCTGCTGAATCATGCAGCCCCTCCTCCCCCAAAGGACAGTTATGATGCTCTCTGCGTTTTCCCCAATGTTTCCCACCAACACACAAGCCTTCTGTCTTTGTTCACGACGTTTAGGCCCCACCCGTCCAGCGTTTTGAACTGGTTTGCCTTGTCATTGTGGTGATGGATGATGATTTTAATTAGATACTAAAGCAAATCACACATCTTTTTTTTTCCCCCTCTTTTCTTATGGGTAGCAACACTTGTTTGATTTGCCTTCAGCAGTTGCTCATCATTGTAAAATACAAGATGGCATTTGAAGACGCGTTCCTTTGATGTGGTAATCCTGTAATTCCTGTTGTACTGAGTTGTTCTATGTGCACTTTTCAGTACATTAAGAAGTATTTTGTTTCTTTTTGGGGTTTTTTTTTTGCCAACAGCTTGAATTCCTTATTGAGAAATTAATTGTATTGTTACAATGTGTATTCTTATTCTCGTGTATTATCAGTATTATCAGTATTGATTGATCTTTTAATGACCCTTTTTTGAGAAAAATTCTTTGATAGAAAACCTTAAAATATTCCAGATATAATATTTCCAGAGTCAGTTGCTATCGCCGTAGCTCCAGATTTCCGAGTAACATTAATATGAAACAGAGAGAAGCAGCAAATCCTCACATCTGACGAGCTGGAATGAGTAACGCCTGGTGTCATAAACAAAAATTAAAGTGGCTACTTGTTTAAGACTAGTGTGAGCTTCTGGTAAATAAACTCTGGACAAAGAGATGCCTCCTATTTGTATCAGTGGATCCCACTACAGGAAGTGTCTGTTTATAAAGTCTTTGGTATGTTTTGCAAGTTTATGCTTGGATTTAAAATTGGCAAAGAATGAAGGAGAAAAAGAAATTCTGATATATTTGCCTAAAACAGACAATCATAATAAATAAATCCAGTCAACACAGTCATTGTGTGTATTATTACTCAGATATTGTTTAATTTTTGTGATATTTTAGCATTAAATCAGAAAAAGATTGTACCTCCTTTCTAGATTTAAGTGTAGAAGTGTATAGGAACTGACCTCTGGAATGTGCTTCGCTGGCACATCCATTGTGTTTTATTGCGTTACTCCCCTGCTTGTTTCATGGTTTGTACAGACAGCTCTTTCAGTGCGACTACTATCATTAAAGTGTGCATTTTCTTGCTGTGATGTAATATCCTGTCCACTTAGGAAAACTATGCAAGTATGTGAGAGCCCAGGAGAAGTATGCACGAATCCCACGCATAAGCAGCACACTTAACCATTTTCGCCCATCTGCTGATGCTCCAAGAAGGTTATGCTTTTTTTGAAAAAGATTGATGATTCATGCCATATGAGCACTAATCATTTTCTTGCATTTGAAAAATTTAGAAGGAGTCCTGCTCGTTCTCTGAAGAGTGGTCGTCTTTGGTGTTTTTAGGATGTGTGGGTGGATCAAAGAACATTTTATTTAATTTTTTTTTCCCATTTAATGAGACAGTTGTTTCTGTTTCACTTTATTCTTGTTCCCACTTTATCGTTCCTACTCTCATCGTTTTCTTCTCCATTCGATTATTATTTACTGAAACATCCTAACTTGCCATTACATGTCATTCTTGTCCTACTAACCTCTGTCTGCTTGTTTCTTCCATAGTCTGTCTCCTGTTTCTGGGTCTCTCTTTCTCTCCTTCCCCCTCACAGGTCTTTTAATGAGAGCGAGTCGAGTGTGTATGTGGCAGAGCAGACAGAGGAGATGGAGACGAAGGAGAGACAGGGAGAGCTGTGAATGGGCTTGAAACAGAAACCCAGATCAGACAAAGAGTGTGAAGCTGTTACATGTGTTTGTCTGGTGTGCAGCTACATGAATCACGTCAGTGATCACATTTACAGGTTAAAGAAATACTCTGGTCCCGACTTTTATGTGAGTCAAAGAGCCAAAGATATGTTTATTTAATAGCTCACTACATATGAAAAGATTTTCACATCAAACCAGAGGACTTCATTAAAAGCAGCTTCACCAGCAGGTTTCCTTTTGATCCTGGTATAGTTTTTATATTTATTTTGGCCAAAAATCCATAGCATCTTGGAAACCGATTTTGAGCAACAATTTAAGCTTCAAATGAATTGAAGAAAAGAAACTTGAATGGGTAAAAGGATAAATACTGCTCTCAGTACAGCTTTAACAAACAATAAACCGCCGAATATAAGAAGACTAGCATTGATACAGAGATGTAACTGGAGTACAATATTTCTGTAACGGAGAGGACCAGATTTTATTTATATTGTCAGGGTAATTTCAGCCATGCTTGCAGGGCGCCTCTCTGAGGGGCTGTATCACACCAAAATATCTCAGACATTCAGACATTCATGGTGTAGAGAAGATGGAAACTGTTTGTGTCTACCAGAAAACTGCAGCAGGAGTGACGTGTTATAAAACAAAAACAACACGAGGACACGTGATGCAGCCTCCCTTTATGCTGATACGTTAAGTAATTTTATTCGTTATGATAATTTTTCCTGACGTAAAAAGACGTCTTGTTTTTGCTCTGGTTTGTGCCTTTCCTCTCTATGGCCACGCTCTCTTTAGAAATCAATATGATAAGAAGAAAAGGAATCGATAAGAAAAAGGTTTTCCTCCATTAACGCTGTGAAGTATGAGCTGATGGCAGACTGGGTGCAAAAGTAATAGCAGGGGCTATAGCAGGGAATGTATAATAGCTACTGTCTGCGGGGTATGTAGAGCATGGAGAAATGGTCTGTCACTCTATTTGGGGGCAGAGGGGTATTTATAGGAGGGTAACGAAGGGAGGCTAGCAGGGGGGATATTGTTGAGAGTATTGAAAAGAGCAGAAGATAAGAGTCAGTAAAGAGGAAGGCGGCAAATTGTCATGGAGAGCAGGATCATGAGCAGGATTCACAGATGCAGGGAGACAGATAAGGAATTAATAGGATAGAGGGGATACAGTGAGAGGTTTTTCATACATCTGCCCTCTAACTGACCCTTTTTTGACTCTTTCATTTTTATCTTCTCTCCGTATCACACCGCAATATATATTACCTACATCCTGCTCTAATAGTCAAACGAGGGATTGACGGAAAAAAAGATGTGAAAATCTTTCGTTCGCACTTTAAAAACTATCTTCGCTCTCCTCCCTGGCTTTGTCTCTGCCTTGGTCTACCTTCTCTCCCTCTCCCTTTGCTCTGTAACTGATCCAACTGGGCTCATTTCAAACTTAAACATGTCTGTCTGGCTCCAAAACAGACCCAACCCCCCCTCTGCCTTCAGACCCCATTTCCAATCCACAGGGATGATGTCATGCCGATGCTTAGAAAGACGATGGGGCTCAGGATAAGGGGTATGTGTGTGTGTGTTTGTATGGGTGGAGGGGTCATGGGAGAGGGAGGTGATGTTGTCAGATTATTGTTTAAGCTTCCCCGCAGTGATCTCACTTAGATTTGCTGGGTCAGAACAGTTTTCTTCTGTCTAAAACTAGCACCAACTCTGAGCTCATAAAAACTCACACATAAATGTATAAAATTGGACTTTCCCATTGTGGTAAATACATGATTACCGCACCAAGTGACTGATCAGTTTGTTCATTTGATCACTTTTTCTCTCATTGGTTTCTCATGTAAATCAAATGTGAACAACTCTATTGTTTTGTGAAGTTCATAAGGTTCATCATGCAGCCAACTACAAAGATAAAAAAGGACAAACAAATCTCTTTCTTCCACACTCATCTTATGTGAATGTTCTGTCTTATTATATTCTACAAGCCGACAAAGACTGTGCTCTCAATAGAGTTTAACAGCCCTAATGAAGACAATAACCAACCCTCAAAACCAACGATCGACACACATGCATCCAGAGAAATGACACTAAAGTGGATTTCAAAATGGTTTCCTGTTTGCTGTCCTAAATCTGATTTGGAATTTGTGGTGACATGGAAATATTCCCACCATTTGAAATGTCTAGGGCATTTTTGAAATGATCATTAACGGCACAAAAAATCTTTTTTAGGGTTAGGGTGAATGTGATGGAGTTTTTCATGAAAAACAAGATTAGAGAAGCCGCTGCTTGTCTGTCTCTGTTTCTCAGAGTTGCTGTTTATCGCGTCTGTGTTTTTACACGTCTGCACATATGTGCTACTGTGGAATCTGTTTGTATTTAGGGGTACTCTGAGGGCTGATGAGAGGTGTGTGCGCGTGTGCATGCACTGTGCATCAGAGGATGCCTCTAATTCCTGTCTTTTTCGGGGTGTAACCGGAATCTCAGCTGTCTCCTCACCCCACCCTCACACACAAATACACACACGCATATTAGGGTGTGGCATCAACATCCCTCTGCATGCCCCTGACTCCCTTCGTCCCTAAGCAGCTGACGCAGTCTCTGGGTGGGATGAGAAAACACGAACACACATTCACTGGTGTTCTAGCAGAGAGGCATTACAAGGCTCTAAAACCATAGCTGCAGATGGACATTCCTGGGAAGGGCTGGTTAGTCTGGGTGACAGCAGAAGGAGGCATGTATATGTCTTTGTGTACACATGTTTGTGAAAATCCCTGTCCTAAATCATGACTGCACGCCTTCCCCTCTCTTCGCGCCCTCTATTTCCATCTCCATCACACCTTTCACCTCCCCTCCTGTCATTCTGTCTTCCTCCTGTAGTTCCTCTTCGTCCACCTTATCATCCAGTAGCCTTTACGCCGGAGAGTATCTGCAAGTCTGTGACTCGCTGTCCTTCCCCACACCGATTGTGTCAGTGACTGTTTAATGATGGGTGTAGAAGCCGAGCCAAACTGGGCCATCAGCTCCCTGGTTGTCACATGGCTCATACTGTGTAGATGGAATGTGTCCTAATCATCACCTATGAAGCTGCTCGGACATTTAACTTGTAATTTTAGCAATTAGCAGCTAGTCAGATGTAGATATTTTTGACCTCGTACCTTTTCCAAAAAATTGCGCTTGTAAAATTTAAATTTTTCCCCATGTGATAAAACAAGCCATGCAATATGTCACATCATGAATTTAGGAGAGTCCATATTTAACATAGATGAGTCAGAGAGGTCGACAGTGAACGTTCTGTTCGGGTCTGGAAATTTTAAATCACCACTATAATCTAAAATGTTACAGTGAAAAAGACAAAATTAAAATGATATTTTAATGCTTTTTCACATTTTATTTTGTGGAAAACCCATTATCAGTGTTTTAACAGCCTTCTGCTCAGGATCTCCATTTATCGCAACATTTACTATAGACCTGTGGTGGACAAAGAGCAGCCTGGTGGCCAAATCCAATACAATATACAAAATGACCTTGGATAAACAAATATGATCAATGTTTTGTGCTTTGAACATAAGTTGGCAGCAGTCTCAACAGACACGGGGCTGATTAAAAAGGTAGAGTTACAACAGGATTTTTGTTTAACCCTTAATGAAACAGGTCACTATGTATTGATTTTATATAAGCCTTCAGAGACATTTTAAAGAGTGCAATATTAGACAAAACACCCGCAAACATTATGAACAAATAAAACACTCTGTATCCTCTGTGTCGAACAAAACTGAGAAAAACTGGCCCACAGTGAAACCTATTTGATGACCTCTGCCGCAGGCTGCATGAAAGTGCATGAAACGGAAAGAAAGCTGAGAAAGAATAAACAATGTTTGAGTACGTTAAGTCCAAGTTTGTGTCCCTTATGATCTGACTGTTTCTAATGAGTTTCATCTTAAGCCTAATTCAAACTTGAAGATGCAGTGCAGTCAGGAGAGTTCAGTGTGTCAGAACCCACTAACCCCCCCATGACTCCCCAGCTAATCCAAGTTATACGTCATCTGGACGGCACCGCTGTTTATGGGCTCTCTGGATTTTCCTGGACCATCATTAGTTTGTGTGTGTGTGTGTGTGTGTGTGTGTGTGAGAGAGAAATGTTTTATTTGTGTGTGTCTTAGCACAGGACTCTTATTTCTGTCTGTGTGTCCCTCGGGGGCTGATTGGCTTATGCTAACATAATTTCTCTAATCATATAACCTGATTCATCGGGATCCAGATTTTCCTGTAACCTGCTGGTACAAGCACACACAATTGCCTATATTCATGTGACCCCTGTAAACATCTGTGACTGATCGAGAAAGTGAGCGACTGTTATGTCTTGGACTCACATGATCTAAATATGTCTGGGATAGTGTGTGTGTGTTTGTGTGTAACGTCTTAGCCTTTCCACTCTCAGGTTTTGTATTGTTTCAGCTGTTGTGAATTAGAAAGGCATGCTGTGACTCTGCCGGGCTTTTTCACTCTGGATTCCACTGAACTGAGAGAAAGTAAGGGAAGAAAGACAAAGTACTTCTCTGGCATCATTCACTTGAAACTAAATGTAGTCATACTAAAGAGAGAGGAGTTCAGTTGGAGATAGGATAAACAGTCTTCTCACTATTATCTATATTAAATTGTTTTGAAAAATACTTGTTCAGCTACATATAAAATTAGAGCAGTTACAGAACAGAATTACTGAGACAAGCTAAAGTTGTGAGTAATATTAAAAATTTAAGGAAAGCACATATACAGTGTAACAGTTTGGATAAAAAACAGAGCTCCATATTGGACAAATCACATATACACATATACTCATGTTTTTATGTTAAGATACTGTGTGTAGTTGACCATATGGTTTGTAGCGGGGGTTGTTAAACTTGAGTTTGTTACACATGTCGCGGTTTATCTACCTGACGATGCACAGCTACATTTAAGATGATCAAGACTGAGTGACAAGCTTCTGGAGCTGCTGTAAGAAAGATCCCTGAGGAGAGGGAGAGTCAGGTGTGTGTGTGGGAGATGGAGGAAGCTCGAAGAAAAACAGAAGAGGTGTGTGTGTGAGAGAGAGAGGAGGGGGGTGTGTGACCTCCGGCAGGAGCCTCAGTAGGCAGCCTCACAGGTGTTGTTGTGTGTGTGTGGGGGGAGAAAGAGAAAGAGCAGGTCAGTGAAGAGGATAAACCTATTTTTACCACACTAAAACTCCCCACACGGTGTAAACCATGGCAAAGATTTGACCTCTAAAGTGTTTATAATGTGGGAAGTCTTTCCTGCATTAATCGCTCACAGACATTAAACTCTACTGGTAACATAGACTGCTGGCTGCCAGCTGAATGAAAACACACCACCTCACACACACACACTGAAAGCCAGACTGAAGAAAGTGTGAAGTTTTTATTTGCCTAAAAGAATGTGTGTGTCTGTCTGCTGGTGTGTGTGTGTGTGTGTGTGTGTGTGCTTAGTAACATACCATTAAATTGAAAAGCACACAAGGAGCTGCCCACCTGCACACTCCCGCAGACACACAAACCAATCAGCCACAAAATTTGCAAAGTGTGAAGCGGCCGTTATGATTGGCAGTGGTGTGAGCAGATGACTGAAAGGTGTGTCTGCTAAAGTTATTAGCCATGATGGTGGAGGTGTGTGCAGGACTTTGTATGACACTGGACTTGTGTGTGTGTGTGTGTGTGTGTGTGGTATAGGTCTCTGTGTGTATGTCTCTCTGCCTGAGGAAGGCTGAGAACAATAGAAGCTTTCACACACACTCACAGACAGGTGAAATATCTGCTAGTTAATATAAAACTACCCCTGACTGAGGGTGGGTTAGGAGAGATGGCAGCTCCATTTGTCCTTCTGCCATATTACCACAGAGGAGGAAGGAGACTGGAAAAAAAAAGACTCTGAGGAAGAAAATGACATTAAATGACAGTCTTTTGAAGAGATGGATTATATATTTACTCTGGCTTCGGCGGGAAGGAGAGATGATAGGAGGGAATTGGAGAAAAGTATATTTTCCTGTCGACAGGTGTTCCCCCCTGAGCAAATAAACGACCCAGAAAAGTCAATAACACATACTTTATGCCCTCCACCTGTGTTTGTGTTTATGTCATTTAGCAGCACTAAGTGGCTTCAGGCCTCCAGACACAGACAATGGCAGCGTGAGGCCATTGAGTGAGCCCCAGTGCTGCACGGCACCGTGGCAGAAAAGTTTTGCACCACTGGATGACCCCCTGGGAAAATTAAAGTCCTAATCCTCTCGTCCCCTCGCTCAACACCCTCCCTCCTGCTCTTCTCACCAGCTCTGTGGCTCTTAAACCAGCCGTGACGGCTGAGGAATGAATGAAAATCAGAAGAGAGGAGGAGAATGCAGGCAGGTCGACCGAGGAATTGACTAATCGATTTAATTTTAAATAGATCATGGATGGGGTCATGGGTGGAGGCACAGACTGCCCCCTGTCAACAGTGAGTGGGGCAGCGGAAGAAGGGGGCAGGGCAAATTAACCAAGCTTAATCTGTTTATCAGTCCCTCGCCTTCCTTTGCGTCTCCTTCACTCTTTAATGTGTTTGTATTCTGCCTCTCCTGCCCTTCGCTGCCATTCCCTCCATCTCTCCTGGTAGCTGACCCACATCTGTAAATACTTCGATTTGAATTTTGTTGTGGTCTGTGCAGAGGGGATTGTCGGTTGGCTGTGGGTCACGCGAGATTTTGCAAGTTCTGGATGCGTAGGTGTGGGTGTGTGTAGCAAACTGGTGACAAACCCCTTTTGTTTCTATAAAGACGTTTGCCTTGGACGCAGCAATGACAGCTGCAGTGCAACTGACAGAGAGGGGGTGGGTGATTTGGAGGGAGAGGAACGGAGGGGGGCAGTCAAAAAGAAAGAGTGGAGTATTTAGCATATTTGACATGCAGGCCACGGGCTGCTCTGTGCAACAGTTGAGAAAGAGAGGGCTCCTCTTGTGAGTATAAGAAATTTGTTACGAGGCAAAGAGAGAAGAAAAAAACAGAAAGCAGGCGTGATTTGGTCCAGATCAGCTGTGCTCTGTCAGACTGCTTTAAACAAACAGCCGGGCTGAAAAGGAGGGCAGGAGGGAGAAGAGGATGGAGGACAGGGTGGAGGTGGAACACCAGAACTGGCTGCGAGCAGTCTATAACTTTGGATAACAAAAGGAAAACACCGGAGCTTAAAGTTCCCTGCTTCTGATCCAGGGCTGCATGTTGCCATGTTTGCTGCTATCCCCCTTCAGACTGACTGGGTGGCTGTTTGGAGGATTTGTGTGGCATCTTAAAGAAACAGACAGCACCCCCCTCCTCTGCTGTTTTTTGTGCACAGCCCCTTTTCTTCCTGGCCCCTCTCTCTCTGACACACTCACACACACTCCCAAGCCGGATTGGGTTTCAGTGAAGGCGCAGACGGGAATGCACAAGTGGAGTCTGTGAATATCACTGACTTTAGTGTGTGTCTACATCTTTTCCACGTTTATTTTTTACACCAGCAACTCTTTTGCTTCTATCAACTTGACTTCTGTTGGACTGAGGAATTGTGCCTCAGCTGGAAACCTGGGAAAACTCTGACAAAGGAGGAACCAACAGAGTGGATAAAAGCAGGCTGAACTCACTTCCCTGTCTGCCAACAGCCTGGACTATTGTTTTTTTTTGGGGGGGAGACAGCTTATTACTGATAAGCCTCTTTCTCTCCTGTCGGCTAACAGTCCCGCCCCCTCTCTCCCTACCTCCATTCCTCCCTCCTTTCTCTATTCTTTCTTCTTCTTTGACTCTGTATAATTTCACTCTCAGAGGACAGTGTTTTTGTGCTCTACAACGGGGGGGGGCAGATTTATCTCTATAGAATTAAGAGTGGATTACAAAGCTGTGATGAATGTAGCTATGAATGTCTCCGTCTCACATCTCTATCCCCCTTCTCTCCACCTCTCAACGCACCAAATCTGGCAACAGAGGCAGGGAGAGTAAGTGAGATACTGTCTAATATTCTGCCTGTTTGCCTGGAAGAAACTCTCATCTGGACTCTATTATAGTATATCAAAGCTTTTTAATTCCTTTCTCTTTGTATTTTTCCTCTCTTTTTTAAAATTTGGGAACAGTTTCAGTAGCAGAATGGTGCATGCTGCTCAGCGTGGGATAATCAGCTGCATCCCCTTATTCAGCTGATATTTTTCCGTAATGAACAAATCCTCCTCTGCACAACTCTTTCTCTCTGGCTTCACGCCTCCTCTTAGCACCCTGCCTCCTGCTTTATCGCTACCTAACTCCCCCACACCTCTGTCCCTTGCTCTCTCTCACCCTCTCTCTCTCTCTCTCTCTCTGTCTTGTTTTTTTTTTTTTTTTTTTTGCTTTAGGAGAAAGGAAACCAGCAAGATTGGACCACTTCCTGTGTTTTAATACCATTGCAGGAAACAGAACAAACGGAGCTGAATTCAAACACAAACAGCAAGAGAGCAGGGGAGGGAGGTAGTGAGTGAGCGAGCGAGCGAGCAAAGAGAGAGAGAGAGAGAGGAGACGAGGGGGGAGCAGTAAGAGAGCGAGAGTGAGAGGAAAAGAGGGAGATTTTTTTTAGCAGCTGCAAACCATTTCAGCTGTGTAGTGGCCTGAGAAGAGAGACTGGGAGTGAAAGAAAGAGAAAAGCAAAGCTTGGGAGCACCACACGACACAAAGAGAAAAAGAAAAAGAAGAAGAGAAGAGAGGAAACTAGGATTGCGTGGCACTCTGTTTCATTCTCCGTACGGAGTCATCAGGAGAGGGAGAGAGAATAAGGCAAAAGAAAGATCGAATGGGAAGGGAGCGCGTCCTGGGATTGTCTGCTGGTAAAGAGGAGGAAGACGTTGCCTGCAAAGCAAAGCTTGGACTGGAGCTGGGAGGGCTGTCTGGGTCTTTGCCCTCTGGATACAGTCCCACGACTCACTGTTCTGCCCTGCACGCCTGCCTGCTCGCCTGGCTGGTCCAGGATCCAGCCCCCAGCCCCCCTTTTCTATCTACCCCCAGATGCCCTCTTTCACTCCTGCCTCACCCCCTTCAGGATCCTGCCTGCTTTCAATCTACTGTACCACCTCTCCCCTGGAGCTGTGGGTGAGCTGAGGATGAGAGAGAAAGCAGAGCAAGATAAAAGAAAAGAATTGAAACATTGACAGGAATTTCTTCACGATAAAGCGGACGGCTTTTCCCTTTGTTCTGGATTTAGCTTCTTCTTCTTCTTCTTCAAAAAAGAAAAGACACTGTTGTATGGATGATAGAGTTGATTTCCGTTCACTAATGATGACTGTTGTGATGGGGATAATATGTCTTGGATAAAATTCGGGTTTGTCCTGCAGGCACAAAGCTGTGACTCTTTGTGATGGAAGCAGAGGACAGAAAAAGGAAAAGAAAGCTATGAACTGCTTGAACACTCACCGGACCACAAAGTGGCAGTGACTTGGTAAAGGGATTTCTATTTTCATATTTTTTTTTATTTTTTTTTTCAAGTTGCTTTTCTTGCCTCAATTATCTCTGAAGGAAAGACAGTTTCTGTATTTTTTGTTATTGGATTTCATTCATTTTCCTGCAAACAAATCCATGGAGTATTGTGCTTTCCTATTCATTGCACCCCACGCAGCCTTTCTTTTATATAACACGGAGTGGGTTTTCTCACCTTAAAAGGAGACTTTTACAATTCCCTGCCTGCCTCTCACTGACACCGTTGCAGTTGTCCAAGCCCTCTTTCCCTTTTCCTGTTGTGCCACAGATTAGAGAGGAGACTGGAGGGGAAGGAGCATAGGAAGAGTAAAAAGGGGGTCAAGGAATGAGTTGCTTTACTTGAATATGGAGGAGACGTCATCACTCTGTGTTCCTGACAGCAAAACAAAGGGATGTTATCAGCATGGCACTCACCTTAGACTTTGTACCTCTTACACAGGGAGATGATGACTGTTTCTTTCCCTTACTCACTCTGCTCATCCCTCCACCTCTCCCTCATTCCTAAACAACCTTTCAAGTAAACAGAGCTGCTGATTAATATGGTGCCGAGGAGGAGGGCTGTCTCTTTCACTCCTTCGCTGATGCCACAAAGCATCTCAGAAAGACAGCAGAAATGCACAAGTGTTGAGGTGACATAGGCAAGAACATAAAAATAACCCACTACAATGTGGATGGCAACTTTTAGGATTTCTGACATGCAACCAAATGGACTCTGTGATTTTGTGGATTACTGGTCTGGGGACATTTGAAGGTAAAGGAATTTATTTTCCACACAGACCCCCTTTGTTTTTTTTTTACTTTTTTGATTTAATTGTTCTAAGTGCCCTGCCACATCTGCACCTTAAACACAACCCCAACAGGGTTTCTGTGGCAGCCCGGAAGAATGGGGAAACCCCTGAGCCGCCCGGACTGCCTGAGGCAGAACCCTCGCTGCCTTGGAAAAGGTGATGAGGATGAAGCATATATAGAGGATTGCTACGTCCCCCAGCGATCAATATATGATACCATGCGTATTAATGAACAGATTGACCAAGGGACCAAACTGTGTCAGCCCTCCAGGAGCACTTTAGGTTCTGGTGGGGAGGTGAGAGGAGAAGGAAGCACACTATCCAGCAATGGCACCATCGGAGCTGATATAGGTGGAGTTTTTGTCTCCAGGAATACGGATAATGCTGGCGGATTGAGAAAACTAGACGAGAGAGTGATCTTCGATGCCTTAAAACTAACTAGTGATCCGCAGATTATGTCACCACCAGTTGGCATAGTAGGTTCCGGTTTGCCTATTGCTCCGTCCTCATCTGGCTCCAGCGTGGTGGCAGCAGTGGCCAAGAGGCGGCATCAAGGGGGTGACAAGAAGGATAATCCAAACCGGCGGTCTTGGAAAGCCTTTATGCCCCCAACTTATCCGGAGTTTGCAGAGAGACTTGAGTTCTCAGCAGGTGAAGGAGCAGAGAAGCGTTTGTCAGGGGCAGGGATTCCTCTCTCTCCCCTACAGCCCATTCCTTCTCACCTACCACCCTGCACCCCGACATCATCCACTCCCTCCTTACCTCCTTACACGCCCTCCCCTCTATCGTCTGCGCCCCACACTCCTACCGTCTCCTCCTCGCCTTCTTTGACGCCCACAGTCAGCCCCATACCTCCCCTCCAAATGCATCCTCTCAGCAGGCAGAAACAGGCTCATCCTGCGCTGCAGAAGCAGCACAAACAGACTCACATGGTGCCGTCTCCTTCCAAAGAACAGTCACCTGCCTTGAGCCAGACTCAGGGCAGCCAGGTTTCTGGAAGCACACCAGAGCAGAGCCCCAGTACATCCAGACAGGTGGAGAGAAAGGGACTGGAGCACAGACGGACTACCAGCTCTTCTAAAGCTGGAATCAGGCAAATCCCAGAGGAGCCTGTTGAGTCAGTTAAGACCTCAGACTCAGAGAGGGATTCTCCTCCTTTGGACCAGGACCAAGGAGACAATGCTCCTCTCATCCCACCAAAGCCTGTCTTCTGCCCACCTACCAAGGCCCGCACATGGCCCCGCAGTATAACAACAGGGAAGAGAACCCAGGTGGGGCTGAGACACAACTTCCCCATGTTACCCCCTTTACCTCCTCTAATGGGTGAGGATAGCAACACAGATGAAGAATCACTTTTTCTCCTAGATCCCCCATCTCCATTCCTGAAGGAGGAAGAGGGGCTCGTCTATGGAGGCCTGCCTCTCTCACCGTGTATTAGTCAGGAGGGGGGAGAAGAGGGGCTGCTCGGCTGGTGTGGTCTGAGCAGAGAGCTCAGAGAGCGCACAGCCTCCGAGCTCAAATTTGAGGAGGACGAGCGTAGGATACTGGAGGAGCTCGAGGAAGAAGAACAGCAAGAGTGCAGGAAAATAATTGAGAGGGAGGAGGCATGGAAAACTGAAAGGGATAAAGCAGAAGAGGAGAGAGCTCAGAGGGAGGAAAGGGAGTGGGAGGCAGTTCTTAAATTAGAGAATAGGGAGATTATTGACCAGCCTTGGGATCGGGAAACACTGGAATCAGAGGGATGGGATTTATCGGGCTCTTCTGGACATTGGCCTGTGCTGACGCCACCTACGGGGTTTGGTGGCCCCGGAGCCCCCACTGCCTCACCTTGTCCCAGCTCAGTGGCAGAGTCAGATGATCTCTTCCTAGAGTTGGAGCGCCAGTGTCAGCAGGATGAAGGAGAGGAGGGAGTGGAAATGAGCGTAGATCCTGAGCCCCTTGATCCCTATGCACTTCCTTGTTTACAGGAAGAGGAGGAGGAGAGAGAGGAAGCAGAGACTGCCTGGACAGATGTTGAAGGAACTCTTCCTCTACATGCAGTTAACTCTGTGGAACTGAGCTTTGAAAGCATCGCAATAGACTCTAACTTAATTCAATGTGAGCACGTAGAGGAAGTTACAAACTTTGACCTGATGCGAGCACAAGACTGTGAAAAGGAACATGGTGTCCTTGATGAGGAGTACGATGTTGACTATCAAGAGGAAAAGGCAGAGGGAGAGGAGGAAGAGACGAGTTACCCAACAGACTCTGCTCTCGGTCAACAAGTGGAGTCAGACTCCAGCGGAGTCCACATCTCCCAACCGGACAGAACCGGCATCAGTGACATCACCCAGATAGACTGTGAACACGAGAGACCAGCACAGACTGAAACAGACCCTGACAGCGGGGCACCATCAGACCGCGAAGTAGAGGATTGTGAGGAGAGAGACTCGTCTCTGTGTCACAGCCTTCTCAACCCTTATGCTGAGGAAGAGGAGCGAGTGGAGGAGGAGATGGAGCAGGATGAAGAAGAGTTGAGAGAGGAAGAGGAGTTAGGAACAGAGTGGGATGTGTGTGACCAATTGGAGCCAAGTTTGGACAGCAGCGAGGGAGTTCTCATGGATCATTCCCTCGAGCCTCTGCACACAGTTGGAAAAGAAATCGACAATGAGTGTACACAGGATGTTGATGATCAAATTTCTTTTCAAGAAGAACAAGTCCCCTCGGAGATTAGTGAAACTGCCACGGCAGTAACTTGTGACACTGAAGGGACATCCTTCTCATCAGAGACTCACAACTTAGTTATCCCCACAGATGTAGTCTCAGGGCTAGACCTGAGACCTGGACAAGACCCAGATCTGGGATCTACAATAGAAGTGACAACTAGCACCCCAAAATCAGACTGTGTTACTCCTTCACACCCTCAACATGGACACTCTCCACCTCCTTCCTCTTTACATCAGCCACCTTCTAAATCTGACTGCTGTGGTGCTGGTTTGGATAGTAAAGACTCAGGAGCCTTTGTGATATCAGATAGTTTTGTTTACCTGGCTGTGTCTGCACCTCCCCAGGACCCCAGTGACTGTCCACCTTCTCCCCTTCAGGACTCCATCCCCCCAAGTCCTGTCCCCAAACCCCAATGCTGCCCAAATCCCGAGGAGGAGGAGAGTGCCTTCCTCTCCTCTGACAGCTTTGTTTACATGGCAGCGCCTGAACGGCCCCAACCTGGCCCCTCAGATTTTGGCTCAGCCTGTGAGGATACTCAGGAGTTGGACTTAGACTCGTACTCCGAAGGGACCCAGTCTGGGATGGAAGGGGTAGAGTTTTTCCTTGGTTCTATGATGGGGGACAGTGACTGGGAGTCAGATAGCTCAGCTCTGGATTTCCCTCCGCTGATGCCCAGAGATCAAGCCTGGGACCAACTTGAACCAGGCCTGCTTCAGAACCTTTTTACACAGACAGAGACGAGCCAGGTGCAGGCCTGTAGGCCTCAGGAGAATGGGGCCCAGACAGGGGCCACAACTGGTCACACAGAGGTCCTGATAGAATCAGGACAAAACTCTAAAGCAGAAAGTGAATCAACAGCCGCTTTATCACGTGACACCGACACACAAGCAGAGGTATGCACTCATTTCATGTTTTTGATAACTAATATAATTATTTCCACTGAGCAGTGTGTTGGTTTTTTTTTTTTTGTTTTGTTTTTTTATGATGAAAATGGTGAATTGAATCGTGCAGGCATAATGTCACATGATTTATTCAGTAATTTCATATGTATGTGTATGTATATCCATTGTTTAGAAGATACACTAACCCAGAGTGATTTCAGTGTCCCTGAATACAGATCAGGTAAACTGAATCACTGAAAATCCAGTTTGATCTATTTAGACCAGCAAGACAAGACTGTGGGAAGTAAAAGCTGAACAAATATCATAATTTAGCCATAAAAGAATTAGAGGATAAGCCAAGGCATAACATGGAAAAAGGAATTGGGTCAGGTCGCTGAGCGTTGAGTCCAACTGATGTAGACATACTTGTAGCATGGAAAATGTATGTCGGGGGTGAAGGTATGTAGACACCATAATTAGCTAGTTGTGTTTCAGTAGTAGGGCTTTAAATGATTGCAATATGATGCTCAGAGGGGGGTTTGCTACTTATGGGAAACTACCCTCAGTGTTCGTGTGTGCATATGGTGTGTGTTTGGGTGGGGGTCAGTGCTGATCTACACTGCATGCACATATTTAAGATTGATCACATGTTTTGTGTGAGGCTAAAAGAGCCGTGTGGGCCTGCGGCCTACTTATAATGTTGATCTCAAGTGCAGAGTTTAGAAGATTTATCTCAAGGGCATGGTGTTGTTGTGTTTACGGGCTCTGTATATAGTGTCCAGAATGCCATGTTTCCATACACAGTCATGGATCCTAGTTAAGTCCCAGCCGTGTGTGTGTGTGTGTGTACATGTGGCTCCAAAGCAGTTCTGGACATTTTCCCCCTCTTTTAAGTAATTTGTGAGAAACTTTGGAGTTTGAGGAGTCATGGAGGGAAACGTCTGTCTGGCTTTCACTGTTTGGGTTGATTTGGTTTCTGAGAACACAATCAGTGTCTCAGTATACAGAGTGTTGCTGCTGCTGCACATTGTCATGAATCTGAAATGGGTATCCCATAAATGCTGCAAGATTTGCTCGGCCTGAAACTGACAGCAGAGGACTGTGACTGTGTGTCGGACTAGTCTTCCTGCATTCATCTGCATTCAGTCTTCAGCTGGTTCTGTTTGTCACTTCTCCTCCATCTACCTCCATGTTTGACAGTGTGTTTGACAGCCTGTCATGCTTTCTAGGAGCTCTGCTATGATTCAGTGTCTGGCCCAGATTTGTCTGATCTGAGCTGTGTTGTCTTGCACACACCCTCCCACTGGCTAACTTTTTCAGTCTACCCATTATTATGTCAGTTTTTGGTTCCTCTTTTTGCATGATGAAAAGTGCCAAAGTGAGAAAAGCATGAGGATGTTGTTAAAAGCAAAGTAAATATTTGTGATATGAGAATCTGTCAATCAGTGCATCAAAGCTTCAGTGTCAGGTAGAGAATACATAATTAATTATTCTCATCTTTGCATATTATGAACATGCAGCTTTTGAATTAGACACTGATGCTCCTGATCCCATGCTGATGATGGGAACTGTTGTTCCTCCCGGTCACTCTTTCCAGTTGTCTGGCAAGTCACAACTGATTCACCCTACCCCATCCAGCTTTATGAGTACATTTAACTATGTGAACACATATTTATGTGTGTATTAGTTTGTGTTTTTAACTGAATTTGTGTCTTACCAGTCACATCTGTTTGTTCTCTGTGCAGTCACAGCGTCTCTGGCTTCAGTTTAATATAATCAGATGTTATGTTTACTCAGGGTCAGATGTAGCAGAGGCTAATTACATCTGTGCCGAGCTGCAGTGCAGATGATCTGTACCAACATCAAAAATGAGGAACATTTTTGTAGTGATGTGGCAAAAACTAGAATTCCCACTCTTCATGGCTGTATATAAGAAAGAGGAATTTCCTCTGCATAATTAATGATGTAGGCATTGGGAACACTGTCTGCTTTGATTTTGTACCAGTTAAATTGTTGTTTCCCAGGTAAAACATTCGACATACAGATGAGCAAACATTTGAACAGAAATTGCACAAAAAGAAGATAACCATTTGATAATGCAAACTTTCTCTAAGAAGATCATTTTTTAAAACATCAACTCCTGGTATGCAAATCTGTATCACTACTCTACCACAGAAACACACTGAGTCCTTTGTGTGTTTGTGATAATGAATGAATGACAAGTTGGAAATTTGATTCTGGTTTTTGTTCACATTTCTGAAAGGTGACACATGCACTTTTGTTGGATGATGAAATCCCCTTTATTCAGTCACGGACCCCCTCCTGAACTGACTCTCACTCTCTTCCTCCCCCTCCTCCCCCTCTGCTCTTCCATGCTTGGATGGTTTTGTTGCTGTGATAAGGAGGTGAGAGGTAAATACTGTGGCTCTCTGTGAGGGGAGTTGCCTCTGCCAACATGGCTACACAAACAGTGTGAAGTTGTGTGGGGAATATAAACTTCAATATCAGATAAGAAAGTGCCAGGGCCAACTCAAAACTGTGGCCTGTACTCTGTTGCCTGTCTTGTTTCTCTTTCCTTCCTAACTTGTCTGTCTCTTCTTTGCTTTTGTCTTCGCTGTCTACTTTATTTTTCCTCTATCGCACTAATTATTTTATCACATCCATCTGTCTACCCTCTGTTTGTCTGTCTTTCTGTCTCCCACCCCACTTCAATATTCTGCTTCAGAGCAAAAAGAAAATAAACAATAAAAACCAGCATCAGGCAATTTTCTGATTGCTGATAGGAGTTCATTGAGAAGAACTAATGTGACATACATGGGGAGGACAGGTAGACAGAGGCACAGTGACAGAGTTTAGAAAGACAAAGAAGCAGACACAAAACGAGTTGTGACAGGCGACTGGGAGGCTGGGTGGAGGAGGCTATTGTTTTCACGGGGGAGCACCTTTTAGCGCGACGTGAGGCTTTAGTACAGCGATAAGAGAGCTGTGCTGGCAGGCAGACACAAGCAGAAGGTCTTTGGATTAATACGCAGCTCATTTTAAAGCACAGTGTGTGTATGTGTGCCCCACAAACAGATAGACAGACAGATGGACTAGCTTTGCATGCTGTTTGATGAAGTGGGGAGAGGGAACGAACAGAACAGACAGACTGACCAATACACAGATAAAGAAAATAACATGTTTCACTTACAACCCATCAGCTTTCCTTGTTTCTAGCTGCTGCCTGCAGATACAAGATTAAGAGTCTCAGAAATTACCCCAGATATATTCCTCATTTAATCTCATAACTGAACACATCACATGCAGTCATTAGAGGTCTTATTGTTTTTTGGAAAGGGGTTGCTACGACACGTGTACATGAATAATCACAGAGCAGGTTCATATGCCGTCTTTATTACTGTCTTTTTTTGGGTCATATTTTACCGTACACCTTTTTATTCAAAAAAATCAAATCAAATCACCTCTGATGCAGTAAAAAAGATAACTACCATAACTATGGGCTTTTGAAATCTGCACATACCACATTTTTGCTCTAATGCATAATGGCATAATGGAAACAAATGGGTCTGAAAAAGACAAGGCAGTGGAGACAGATGTTGAAGCAGAGCGAGAGAGACAAACAGGTGGCTTCAGGACTGCGGCTCATACATTTGTATTTTGATTGATGTGATAATTCTGGTTCTGAACAAGCGCCTCCGGGATAAACCTGTGAAAGATGGAGGAGCGAAGGAGTGGGGAGTGTTCAGGAACATAGAAAAGCATGAAAGCAAAGGGAGGAAGACATTGATCTCCCACTAGGACTGAATGGAGTTGTGGTTTAAATGTAAAAAGTAGATCAAATATTTAAAGTATTTCTCAATGATTTTGCATATTTCTTTTTCATTACCAGCTACCGCATCACTCTCCTTCTCTCACAGCCATAACAGCAACAGAACAGAGCTCTGAAAATGGCGGAGCAGTAGCCCCTTGTTTGGCTTGACCATGTTTTCAAGAACCCCCCCCCCCCCCCCCAAAAAAAAATAAAAAAATCATATATTATACTGTCTTTGTCCGTCTCATGGGGAGTTGATGATTTTCAGCACAAATATGGGAAAAGCAGTACTTATGTGAATATGTGTAGAATAATATGTCTCCTCCACCATAGTGTCCTGTGGTGGGGGGATAAAGGAGAAGAGGGATGATTTTGAGGTTTAAACCAGCAGGCTTCGAATGCACACCACATTTGCATGAGATTTGTGTCTGCATGCCGATGTTCAAATGAGGACACTGTTTGCAAATGGGATTTATTTAGCCATTAACCCCTCTGTCCTTGTGTCACAGACTGGTCAGTTCATGGCTTAAAGCAAACCCTTTACTGACAAACTTGCCCCCCCCCCGACATACTTAGTTTGGAAACAGATTTCTGACATTTCCTTCCTCCAGTCATTCCTCATTCCATTAAAAGAAAAAGGAGGACTGAGGAAGGACGAGAGTTGAAAGACAGGAAGAGAGTGAGAGACGAGGGCAGAGGCAGGAAGAGGGAGAAGGGTGAGGGAGGAGGTATGGGGGTGAAAGGAAAGCAAACGGGTTTGGCTGTTAGCCATGTGAGTGTAACTTTTCCCAAAGTACAGAATATTCAGGCTCCTCATTTCTTCCCTCACACACTAACTCCCACTCAGATCTCTGTTCTGCTGCTAGTTTCTTCTTCCCCTCAAACTTGTTTTTTTTTTTTTTTTTTTTTTACTTTGGCATGCGTGTAGTTTTGCATGCGACATATTTTGATATGAAATCTTTCACAAGGCTGACAGATCATGTGGTTCTGGAAATCGGTTATGAAGGGACTAGAAGAACAGATGAGGACGTGGTTCAGAGCAGAACAACTATAAAGCATGATCCTGCTTGTGATCATCATTTTTTTGAGATACAATCTCTGGTCATTGTAAATTCATGTTTTGTTTTTTTTTTCCTCAAATATTTTCAAATGTTTTTGAAGCAGTGTCTGTGCTCATAGTCTGTGTTCCTCATCTGTCCTGATCAAGGAATTGATTAACTTTGAGTGATGTTTCAGACAAACACCATCAGCGCAGCTATTCTTCAGCTCAGCGTTATTAGCTTGACAGATGACATCTAAATATAGAACATCCTCACATGTTTTTATGAACAGCCGACATACAGTTTTTGTAACCCTCTAAATCTAGGATTGTTGACCTTAACGTCAACATCCATGTATGTTGTTAAATGAAGAAGAATCACAATCATGTGTTATCACTTTCATGCAAAGCATTTGACCTGATTTGCTCCCAGTCAGAGAGCTGGAGTCCTCACATGGTGAAACCATGACTGATCTAGCTCTAGTCAAAATAATCCTTCAAAATTAGCTCATGTGACAGAGATGCTGGCATTGGTTTAAAGTGGGAGTGGTTTTACAATTTATAATGTCAAGCTTTTAAAGTCGGACTGCAATCTGAAACTAAATTTTAATCTTTTTTTTTTTTTTTTTTTACCATCTTCACCTCAAACAGACCTTTCATCTACCAGCTTCACCTCCTGTAAGTGAATCATGAAATCAAACTGAAAAGGAAACTGAACCTCCCAGAATTTAACAGTCTGACTTTTATCCGTTAATTTAGACACAAATAACTGAGGAAAAAAAAACTGTTTTCTTGGAAATATCTGTATTTCCCTGACAAACATGAAAAGATAATCTTCCAAGCTGGTGTCAGTTAAACCAGATTTATCAATGCAAACAGCATCAGCCTGTGTCCCCTCTTCAGCTTTACTCAGATCTACTTTCATCCCAGTGTTTTTATCACCTGTCCACACTGATCTGCCGCAGAAGTGGAAAACCAGACTGAGTTTGGTGGTCTACATGGAGAAGGATGAAGAGGGCGAGGAGACAGCTGTAGCAGGGGGAGCAAAAGAAAAGAGGAGAGGTAGAGGGATGATTGATGACATGATGGGAGGAAGAGGAGGACGAGGATGACAAGTATGGTGGTGAAAGTTAAGTTAGCTCGGTGCGTGTGTTGCTGCGTTCTGGCTGAGGTAGGGAGGAATGACGAGAATGTGGGACATTTTCCAGAGCTCTGGTTTAGTGGATTCAGCCACTCATGAGTTGGCGAGAAGGAGAAGAAGCAGAGAGGGCGACTGAAATTGAGACAGAAAGGGAAAAAATAAAGAGAGCGAGAGAGGTGAGAGAAATGCACACGACCTGTAATGTGTTTGTACACAGCCCAGTGTATGTTTAGAGGATGAATGTACTTTCTCTGTTTTTTCCTTTTCTGTTCCTCTGTATCTGACACACACACACACACACACACACACACGACACAGGGTGGAGTGGGTCATGGCTACAGTCATTGTTGCTCCAGCCGACAGACTTCCTGTTCCAAGCAGCTATGACGCCCATCACCACAACACAGCTGCATCCAAACTGGACTGGAACACACACACACACACACACACACACTGCTTATTCATATTTAATCTTGTCTGAAGATTCGTACCTGTACAGCACTAAATCTTTTACACACATATAATTAAACACATTGATTTACACCTTTCCACACCGTGGACTTGTAAAGGTTTTTAACTCACAAACATACACAAACGCACAGATCCTTGACATGTTTAAACCAGATGAACAGAAACCGGTAAACCTTTTGATTATGACCAGGTGCAAAGACTCAGAAACACATTTCAGTGCAACCACTTCCACTTCATCTAAAAGAATAACTCAAACATTACATCCACATCATGTCACAATCCCTATAAAGTGTGTAAATACAGACACGTATGTTCTGAATAATGAAGGAGGGAAGGCACTCATTCACACATATTCTGTACTTAAGTATAATGTCCAACATCTGTGCATGTTCCTGCTAATACTTTGGTTTTGTATCATTTTTGTGGTGAAAATGAACCAGGAATCACTGAAACTTGCTGAAACATGTGGCTAACACGAGCTGGTTACGAGATAGTTTTAACCTTGCAACACATGATGAACATCGTGGGGAAAGAGACATTTGTTTTTCAGATGTTTTTATTTCTGCTGGACTCTACACAATAATATACAATGGGTTGTTATTATTGGAATATTAAACACCCAAGACCATTGAAGCTTTTTTGTGATTGTCTTCCAGGCTGTTGTGGTATGACACTGAAACCCAAACCCCATTTTCACATTCTCCCTCTCCTTCACTTTAACTGACCCCCCCCAGTAATGTCACACCAGCAATTTTCCTAAAGGGTCTGGATTTACCAAAATCAGGCGTGCATGTGTGTGTCCTGTCTAGTTATTTGTGTGTGTGTGTGTCTCTTTGTGTGGCTTTGGGGCTTGGCTGCCACAGCATCTCAAACCACCAGCCTTAATTCTCCCTATGTGGGCCTATTCTGAATGTCAAGACTTTGTATGTCAGCGACCCACCGCATTGTTGCCAGGAAGCTCCATTTGATGTGTTTGATGAAATTAAAAGAATTTCATCAGTGGTGGTTTACAGCGTTCCCACTGGTCAGGGAATTGGTGGAATACCATGAAATTGTGAAAGTCGTTCTGTGGATTTGGTGAATTAGCAGGACAGTTTATAGAACTTAAGCATAACTTTTCTTTGTGACATTTAATGTATTGGCTGCTGGTTGTGGGTTGTTTTTCTTCTCAACGAGAACAAGTCTAGTGAAAACCAGACTGTTTACCCTTTTGGAAAAACAACATGAAGAAACCAGAGAAGAAAAAATATTTTTTAGGTCAGGGATTATAACATGTTAAGTTGGAAAGGAGTGATAGCATTTTGCATTCAATTTAATGCCCATCACACAGTGAGTCAGACTTCTTTAAAGCTCTCTTTTATATATGTATATATTCATTTGTAATACACATTTGAGGACCTAAAACCGGTGGATTTGTGCCATTTATTCTTGACAGATGGCTTATTGACTGTATGAAATTCTAATGGATTATATTTTTTCCGTGTTAATGAACCCTTTGAGTGAAAAAACCTGTAAATTTAATGCTGGTAATTGCTTTGGACCTCCACAATTCCCCCAGCGGCCCTAATAGGGCGCTGGCCCCACCTTTGAAAACCAGTGCTGTGTGTTTTTGGATACAGTAGCAGCAGATTTACTGTGAGAGAGGACCCATGTTGGCTGCTGCCTGGTCTTTTTCATCCAGGGAAGTCAAGTCTGGTTGTATTTACTGTCGGATGGCTGCCTCTATTGTCATCACAAGATGGCTCCAGCCTTCCACTGTGACGTGTGTGTGTGTGTGTGTGTGAGAGAGTAATGTGGCCAGACAAGTGAAGTTGTGCGTGTACTTGTTTAAATGTGTGTTAGTGTAGGCCTGTGTGTCTGCTTGTGTGTGATTAAGTGAAGGTTTTGGGCACCCATGCAATGTGTTAGTGTACTCTACAATATGTGTGTGTTGTCGACTCAGCCTTTTCCAGCCAGCCCCTTACTCGTCTAACCCTCTAATCCCCATAATCCCCTCTCTCCCCCTCCTCTTTTTTTTCTCCTCACTCCACCCTCGTTTCTCCAGCTCCCTTCCTGTCTCCCACTCACCTCTTATCTCTGCACATCCCTCTTTCTGTCTTTCATCTCCTAATATCTTCTCACTTCTATATGTAGGTACATAATGTGGGACAGTTTGCTTCCATTTGTCATCACTCTGATTGAATGTGTGGTGTATTTTTGACTACTGGTGTATCTGAGTGCACTTTCTCCGCACGGATATTTCTTCTTCAGCCTTTTATTAATTCATTAATGATGCATTAAGTCAGTCAGCCAATCAGTTAATGACGTCTCCCTTTCTGGTTGTTTTGCTCTGCCAGGCTGTGGAGAGAGAGCAGGTGGACAGCATTCAACCCAAGCTTCAGCACGTCAACGCAGTGGGTCAGGGTCTGATCCAGAGCGCCGCCAAGCACACCGACACCCAGGCGCTGGAGCACGACCTGGAGACAACCAACCTCCGATGGAACTCCCTCAACAAGCGGGTGCGGCACCTGGAAATTCACGGATATATAAAACATGAAACTGCAAAGTTGCTCTGATTTCTTGGAGTTTCAAGGTTTTAGGTTTTAGTCCCACAAAAATAAATGATAGCCATCATTTTTTGCCTCCTTACTCACAGCCCTCTCTCCTGTTCTCAGATTGCAGAGCGGATTGCCCAGTTGCAGGAGGCTCTGTTGCATTGTGGGAAATTTCAGGATGCTCTGGAGCCTCTGCTAAGCTGGCTGAGCGACACAGAGGAGCTGGTGGCCAATCAGAAGCCTCCGTCAGCCGAGTACCGTGTGGTCAAGGCCCAGATCCAGGAACAAAAGGTACAACAAAGGATGGCAAGGTGTAAAATAAGATGGCACAGCTGATGACTTTAGAAAAGGTATCACAAGACATCAGCAACATGCACCAGTTAAAGTAGCATAAATGTTTTTCTTCAGATCATTGAGGGCACATTTGAATAAAAAGTGTTTTTCACTCTTCTCAGATTTTCCATTTTGGGGATTTGAAGCGGTGATCATTAGGCACAGTTGTCTGAGCTCTTAGCTTCTTACATCAGCATTCTTCTTTCTTTGAAGTGTTCTGTCAGGATAGATAAAAGTGGATTTGGGTTTTAATTTTCAGTTTTTTTTAGATTAATTTGCTATTGTTACTTTATCATATTGTTATGAGAGACAATTCCTCTATTTGTCAGTCAGGATGAATTAATATATTGTTGATATTCAGATGTCCTCAATGTCCTTTAACCACCAACAATAGATATTTGAATGACAAGCACACAGTCAATGATCCGTCTGCCTGGCATCCGAACAGTCCCAGTTGACTGTCTGCCAGTCAGACTGGCACAAAAACAGACCCGCACACACACGTGCATGGAGGATTTATATTGTTTTCAGACACACACACAGTTTTCCCTGTTTATCTAACATACACTTCCTGTGTTTGTGCACATACGAGTGCTCTAGTCTTGGCCTGCAATCAATCACACGTGTTTACATCTGTGACGGAGAGCAGTGCAGCTAAAAACAGAGTAAACTCACACTGAACTGAAAAGAGAAATATAGGTTGCTCTTTATGTAGGAAAGGAAATGAAATGCATTCATGTTTGTTGGTCTTTAATGTGAACTGTTTGTTCTTTATGCACTTTTTAAACAGTAGCACCTACCCTAGTTAATTGTTCAATAATTCATATGTGACACTGAATTTTTAAAAGATATCTGGTAACCTGAGCCTTTGATTAGACATTGATAAAAGTTTTAACGAGATAATAATTGATTAACTTTTCATGAGCTCCAGCAAAAAATAGAGAAAGCTGGCAATGCAAAACATGTCAACTTCTCTTTCAGCAAAATGAAAAATATTCAGTCACAATTAACTTATTTTGGGCTTCACACAACTGATGCAGTTCTGCTTTGTTGGAGCAGCATCAATCTTTTTTCTAAAGTACATTTTGAGATTTATTTTAATACGACTTCTGTTTGCAAACTTAATTTGATTCTAATTTTGTATCATTATAAAGCCACAGAAAAAAATTAATTTTACTTTAATCAGGCAGTGAACAGAACAGTTCATTAGCTGCACCTGGCAAATGTTTTAAAGAGGAGTTAAAATTAATATTTCTCTTCCTCCAGCTACTCCAGAGATTGTTAGATGACCGCCTGCCGACAGTGGAGATGATCCGTGCTGAAGGAGAGAGGATCGCAGCCACAGCTGACACTCAGGACCGAGAGAAGATCCAGACTCAGCTCCAGAGTCTGGCGGAGAGATGGACTGACCTTCTGGACAAGGCCAGCGGCAGGTCAGTCTTCTTCTTATAAATCAGAGGGTTTCCTGGATGGGTCGGAACAGCTTTGAGCTCTTTGTGTGAGAAAAGAAAAAGCAGTTTCCCTGTATCCATAATTACTGAGGTATCATAGAGTTCCCCTCAATCATTTCAAAGACTTCTGTTCTCACCATGTCATCCTTTGAAAAGCAGCACAGGTGATATCACAGAATCAGCAGAAAGTCAGATATTTAGTTATGTCTTGCTGTAAATATGTGGTTTTGGAAGGCAGTCAGTGGTGTACCTCAACAGTATGTCGTCTTGTGGTTATTTCCTGTTTTCTTGTTTTATCACAGTGTGGCTTTGTACTTTACTTAAAGAGTGTTATCAGTGGTATTGGTTTCTGTGGTCTAAGTAACTTATTACGACTTCCTCTTCTTCAGAGAACAGGAAACTCAGAAACACACGCGCAGAAGACACCAACAATGTGTGTTCATGCTAAGATTTATCTTAGGTTCAAATGTTTAGAGCCCTTTCATGCCCGGCAACACACCAGAAGCCATAATATATAGATACTCCTGTCATGTCTCCCTGCATCTTCACATGCCAGATGCTTCACTCCTATCTCTGCACACAAAGCACACAAACAATACATGATTTTATGGGATTCCTCAATATCTCATAATATACAGTGAAAATTTCATAAACACTTGATACCTCTGTTTAGATGCTGTTGTATGACACAAAGCCAGGCCCAATTTGAACATCAGTGAAAGCAATAAAATGTTTCTGCCTCCTCCCAGTCATCTCTTGGTATTTTTGTTACCAACCCCTCCCTTCACTGTCGTCCCTCAGGCAGAGGCAGTTGGAGGAGCTGCAGGTTTTGGCTCTTCAGTTCCACGAAGCCCTGGAGCCACTGGGAGAATGGCTGAGCACCACCGAGAGACGCCTGAGCTCTGCCGAGCCCATGGGAACCCAGACTGCCAAGATCACCCAGCAGATAACCAAGCACAAGGTACTGTTTTTCACAGGGGTTTATTCTGAAGTTTGCTGATGAGCAGGAGGCTGGATCCCCGAGTGCTCAAGTGTTTTTGCTTTGGATGATTTAATTAAAATGGGGAAGTTAAAAAGGAAAAAAGAAATCGTCTCAATCTTCTGTCCCTCAGTTTGCCTTTCTGTCCTTGTTGTGTTGTTGTTGTCGGTTAAAGTTGGAGGAATTGTTGACATACTTGTCAAAATAAAGGCTAAAGTCAGAGAACTGCTTATTCAATAGATTTGCAGGCGTGGCAGACTCGCAAATACTTTTTTCCCCGATGTGTCCAATCAGGGGTTTTGAGAAACCATCCTCTATCTCAGTTTAGCTGAGACACTGGAAGAGGAACAATGACCGAGAACCACATAGAACATCCTCTTATAAGTTCATCTTGATTTATTCATGTCAAGTTTCTCATTTTCATTTCAGCTGTGTCAAGTCTTAAACTTTTAGTCTTTTTTTTATTCATTCATCCATTGATGTGTATGATTTCCTGTTTATGTATGATTTGTCATTTGCATGCTCATATTTTGAGTTTTTATCCATCTGTTCTTCTGTTCTTTTCACCTTCTTATCAAACGCACACACACTCTCTCTCTCACTCGCTCATTTGCACAACCAAATACACATGCACTTCCCAGGCGTTCCAAGAGGACGTGTCATCAAGAGAAGCTGAGGTTGACCACCTCGAGTCCCTCAGCCAATCACTGGCCCCGCTCAGCTGTGCGGCAGACCGCGATTGGTTAAGTGAGCGCGTGGGGACGGTGAGGTCAGGTCACTCGGAGCTTGCTGATTGGTGCTTGAGGCGGGCGGGCCTGTTGGAGCAGGCGCTGGCCAACGCTCAGCTGTTTGGAGAGGAGGAGGTAGAGGTGTTGAACTGGCTTGCAGAGGTGGCTCAGAGGTTGGCTCAGGTCTCTGTGCAGAGCTACCAGCCTCAGCTGCTGGCCGAGCAGCACAAACACACTCTGGTACGACTCGAAGAACACAATGAATGACAACTTAGCTACTTTACTTTCCTGAAACACATGATTAGTTCTTTATGTCGTTATTGAACTTTTTAGAAAGAGCTATAGTACGTGGTATTCATAACATTTCATCATAGACATTAAGGTTATTATATATACAAACTTGACAAAGCTCAGATAAATCCATTCACAGTACAATGTGACTGTAGGCTATATTTTGAGAAGTGTTTCCCTTTAAATGATACAGATTTAAACATCGCACAAGGTTTTTACTTTGGGAACACATTCTGGTTAGACAAGAATACACCAACTTTCCACGTAAATGTAATATGAGCTTTGTTATTATGGGTGTACTGAACATATTTGAAACACTGTACACACTGTAACACTTAAATGTATTTGAAATGAGCACGCTGATTTTTTTAGCACAAGAGAAAATAGTTTTTAAGCTAACGTGTCAATATTCACTTTTTCTTCCCTTCAGTCTCTAAATGAAGAGATCTTGAGCAGGAAGAAAACTGTGGACCAGGCAATCAAGAATGGACAAGCTTTACTCAAACAGACCACAGGTAATAAAATACTTCACCATCAAACGTGATCAAAACATATTAAAGTAGCTAGACATGGTTATAAGAAAGATACCTCATTTTACAGTATGTCTCGTCTTTTATCTTTGTGAAATTATTATGTGAAAGCTGTAGTGGCATTATATTTATTCTCCCAAAGGCTGAATTCAGTCATTTGTGTTGTTTTGTGTAACTTATCTGAAGTTGTTGAAGTTTCTCTGGAAACACAGAGACCAGGGTTAAGAAACACACCGCACAGTCAAACACTATTTCTGTTGTTTTTAGTGTTTATTCACATCCAAGCCACACATTTTTAGATCAGTGGTGAACCAAGCTGTAATGTGTGGTTGGTGTTTCTCTTTGCATATCAACAGTACTATTAGTTATTTGTCCTCTTTCCTTCCACATCTGTGTTTTTACTGTCAAATGTTAATGCTTATTACATGTCTGACATTTGTAATTTAATAAAAGGATTAGGACTCTGGTCAAGTTTGACCAGATGTCGTTTTTCTTTACAATCAGCACGAGGTTTATAAAAGTGACCGGATTGTGAAACATCAGGACTTTTTCCATCTGGATCTCTTTCCCTGACCTGTTTTTGGTTCTGCAGGTGAAGAGGTTCTCCTGATCCAGGAGAAGCTGGATGGCATCAAGTCTCGCTATGCCGAGATGACAGCCAGCAGCAGCAAAGCCCTTCGCACCCTGGAACAGGCCCTGCAGCTCGCCACACGTTTCGCCAGCGCACATGAAGACCTAAACCAGTGGCTGGATGGTGTGGAGGCAGAGCTCAACAATGTGGAGTCTGATGCTTCACCAGCATATCAGGACAGACAGAAGGTGGGAGAAAAGATTAAGTGTATGTTTGTGTACTAGAGAGATGCGTGGAGTTTTCTTGTATTGTGCATCCCAGAAAGATTTGTTTTTGAGGAATGATGAAAATTATTCCTTAAAATACATCTATAAACACCTGGGCCTTCACAGACAGTTTAGGTCACTGGGGCGTGATGGTTTATAACTCCCAGTATTGCAGAGCACACTCATTGCTTCCAGGTATATTATTAACTGGGGCTGTGAATCACTTTGTTGAAAAAGAGTGTTTGGAGCTACAGTGCAAGACCTGACAACTACCCTTTGAATCAGCTCTCTTTTACACGTCACATTTCTCACACGAGTGTCACAGATGCAGCTCCTCTTCTGTGTTTTCTTACTTTCCGTTCAGCCATCTGGAACAACATGTGACTCCGGCTTCACAAAAGCTACAACCTTTACAGACTTCATCGATATTTTACAGATTAAAAGGATTTACCTGCAATAGAAAAACGAACATGTAGTTTGAATTATTTTAAAATAAGTTGATGACAACTCCTGTCGGTGGTGACATTTTCAGCCACTCCAAGCATTGGCCTACCCACTGTAGAGTTACCATGGAAACATTGATTTCTACGTAGTCAAAAACATTTTCTAAAAGCTATTGAAAGGATTATTGCCATTTAATATGTCGTTCCAGTTTTTTCACTCTGCAGTGACATTTTCAGCATTTACCATTTAACACATTTTCACCGTGTCACATTTAAAGAGTAAAGTTGCATCAATCATGACAAAAAGACACTGGAAGTTGTTAAGTTAATTGCATTTTTACATTTGTTGAGAAGTCTGTCATTAAAATAATTCTCCATTTGATTACAGCTTTGCTTTGTAAAACGAATCCCTCTCTTCCATTTTTACAGGAGCTGAAGAAAGTATCAGCAGAGAAGCGTCTGGTGTTGGATACAGTCAACGAGGTGGGCAGCGCCTTGCTGGATCTGGTGCCGTGGCGAGCCCGAGAAGGCCTGGACCGCCTTGTTGCCGACGCCAACCAACGCTATCGTCAGGCTGATGAAACCATCACTCAGCGTGTGCAGCTGGTACAAGCTGCCATCCAGAGGTCACAACAGGTGCTGCAGGCAGTTTATTACTACGCGTAAATCAAAATGTTGAGCTGGTTAATGTTTAGAAATTCAGTTTCACTCAGAACGCTGTGAAAACGTGACCTCTCTCCCTCAGTATGAAGAGGCAGTGGATGCAGAGCTGGCCTGGGTGGGAGAGACAGAACGCAAGCTGGCATCTCTGGGACCGCTCAGTCTGGAGCCTGATGTCACAGTGGCTCAGCTGCAGGTGCAGAGAGCGTTCAACATCGACATCATCCGACACAAAGACACTGTGGATCAGCTGCTCAGCACTAGAGATGACATCCTGGAAACCTGCAGTGAAGCCCAGAGGGATGCACTGATGGTACGTCACTGATGCACCTGATGAGACTGAGAGCTGTCATTATGGATCATCTGTAGAAAGTGCAGCAGCTGGATCCAAAAATTAATAACTGCCTGTCTTTGTGAACCTCACCAGGTGAAGACAGATTCTCTGAGCGCCCGTTACGACGCGGTGAGCCAGAGCCACAGTGAGCGGTTCTCAGCTCTGGAGCAGGCCCAGGTTCTTGTGGCTCGGTTCTGGGAAACCTACGAAGAACTCGAGCCGTGGCTCGGCGAGACCGAAACCCTCATCACCCAGCTGCCGCCAGCAGCCATCGACACAGATGCTCTCCGGCTGCAACAAGACCAGATGAGAGTAAGAGACATTAATGTTTTAGCTCTCTTCTCATTATCATCACAAATTAAAATGTCTTAGTGTTCATGTCCTTTCATTTCCCCTCCAGCTGCTCAGGGAGTCTATCGCAGAGCACAAGCCCCACATTGACAAGCTGCTGAAGATCGGACCACAGCTGGCCGAGCTCAGCCTCCAGGAGGGGGAGACGGTGACGCAGCGCTACACCGACGCCGAGAGACGCTACCTTGCCATCAAAGAGGAGGTCAAAGGTCGTGCTACGGCACTAGATGAAGCGGTGTCCCAGTCTGCACAGGTACATCACAGATTCACTCAATTTTGGAAAGTCGATGTTATAGCTGCAGACCTGGGTCAAATATTTTTTGCAGTTTTGTCTGCTCCTGAGACTTGGAAGCTTTTGACAGGTCTTAATTTAAAAAATATTTCAGTAAACATCTTTTTATGCTGTTCAGTTGAGCTAGAAACAGAAAATTCTGTTTGACCCAGGTCTGTTTGTAGCTTGTTATTTACTGTATGCTGCACCAGACAAAGCAGTGACGCCTGATGTGATTACTAAACAGCATGAGGTGATTTTGTTTTTGTTGCTTGGTTCAATAAATGAGAAGGAATTTATTGCATAACGAGTTAAGGACCTGAGTTAAAGCTAAGTTTCGTTGTCGTTTATTAATTTGTGTTTTGTATATTTTACTTTTTAAAAGCCTATTATGCATCTTGTTGTTCAGGGAAAGCCAGTTTTATTTTTCATTTCATGAAGCATCACTGAATCATTGGTGTTGCTCGTGTCGATAATGCCTGACATTTTGTATTGTATGCATGTCTCTGATTTAACTCATTATATTGTTTCTCCACCTCCGCTCCCTTCAAACTGATCCATGTATTGCTCCTTCTCTTCCTCCTCCTGCACCTCCATGTTGTCCTTATTATCCCTCACTTCATCCTAAATCATTTCCCTCCTTGTGACTCCTCCCTCATCCTTTAACTTAACATTAATATCCCTCATCAATTTCACCACCACTCATCCATGAACCCTGTTCCCATCCCTCGTTCATTGTGGATGTGCTGTGTGTGTTGCACCCCCCACCACCATTTTCTCCACGGTCACTGCTCAACAATCACCTAGCTGGTAGAGGTAAGACCACTGACTGACCACATTAAACAGGCGTTCAGGCTGCGGTTACGCCACATGATTTGGGCAACAAACAAAATGTGAATCAGTGAAGCCATAATCTTGGACCAGACAGCTCCTAATCAGTAACACTGATCTCACCTAAGTGTGGAGGACTATCTGGTTAAAGTGAACTGCTTTAAAATTAATTATCTTGCTTTTGGAGGATTTCTCAGTGTTCACTGTCTCTCTGAAAACCACTGACCTTTACAGCTTTATTGATTTACACATTGATCCAAATCATGTGACTGCCAATCCTGAGTGACCGTAAGACTTAACTTAATCTCTTAGAAACGTCCGCTTTGATGTAGGATTGTACATTTGAATGAAGCTTGGTCTAAAACTGAGGCATTCCTCCCAGTCATGTTTGTTTGAGCCTCAGACCAGACTTGATTCAGGTCCTTGAAACCGATCTCCCTTTTGTATCTAGAGAACCTTTTCCTGGTTGTTAATTTGAATTTGTTGTCTCATGTAGTGATCAAACAGTTTAACTCCACTCAGATGCTCATCAAGCTCATTTCACTGCAAATCATACAATGGATGCTCTGTTGTCCAAAATATCTCCTGCGTCCTTTAAAGTGGACTCAACTGTGTTAATAGCTCCCTGTTGTGTGGTAGCTCCAGCTTTGTTACGCAGCCTGGGTGACATGCTGAATGTGAAGTCCTGAGATATTACATTGAGGAACTAAAAGGTCTTAATTATAATTTTCTCTTATTTGTTCTGTATTCACTCCAGATTCTTTAAGAAGCATCAAAATTAATACAGTCTGTCACAGATGGATGCCCACCCACATAATATATCAGTATTTTCCCACTTTCAAAATGTCATCCAGCTATCAAAAGCCCAAACCCAGCAACCTCAATACTCTCCTCCCCCTCATACCTTTTCCTTCCACTTCTCTTTCCGTCCTCAGTTTCATGACAAGATGGATCCCCTGTTGGAGACCCTGGAGGGGGCGGTGCAGCGCTTGCGGCAGCCTCCTCCTGTGGCAGCAGAGGTGGAGAAGATCCGGGAGCAGCTGGCAGAGCACCGAGCCCAGGGTCTGGAGCTGGACAAACTGCTGCCAAGCTTCTCTGCCCTCTGTGCCCGCGGAGAGGAGCTCATTGGTAGAGCTGCTCACGACGATCCTGCTGCTCAGGGTGAGTGAGCTGGGATACGTCTGAGAGTGAATGACGGCCACATAACACTGAGACCGTCAGACAAATCCACATGGGGGATGTTAGAGTCAGTGTTCTACTCAAACATTACTTATTTAAGGAGTTGTTGGTTTTTTATCATAATTAACCTGGGAATTATTTTTTCCATGAAGCTTGCAGTTAAACTGGGAGGCTAGTTGATGCACATGGGTTAGATTTAATGAATTTAGGTAACAACTAGAAGTAAATAACTTAATATTAACACTATGTGGATAAAAAAAAAATTTCTGGCATTATTAATTACAGTGGATCAGAAGAAGGAGGGAAAATAGAATAGGCTTCTACAATCTGGGTGGAAAACATTAACCTTTTTGTAGGCTCTAATCCAAAGAGCTCACCAACTGAACAATCAACCAGCCAAAGTAAGTTGCTGTTTCACTGGCATGAAGCCACTGGGCAGAGTCAGATCTGAAAATGGAGCAGAATCAGCAGTGCAGTTCTGCATATTTTCTCCAACACCACCACCATTATGAAACAAAACACATTTGTCTTTGTTAAACTGCTCTGCACAGAACTTCATGGTTTAATACCCTCCAGCCCTCCACACGTCACGAAGATGAATGACCCACTGTGCAACAATAGTGGGAGTGGAAGCCTTCACTAACCAGCACTGGACATTTCATGGAAAATTCAAACAAAGAAAACATTATCACAATGATTTGAAATCTCAGATGAGACTGCACCGCTAAAGAATGAAGCAATATTTCACAGTGTGCTCCCACTAACTTTTCTCTGCCAGCCTATTTACAACTCCTCTCCTCTCTCTCCTCCAGCCGTCCGTACCCGCCTTCTCCGCCTGCGTTCCCTGTGGGATGAGATCCGCCAACGAGCTGAGGAGAGGGAGGGCAAGCTCAACGATGTCCTTGACCTGGCCGGGAAGTTCTGGGCCGACGTGGCGGCGCTGCTGAGCACACTCCGAGACTCCCAAGATATTGTTAGAGAGCTGGAGGATCCTGGTGTGGACCCCTCACTCATCAAGCAACAGATTGAAGCTGCTGAGGTAAATAAGAGGGTAGGGGATTCGTAAGTAAACAGTGGCCATTCTGGGAGGAGTGGACCATCAATGGGAGGTCTCTCTGTTGTTCCACCAGGCCATCAAGGCAGAGACAGACGGCCTGAGGGAGGAACTGGAGTTCGTCAGGACCCTTGGGGCTGACCTCATCTTTGCCTGTGGAGAAACTGAGAAACCCGAAGTCAAAAAGACCATCGATGAGGTGAGTGATTAAGACTGCTGAGCCAACTTAAGTGTATGGAAAAGGAGACTTTTTATTGTACTGACCAACTCTGTGTTGATCCACTGATATAATTTGTCTTCCTGTCGCTCTGTCAGATGAACGCTGCCTGGGAGGGCCTGAATCGGACATGGAGGGAGAGGATGGAGAGACTGGAGGAGGCCATGACAGCTTCTGTACAGTATCAAGACGCACTGCAGGTTTGTTCCTCAGATGGTACATAGAAGCCAAAAATATGTTTCTTGGCCTTTTGTTTTGTTAGATAATCATACTCAAGCATTCTGCTTCTTTTTCAGTCCATGTTTGACTACTTGGACAACGCAGTCATCAAGCTGTGTGAAATGTCGACAGTGGGAACGGACCTGGGAACTGTCAAACAGCAGATTGAAGAGCTCAAGGTTGATATGAGGGTCACATCTTTCCCCTATCTGTTTCTGCCTCTTTTATGATTCCTTTGCTGTTAGTTCTTCTAGAAGTTACACGTATACACCTTATGTATCCTTATTTTGATTATCCTAGAGTCATACTTTTGTCAAGAATTAATAAATGACTTCTTTCCTCTGTTCACCCAACTCCTCCTCCTCCCTCCATACACCCTGAGCAGCAGTACAAGGTGGAGGTTTACCAGCAGCAGATTGACATGGAGAAGCTGTGCCACCAGGGGGAGCTGCTGTTGAAGAAAGTGTCAGACCAGACAGACAGAGACATGATCCAGGAGCCGCTGACAGAGCTCCGCCACCTCTGGGACAACCTGGGGGATAAAATCACACAGAGACAGGTAGATGAAACCACATCTGGCAGCAATTTGTAGAAGTCCACACACAGAAACCTTAACCGTTCCATGGACTTGATCCTGCACTTGACCTTGAGCCTTTTAGCCTACTGTTTTCCTTAAGAAGTTGATAAAACTGCCCTTTGTTGTTATTCGGTAGGATTGCATGTATTTGACAGCTGCTTTTCATTACAATCCAAATATTTAAGTTCCTATTTTTAAGCCTGCACTTCTGCCTCTCCTCCACCACAGCACAAGCTGGAGGCTGCCCTGCTGGCCTTGGGTCAGTTCCAGCATGCCCTGTCTGAGCTGCAGGCCTGGCTGAGCCACACACACGCCACCCTGGACACACAGAGACCAGTCAGCTCTGACCCCAAGGCCATCGAAATCGAGCTGGCTAAACACCACGTATGTCTAAATCCCATTTCAAACTGGAAAAATGAAGATTTAGTTTTTTCTAATCATGTGACTTGTACTTTCGCAGACTCTATATTTAAAGGATTTTGACTCTTCAACTGTAATTTCCCAGTTTTCATTGCCTTTTACATTCACACACAATAGTTTTTTGTTGTTTTTCTTTTACTTCTGGAGTCTCGGCTCAGTTCTTGGATGTCACTATTCAGATTCAGGTCCATGTAAATAACTTCTTTCTCCTCCCTCTCTGTCCTAGGTTCTACGTAACGACGTGCTGTCCCATCACGCCACAGTGGAAAATGTGAACAGTGCTGGCGCTGAGCTGCTCGAGTCCTCACCTGGTGACGAAGCTAGCCACCTGAGGGATCAGCTGGATCAGCTCAATCAGAGCTGGGAGAGTCTGCTGCTCAAGACAAAGGAGCGACAGAAACTGCTGGAGGCCGCCCTCCACCAGGTACTGTGGGGGGAAAAAGATGTGTCCTTAGCACAGCTTTCCCTCGAGCTTCATACTGTCCTCTAAAACTCAGCCCTTATTTTGATTGATATTAAATTCTTGGAAACTCTTCCACACCAACAGTCATCATAAGTTTATTAAAATCTTAACAAGGTGCAGCTAAAATACTTCATTCATATCTACTCCTCCCCTTCGCATGCGTGTTTCTCTGTAGGCTGAAGGTTTCCATGGAGAGTTGGAGGAGTTCCTCCAATGGCTGAGGAGGACGGAGAGCCAGCTGTCTGCCGCCAAACCAACAGGCGGTCTCCCTGAAACAGCCAGGGAACAGCTACAGCAACACATGGTAAGAGATCCACATTACAACTCGTCACACACAATAGACACAACTCAGAGTAAAAAAGGGGAATCTGATACTTAACACATTTACAGCATTTCCATGTATTGGAAAAAAACACAGATTCTCTATTGCCGAGAACTATTTCTGCGTTAAGTTAAAGCGCTGCTGCACTGCTGAAGTTGTAGAGTGTTAGGGTGTTTATTGTTATTAGTGGCACATGGGAAGTGGTTCCCCTCAAATCACAAACATGTGATGAGATTCTGACTTTATGACTCTGACTCTCTCTTTTAAATGTCATTATCAGATTAACAGAGCACATAAACAGTTTTACTAGATGAGTTTTGGGCAGTTACTCAGAGTGTTATCTTACACGGGCTCATCTGTTTGAAAAAGTGAGACACTTGGCATATGGTGACTATGAAAATTTAATCGTGCCTATTGTTCCCTAGTCAAACACAGCATTTGTGTTTTCTGTCTCCAGGAGCTTCAGGCTCAGCTGACACAGCGAGCAGACCAGTACCATCGCCTGCTGGATCAAGGAGAGTCCATGCTCCTGGCTCGAGGAGGAGAGGAAGCGGGACCCGGTACCACCCAGACTCAGCAAAACCTGGCCATGCTGCAGAACAAGTGGGCCAGCCTCAACACCAAGATGGACGACCGCAGGGTAACCCCGTTTTCTTTATTTGCTGATTATCGTGTTAAGATTCAGTATTCTTCATCTTAGTAGGTTTTTGGGTCTGTGTTGTTCTTTTGTTTGTTGTTAACTTTGAACTGTCTCTTTGAACTTGACAGGGAAAGTTAGAGGAAGCTGTTTCCTTGGCAACAGGCTTTCAGACGTCTCTGCAGGACACCATCAACTGGCTGACCCAGGCTGAACAGACCCTAAACATGGCCCAGCCCCCCAGCCTCATCCTGGACACCGTCCTCTTCCAGATTGATGAGCATAAGGTAAATACCAAATCTAGTGAAGACAAACAGTATTAAAGTTGTTTACATTATATGAAACATTTTTAATTTGTTTCCTACATCCTTTCTTCATCTGTGATGATGGAATGAATTTTAACCAGAATCGTTTCATTAATTAGCTAATTCACCTGAAGTGTTTACTATTCCTAGCACGCGTTCACTGTTGTCTGTGTCTGTTCAGGTGTTTGTGAATGAGGTCAACACCCACAGGGAGCAGGTCCTGGCTCTGGAGAAAGCTGGCTCTCAGCTCCGCTTTGCCAGTTTGAAGCAGGACGTGGTTCTTATCAAAAACCTGCTGCTCAGCGTCCAGGCTCGATGGGACAAACTGGTCCAGAGGTCACTGGACCGCGGCCGACACCTCGACGAGGCTCGCAAACGAGCCAAACAGGTACAGGTTTATTTCATTAACTAAAAACTATTCTCTCCATATTTTATTACTGATGTAGAATTGGTAAATAACCAAATTTTCTGCTAGTAGGGATATATGTTCTTTAATACCAAACTTAAACTTTGTGCTACTCTTTCTTTAGTTCCATGAGGCCTGGAGGAAGCTGACAGACTGGCTGGAAGAAGCAGAGAAAAGGTTGGACTCAGAGCTGGAGATCTCCAACGAGCCAGACAAGATCAAAGTACAACTGACCAAACACAAGGTACCTCGAGCTGGTTTATTTTGTGCATTAATTCAATACTTGAGTTCAGTATTTCTGATTTTCTCCATTTGATGTTTTCCCCATATACAAATAAATTATTTTATTTCCCTTTTTCCACATCTAGGAGTTTCAGAAAGCGCTGGGCTCAAAGCAGCCTGTTTATGACACCACAGTTAGGTCAGGGAAAGCCATGAGAGACAAGGCTCAGCTGCCAGCAGACACCCAGAAACTGGATAACCTGGTAGGAGAAGTCCGAGACAAGTGGGACACCGTCTGTGGCAAGAGCGTGGAAAGGTAAAAAATATGTCGTCTGAAACTGGTTCATCTAGATTATCTATCGTAGCTCTGAATCAGCACATGAGCAATAAAAATGTACACTAAAGAGCTGTTGTCCTCTCTCCTCCATCCAGACAACACAAGCTGGAGGAGGCCCTGCTGTTCTCAGGTCAGTTTGCAGAGGCTCTTCAGGCCCTCGTTGACTGGTTGTACCGGGTTGAACCTCAGTTAGCTGAGGATCAGCCGGTCCATGGAGACCTGGATCTGGTGTCCAACCTCATGGACTCACATAAGGTGTGTACGCAGAGCAGAACATCGGATCGTCGATATTGTGAGTGTGATATTAAACACACCTTTAGTTTGCTGTCTTCATCACTTTTTTTAATCTCTAAAAAACTTCAGGTTTTCCAAAAAGAGCTGGGCAAGAGAACCAGCAGCGTTCAGGCTCTGAAGCGTTCAGCTCGGGACCTGATGGAGACTGGACGCGATGACACAGCTTGGGTCAAAGTTCAGCTTCAGGAGCTCAGCAACCGCTGGGATACAGTGTGCGCTCTGTCGGTGACCAAGCAGACCCGCCTCCAACAGGCCTTTAAACAGGTCAGAGAGGGAGCTGCAGGTTAAACCTTCTTAACTTATCATTTCAATGTTCTCATTAAATCATTTCTCATGTTTCGTGCCTGCATCAGGCGGAGGAGTTTCGTACAGCTGTGCAGGTGCTCCTGGAGTGGCTCTCAGAAGCAGAGCAGACACTTCGTTTCCGTGGCGTCCTCCCCGAAGAGGCGGAGACTCTGCAGGCGTTGCTGCACACCCATCGTGACTTCATGGGCACAGTGGAGGAGAAGAGGGCAGATGTCAACAAGGCTGCTGGCATGGGAGAGGGCATCCTGACCCTGTGTCACCCTGACTCCATTACCACCATCAAACACTGGATCACCATCATCAGGGCGCGTTTTGAGGAGGTAAATCAAAGCAGTCTTTTAGTCATCTTTGTTTTGCTTTTTTTGGTATGACAGTTGAGGAAAACTCATAAGAGATGTGTTATGTTAATCCAAACTTTTACTCTTCAGGTGCTGACGTGGGCAAAACAGCACGAGCAGCGGCTGGAGACAGCTCTGAACGAGGTGCTCAACAACGCCAACCTTCTGGAGGAGCTGTTGTCATGGCTACAGTGGGCTGAGACCACTTTGGTCCAGAGAGACACCGAACCGCTTCCTCAGGATATCCCACAACTGAAATCACTCATCACTGAACACCAGGTGGGTTTCCCGTAGACTGACTGACTCACTGGTTGTTTGTGGGTCACTGAACACTCAGACACAGTATTTTGGTCTTTTAATGCATATATAGAGTGACAGCTCTGTAAACCTGTGTTTGTACATTTCCTTAACAGTTGTGTTTATCACTTACCATGTTTGTTCCCAGATGTTTATGGAGGAGATGACGAGGAAGCAGCCAGACGTGGACAAAGTGACAAAGACCTACAAAAGAAAACCAGCTGAACCTCCTAGCAGCCTGGCGGAGAGGCGAGGAGCTCGTACGTCAACCTGTGTTTGCCTTTTGATGCACAAATATTAGGATCTCCTACTTTTTTACAATAACACAAGGGAATGTGTTCAAAATGCACATATTAATCACACTATTGCGTTCAACTCTGTAACCTCTTCAGGCAAGCAGCAACAGCAGCAGCAGCAGCAAGCTGCCATGCAGGTCTCTGGAGGAAACCCCCGTCTCAACCAGCTCTGTGCCAGGTGGCAGCAAGTTTGGCTGCTAGCTCTTGACCGCCAGCGTAAACTCAACGATGCTCTTGACAGGCTGGAGGAGGTATCTGCCATATTTGTATATCTGAAAAAAAATAAAGCCTGGGGACGTCTATGTTGAAGTCGTTGAAAGTCAGAGTCCTGTTTTTCCTTCTGGAAACAGCTTAATGTTACTCTGTCAATATGGAATATAACTCTACTTTCAGCTCAAGGAGTTTGCCAACTTTGACTTTGACGTGTGGAGGAAGAAGTACATGCGCTGGATGAACCATAAGAAGTCCCGCGTCATGGACTTCTTCAGACGCATCGACAAGGACCAAGATGGAAAGATCACACGGCAAGAGTTCATTGATGGCATTCTGGCCTCAAGTAAGTCATGACTGACTGATTGTTTGGTTTAGTGTTTGAGTTGTTTCACAATTTTAAGAAACAATAATATATCTATATAGTGTAGATTATAAATGGATACATGTTGTGTCTCTGTGCAGAGTTTCCTACGAGTAAGCTGGAGATGACAGCAGTGGCAGACATCTTTGACAGAGATGGAGACGGTTACATCGACTACTATGAGTTTGTTGCTGCTCTTCACCCCAACAAGGACGCCTACAGACCGACCACTGACGCTGACAAGATAGAGGATGAGGTAAGAAAAATTATGGCATGATGACGAATATAACCTGGACGGACGCAGTGATCCACATGAGGTCTGTAAGTGTGAACAGAGGGAGGAATTCACTGACCTGACGTGTGTTTGTTGTGCAGGTGACTCGGCAGGTGGCCCAGTGTAAATGTGCCAAGAGGTTCCAGGTGGAGCAGATCGGAGAGAACAAATACCGGGTACGTTTGGTTCAGTTCAACCCAGACATCATTTATGGACTAGGTTACAGATAAACTGTCATTTCATTTGCAACAAAGGAATTTTAGTTGTAAATAATTGGTTTCTAATTGGTTGCAGGTTTGCAAATCACTTTTTGAGGTTTTCTGAGGTTTTTAAAATTTGATAGCGAAATTTAATTCCCTTTGTGACAGAAACCTTTAAAACTTTGAAAGAAAGACAATATTGTAAGAACTGATAGCTTAAAGTTTCTTTGCAGACACTGTTTGATCCATTCGTTATTGACAATTTATCTCAACTAGCTTTGTCTTCACGTCTCCATCAGGCACCAATTAACAGCTATATGTGTTTTTATAACGTCACAGCATTTTTATCTGTCCGTCTCACATCATGCTCCCATGGTGTGTTCATAAATGTTTAAGTTGTCTGTGCTATCACATACAATAACATGCCACAATAACGTTGATGTAACAAGTTATTAACGTCTCACAGCACTCCAGGATAGTCGGCTGAGCCTTCTGTGTCGTCACCAAAACATTAACATAAACGTGTAAATGACTCGGCACAGATACACACTGGACAGCTGGGTAACAAAAACCGAGAGCTTTACTCACTCTGCTTTGAGTTGCAGTTAAAACCCAGCAGGTTTTTAAAGCTTAAAAATAAACTTTCTGTTTAAGCCTCAAGAGCCAAAAGGGTTCAGGTGAGTTTTGCTCTAGAAATGTAAAGAAATTAAATTTCTTTACATTCATTTAAAGCCACATTACGAAGTGCTTAATTTTATGATGTATGAGCCTGTTTAAAACAACACAAACCAGATTTTCAATGTTATTAGCCTGTTTAAAGCCTTCTGTAGCATCCGTTCAGTTCCTGTCCCAGCAGTCTGTGTATCTGTGCATCATTTTACAGCGGTCATCAATCCTAACAGTTTTCAGCAGCTTCTACTGGATCCACCATCACTACCACTGCTGCAGTGTATACATGTCCATTCCATCATTATCCACTGGGTAATGATTTCCAGTGTCTAACTGCGGGACACTGGGGATGCTCATTGTACATCAGTTTCTGTCTGTCTGTCTTGTGTGTGTGTGTGTGTGTTTTTCTTTTTTTGGATTTTTTTGTTATGCTCGCTTTGTGTGTCTGGCTTCACTTTCCTTCACTGTCGCTGTCGGCACCTCCATCTCACCGTCATCAGCTGGCAGTTTGATATATTTTCACAGCCACACACTCATTTCTGCTACATCCGTTTGCTTCCACCACTAATTCTAAACTCAGATAACTAAATCACACACTTTTTACAGTTTTTAAGAACCAGTTTTTTGAAAATCTTGTACACAGATAAATGACATCCTTTCATACATTAGAAGACTTAAGTTGTAAGTACATGTTGTTTCACTCTTGCTCTGTTTCTTTCTCCTTGTGTTCCTCTGCTCCGTGTCTACTGGATTTATTATAGTTCTTCCTCGGAAACCAGGTAAAGTGACTGCCGCTGCTGTGATTGGTTGTGTGAAATCTGCTTCATGATCCCCCACCAATGGAGTGCTGTCGTCTCTACACATCCACAAAAAATAGTTTTTTGTGGCAGTGATTCTATATTAAACACTGTTTAAGAGAAACAGAGTCAGAAGAAGAAGCACTCCATTGTGGCTTTGTAACATGTGAGCAGGTTTCACTGTCTGAGTTGTGTTACTGCTGTGATTTGTTTGGTGTAGAGTGACAAATTGCACAATGAATCAGACGACAGTGACATGACTGAACGGGTAATTAGTGGTGAGGTGATATATAGTCTGCCTTGGACTGAAGCTTGAGAGCAAATCAAGCTGCTGGGAGAGAGATTCAGTGCTGGTATCGCTTTGGAGTCGGGCTTTGTTGGGCGATTTGAACAATGGCATTTATTTTCAAAGCTTAAAAAAGACTAAATGTATAAAAAGCTGAGGTTTCTATTGTAATTGATGCTTCTTTTTGGGCAGTCTGGTGATTGATTCTCTGAAGTTCTGTCAGTGCATGTTTTTTCTGTCATTGCATGAAGTAGATCGTCCGTTCAGATTTGGTACTTTGGTGTGATGCTGCAAAATATTCAAAACTCATCAATAAAAAATTTTTTTTTTTTGCTGACTGATTTTCTCCCCGTCTCTTCTCTCTGCTTCATCAATTCCCTCATCCTCTTTTCCGATTTCTTCCCTGTTGATCTCTCCTCGCTCTCCTTCTTCTGTTGTCTGTGTTCTTGTCTCTCCCCAGTTCGGCGACTCTCAGCAGCTGCGTCTGGTGAGGATTTTGCGCAGCACAGTGATGGTGAGAGTCGGAGGCGGTTGGATGGCTCTGGACGAGTTCCTGGTCAAAAATGATCCATGCAGAGGTGATTGAAGATGACAAACACACATTCACCTCAAACGTTGCCGCTCACACACACAAGCTCAGATTGTCCAGAACACACACACATAATGAAATCGCGGTTCTCCTCTGTCTCGCTTTCTTTCCTTCTCACGCATTTAGAGGCAGATCGATATTGGAGTTTGTAACCAACGTTAGTTTTTAACATTAGCACCTGCCTATAATTATGTACATCCACAATGTACCATTTTACATTTAAAAAGTTTAACAGGACATGTGAAAAGACATTTTGTCAGTTAGTTGTTTAAAATAAAAGAAAAGAAAAAATACATAAGAAATAAGATTCATATGCAGAAAGATTCAGCTTTTAAGAACCCAAAAAAGAAAATCTGAACTTTTTGACGTTAGGACTCTTCATATCTGCAGCGCTATATGATATTGATCAGGCTCTGACACACACACACACACACACACACACACAAACACAAACATGCTATCACTGCTCTTTACAAAGGCGACCTCTCTCAGTTCTTAGTTTTTGGTATATCTCCACCATCAAGCGTCAGTTTCTGACAACAGTGAAGACAAACTCTGGCAGAACTGACTCAAGTGTGTCAAGTTGTCTGTCAGCAGGCGACGCAGGAACCTGCAGCATCATCTCACTTTTCTCTCCAGTGTTATGTTCCAGTGACGTCCACAGTCGGTGTCTTTGTCCGGCTCCTGAGAGCGGTATATTTCTTCATCTCTCTGACCCAATTATCCCAAATCCCAAATCCGATCCCTCCGAGTCCATCCTCTGTCGATCCTGAAGGAGTTCCCTGTCGTCTTATCTTGTCACATTTTATTTCTGTATATACACAGCCAGGTCTCTCTTCGGTTTCTGTCTTCTTTTTTTTTTTTTTTTTTTTAAATTCATTCTCTCTTTGATATAATAGTAGTATTGCATGGTGCATGGTCCTCAGTTCTCTCCCTCTTCCTTCCCTTCTCTTTCTCCCTTTTTCTCTTTCCTCAGTGCAACATCCAGGACTTAAGATTCTCCGCTCCGATTCCAGTAGCTCCATCTCATCTCGTATAGGTTGGATTTCTCCTGTATCTCTTTTGCTTTCACTCTCTCCTAACTGCTCGTCTTTTTCTCCGTTCTCTTTGTTTTGGTCGTTTGTTTTTTGTTTTGTCGCTCCTGGACTCTTTCAGATTTCTTCTCTGTTCTTCTCTTCTTCCTCTCTACTATTTTTCTCTTGTTTACTCTTCCCATTATCTCCACCTTTCTTCCGACTCTTCTTTGTTTTGTTTTGTTGGTTTGGCCTTGTTGCTGTGCCTTGCTGACTGTGAACACCAGACTAACGTTATGTCTCCCCACTGTTCTGCTCTTCCTCTCCCCCCGACTTCTCCCCTGGCTGTCCCGCTCGTGCAACCTTTGAAATCCTGACCTGTTCACGTTTTTGAAACTCGTTCCAGGGGTCACTGACATTCGTCTGGACCCCCCCAGTGCCCATCTGTGTGTGTGTGTGTGTCTGATTGTGCTGATGGTTTTTGGCACTGAAGGAGGAATTTTCGACAGATCCGTTAAGCAATCTTGACTCCAGATCGGTGTCTGTTTGTGTGTGTGCATGAGTGTGTTTTGGGCGAGGCCATGAGGTGGTATCTTTGTATGTGTGTGTGTGTGTGTGTTTCTCTGTGTAAGACTTTCTTCATTTCTCCATGAGCATGCAGTTATTTCACATTGTCTCTTGTGTCTCTTAGTGACAGTCACTCCTGGCTATTTCTGCTGCCGAGGTATCTACACTTCCTCTCTGTCTCTCACTCCATTCTTCCATTTCTTTCACTCTTCATCCATCCAGCTGTCAGTCTCCATCTCTAACCACAGCTGTCCTCTGTGTGTCTATATATGTGTGTGTACAGTTTATATCTGTGGTCAGGTTTGTGTGTAGAGGCCTTGGTGTCTGTCTTGTCTGTGTCATGCTTCTCTCACTCAACAAAAGCAGGATTTGGTCAACCCCTGGTCTTTCTATTTTATTTATACTCTATTTTTAAATTCAGTAAAACAAGATGGCCAAATTTTAGAAGTGAGCTCATAAACTGGACGTGGACAGAGATGCTCAGCAGAAAACTGAATTTACCTTATAGCATTACATCTTGTTAATTATTACCTCTAGCTATGTTTCTAGTTTGACCCCTCTCAGAAAAAAGTAAACATGCTTCTCCAGATCTGTGTAACCAAAGAGTGAAGAGTCAGTGAGTGTGTAAGACCTGGGCGTGGCCAGTCTGGGTTTCTAATAACGCTGGCTTCCAATGCGGCTCCTTCTAAATGTGATGGCTGGTTGGTGGGAGACACAATTACAGGGTGCACCTGGCTGGCTGGCGTTGAGGGGGGACGTAATTGCAGGGTGCACCCGTTTAATTGACTCGCCTTGCTGTTCGGTTGCTAGGGATGATAGCAATGAGGCTACTCTGGCTAGCTGCAGCCCTCTCTTCTTCTTCACACTCCATTTTCCACTTCTTCATCTTGTTTTTCTTCCATGTTTCCTCGGTCTATCTTCTGTCTCTCCTTTGTTTTTTTTCTGTTTTGTTTTGTTTTGTTTTTCGTTCTGTCTCCTGTCCTCTCTCTCCCTCTTTGTGGCTGGCTTCTCCAGGCTTGTTGTTGTCTGCTGGGGCTGCTGCACTACTTTCTGTCCGAGAATGCTGCTGAGTGTCTTTTGAAGAACGGAGAAACCCTGAATCTCTGGGCTCTCTCCTGATAAGCATAAACCAGGCATGACCCCCCCCCACATATATTTATACACATACTGTGTGTATACTGCAGGGCTGAGATGCTCCTTTGCAGCAAGAAGAGAAAATGAACTCAAATGGGCGAGCTTGTTAAAAAAGGAGAGGCTGTGCTTTTACTCCCACCGCCCTCAGAGGTTTTTGAAGCAAATACGCAATGAAAGTGTGTGTCACTTGGTGAAATCACATTTTTCATCGAACCGGCAACATCTGTCATTGATTAAGAAAAGTTTCACATTTTGTGAAATGTACTTTTTTCGCTGTCTTGCCCAGAGTTAGATGACAAATGTAATGCCTCTCTCATGTAAATATGAAGCTACAACCAGCAGCTGATTAGCTTAGCTTAGCATAAAGACTGGAAACAGGCAGAAGCAGCTAACCTGCCTCTGTCCAAATGTTCACTGAGCAGCATATTTCATCTCATGGTTAAATGTCGACACAAGCAGGCTAGCTGTTTCCCCTACTTCCAGTCTTTATGCTAAGCTAAAGCTACATGTCTCCCAGCTCCAGCTGTGAGAGTGGTAATGCTTGGTATTGCTGTTACTTTCGTTGCGTATAAAATTTATCAAAGTTATTTGTAATTTCGCACTCAGACACGCCAAACACACTCACTCACCCAACCAAAGTGCACTTATGACTTCCTGAACCCCCCAAACCCCCAAACCCCAACCTCACCCCTCCAAATATCCGCTCTGCTCACGTGCACTCTTAAATGAAACATGCACGGACTCTGATGTCTGCAGCCAAGGAAGCATTGACTCTCTCCCTCACGCTGCTCGCTGCCTCTGCCGCCCCCCGCTGGAGGAAAACTGTGAGCTGACAAAAACAGAGCAGCTAATTTGTCTGGTGTGTTTCCTGTTTCTCTCCTTAGCCCGCGGTCGCACCAACCTGGAGCTGAGGGAGAAGTTCATCCTTCCTGAAGGGGCGTCCCAGGGACTGGCTGCATTCCGCTCCCGCGGCCGACGCTCCAAACCGGGCTCCAGAAACGCCTCCCCCACCCGCTCCTCCTCCTCGGCCTCCCACAGCGGTGCCTCTCTTCCCTCTGCACCTTCTGCTCCCGCCACACCGACGGCCTCGGCATCATCCAGGGTAAGAGCTGCTGGTGTCTGAGCAGACACTGGATCTGTTTTTGTCCTCATGCTCTGACCCGTTTCTGTGAACCCTTATATCACTTTATTCACGGCAGAACAGGCGAAGTAACACTTAATGGCTCTTTTCTAAAACACTACCAGACTTCACTATATGCAGAACTAAAACCAGACAGAAATTCATTCCATTTACAAGTTTAGGTCTTCGATTTCTAAAACTTGCTTGAACGTTACACTGAGATTAAACATACGGCCACACAGTTAAAGAAAAACACAAGACAAGACAAACAAACTTTGTAAAGACCATTTTAAGAGTTTTCCTTAAATGCATTAAAGTCGTCATTTTGTGTCGTAATGTCACATTTAAAATAATTAGAATTATTGACGTATAAAACTTTCAGCATGCACACACACTCACGTCACTCATCTTCTGTGTTGAAGGCAGATCTGTTAAATAGGAACATCATCGTTGTCACCAGTCAGCATGTATTCATCACTGTTGTTGTCGTCGTCATCTGATGTTGGTGATATTTTTCATTTGTCGGCCAAGTGTGTTACCTGATTTCTGTCAGTAGTGTCAGTGTATATCAGTATGTGTGTGTGTGTGTGTGTGAGAGAGAGAGAAAGATGGGTGTTGTTGTGTGTTTTATGGATTTTATGTAACACATTCTTCAGTTGTTGTCATCCTCCTGTTGTTGTTGTCAAATATCACCACATTCTTAACTGTGATTTTTTTTTTTTTTTTTTTGTTCTTTGGTTTTAATTTTTCTTTCATCTTTTTGCCCTTCCCCTTGTTCCTGCCATTCAACCTGCTAACCTGGCTTCAAAATGTGAAAAAAAAAAAAATCGCTCACACAAAAACACACTGCGCTGCACTCCCTCCTTCCCTTCCCTCCATAACTCCTTCCTTCCTCTTCATGTCATTTGCTTCTCTCCTACGCTGCTTTGCTGGTCTCCTCCCTTCCCCCTTCCTTTATTCCTTCCTTGCTCCCTTCCCTTCCTCCCTTCAGTCCTCCCATACTCACTCGCGTGACTATGCCAAGCCCTGGCTGGCACACAGTAAAACTCCAACGCCAACCAAGTGCCACTGCTGCCCAGATCTCGGTCACAGCCACAGCACTCCTGGGCACGAGGTAACACACTCAACCCCACCCACCAACCCAACCACCTCCCTCCCTGCCCCACCCCGACTGAACGCGCTATTGCACTAACGCACACTCCCGGGTGCTCACACACCACCACGTATAAAGTTTTTACTTTTGCTGCTGTGAGGTGGAAACCTTAAAAGTCAGCTTTAGTGGTTTCCATGTTTGAATTTCAGTTTAGAGTTTGTTTCATCTCCTGAAAAGTTCTGAGCGTTTTTCATCCTTTAATTTTAGAGGAAACGTGATGTGGTCACTTTAAAACCTGAGGATGAGATTGTGAAGAAGCAAAAGTTTAAATCAAAAAGAAACATCATGGTAGTTAAAAATTACCGATACATATAAAAGAAAGTTCACGTGAAGGCAGTTTACACACAAAACGCAGAGTTCAAGCTTTAAGAAACTTTTCAGGTTTTCTTCATTTTCTTGTCCGGTTTCATCACCTGATTAATGTAGAGCCAATTAGATGACGACAGTAGATAGTCACCATAACCTTTATAGTTGATTATTCATTTTATTTATAAGCAAAAAAAACTGAAAATGTCTTTTGGTCTAAGTTATTACATAGTAATATATTTGTGTGTTAAAATTTTACTGTCTGTGTTTGTAGGTCTATATTTCTGTCCATGTGTCTATGTTGTGATGCTCACTAGCTGAACTCCACTGTGGCGTTTCCCTCAGCTGATGTTTCCTGTGTGCTCCTGCAGGGGGCGGCGTCTGGGTCCAAACTGAAGAGGCCGACATTCCACTCCAGCCGGGGTTCCCTGACCGGAGAGAACGGAGGAACGACACACACCAGCAAACCAGGAAGAACCGGTGAGGCGGCGCTCAAACGCTGACAGCTGCTGAAACGCGTTTTCAGGTTTAGCTAATTGTCCTTCAGCGTTAATTCAGCCTGGCTAGCAGCTCTGCAATTAACAGGCCTGTCAACGTTAGCATGCTAAAGTTGGTTCCTTAGCTCCAAAGATAAATTAGGGATAAGGCCGAAGGAAGCGGCTCGAGCTTTGTTTGTCTGGAGAACATCAACATAATTATTCACACATTTCATCCTAGATCAAAGCGTTGGGTCAACCATCAAACGTTTCTGAGATATTTTCTTCCATGTTTACACTCTTCTGGTCTTCCTGTCAGACCCAAAACGAGGAGCCAGCGGTCCGACCAGCCGCGCCGGCAGCCGGGCCGGGAGCCGAGCCAGCAGCCGCAGAGGCAGCGATGCTTCGGACGCTTCAGAGCTCCAGGACGCTCGCTCGGTCTGCTCCGACACCTCAGACACCCCCAGAAGACCCGGCAGCGGGGCCAAACCCTCCAAGATCCCCATGATCTCCAAGAAGGCTCCCAGCCCGAAGACCCCAGGCTCCGCCAAGAAATAACACCAGCCACAGGAACTGGAGCAGAATGGTTACACCTTCCTTTCACAGAGCGTAGACTGTCATCGGCCATCTGGGGTGTACCAGCTCTTCAACCTGAACATCCATCTGAAAGGATTGTATCGAATTTGTGCACTAGGACTGATATGTAACAGGGAAGGAAGGAGGTGGATTAGAGCAGTGAGTGTCCTTCTCACTCTCTCCCTGAAGAAAACATGCACAAGAGGAGAAGTTCTGGTCTGCGAGGGTGAAACCGACTTTTCCCCTTTAAGAAGCGACCCCAGTTTGCCTTCCAGTCTCCTGCTTCTTCTTTCAACGTTCCCCACCAGCGTGGAACCGAACACCGACTGACTCGACGTGATGCTGCCTTATTTTGCGTTTCGCACTTCTGACCCAATCAGACAGAGCGACACGGAAAAGTCTTTAAACTGCTTTATACCACACAAACACATTTTAACTCAGAGGCAGGGTAGGGAGTGGGACACACCACCACCACAGTTACAAAAACAAAAAAAGCTCAGATGACATTCAGGAAAAAAAAGAGAAGAATTGTGGGCTATTATTTTGGCTTGTGGGCCAGATGCCTCAAGGATGAGTTAAAAAAGAAAATATGCAACGACTGCCATGTCACTTCCTCTGGACCGGGTGGTGAGAAAAAGAGTCACCTCAGCAGATCTGTAGAGGCGGACACCACGTGTGGAGCGCTCAGGAGGCCGACACACACACACACACACACACCGGCTAACCTCAGACTCGGAGGGTCGGTGATGGTGGTGACAGTGGCGGTGGTGGTGCTGCTGCAGCTGAGGGCAAACACTCACACACTCAAACACCGCAGAGCGGACTCCTCCCGACCGCTGGAACATTCAGATCGGCCTCCTGTGTGCATTTCAGCCAAGGGCGGTGCGGTTCAGTCACATGCTGGCGCAACAATCTGATGCACAAAAATCACAAACTGGCAATAGAAAGGACACATTTTATGGTGTCACACACGACTAACAGCACATTACTGACAATATCCAACATGTGTAACCTTAACCTGAAGTTAATGCCGAGTTCCACAACCAGCATGCACTAATTGTCTCTTCCTCTGCAGTTCACCTTAATGTGTACAGTGTGTTGCTAAGGGCAACACAGCAGCACACACACACAAACACGTGGGTGTGTATCATGTGTGTCTTTGTTAAAGGAAATAATAGAGGTCATTGACTTGAGTCACTGTATGCAAAATTTAAATTTGCGAATGTCTTTTTTTTTTTTTTCTTCTCGTTGTTTTCTGGTTAATTTATAATCCAGTTGTACTTTTGTTATCTAGCTTGAAAGAAAAATCTATTTATTTTTCAGTTTCATGTCATATCAACGTTCACAGAGAGTGAATTAGTATTATGGTTAAAGACATTGTGATTCTTTTTGTACCAAGGAAATGTCCGCTCCGCTCTTTGACATTATTTGTGTGTAAAGTGTGTTTCTATTTTGTTGTACTCTGACATTATTCACTAGGCCGCTGATTCTAGTGGCAGCCTTGTTTTTTTTTTTTTTGTTTGTTTGTTAGTTTTTTTTGCTAATGACTATAATTCCCAGACCATGACCAAAGGGGTTTGCCCTTCATGTGTAGAGAGAACTACAGATATGAATGACCGGAGTCCTGGGCTGAGCGGATCTCCTCCCTCATGTTCCTCCCCAGCGTCTCTTCTTCTAGGCTTTTTTTCAAATGTCCCGTCGTCGACGGGGCCGAGTTGTGTCCGTGTTATCTCAGTGTAAGAGATGAAGATTATGAGAACTAATGAAATTAGAGTAAGAAAGAAGACATCTTAAGGTGATTTTTATTTATTTATTGTCTCTCTGAGGAGGGGGGGTTCGGGGCGCAGGAGACGAGTCCACCACCTTTTGATGATGTGTTACTCTTCGTGTGATGATGAACAGGGAGGGAGGGAGGGATGTTACGACGAGTCAATTGTGTAAAAGTTAAACAAAAAAACTAATTATAAACTTTTTTTGTTCTGTTTTTGTATTAAAAATATGCTTGCAGTAAAATCGGCCCCCGTCTTTGATTCATGTCCGTTTTTATTGGATCAGCAGCATAGTTGTGTAGAAACACACCCAGTTGTGTTCACGCTGCACTCACAGTAGATGTTAGTGTCTTAACTCTTTCCATCGTTGTGAGTCACTGCACCACTTGTGTTAGTTTTGTTTTCCTCCTCCATTGTGATGATTTTATTTGCCACTTTTCTGCCTTTTTAAAGTGGTGAGTGTTTGTGCAGTGAGTTAAATGGATGTCATTTTGTTTCCTTTCTCTTGTGTGTCCATGTGTGTGCCTACACACACACACACACACACACACACAGACACACACAGCAGACAGCAGACCACAGGCTCAGAGGCAGTGACCGGACATTTCTAGGTAATTATCCTGTTGGAGATAAGGACACACCCATGATGGAGCTAATCTGACGTTATTCTCCTGTTGTGTGTTTGTCTCTGCAGGTTTTTAATCCCAGTCCCAGTTTATGTGTCTGTGTGAGACAGACGGAGGATTTGAAAATAACTTTGTCGTGTTTATTTGGTGGTTCCACCGGAGATGATGAGGTCCGCCCTCTGCAGCTGTGTGTACAGACACACACACACACACACACACAGACACTCCTCTCATTTTCTGTCCTCTCTCAATCCATCTCCGCCCGGCCGTCCCTCCTGCAGTCCATCTTTCATTCCGACCTCCTCTCTCTGATGACAGTCCCCGCTCTGTTCCACCACTTCTGTCTCACAGGAATGTCATTTTTCATTATTGTTGGCTTCCTTTGGTTTCGAGGGCACCCAGCCCCCCCCCCCCCCCCTTCTCCCTTCTCCCTTCCACCTCTCCACCCTCTCACTCCTCTCATCGTTATCTCTCCAGACAAATCCTCCTAAAGTTGCAGATGTGCAGAGAAAAGAAAAACAAAAATGGGCAGAGCGTTAATTCCTGGCATTTGGGACTCGCCCTTTCGGCCAGGACAGAAAGAACTGTGGTCACTTTGGTTTGGTCAGTGTTATTCATGCCTTTCAAAGTGACCACAGTACCAGGCTGCTTTGAAGGAAAGCGTACACAAACATGAGCTGGCACAGGGCTGAACCTCACTACTATATTTGAGTCATTTCTTCCCTCTGAATCCTTTCGGTGCAGACACACACACGCAGAGTGTGTTTGCATTAGTTCTGCTGCAGGAGAACTCTGTAAACTAATGAATGGCTCAACAGGAAACGGTGTCGCACAGTGTAACGCCAGACCTGCTCAATCAGGGTGCAAGGGCTAAAAGTTTGTTTTGTAAGTCGGAGGCAGAATTAGTTTAGAGTTAAAAGTTGGGATTCGATGTTTTCCATTTCCTTAGTTCCAAACCTCAGTGATGGTGGGAATTTTTGAGTTCTGGCAAAAGAATAAAACAAAAGGGACAAATGTTCTGCAGCTCGGCAGCCTTAAAGCCGAATGAAGAATAAAGTATATCAATGAAATGTTCTGAAAACCGCCTAAAAACAACTTTTTTTTTTTTTGAACCTTCATTCAAATTGATGAAAAGATGTATATTTTTATTTTCTAATTAAAACTGATTTGAATAAGTGTGTTTAGGTGTGAAGAAAACAAAACAGGAGGAATCTAAAAACGTTTCTGCCCATTTGACACAATATTGAATGTAAAAACATTTTATTTTATCTTTCTGTAGTTTTTACTTGTTCAAACATTGTCATTAATGTACTCAGACATGTGGAGGAGGCCACACACACACACACACACACACACAAACACACACAGTGATGAACAAACTAAATCCCATGAAACTCGTTTCTGGTTGCGTGTGAAGAAGTTTCACCGTTTTTACAACTTCAGGCCGGCTGACATCTTTCCCTCTGAGCCGCCTGAGCCATGAAAGGAAGCAGTCATGAGCAGATGAAAAGATAGAAGGGTGGAGGTAGAGAGAGAGAGAGAGAGAGAGAGAGATGGGGGCTCCCAGATAGAGCGCTGGGAGGGGCGGTGCAGAGATGAGAGAGAAGGCGGAGGCTGCAGAGAAACTCCCTCCTGGTTATGAACACAGCGGGATTCAAACACAGGACGCACTCTCTGCTGCGCAGCTCGTCCTGAGCAGCAATCCCGCCTCTCGGGGATTACAACCAGGAAACCATTTCCTGGAGTTACCGCTTCTAGAAATTGGATTAAGACATCTGGAGCCCCGGAGACGAGGGGGCGTCCTGAATGGATGAATAACTACTCAAGGATGACGGAATAAAAAAAGACTCCGGCAGTGATGTGTCCTCTGATCCCGCTGAGGAGGATCAGCCCTGACAGGCTGCAGGTGTGAGAGTCCTCATCTCCCCTAGAGGTCCAGGAAAACCTGCAGAAACCTGCAGCACCTGCTCTGCACTGGAGCTGTTTTCCATCCTCAAGTTTACGGCTTCAAAGCGCAGAGCGATTTTTCCAGGAGCATTGTTTGTCTGTACTCCAAACACAGAGAAAGAGGCCTGTCATTATGCCCTCACTCTCATTATCTCTGTTTCTGCTGCTGCTCAGCCGAGAGGTGAGAGAGATCAGAGGCTGAGGACTTTATTTCTGCAAGATTAGAGAAAGAGGAAGAGAGAGGAAAGCAAAGGGGGGGAGGGAGAGTAAACACATCCCAGCTCTTCTCTAAACACATCAGGCATAAATCACCGCTGCAGACTGAGGACACACTGGACCGGCTGGGGGAGGCTGAAGACACCCGGAGGAGATCCAACCTGAACAGTCTGTGAGTCTGCCAACAGGACCGGGACCAGGACCAGGACCAGGACCGGAGCCATGGCCTCAGGAGTCTCCCACAGCTGCTCCTGTCTTTGCACCAGGACGAAACCGCAGCAGCAGACCAGATCCACCCCCGGACCCCCCTCCGGACCCCCCTGGCCTCTCCTCCACCCCCGGACTCTGCTCCTGCTGCTCTTCCTGTCCCTGTGGAGCCAGCAGGCCGAGGCCGTGGTCCACTCCAGCTTCAGGCGGCTCAGCGGCCGAGAGAAGAAGGAGATGCAGAAGGAGATCCTGTCCATCCTGGGCCTGCCCGGCAGACCCCGGCCCCACCCGCCGCTGCGCCCCCCCTCCTCGGCCCCGCTCTTCATGCTGGACCTGTACCACGCCATGTCGGCCGACGGGGAGGACGAGGGGAACGAGATCATCGTGAGCGGCCCCGGCATGGGGAGGTTCGGGGGGGCAGAGAGGCTGGCTCAGGTCAACCATGCGGCCCTGCCGACCCTCAGCACGCACACACCCCCCCTCGGCACCGTGGTCAGCGAGGCCGACACCGTGATGAGCTTCGTCAACCTGGGTGAGTCCGAGTTCAGCCTCAGGTGGTGGTTTAGGACTAAAGGTCCAGAGGAGGGGGGGGGGGGGTCACACCCCACCATCCTAAAGCTGCAGGGAAATAATAATTTAATGGGGAGAATAAAATGTCATGTGTGTATTTAACCTGCAGCTGAAAACCAACAAAGTGAATTCAGCTGTTACACTGAAATCCCTCCATGACTACAGATCCTGTTCAGATTGACCTTAAACTGTTTTCAACCACAAAATCAAAAAGCGTCTGAAAGGAAAAACTGAAATGACTCAAGAGTTTGTTTTTTTTTTAAGAAGTATTTCAGGGAAAAGGTCAAAGTTCACTCTGACTGTCGTTAAAACTGAAAAGTGGCTCTGATGTGACAGCTGACTGGTTGGAGTTGTACAGCAGAGGGATGATGATGATGTTGTTTCCTGTTCAGATTAGAGGAAGGGGAAATTAACTTTTACTTGGCTGGTTCAGTGATTTCACGTTAATGAAAAGCTTTAGAGACGAAGGCTGCTGCTGTGTCCTTCTTGTCTTTGTGCTAAGCTAAGCTGTTTGCTCCTTTAAGGTCACATCTGAATGACAGAGCAGTTTTAGACTTTGTGGTTTGGCAACAAACCGTAAACTGTGAGGAGATGAAATTACATTGTGTGTGAACTTGATGACTCTGACTGACATGTTGCTGCTGCCATTTTAGTTTCTTTACTGTGCAAATTTCCACAAACATTTTCTCCAACAGTGAATTAAAACCAGCGTCAGCTCAGCTGGACTGCATCAGAACAGAAGAGTGTCTCTGTCCATTATTGATTACTGAAGTACAAAATGTGACCAGAAAACGTCTCTGGAACAGTTCAGATGTCTTTGGATGTTTCATCCTGACGTGTGTGATGAAGAGATCCAAACTTTTTCAGAGAGCAGCGATGATCAACATAATGGAATAATAATCAGTGACTTTTAGTCTCAAAGTTTTACTTCCAATCAAGGAGTCAGTAATATTAAACAATCAGTCTATTTACTGATCGCTCTTTATTCCTTTTTTAGTCTAATTATCATCTGAAAAGTTTTACTTTAGTTTAAACCATAAAATGCCCAAACTGTGCAGGTTATCTATAAACATTAAGGTCATGTCTTTGGGTTTTGGATAGTTTGAATCTTGATGAAGCTTCTGGGATGTTGTGATGACAAAGCATTTTGTAAATCGATATAATGAGCAGCACAATAATTGGTATATTCATTCCATAACTAAATATGAGAGAAATACTGTTAGAAATTGCCACTCAGAGCTCGAGCTCCGTCAAAAGCTGCCCTTCTGCCCGACTGATGCCAATCTGACAGGATAAAAATGGACGTAAACATCCTCATCTCGATGGCTTCCTTCCTCCAGCTTCTCTGGAATGGGATGATGAGTCCAGTTCACCCGTCTGCCTGCTGAGGCTCTTTAATGAACTCCCATCAAATGGAAGGTTTCCTTTTCTAATTTCTTCTCTGCTGTGGAGGAGAAAACGCGTCCTGAAATTTATCAGTCAACGTTGTAAAAACACTCTCTAAACAAAAGTGACTCAAAGTGAGTCGTTCTTTAATGTGACTCAGGCAGTCGGGGACAAACTGAAGCTGCTTCAAATGCCACCAAAGGCCATTTTAGACGAAAGTGCAGCTGAAGATTTCACACACACACATGTCACAAAGAAACTGCAGGCCAGTTGTGCATTCGCATGTGACTTAAATGCAACAAGAAGAATCACAGATATTTGTCACAACTCTTTTTTTCCTGCACGTCTCACGCATCTGAAAAGATCCACAGCAGAGATGATAAATTTAGATTCTGTTCCCTAAACTAATCTGATCAGTGTGTGTCCTTCATGTGTGCTGAATCAAACAACCATGGGTGTGTGTTCCTACGCAAATGTATTGGGAAGACACAGCTGGATAGAATTAAAGGCCCCGCTGACAAACACTGAAAAAAAAACAAAAAAAAAAACGCAAACGGTCCAAAGCGAGATGAAAATACTGCTGTGGAGGGAGCGACTCTAAAAATACCAGACAGGGCTGCAATTATGGTGTGTGTGCTGAGCAGCTGCTGTGGTTCAGGGCACTAAGTGTCTCTAATTATTGCAATGTGTGTGTCTCTGTGTGTGTGTGTGTGTGTGTGTGTGTGTGCCGATATGAGCACGCCCAGCCCATCAGGGGTGTCCTCTTCTTAGTATCTCCATTTAACATGGATCCATTGTGTGTTTTGTCGAACCTCACTGCTGTTGTGTGTCCCTGTGGGATTTGAAGAGGACACACACACACACACACACACACACACACACACAGTGTGTTTGTCTGCGTCATTGACATAGTTGAAGTGTGTCAGTTATCAGAAACATCACACCATCTCTGCTGTTGTGCTCTTTAGCAAGGCACTGCGGTTCATCCTCTTTTTTTTAATGATGCTGTCGTTTCTGAATCAGCAGAAAATTGGATGTATAATTATAAATTGTTGGTTGCTGGTTAACTGACGGACTCTGCTGCTCCTCTTCCTCACTCTTCAGCTTTCACATTCTTGTTATATCATTTGGAGAATTCTTTCTTTATTACTGTTCACTGTGGGGGGATTTTCGCTGATTTTGAAATATTTTTAATGTCTTTTCAAAGATGATAATTTAAATGACCAACTAAACTGCTTTTGGTTGTAAATTTGTCAACATGTTGGTTGTTGAGTCTGAGTTTATGAGTGCTGATATGCTGATATCAGCTTTAACATCAAAATCAAACGTGTATCTTTGAGCATTAAGCCTGATTTATCTCTGTGAAAACTGAGATGATGTTTATTTGTTTGTTTCTGCAGTGGAGCAGGAGCGAGACCTCCTGCAGCCTCGTCCGTACTGGAAGGAGTTTCGTTTCGACCTGACCCCCCTCCCTCAGGGGGAGACGGTGACGGCAGCAGAGTTTCGGATCTATAAGACCCTGACGATGGGCCAGAGGGCAAACCGAACCCTCCACATCTCCGTCTACGAGATCCAGAGAGAGAACAGACACAGGTTCAACCTCCTCCGTTTTTAAATCTAGACTTAGAAAATGTTTTGAATGGAAGTTGGCTTTGACTTAAACTTTCCATTTTCTTTCTCACATCATTGTCATCAGTTCTAAAAGTTTTATCATCAAACAGGTTAAATGGTTCATTTATTCTAATATTATGAATTCTTCAGACATCCTGACCTTTGACCTCTTCAGAATTGGCTGTGAAGATTAGGAGAAGTGATGGAAAAACAGTTTTGTGTGTTTTGTTCCCCAGAGAACCGGAGCTGGTGCTGCTGGACATGCAGTCGGTTCCTGCAGGTCAGGAGGGCTGGCTGGCCTTCGACGTCACCTCGGCCTCCAACCACTGGCTCCTGCAGCCCCGCAGCAACCTGGGCATCCGCCTGTACGTGGAGACCGAGGAGGGTGTGTGCAACACGACCGCTACACAACCACACAGCCGTTTACTCGCCGTGTTAAAGCTGCTGTTCTTCGTGTTTGCAGACCGCTCGCTGTCTGCCGGCTGGATCGGGCTGGTGGGCCGCCGGGGGCCGCGCTCCAAACAGCCCTTCATGGTGACCTTCTTCAGGGAGAGTCAGGTCCCGTGTCGGCCGCCGCGAGCTGTCAAGTCTCATCCCCGCAAGAAGAAGCCCAAATACGACCTCCCCGTGCCGAGCATCCACAGTTAGGTTCACCACACTCACCTGTTTTTGGGCTGTAAAATTAATTTATCTGGGGATCATTACGTCTTCTTTTAAGATCTATGAAGAAATAATTCATATTCATATTCAGGATTTTAGAGTTTATAAGGATTATCAATGAAAAGCCTCCAAAGACACATTCTGGTGTTAAAGCTTAAAGTTATCAACACTTTGTGTGTGTGTTTTTTTGTTTTGGTTTTTTTTTGAAAAAAATGATCAAACTCATTCAGACTTTGATCCCAACAAATGTTTCTCCTCCTTGTTCAGATCGGAGTCCCGTTAACAACGGAGGCCAACCGTGTAAAAAACACGAGCTCTACGTCAGCTTCAGTGATCTGGGGTGGAAGGTCAGTTTTAAAACACGCTGCGTCTTAAATTTCATTGTTCATTGAGGCTAAAATGGTGACACAGGTCAGTTTAGCTCTATTCTGCTTCTTAAAGTCATCTACACAGACTAAGTTAAAGAAGCAGACGGGGTCACGAGTTCTTCCTGGTGTTTATTTCTGAAATCCTCCTGCTGGTCAGCATCAGAGGAGAAATCTAAATCTAAAAAGATGTAACTTTGTGAATGTAAACCGCTCTAAATATAACGTCCTCAGCATGACGGGAGTGTGATAATACAGTTAATGAGCTGCTTAGAGATGACTTGTATGTGTGTTGATCGTAAACTTCTGTTGCTCTGATCAGGACTGGGTTTTGGCCCCGACCGGATATTCAGCCTACTACTGTGACGGAGAGTGTTTTTACCCTCTGGGCTCCTGTATGAACGCCACCAACCACGCCCTCATCCAGCAAGTGGTCAGTACGCACAAATGTGACATGGTGGCTTCACCTCAGAATCATTAGAAAGTAAACGCTTCATTGTTGATGTTCAGTCTTTGTCTCTTGCTGAGTAATTCATACAACTCTAAACTTTTATTCACCTACATGTCGGTGAAGATTCTTTTTCTTAGAAATGATTGGACTAAACTAACTATATATAACTGAATCTGCTGCCTGAACGTATTAATGGCTCACTGTTAACAATCCAAAGACTCAGGTCGTGTGTGTTCGTCTGTGTGTCAGACACAAACTGTATTTGTCCCGGCAGGTCCACCTCCTGAAGCCTGATGAGGTTCCGAAGGCGTGCTGCGCCCCCACCAAACTCAGCCCCATCTCCGTCCTCTTCTACGACGACAACAACAACGTCATCCTCAAAAAACACCGGAACATGGTGGTGAAGACCTGCGGATGTCTATGATACTTTTTTCCCCCCTCAGGCATGAACTTGGCAGAAACTTTGGAGAAATCTGATCTGGGCTCATGTCAGATCAGAGACATTTGTCTTTGGTCACATTTTATAAATTCAGAGATTACAATTCAGCATTTTAATTCAAAGACTTCACACTTTTTAAACGAGTTTTTAAAGCGTCGGTTATGTTCTTATGTTCAAACTGGTCGAGTTGCAGAAGGTGAGTGATGCCAGAATATTTTCTTTATCAGTTTTTTCCCCCTCAAGAACAAACATTTTCTTTCCAAACAAATCAGGACTGTTTTCTTTTTAAATCCTGAACAAACCAGAAGTCAGTTTATCACTAAAGTTGTTTTTATGAAAATGGAGGAACGAGCCACGAGTGATGCCTGATTTAGTTTTTAAAGAAAGAAAAACTGACAGCACTATCATTGTTAAAACACAAATCTATATGAAGAGATTATTAAATTGTATTCAATTAATAAAAAATATATTTACATTATCTTGACTGATGGGAAGATGAAGTCTTCGGAGGGAAACTGTTGAAAACTTGGTTTTCACTTCAGCTTCATGGCAGTAAACGTTAACGGCTGCTTCGCTGACTAAACGAGCTTGATGATTGAGTTTTAGTTTAATATTTATTTTCTGGTTCCAGTTTATGTTCGTCTTCACCGCAGACTTAGAATCGTTTCAAGATGTTTTCATCATTCTCCGACATACAACAAAAAACTGAACTGATAAAACTCAGCTACTTTCAGGTCCGTGTTCCAGCAACAGTCCACATTTTTCACCTGCTCACCTAAACAAAGTCAGTCGAGAAAAGATTCACATTAAATACATTGTTCAATTTATTGAAAAGGGTAAAAAAAAGAAAAAGGAAAATACAGTGAAAGCAAATCCATGAAATTTGTGCCTACTAGAGAAACATATGAAGAACCAAAAGAACAGTGAATCATCGTTTTGGCAGGTACATTAGATCTAATTTTCAGTCCTTTGGGCCTACTTTAATCTTTTCCAACTACAGCTGAAGCATCACTGAACACAGAACTGTGAACGTTTGTTAGAGCAACTGAAGCATAAAGTCAGAACTTGTCCTGGTTTAACTGAAATGGGACAAAGACGCCGTTATTGCCACAATTATCAGGGAGGACATTGAAATGAGAGGAAAAAAAAAAAACCTACTATGAGACTCGTGTGGTCTAACGTGAGGTACTGTTGTGAGGTGGTACTGAGTGAGGACACCCGCAGAGCAGCAGCAGAGGGGGCAAATCTGTCGAGTCTGTCGCTCTTATTGGACAATAACCAGAAAGCCTCAGTTTGAGAAACAAATAACCTGCATTTCAACACCAACCTCCACCAATGCTGCTGTTTCAATACAAGATCTTAGTCATTTAAAGCACCAATGGTCATGAAACCTCCTCATTTTAATGTCATACGGAGGCTCAACATGGTGGGAGTCCCCTCCAATGACAGTCTGACCCACAGCCCTGCCGACTGCGAAGGAGTGATGAAGTGGGGGCTCGATATCTCTGGACGACATTGTTGAACTAAGTCCAACCAGCGGAGAGACATTCACACCTTCAAGACTTCTGGTTTTTACATCTCAATGAAGCCTTTTCATCATTAGTCACAAAATAATTGTACTCAGTGTTAGCAGGCTAGCTTGCTGGTTCTGCTTTCTGGGAACTCCCCACCACCAAAAAAATCTGGAATAGCAAGGTAGTTGTACATAATAAATATAAAAACATGGGCCGCTGGTGTACTATTGCCCCTTCATTACTGTTTTCTCTTACGCAAACACACACGTACGTACACAGCACATACACACACATTCACCCCCTCCCTCCGTCTCAACCCGCTGTCCATGAATACTGACGGGTCCCAGTGTTCATCATCAACATCCTTCAGGCGCCGCAATTCAACATTTAGTCCAAGGTCATTGTGTATCTGTAAACAACAGGTTGTGTTGTTTTTTAGTGTTTGAAAATATAAATAGTGACCAATTGAGTTTAGAAAGACCCTGGCTATAATAAGGTACTTCCAATATTAAGTTCCACCCTTAAAATCTACAAGAACTCAGGAAGCAGAATCTCCAGTGAGCACAAAGCCATGACTGCAGCTGTTCTTACCCAGGTTCAAGTTCAGGATCAGGTCCAGTCCAGCCGGGAAGTCTGTTACGCCTGAACGTCTGCCAGCTCAGGGGGCATGGGGGACTTGGGGTGCTTGCTCTCAAAGTGCTGCTTGAAAGTCTTGGGGTCCGGCATCTGAGTCTGAAAGGGAAGATTGATGCAACAGTTAATTTAGTGTTGTGATAACTAAACTCTACAGAAACTGATGTTTCGCCACTCAGGACATCAAAAGTCAGCCACGCTGACATCGACATCGATGACAGTAAGTATCAAAACGTTATTTGGAATTAAGTTCTGCAGAAACTTTAACTGCATGAAGCTCAAACACATCAATCTTAAACAGTATCTAAAAATATATATATTAAGCTTTGTGAAACTTCGGAGGATGTATAGTGACATCTGCTGGTTTGAAAACTAAAAGCAGTCCTCCAACACCTGAGTCAAAGTACCACAACAACAATCAGCTGCTCCAGTCTCTTTTGTAAAATAACAGTCCAGGACTAAAAATAAATATGAAATATGAATCTATATTATGTGTCTGGTTAAGTCAGTTATCTGCTGTGATATTTGTCATCTGTTCATCTTTACAAAAGTCTGAGACAATGCAGCAGTGTTGCACTCACCCGACAGACGGGGCAGGTGTGGACCAGAGCTGCCTTCGCTGCCATCTTCTGGTCCGCGCCCTGAGATTTCTTCTTCTCTGCTGCCTTCTTGGCGTTCTTCTGCTGAGACTGAATCTTCTGCTGCCCACGAGCCATGGCCCTCAGCTTCGACCTGCAGACAACACATTAACCTCTGTCACAAATGTAATAGCCTAAATCTCAGACAATAACTCTCCTTTCCTCATGTATTGACAGAAACGTAAATATAATGAGGAGAGGTAAGTTTAACAACTGTGATCTGAAAAATTTACGCAAGATACCATATGATGACAAATTTTTTGACTCACTGTGTCAATATCAATGTCAAGAATGAAACAACAGAATTAATATAAGGGAGTTTCAGGGTTCAAATGGACCATGACCAGGGAACTGTTATCTCTTTTCCTCTGTTAAAAAAAAGTGTACATTTTCTCCAAAATACTTAAATCAATCAAATTAATATGATTATTGGCTCTTTGCTTCGTGTCAAAGTTATTTAACAACTAGATCCTCACCAACAACAGCAGCTATCATGAAATTCCAAAACCTTTTCCTGTTTTGACACAAGCTGTAGTGTACTGACAGCGTTGAATAAACTACAGCTGGCAGACCTGAATCGTCCATCAAGTCATCGGCCAATAAACTGTTAAGACAATTAAAACACTACACAACTACTGCAAACTGCAGGACAGCTTCTGTAAACACACACACACAAAATATAAATAAATCTGGCCAACAATTTAGATAAAAAGAATATAATCAACATCGTATCGCCTTTCTTCATCTTATTTGACTGACTCTCACTGTAGTTAAATAGATTTCACAGCAACACAACCTGCAGCCCAACAATAATCCTTAAACTGAATCAAACACTTTAGACTTTAAAGCCCTTTTAGCTGTTGTATTAAACTACATCAATGTGAACCTTTGGAGCGTTGAAATGATATCAGCTCTGCTTCATTTTGAGCCAAATTAGGATCTCTCCACTTTTAGAAATATAAGTGATTTACAAAATCAAAGGCCTTTCTCATTTTCTGATGGCTCTTTAAACCTCCCGAGACACACATGAGCTGAACAGAACCAAATAAACTGGGAGGATGTTTGTTAACGTTGTTTTTACAGTGTAAATGATGAACACTAGTTTATCACAAATATCAGCAGAGCACAGACAACTTCTGGGGCAAATGTACCCAAATTCCCAAAAAATTAAGTTGGTGTGTCACAACAGACAACAACAACAACAAGTTGACCTGGTCAATTATGCCTTTTATTTCTGCTCAATTCTCCAACATACTTCAAAATTTTCTAACATTTTTTTGCATCACAGAGTCAAATTTAGCTCGTTTAGTTGCCATAACGGGTCAAAGCCAGCAGAGACGATCAGGCCTGGAGGCATTTCAGAAAAACACTGACATTTCCTGAGCTTTATAAATAATTATTTCTGACAATATCATTAGTCTGGACAACTAACAGGAATCAGTTAGCATAAAACACCACTTGTCCACATGTTGAAACTAAAGTTAACACAAAACAACGTTGTAGTTTTATTTTTGCCTGGAAACACATTTCTAACTCTGATTTTACAAACATGAAGACGGTTTCTGTTAGAAGGTGGATTATTGTGTTTGAAGACTTTAACGGCTGTAGAGATCCTCAGTAACACAACTGTTTCTTGCTGAAACAGCCACACAACAATAATTTGATTCAGTCAGTTAGGCCACAGACATAAAAATGAAGCTGTTGTTGATTAAAAACAGCAGAAAGCTCCGGCCGGAGAGGCCTCCGGTAGCCGCCTTGCTAACACCGTTAGCCGACGGAGCTAAAATTAAAACCGACCGAAAAACGACGCGACACGAAGTTTTCTTAATTTAATTTAAAACAGCTTCGTGAACGGAAGGCTGTTGGCTAACACACGTATCGGATAGAAACGTTAAATGATAGATAACAGTCAGATTTTTAGCCGGTTTTACCTTCGAGGTTTGACTCTCTCGTCGCTCTTTTGTCGGGGTTTTCTTTTTTGAAGCCACCGGAAGTGACGCAGGCGGATATATCCGGCCGGTGGCGGGAACGGCGCCCCCGGTGGAGCGGAGCGGTACTGCAGCGGCAGCAGCAGAATCAGCAGGCTGTTCAGTTTGTTTGTTTGTTTGTTTGTTTGTTTGTTTGAGTTTTCTGTGAATTTCAGGACCTTCTTCCAGTTCCGGAGCAAATATTACTGAAACAACAAAACAAGGTCATACTGATTAGTTTTCTATGTAATTCATTTATTCATTCAACCTTAATCTATAAGTTGCTTTTGTGCTTTATGTAACTTTAATTGTAATTATACATTGGAGATTTAAATTTTCTGGCCTGGGGTCAAGATCCTCAGCTTGTCAGCCTACAGTGTGACAAAATACAATAATTTCCTTGGAGCATTTTACTCCTTTGGGCCTTACACTGAAATCCTTTTCCCCAATAAAGGTTTCAGCTGAAACTGTAAAAGGTTAATTAAAAAGCCAGTTCTTTTGGGACCTGAATAAATGATAATTATAATATAGCCCGAACTTATAGCTGAATACCAAGGAAGTACGGCCCTGAGAAATAATGCAAACTTTTTTGGTCAGCCTGTAACAAAGAACATGGTTGTCTTCTGTCATCTAAGCCTGGATAGTTAAAGTTTAAAGTTCAGCTTTCTGCCAAATCACAGCAGCCACAACGTTACAGTTTCTGCACCACGATGAGCCAACTCAGCTGTGACGTTGAGGTGTATTTAATTTTGGTGACGAGCCTGATGAGTTAACTTACACCCAGTTCACAGCCTGAACAGGGACTAAAACTTTAAAGATGTCGCACACAGTCTGAACACAGTTTCATCACTTTATTACAGTAAATGAGTCCATATCATACACACACAGAGCAGAGACGGACAGGTTTGTGTTTCTTTCTCTCTCTTTCTCTCCCTCCATCACCCAGAACACCAGTCCACCAGAGCAGAACCAGACAAAACAGGATTAATAAATTAAATCAGTGACATTTTCATCAACATCAACAGACGCGTGTCTGCATGTTGCCTGAATACAGACAAATACACACATACACGGCTTTTATAACTCTGTCTGCAACACAACACAAATATTTATTTCTGCCATCTTGAGATCATTGGCAGCAATTCTGAATGCCACAGTGCACGTAATACAAAATGCCCCCAGTTCAGAACTTTTTTCAGCTGGACATCATAATGTGATTTCTCGTCCAACTGAAACACTCAAGTCAGGCTGAAAATACCAGAGACCTGCATCCGAGTCATTTTTGTCAATACTGCATAGTAATCAGTTACAATCTGTCACAACACACAAAGAGTTCTGTTTCAATAAGATCAGAAAATGAAGTGTGTGTAGAAAACACACACCCCGGGAGCTTGAGCTCTGCAGGTCCAGTCTTAGCTGGGCCACATGGGGGTGTGTTCACATGTCTTGGGTGAAAACCCATTCAGTAAAGTGTTTTAGGTCTGAAGAGGGAGCTGAGTGGAGACAGATAAGTTTAGATGGCGCTGAAAACTAAATCTGGAGTTTCAGCAGGGGTCTGGTCAAACATGCCGGTAAGGCATTTCACCTACAGACCAGGAGAACATCTTCTCCAACTATGACACCTACACCATCTGCAGGCATCTGTTTTTTTTTTTTTCTATTGAGCTTTCAATAGTTTTACAAGGATGCATTAAAAGTTATAAATCACAAAAAAACTGCAGCCCAGCGCTTTACAGTGAATTTTAGTTTATTGTTTAGTTGTCTGATCAGCAACTTCCTCGTCCTGGTTCACTGTCAATGAGACACTTTAGGCCACAACACAAAGCTGATTTCTCCAAAGAGGCTCTAAAAGCCACAACCTGCTCAGCACCAAACAGACGGACAGACTTAGAGACCAGCTGGTGAAGCATTTAGCAGCTAAACAGCCAGCTCTGTCCGTCTGGTGTTACAACGAACAAAAAATGAGTTAAAACAGTGAATGTTGGACTAAAAACGCATCGTAAAATGCCATTTAACAGCTGGTGGATGCGTAAACTTCAAAATGGTTTCCCACAAGTGCTCATCTTCTCAGGTTGAATGGTGACATTATATTTAGTGCTGTGGTTAAAACTTGGTTCCGTTTTACTTGCCGAAACATTACTTATACAAAATAAAATTTCCAAATGAGGAAATGTGACACTTAACTGGGGGTCTGTGCTCAGATTGCTCTGTGATGAGGCTTGGAGATATGGGCTCCTCCTGGTTACTGCAGAGGGGATGAACGGAGGTCCATTAATTGGACAATAAAGGCGAAGGAGTCACTGAGGTCAAAATAAAAGGACGGTGGAAATTATCTTTAATGTGTGTCCTAAAATTGCTGCAGTTTGAAATGTGCAGAGATTGTCTAACAAACAGTCAACAGCTCCCTCCTGTGGACCATCTGCAGGACGATAAATGTGAGTCAGTGTGCCACTTTGCATTAAAGTGCTCCACAAAAAGACTTTCTGTGTTAAATTTAATCAAGTTCAAACTAATAAAACAAACTGCTTCCGTTTTGTCTCCTTGCTTCAGAGATTTTTCGTACACGATCAGGCCAGATTGAAATGTAATTCTCCTGTAATGTGGCTCAAATAAACATGACACGCCTCAGTATGTTCCGTTTTTAGGATATCACATAATTTTTGGGTGATATATTTATTATATTTACCTCCAAAGTGGACAGAAGGACATTTTGGAACAGAACTCTTACAACCATCATTCAACAGGCAGGAGGTCACACACAGGACCTGACAGGAGAGTCTGAGCAACAATTATGTTTAAACCTACTTTACAATTTTCACTGGACAAGAAAGAGAAAGAGAGATCATAAACAAATTTGAGGAGTAGACAGTTTTTTGTCTTTCTTTTTTTTTCCTTTGCAGTATTTACATTTTGGATTGTGAAAAAAGAAACATATTTACAAAAACACACAAACTAAAGACTGCTTTGTAAGAGAGGATGAGGAAAATAAGATATAAACAACTCTGTAATAAAAAGTAAAAAGAGGAAAATAAAAATCAGTGATATTTACATGTGCCATAAGAGAAAGGAGGGAGGAGAGTGAGGAAATAAATGGCTTGTGAGAGCGGGAGAAGAGAGAAATCAGCCAGGTTGTTTCCTCTCAGGGATTTTTTTCACACTTTTCATAGCCACAGAAAGTCTGACGGCTCTGAGTGTGATTGGATCAAACAAGCTGGCTTTGCAGCAAAGAGAGCAGAATAAGTCCAGAGGGAACTGGCCGGGCGGGAGAGGGGCGGTCATATGGAAGGAAAAAAAGCTTGTCTTTCTCCTTATGTAAAATGAAGGTGGATGTGTGGTGGAATTAAAAAAAAAAAAAAAAAAAATCTGAGTTCTTCACTTATATTAAAAAAGGGTTAAAAACAAACATTGGCTGCAGTTAAAACAGCAGGTGGAGGGATGGTTCAATAGTATCAAATATACTATACTACAAACTTTCAAGTGGTCTGTACTGCTTACTAAAAATCTGTATTGTTGAGTGCTCTATTCCTAAAACACTGGCTGTTCAGACTGCAGGTTGGTATATGGTCGGACGCACACACGCACGCGCACACACACACACACACACACACACACACACACACACGTACTTCTATACTAGTGATACATTCTATTGGCCCCCAACCTCAACTTATTTCTAGACTTATCCCTAAAGAGTCTAAGTCTCAGCTCTTTGAAGAAGGGAGGACTGGCTGACTCTCATGGGGTCACATTTGAATCTGTCCTCGTGAAGACAGAAGTACAACACCACACAGAAAAACCACCAAACAAAAAAAAAAAAAAAGAAAGAAAAAACAAAAAACACAGTCACCTTTAAGGAGTTTTCCTGCTTGATATTCATGTTAACATTTAGCCTTTCATCAGTGATTCTTACAATATGCGTCTGTATACATGTCAGCAGCACTAATGTTCATTTATCCTCTTAATGTCATTTTTACAAAGTTTCTTCTTGTAATAGCTGAAAAAACTTTTCATTTGTTTCCACTGATGGAAGTTAAGTTTGCTCAAAAAGCTGCAACATCCTTTCAAGTCCTCTCATTCAACGATCCACACCAGACGTACAAATGTTTACATAAAGAAGCCCCCCATTTAAAACATGCAACCCCCATTTAAGCATTCTTCAGTTTCACTGCTGCGGCTACTCACTGCGTTTCCACAGTGAGGGAATATAAACAAATTTCTTTCTACAACGAAACCAGGACAGAAACGACTTTAATGCTAAAGGGGATTTCCACAGAAACTGACATTATGATCTGTCTATCTTTTTCAGGGGACCTTAAGGGTTCTTGACAATATTTCTTGAAGATGTTTATAAACAGGTTTTAAGACCAAAACAAGGTACAAGTTCCTTTGTTGACATGTAAATAGACAGAATAGGAAACAGCACAAAACTGTAAAAGCAAGCAATTGAGTAACTACATTTACCACGTTTTAATACTTCTCAAGGCTTTAAGGTAAAACGTAAAGCGTTTTAAAACACAGTTTTCCTAATTGAGCGGTTTTGACAGCCAGTACCACCTCATGACTGCATCATGTGAAATAGCTCAGTTAAACTTGTGAATAAATGAAAAAAACAGAGAAACTAATTAGTTAAAGCTAAAGTTATGGTCAATTTTAGTGGAATACACCTTTAAGACTTTTTCTGAAGTCAGCCATTCACTCAGACTTTCGTCACAGCCTCTAGTCACTGACACTGTCTAACACAGTAACACTAGTTAAACCAGTGAAACCAGACAAAAGGAATAAACAGAGCTGTTTCTTCAGGACAGTTACGGGGGCTTGTTTAATTTCTTTCCACAGATAAATCCCACAGTTTCTTTCAGAGGCCTCAGTGTTGTGATCAGTAACGCCTGTTGACCTCTAGTTTTAGTAGATAAGTTTCAATTTTCATCTTTGTTTTGCTTTCTTTATTCAATATCCAAAGTTTCTGGATGAAATCTGCTCAGGGAAGAGCTGGATATGATGTTTCTGCAACAGATCAACACACTTGCCCTCCTGATGTAAACAGACAAATCCACTATTAAAAGAAGAGAAGGGTCAGTGGTTGATTTGACTCAGATTTATACAGAAGTATCGATGCACGGAAGAGAAAAATTAAAAGTCAATATGGGGTCAATTTACAACTATAAACAGGTCAGTGGGTTGTTTATCCAGAGGAGCGTCTCCCTCTTAAGATCAGGATGAAATAGACAAAGGCTGGTGCTCAGCGATCAGCTGGTATCTGGTGATTTAAACTTTTTCCTAAAATTACAGCAGTGGAACATTATTCATGGATAAGTAAAAACGAAACACTGAAAACTGCTTTTCTAACTCACTTCAGCAGGTAAGTGAACAAGAGTTGGAGATATCCTAAATACCTTACGTAGCCGGACGTTTTACGAATTATCATCATCAGACCCTGCATCTGTTCTCCTGCCCTGAGTTTAATAAAATGTCCTTTACCCTGATGACCTGCTTGAGGACAAATCTTTTCTTGATCAGGCAGTACAAGTCCAACCCTTTACTAATACGGATTTAAAACATGGAGGTATAATAAAAAAAAAAAAATAATAATCTGAGGTGGAAAAAGAACTTAACTGTTGTATGATCACATGATGCTTTCAACCAGTCAAATAAATAAACACAAATATAAAGAAGATAAAAGGAAAAAAAAGTTGATTTTTTAAAAAAAAAAAAAAAAAAAAAAAAAGGTTTATATTACAGAGGACCAGCCCCCACTATTGAACCTTCACATACCACCTGAGCAGCAGCGCGACGACTCAACCTTGGCGGAACTAATAGTTTGTTCACTGTATTTACTGTACAATAACGGAGGAGAGCAAGCAGCATGGAGGAAAGCTGTAGAGAGAGAGTGTGTCTGTGTGTGTCAGTGTGAGTGAGTGAGTGAGTGAGTGTGTGTGAGTGTGCGTCTCTGAGACAAGGGTGTGGCTGGCAGGCAGGCAGGTGAGAAGCTGCTTCAGATGCTGTTAAGAGATCCTGGTACTGAACTGTGCTGAGAAGAATCTGAGCCGGTGCCATCTGAAGGAGAAAAGGAGGAGAGAGGCAGAGGGAGCGGTGAATTAATGCTGCGTGCAAAATAATCTAAATACTCAGCTTTGATGGTTGTTTAGCTGCTGACTGATCAGTTTGGCTTTATAAAAACATTTTACTTCATTATTCCAAATGAGCGATACTATTGGGCTACTTATAAAAGGAATTCATCACACTTTGTATTTTACAACAAACTGAAAAATCAGGTATGTTTTGTTGATTTATTAAATATCAGGTTGTTACTTGATGTCTGGATTTCTTATCATCTTTTAAACCTCAGTAGAGCAGATTTTGCCAGCCACCATGAAACCATGCAAAACCAGCGATAACAACACTGACAATAAAATTAAAATACGTTTCCCACCGTGGGCGGAAGCAGCTGTGTGAGAGCGAGCGTGAGGAGGAATGAGCGTTGAGTTCAGCTGGGGTTGGATTGACAGCTCTGCAGAGGATAAAAGAGTTTTTAGTTAATAATGAGTCACACAACAAGAGGGCGGTGTCCTTTACAAAAAAGAACAGTGTACGCTGCTTTAATGGTAGATCTCAGGGGTCACAACAAACCAAGAAACACGGCCTGATTGTATGAAGACAAACAGGATGATCTCTCAGCCAGAAGAGATGGAAATCTGACAAATTGGCTACAAATTAAATATAGAGAGACACAGCAGACCGTTGCTGTTCTTCCTGATTTGGGTTGAGCTGTCACCAAACAACGAGTATGTCTGAATCACTAATCCTGTGTTCATGTACCTGTGGTGCTGAAGTTGAAGAGCATCGGCAGTTCTCGGCCGCTGGGCAGTCGTGTGTTCGGCTGGCGCAGCTCATCGAAGAAGGTGTGTGAACAGGCCTCTAATGGGGAGAGGCGTGAGGCAGGTGTGTACTCCAGCAACCGAGAGCAGAGAGCAATGGCCTCCGGAGGGGTGCGAGGTTTAAACACCTGAGAAACAAAGAGATTTATTTTTGGTCCACATAGCCTACAAAAATTAACCCAAGATAAACAATTGCTAGCAACCACTTTTTCAAGTTTTTCAAAGACAGAAACACAAAGAATCTTTGATAGTAAGTAACCAGCTCAACCGAACAACAATCATTTCTCAACTTGTTTAGTTTAGCAACACATTCTGATATTTATTTACATTAAATATTTCATTTTAGGAAATATGGTAAATGAAGAACCTGTAAGATTCAAACGTGAAACAAACAATAATGGTAACAATGGTTAGAACATCTATGAGGTGAGGGGAAAAAAAAAAAGCAGCCGTGTGCAGTTTCTGGAGTAGAAAACCATCCACTCTGCAGTAAATGTTGAAGGGCCACTCTTGGTTTCATGCTGGATGTTGGTTCTGTATGCTGTAGGTGTGAGGGTTAATCGACTTTTAAAAGAACCTTAAGGCACTTAAACCTACAGATTTAAACAGCCAGCATGGGCGAGAAAATGTCTGCAGGTTTTCTTTCTATTGTTCTCATAAAGAGGAATGGGGCACAACATGTCACTTTCGGATCAGTTTTCTTTCGGAACATTTACTGTCATGTAGCTAACTGCAGTGAGTGTGAGTCAAGTCCATAAACATACAAATGTGTCTTATACTTTAAATGGCCTGTCAGAAAATTAGGAGTAAAATAACAGAAAGTACACAAAGTTGTCAGATTCTCTTTCTCAGTTCCTTTCAAACCAAAATAAGTCTGTATTAGTTTTGTTTGTTTGTTTTTTACCTTAGTCCATGGATGAGCTTTGATCTGAGGGAACTTGAATTCTGTGTAGTTTGGATTCATCTCTCGGATTTGTTCCCTTGTAGGTGTTCCTAGCACCTGGAGATAGACAAGGAGGGTGAAGGAGGAACACACACACAGGGGACATATTGTCTTATGATATCAATAGATAAGTCAAAAGCCAAAACATGTTACCATCTTGACACACAAATCTCTTATTTTCATCACCTCTGAATATAGGTGTGAATGAAATGTATATATTCTAATCAATTTTGGATTTGAATGATTCAATATGAATTCTTAAAGTCCCCTCTGGGTATGTTGTTATGACTCAAGAAATTTCTAATATGAGAAGAAAAGACTGATTTGAGTTGTGTTTTGTTTGTTGAAGAGATATTATCTCTGACTGTGAGATGTGAAGTGTTGGAAGCCGAGCGGATTCTACTTCATTCAGTTTGTCTCTGCTGAGAAGAGGCCACTAGTGAAGAGCTGTCTGCAGATATCAGGCTGATGTGTTGTCAACAAACTGTCAACGGTGCAGAGGAATTTGTGAGCAGACTAATTTTCCCTCCTCTATGTGCATAGTGATCATTAATGTGAAGGTGTTTACTTAGTTGATACATGTACTGCTCACAATCTAGTCATAATAATAATTTTCCAAAATAAATAATGAGAAAGCTCTTGTGAAAGTGCTCAACATTTTTGCACATGTAGGCCTAAGAAAGTAAAGATGTGTCATTTTGCATTTGCCAAAATAGAAAAATAAATTCCGTACAGATTTTTAACAGGGGAATTTGTTTGCAGTTTAGACTTTGTCACTTAACATGATCTTATACTGGAGGGAACAGAGTCAAATTAAGAATAAATTATGAAAAATGCTTTATGCAACATTAGAGTAGATTAGAGTAGAATCTAATTTATACAACTTTGTGAATCAATTAAATGACATCCATGTCAAATTCACCAACACATCAAGAGAGAAGACACGCTCACCTTGATAATCTCTACTAGCTGGTCCACCCCACTGTCACCAGGAAATATGGGCTGTCCAAGGAGCAGCTCAGCTAGTACGCAGCCTGCTGACCAGATGTCAATGTTTGCTGTGTAGTCTGTGGCACCAAAAATTAGCTCAGGGGCTCGATAATACCGTGAGCAGATATACGACACGTTGGGTTCACCGCGGACCAGCTGCTTGGCGCTGGGGAAGACAAGAAATCACACTAAATGACAGTGGGAGCAGCAAAGAGCAGCTTGGATTCAAAGGGCAGTCAGGTGATGCAAAAGGGGAACTCTTGTGGAGGAAATTATTATTATCAGTTAAAGTTGGACACAAATTAATACCTGGTACTTATGAATTGGTTATTATGTGCAAAAATCTTCACATTAATCTGCACAGTCACAAAAATACTATAGTTCATTTTATTTAATTTGGATCTATTTTAATGCTACTGTTCTCCGTGTGCAGGATTCACACTAACTCACCTGCCAAAGTCACACAGTTTGAGGATGGCAGTTTCTGGGTCGACGAGCAGGTTTTGAGGCTTGATGTCTCTGTGACACACACCCTGGGAATGGATATAGGCCAGACTGCGAAACAACTGATACATGTACACCTGAGGAGGTCACAACATGGGCAAATCAACACAAGGTCAGATGAGATCACACTGTTGACGTGGTAACAAACAAAAGGACAACATGGCAATCGTGTGTCGCAATGCGCTTCGTAATACTTGAGTTTCAATATTGGCGTTAGGGGGAGGGTTCCTCATTTGAGAACGACAGTTTTCAAAAACTTCAAGAAAACCTCAATACTTTTGACAACACAAGAATTTGATCTCCAAAGAAATTAAAAGGATAAAACAGGATGTCGTCTTGATTTATGCTCCTATATTTGCATAATAACTTCTTGTTTTTATTATAAAAAACTCAACTAAAATCAAAACCAGAAAAGTAAAGAACACTCGTACATAAAAGAAAAGTTGACTAGTGAAAAATTACCTTCACATATATGATAGGAATGATGCTCTTGGCCTTGTTAAAATGCCTGGCAACCCTGTAGACCGTCTCAGGGACAAAGTCCAGCACCAGGTTGAGGTACACTTCATCTTTCTGGACACAGCATTAAACAGAGGGGGAGAGAGGGAAACCGAGAGTAGGTAAGTAATATTGCTGCCACACAAACCGATGACTTGAGTCTGTGCTGAAAAAAAAAAAAAAAAAAAAACCACCTTTGCATTAATCTGCAGTTTGTGATTTGCTGTTTGCTCGGAGCGTCTCTGTGGCACCACAATGTTCCATCTATCATGGTGTGTTGTGACACTTTTTAAGGTCATCAAAAAATTGCCCCAACCACAATTTGGATGTTGCTGTTGGCTATAAAGTGATTCAAACCGCTGGTTCTGAAACTTACACACACAGAGCTACTGCTTGATGTGACTGTTGCTTTATAAGTCAAACTATTTTTCTTTTTTACTAAAAAAGAGGAACACATAACCGAATAATGATATTATTTCCAGTAATTTAGTTTTGAAATGTTTAAGTCAGTGTTTCTATATTTGGCAGTCCAAAAAAATAAACTGCTTCTCCTTTTTCCAAGGTCGGGATATTTTATGCAATATTTGTGGGATTCTATTCAGCCACAAAAAGGGTACTGTGAAACAACTGTGTGCAATATTGTGGCCAACGAAAAGTTTTATTATTGTAAAACACTGTTTTGTATTCTTCCAGTTTCTATGAGATGTACCATTGGGTGATTTCAATTTGTATGTACCTTCTCTCCACTTGAGTAGAAGAAGTAACGTAGTCTGACGATGTTGCAGTGGTCCAGCTTCCTCATGATCTGGAGTTCCCGATTCTGGAAATGAGCATAGACAGGGAACCAATTAAACAAAACAAGCAAAAAAAGAACTTGAAAAGTCCTTGCATGCACCATTTGGGTCCCAAAAGATGAAAGAATATGAGCAGAAATTACAACATTTACCTTAAACCGCTTATCTTGCAGAACCTTTTTGATAGCCACCATCTCCTGGCTGTCAATGAGCCGAGCTTGGTACACCACACCGAATGACCCATTACCGATCACCTGCAAGGTTTTCATGAAACAGTTCAGCAGGCGAGGGGCAACTCCAGACATCTAAGATTGATTTTGCTGATGCAATAATATCAGTCCAGCTACAGTAATACTGATATCATTTTCAAAAAAACTTCTTTGCAGTTCATGTTCATTAACATTGTCTAAATTGGTGCAACAAAATGTGATTCTGGTTAAAAGCCGTGTTCAGGCTCAGTTTACATGCACTTCAATAATGAGATTACTAAGAAAATACCAGGATACACAGGAAAATGGAGAATGGTTACTAAATACAGTGTAGAAAAATTAGATCACAAGACCAAATTATACAGAACTCCTCGATAACCTTCAACTTCAGCAGGAACTGGCAAAGTGTCAGTATTTGTTATAAGCCGGTATAATAACACTCTGAGGGTTGGGTTAGGGGTGGGGTTAGTGTAGTAAACGTATCTTTACACGGACTTGCAGATGCATTAAATCATCTTAAAGGTGACAGGAAGAAAAACCTGATGGTCCTGTAAAACTACTGACAAGTCTCCAGTCTCATCTTAATTTCACCAGCCTGTAATTGACACAATTATGTCACAGCTTCAGATTAGAGATGAGCAAGATAGTTAACAGAAAGTAGGCTATAAAGTCTGTATTGAAAGCCATAGATGTCAGCTCCAGACACAATAATTTAGGAGCCTGGCACTGACCGCTGTCTTAATCAATTCAATCTCAATATAGTCCAGTCACTTTGTGCTGTGTGATGATAAAAGCTTTGGTTTCATTAGCAGCCAAGGTCATAAAAGAAGTTCCTCTTCTTCTAAGGACACGGCGTCTTCTTATGACACTGTTGCTTTCCTTTCTTGCTCACCTTGATGTCAGTGTAGGAGACTTCCTGTGGGCGGTCCGGTCCCTGACCTGGTGTGGCCACAACTGTCGTCACCTTCCCGCTGTCTCCTAGGAAACATGCAGGAACAGGGTTAAATGAGGTCAAGGTCTGTAATACTAAAGTGGTGTGATTCATTCAAAACATGAACACAGATATCAAACACTGATCTTTTTTGTTCTCCGTTATTTCATTTACAAGTACAACGCTTTCTCCACATGTAATAACAGGTATACGTTAATTGCTTCATTATGCTAAAACGTGTGAATGAAATAATAAGAAGGATTAAAAGTGGCTGTGGGCCCCTTGGCTTCTTACTACACGAGCTAAGGATATGAAATGGATTCACAACTTGACCAGAAAAATACTCCTTAGAAGACAGTAGGACACTCAGCATCTGGGCTGTCCCTCTGCTGGCCATCTGAATATGTAGGTTAATAACAGCCCAGTGAATGGATGGCAACTTCACAAAAGCCTCCAAGGAAAGAGAAGGGAATGGCAGAGTTCAGATTCAAGACACTGTGCCTAATTAGTATAGGAATTAATCCAAAAATAGGCCAGCCACTTTCTTTGTCCTGATAAACTGTTTTAGGGTGATGGCAGCCTTAAATACGAGGATTATTTTGTTTTAGCATCCAGCAATAATTCTCTGAACCGCTCAACCAAACCAGTGTGTCACTGTCAAGGGTTTTGAGGATTCACATTGATAATGTAAATTCAGCACCAACAGAACCGATATAAATTTTAAGTAAACTGTATAAATACAGCAAGCTGGTGAAGTCTTGAGTCCTAATATGATTTGAATTTCTGATTTGAATATGAGTTCAAGTAAAAGGACAACACATGAAAATTCTGGCTAGAAGCTACCAGGTTCTGCAGATGGAAATTTAATTTTGCTCTGCTGCTGTGGTGTTTAAATAATGGAGCAGCGCTTTGCCATGCAGTTGTCATCGTGCTGTATCACTGTCAGCCTGACCTTGTCCACATACTCAATGTTTTGTTTACCAAACAAGACAATGCACTTATTGATATGGACCTCTTACAGCATAAACTGCATGTCCTGATGCTCATGTGCATCAATACCCCCCTCTCCCCTCCACTCCCCCCAACACACACACACACACACAAAATTGTGTGTCCTCTGCCAGAAAAGTGTGATGGTCATCCAATAGGCATGCTGGCGATATCTGTTACAGTTAAAACTCTGAGGCCTGCAAAATGACCGGGTCAGTGAGTTCTCTATTCCTGTGAGTGGGTTCATCCTATGGACAACACACACACAAATACACAAGTGCCTTCATGACTTCATTACATTCATTAACCATAACTGCTAGTTACCTTACCCTAAATGTCCCATAAAAAAAGAAATGTCCCCATATTGTGACCATGTAAACAGCTTTTAGTTCTCACAATGAATAATACCTCGACCAAGACACACACACACACACACAGACACACACAAACCAAAGGCTGGAGGTTAAAAGTAGGACAGTTGGTTATATGTTTACACCAACTGTCTATGGTGCTGGAGATATAAGCTCTCTTTTCCTGCTGCCAATCATTTTTTCAGAATGAATAACAACTTCCACCAGCTAAAACTTGCTTGAGGTCAGCAATCTATCATGCTAAAGATGAGGCCTTTCCCTGGCTTTGTCCAAGTTTCTGATTTATCATCACTTCATTGTTTCCCAGCTCACTGTTTCTGTTATCAGTGGAGCAGTATCTTTGTCCACTTCCTGTCATTCACAGAAGCAAAATCTTATCTCTGTGAAGAAATTATATCTTTAAAAACAAGACCTTTTCCAACTATGTCACATCTATATTTATTTATTTAGTGTCTTCACAGTAAAACATAAGCTGCTTTCAAAGTTATGGCTGCATTTTAACATAAAAAAGAAAAGCTAAACTAAACCTACACGATTCTGATAAACCAGCAGATTTCTATGTTAATTGACTACTTTTATACTCATACACAAAAAACACACTGTACTTAAATGAACTCCACATCTTAAAGCAAAGAAGTTTCAAGAGAATTAAGTTTACCTTTTTAATATGCAGTTTAATGCAGCAAACTCTTTTAAAATGTAAAATCTAACCAGCCCGTTTACTCTACAGGGAGAACCTCTGGTATAAGTGTGAGGTTTCAATCAAGCATCTATTATTTTAGAGTTATTGTGCTCATGTGACTGTCAGACTAACAGAAAGAGATTCAACACAATGTCCACCTCCCAGCTGATCATGGTTATGTCTGTGACTATGAAGCTTGTCTACATTAAATTTAGATTGAACAATTGTGTAAATCATCCTTATTAGCAATAACAGTGTTGATTATATGATTTTGTTTTATCATATGAGTCACTGTATAATTTTCCAAAGGAAGAGGAGTGAATCATTACATAGGTACTCTCCTTTAAAGGGAAATCCAACATTAAATGGTTGTTCTGTAACAATCTGCAGCTTAAATTCCTTAGTGAATTTGAGCCCACACCTAAAGCCGCATAGCACGGAGACAGACTGTGGTGATGAGACAAATACTGGAGCTGCTCCACAGACAGTGAATAATGGAACAGCTGCTTGAACACTGTGACAGCAGCCATGGTAATTACACTGGGATGTGGAGAATTTTTCATACTAATTGCACGAATCCCTATTTGCAGATGCCTTTCCCTATATATATAATATCTGTACATTATGCAAAAACTCTATGAGCTCACTGATTTACACCAAAGTGTCAACTGATGTCACTTCATAATGTTGATTCAAGAGGTAATTCTTTAAAATTCCAGAAAAGGGAAAGTAATAGGAAATACGTAATATCACGTAATAAAAGCAGAGGAAAACATTAAACCGCAAAATGCCACAACTTCAGAGATGATCAACACCATTCCCCCATCTTTCAGTGACAAGTCAGTCACTGTCAGTCCGACCGAGGGACAGAAACAAAAGCTGCTATAACACAAGGAAGTGTCAAATACTATACCATAACTGCTTTAATTCGGCATGTAGGCAAGTAGGTGATAAATGTCCTACTTAATCTACCAGCCACTCTACTAACTAGTCCATAATTGTCTGTCGGAAAGCTTAAAGGTCACTTTTGAACTCAAGGTTTCAAAATACTAAATTCCAGAGCAAAAGACTGGACCATGGTGTGTTTTATAAAAGCAGGACTACTTGGAAACCCACAATATTTCGTCATGAGATTCTTCAAATGTTGTTCATAATGACAGACCACTGGTTGGTATGGCAACACAACATCCTTAATGCTCCATGTCCAAGTTTAATTTTGCTGTTAATTCAAAATGTCAAATCACACCATGCTCTCTAGCAAATACATCCTAACTAGGTTAATCTTGCCTCTTGAAACAGCCTCAGGTGTCCCAAGTCTGACAACATATCTATCAATCATCCTAAAGTATCTCTAACAGCCAAAGGGGGGTATTTTTTTGTTTAAAGATGCCTGGCACAGTGATTCTCTGCTGAGAGCAGGGGGGAGAAAACAAGGGTCACACTGCTTTGAACTGGAGATGACCTCCCAGTCAGTCTCTCATGCCAAAGTCTCACACCTCTGTCTACTACTGGTTGATAAGGTTTGGGTTAATACACATGCACTTATACATAGATCTCTGCTTACACCGGTCACCACCGTGACAGAGGAGCACTTCCATCTCAGACAGAAGAGGAACCGTCTCCTTGGCAGACAAGGCATCACTTGCATCCTCCAGTCGTCGGCCACCTGCTGCTGAGCCTTTGCCCCACAGGTGACCTTGGTGAAAAGGCAATTTTCCGCCCCTGGCCCCGCTCCATGACGAGGCAGACTAATAGATGATGCCGTGCTTTCAACGAGTCCCACAAAACATCTCTGAATGCAGCACTCAAGTTTCGCTGTCTGGCTTGGCCACAAAGAACAACAGAGCCCATTTACCTGCTCACTCACATCACACTGAAGCTAATACTCCTCACAGAATTAATTATAGGTAAATCAGACTAATTCTCAATTTAGTTTAGTTTTCACTAAGTTAAAGTGAAGAAAGAGAGGTAGTCCGGCATCGGGAGAGGTGAAAGCAGACCCCGGCTGGACAAGGAACTAGTTACATACATACAAAACAAGTGGCTAACGTTAGCAGGCTAGCTAGTTAGCGCGCTAGCAAGTTGGTTGGCCTCCACACGGAGCAAAAACGGCTTTTCTCTCGGTTGTGACAAATAACACCGGCGGGTGTGTTTGAGGAGGACCGTTTGATATTTACACAGGCTGCGACAAAGCGCTGCAGGTTAAATCAAACTTACTGGCGAGCTTGAGGTTCGAGCATCCCGACGAGCTGGTGCCGGAGGCCTGCGGGACCCCGGACTTTCCTGTGCTGCTCCCCACGGCAGCGGCTGATCCGGCGGACGCAGCGGCGGCTCCTGGAACACCTGGCGGCTCAGCAAACGAGCTGGTCCTGGGCCGCCCGCTGCCGCTCATATCTCTGTGCAGGGGTCAGGGTTGTTTTTTCACTATTTTCAGCCAAGAGACTATTAATTATAAATACCCGGCAGCGAATAGTCGTGGGAAGCGACGCCAAGAAATACCGCTCCTGTTGCTGCCGGCTGTCTGGGCTGATAGCTGTTGCTAGACACCTAGAAACAGACCGCTCGCAATGCCACCTGGGAAATGAAGTTCAAAGCTGCGACTGCTCACGTTTGCTGCTCTGGCTTCCACAAATCAAAACAACTACAAATTTAAAATGACTTAATATTGGATGTAGGCCAACGGAGGAGCGACACTCAATCTGTGTGTTACCACAAAAATGGACAGCCAAAAACTAACAGCAGTAAAATAACATTAAAAAATAGACAACTCAGTGAATTTCCCCTAAACCCTTTTGTAATAATATATTATTTTGATATTACAAATAATTGTAGCTTGTCCATAAAGCAGCCAGCAACTTCATTTTAAAAATGACTTGATACTTTGTCAGTGTTTGCAAATTTATAATAAAAGTAACAGTCATGAGGCTCAGCATTGCCATATTAAATTTTATTTGCTTTAAATGTCTGTAATCTTATTCAATATAACCAGTGATGTGACGATAGCTCTAGTTTGGGGAAACCAATATACCTGTGAGAGAACTGATAAAGGCCTCAAGGTTCGTTTTAAACTCATAAGTGCCACCTACAGCTCCTCTGTGTGTCTGCCAATTTGACCATCCTTACCTGAAGACACCTCTCTCCCCACATAACCTGAACCTGGAAGGCTACTCTAATCCATTAAGCGCTTAACACTAAATATTTGATGAAGACCAGCTGAGGAAGTGCACACTGTATGTTCCATGGATTTGGGGCCTTTCCTGGTGGGTCAAGGTTGACACATCGGTAGACTTTGTTCATGATGTTGTTGTAAACTTATTCCAGCAACAATAGTTTCGCACTTAAATTTCCTTCAGGATTAATAAAGTATCTATCTATCTTAAAAAAATGAAGAAAGCATGGTCAGAGTAAAGATCATTCAGCAGTAAATACATGATATAGGACAGGAAGTTGAAATAAACTCAACAACATCAGACATTGTGTTAGATCTTTAATATTTTCAATATTTAGTTTTTTGTTGTTGTTTAGAAATATTGCACATGGTCAACATGCCTGCTTATGAGATAACACTCAACTCGCTCATCCTAAAATTCCTTCTCCAAAGTAAGGACAGTTTATTTTTAAGCACAATCATACAGTGTACACGCATACATGTGTGTGTATGCACATATGTCTGTGTGGGTGTTTGCGCGCATGCATGTGATTGCACATGCATGGAGATGGACACTTTACAGCCCTAACCCCAAAGAGATGTGATTGATAGTCTTGTATTACCTGTGTCTCATTTATATATATTTATATATGGTATATCCTGAATATATATTTGATATATATCCTGAATCAACCGGGTTTGATAACAGTCAAGATGGCAGACAAAATAGTCATGGTGACTATAAAAATACTGTCTCTAGAGAAGAATATAGAATGTAGAATACAATGAAAAATATACTATTGATAATGTTGCTGTGTGGTGAAAGAAGAAGAGGTTGCTTGTGTTAACACGCTACCTGCATGTGCCAAAACATACACACACACCCAAACACAGACCTAAATGCACATATATAGAAATATCGGTATATATATTTTGTCACACATCCAACTGTATACAGAGAAATAAAAGAGATACCCATAATAATAACTACCCCCACTCTTCACCAAGGAAGCAAAGAGCCAAAAAGTGCTATTCAAAAATTGTCTCTGACTTTTAGTAAGTTATACTCTATCTCTTCAACAATAACAATAATTGTGTGATTCTTTTTTGTTTTCTTTTATACCATAGTTAAAGATAGTATCACAACAACTCATTCCTCTCACTGACTGACTGCACTGGATTTAATATCTATGGCACAGAGCCTTCCCCCAAAAAGAAAATAACCCACCCATTTCCAAAAAAAAAAAAAAAAAAAGTCCTATTGCACCATTTGATGGGAAAGGATAAAGTGTCAAGAAAAGAGGGAAAAGGGGAGGGCTCCAGAGACTGCCCTCCAGGGCTGGTCTAGGATCTGCTTTCCCTGAACTAACCCTAACCAGAACCATCCTGAGCTACATAGCGCTTGACCCGGGACCAGTGCTTAAGGGCACTTTCTAACAACACTTGAGGGGTCGAGGGGAGATGGGTGAGGAGGGGAGAGGAGTAAAGAAGGGAGGAGAGGATTGAAGAGAAGGAGGCTGTAAAGAAGGGAAAAGCAAGGAGGACAAGGGGGCAGAAAAGGGTGGTTGATGACATACGGAACAAGGTTATTATTTTTTCTACTAAAACAATCTAAAAACAATACTTTCCTGATTTAACTTATGGCGGTCCCACACAAGAAGGGCCGCACAAATTGTGCAAACACCTGATTTCAACGTTTTACAAAACGACAAATACCCCTGCTCCCCCACTTCTGTGTCTGGTGTGAAATTGTGGGGGAGGGGAGTGGGGGACAACCACCCCAGGTACAATTAAAAGTGGAGAGGAGAGGGGGCACGGACTGATTTAGTCCCCTTCTTTGTCCAGAGTTTTGTTTTGTTTTTTTTTGTTTGTTTGTTTTTGTTGGTTTTTTTTGTTGGTTTTCCTTTTGTTGTCATTTTTTTATGCTGGAGAAAAAACACAATAGAGCCACGAGAGAGAAAAACAGGCCACGGTAAAACTGGTTATTTCCACGGCAACGATAACGAGAGAAAGCAACATTATATCCACTGGGAGAGAAGTTTGGTTAAAATTTACTTTTTCTCTCTGTTGGTAAGCTTGTCATGTTGTTGTTGTTGTTGTTGTCCTTATTCATCACTATCCCCTGTCGTCCTTTTGTTGGAAAATTAATCTTCCAACCAATGAACATCATCCAGTTTCTTCTTCTGCCTCTTCTCTGTGCTCTGTTGGGAGCCGGTCAGTGTCGAACTTAACGTTGATTCTTCAAAGCCTCACAACTAATAGTCTCTTTACATAATCTCTTTATGGTGCCTGTTCACACAGGTTTTGGGCACAGGACCCCAACAGATATACAGATATATATAATCAGCTCCCACCAATGAGGACTCAGTCTTTCAAAATGGCAATATCTGAAGGTGCAAAGATTGGTCACACTTCATCCCAACTCCTGCCTTCTTATTGTTTTTCAGGAGCAAATAGATTTCATGCTTTCAGTTTCTCTTCTCACTACAATCACTAAAAACTGTGCAGGCCAATGGCTTGGTCAGACCAGGGTTGACTATGTTTGTGTACAAGTGCTTACACTGCACAGATGTGTCCATGCACTGCGTGTGTTTGTGTGTGCGTGTGTACTGTATACGTGTGTGTGTGTGTGTGTGTGTGTGCTGTCTGTCTTGCAGCATCGAGGGGCTGTGGAATACCAGTGGAGGTCGTTGGGGTTGTGTTTGTGTCCCGACCACTGTGCTGAGGAGTGGAAGGACGAGAAAGAGGTCAAGTCAATGGCATCTGAGGGCTGGCTGGCTGGCTGGCAACAGCAAACTGCATCTGCACAATAAGTGACAAAGTGCCTTTGTGTGTCATGGTCCTTGGTGGCGGGTCCTGGGGGCTGCCAACCAAGAGTAACAGTCTGATTTGGTAAGGGTGTGGGTGTGGGTGTGTGTGTGTGTGTGTGTGTGTGTGGGATCGTGTGCATGCTGGAGATTACATATTCACCAGGGTTTATGTGTGCCGGAGAGATAGAGAATGTGTACCACAGAGTTTTGTGTGTCAAACTACAAACTACTGTACAAATGTGCTGAGAGCAGACCTGGACAAGGTGTTAACTGAAAATATTCTGGATACTTGGGGAAAAATACACTACAAGAAGCACTTGACTTATCAGGACTTGCATTTGATTCGTCCACTTTTGAGGCTTTCTTTAGTCTGATCAGACAAATCAAGCACACACTGAGTAGTTTGAACATTTGTTTCCATATTCAAACGTAATTCTGCCCAGGTCAGGGGGAGATTAGTGCCAGTAGAACAGATCCTGCTGGAGCCGTCTTTAGTACGGGTTCAACACATACAAGAACATTCTGCGGGGATGACACACTCCTCTTTCTCTTCTTCTTTTCGCAGATTTTTTTTGTTTGCTTTGTCATCCTCTCCAGCTTATGATCCTTCGCTTTTCGGCTCCTCGAGGTTCCGGCCTTTGTCGCCCTGTGGCTCCTCCCCCCTGTCCTCCCGGGCTGATTGATTGAAGGAGGAGCTGTGGGGCAGGACGGGGTTGACCTCAGCTGACCCTCCAGGCTCGAGGGTTCCGGGCGTGGCTGTCTGCATGATCTTCTGACGCACTTCACGGATCTTGAGCTGCAGACACACCTTGGTGGGGAAAGTGTCTGAGTAGCGTGCCTGGAAGGCAGCGGTGGCCTGAGCTGGAGAGGATACGAGAGCGAGAAACAGGGAAGAGGAATTAAAACGTATAATATCAATTCATATTCTTGAAAGGGATAACGAAGCTGTGATTTCAACTTTTGTCAAGCATTTAACTTCCCCTACAGATGATGATTAAGTTGCTGCTCAGTTTAACAGTTATAAAGCCAAAGGATGTATTACAGCCTGAATAAGACCTAAAATAAACTGAGGAGAAAGACAAGGAAGGAAAAGCAACAAAGAGCTTGTGTAAGTAAACTCTGTTACCTTAACCCACCCAAATTCCTCACATGTTTTTCACTCATATTTATGCAACACTGTGAAATTTTGCATAGGTGTAAATTGTAGATTGAGCCACTAAGTACTTAATAGTTTCAGGACTCAAAATTCAATAGATTTTTTTAAGTAAAGCAAAACCTTTCTAAATGTGGAGGCAGTTTTCTGTTAGCCCTTTTTTATTAGTTTTGTTGGCCTTTATTTGATAGGGAAAATTGAGAGTCATGATATAGAGAGAATAGATGAAAGGTAAAGGTCTGGCTGTGTGGGACAAACTCAGGACTTCCTGCTTCAGGCTCAGCATGCTATATGGATGTACCATTTGCATTTAGGACAACCCTGAATTAAACTTTTTAAATATGAGTTGTGTTAGTTGTTTTTACTCTCATGTCTTGTTCTATGTTCATGTGATTTACCTGATGGAAAGAAGCCATGTTCCTGAAACAGCTGCATGACCAGAGCCCGTCGCTGATCCAGAGTTCTACGGAGAGATGAGTAAGGGACCCTGTCCAAATCCCCTAAGAGATCCTCTCCTTCTGTGCCTGGTTGGAGAAGACAGGATGTCAAAGCACTACTGGGATCCCCTGTGGAGCACTTCTCCAGCCGCTACCTCTGATGTATCTGTCTTACCCGGTCTGTCGAAAGTGAAGATGTCTCCCTCACACTTGGCGGCACTCTTCGGGGTGTTGGGCTCTGAGCTGCAGCTGGACAGACGTCGAGTCTTTCTCCTCGGGGAGCTGGGGTCCTCTGCTGTCACCTCTAGCTCTGGACACATTACGTGTAAAGAATTAAGACAGTGAAATGTCAGCAGAGCAGTGCAGTTATAAGGATTCAAAAAAGGAAATAATCTTCATGCCAAAATAAAAATTGTACCAAAATCTAAAGGCATGGTTCGATGCCTGGACTATCAATTTGGAAAAAAGTGATTGATTTTCTTTTTCTTTAAAGTATCTCACCGATGGAGTTGCGCCTCTTCTTGCGGTAGCTTCCCAGGATGGCTCTTGGAGAGGTGGCCAGACTCTGCAGGGTGGGCGAGGGGAGGACCTCCTCTGGATTAAACTCTGGAAGCTCAGCGAAGCGCTCTTCAAAGTACGTCTCAGACAAGACCCTGCACACATAAAAGAGTGGTCCTATCAGTCCTCAGTGCAGTAAATCTGTGGTTAAAATACCAAGGGAATTCCTCTAAATGCGTTCTCATTCCTCATGCCTTAGGGCTGATTTATGCCAGGGCTTTCTCTTCTTTGTGGCTTCCCCACCACTCTTCAACCGTCTAAATAAAGAATATAAAGGTTGAGCACTCCACCCACTCGCATTCAGTAAATAAAGAATTTCCACCATGATTTTACGAAGTTGGGAGATTTGCTCACTGACTAAAAATGGAACCTAGATTCCAACTGTGCGTTAAAGGCCGTGGCTGCATCTCATCCTCAAGCTGCCTCATGCCAAAATTACAGATGATAAGATACTGTGGTATGAGCTCTCTCAGCTTGAGAATATGTAAACTGTTAAAATAGAGGGAACATCGTCTTACAACCACCAGAAAGCCAGAGGAACCTGGCAGACATCGCTCTGATGCACCGAGAGTCATAACTTAAGTCTAATCAGAGAGCGGCTGTGGGCTGAAATAAAAGCTTGTTCTGTAGTCCAAGGAAAAAAAAACAAGGCTTCGATTACAGCTAAAATTATTAAAAAAAAAAAAATGCTGGTTTTATATTCACTTTGAGTGAATAAAAACCTACTCATTTCATGTCATTCTGCAAATTTTCAAAATGTGAGGTCCCTTTAGACGCCAAACCCACACAGATATGTTTAATGATTAAAAAACAAATGTCTTTTATCAGTTGATGATTCTTTGCAATTTAATGCAATTTATTGTTGCTGCAATAATTAGTTTGGGTACATCTGTTAATTAGCAGTAATTGGTCAAAAAATCACGAGGGTTAGGGATTATGTCACTACATGATGTCAAATTTGTCGATTTTTATCAGGAAGAGGGCAGTTTTTTTTTGTTTTTTTTTAACTGTTCACCTCATCTGGTTTTAATGTTCCTGTTTGTGCACTCGGTCAAGCAGATAGTGGAACCACAGAGTTTTTTTTTTTACCTTTCTCTCCGTCTCTCACATTTAAATTATTAAATACATTTTGGAAACTGACATTTTTCTGTAATACTATTTCCTGCGTTGAAGTAAACGGCTGGGACTCATTAGAGCATCAAGCGCCCCTCCTTACTTGTCAAGCGAGTCGGGCGTCTTTTTGAGAGGCGGTGGTCGAAACTTGGTCTTCTTTGAGGAAGAGGGGGGCTCTCTTTCTGTGGGCGGAGGCGGAGGGTGGTCCAAACCTGAGGGTGGAGGAAGAGGGGAACGAGGTCCTGCCTGGAACAGAGAGTGAGAGCTGAGTGAAAGACTGACAGCATAAAACACATCTCATTTAATTCTTCACTTTCTGTAGCCAACGTCCTAGTGACAGTTTGTTTCTGAGGATGAGGAGGATTTTGTTCACATTTTGAACAGCTCTTGAATGACATTAGGAGTGTAGCATGATTGTTTTATAATTGTTTAATATTATTCTCAGCCGAAAACAGCCGTTAACACAGACTGAAACCAGTCTGCTTTGCTGGTTAGCTGTGGGGGAAACACCTTCAATAAATGTTTGATTCATTCTGCTAAATTACTGGAAAGTGGAACTCAGATTCTGCCTAAATTTGAAGTTGTGAAACTTTCTGACATTTGACCCTGTGCATGATATCGCAAACGTTCCATGGCCCGAACCGGTAAAGGAAAACCCACAAATCTCTCAGGGATTAAAAAAAAAAAAAAAACTGACCTAAAACTTTTAAAATAGACTTCTAAAGATCCTTAACCACAGCTTAAAAAAAAAAAAAAGTGGGGTGTGAAGAGAGAAACCTCTTTGCTGCTATCTCCCAGGCTGGAGTCCTCCCTGTCTGCTTCTCCGTCTCTCTTCTTTTCGTTGTTCTCCATCATCCCTCTCTCACGATCTGCATCCACCTCACTCCATTTCTCCCTGCTGTGTCCATCTCTGGTATTTTCCTCTTTGATGTGCAGGCCGATGAGGTCCTCCTCTTTTTTTACTAAACCAGACAAAAACACTGTCAGACTCTGAAAGTGCAACTCAGCAGAAGGTCTAAAGCATCGACCTTGACCATGAAGGGTCAATTTCACAAGATTTTAATCTGCAAAACTGCAAAACTGACTCCGGAACAAAGGTGCGTGGTGAATCACCAATATTTATTGTTCCAATATTTTTGGAGCAAAAAGCTTTTATTTAGTTCATCATCTCTGTAATTAGATGTGATGAGTCTGAGGAGGCCAAGACTTTTAATGGTCGACAAAAACTAAATGATTCATTAGGGTGAAACAACTGAAGGGTGAAACTGGGAGGACTAAAATATTTAAAAATAAATCAGGTTAAATCACAATTACTTGTTGCCAAACTGCTTGTACAATTGGGCACCGACATCCCCTGGCCTCCATCCTCAGTCTGAGCATCCAGCTCAATCTCCTGCTTCACCTCCACCTTTGACTCCACCTCCATCCCCATGCTAGTCTGAGGGGTGGCCACAGCTGAACCCTGCAACCCCGTCGCCAATGGAGAGGAGGGGTTTATGACATCTTGGGCTGAGGCCCCCACCGCAGGCGGCACAGTCGTCACAGAGACCACGCCAGTAGCCAGGGCAACGGTCGGTGCAGGGTAGATGGCAGTTAGTACCTGGTGAAGAGAAACCACCCGTGTTTGTTTAAAAGAGTAAGAAGAAGAAGGATAAAAGGTGACACGAGCCCTGAGATGGTAAGATAAAGCAAAAACGGTACCGTAAGAACATTTAAATTACAAAAAGTAAACAAACTTGTGTAAATCAACCCAGCAGTTTTACAACTTGGTAGACGACATGTAAAATACTGCACAGAGGCTGCTGTTGTTTCTTTACAGTTTGTTTCCCTCCTGTCTTAAGACTAATGTAGTGACGGCTTATTGATATCGGACTGATATATCTATCACCTCTGCCTTTGTTTGTGCGTATTCTCCTGCCTTCACCAGACCGATATAATTCCTTTCTTAGCATACAGTCTTTACTGTGACAGACTTTAATTCATACACCAGTGGTGAAACACAGCCTGTGAAATCCATTAATTCTGCAGTATTTACAGTAAATAGAAAAGCTCAGACAAAACTGAAAACAAAACTCCTAAAACTCTGTCTGACTTCAGTAATCTTCATGTCTGCAGTTGTTTTTTAGAAGCAGACTGCAAAAAATATGAGCGTTAATGTATCTTAAAATTCTTACTTTTATACACCATCTGCTCTTAAACACAGCAAAAAAAAAAAAAAAAAAGATTAAATTAAATTGTGCAGCAAACAGTGCTGTTTGTTCCTCATTACCTGACGACTTACGGACGCTGCAGTCTGGCCGGGGGAAGTCTGTGATTGACAGCTCAGGGGTGGGGCTGGAGCCAGCAGGGGTGGTTGACCAACAATCGGCTGAACCACAGTTTGCCCACCCGGGGCAATGGCGGCGAAGCCCAGAGTTGCTAGAGGTGATGGGAGATACGCAGGACCTGGAGCGGGCGTGGCCTGTTGGGCCGTTGCTGTTGTAACTCCAGGGCCAGACTGGACGTAGGTGATCCTGACGGAGAGAGTTAAAATATTGGCTCAGCAACAACCAATTTTTATTATTGATTATGTACCAAAACGTGTTAATAGTGTATAAATAATATCATCACTGATGGAAATAGTTTGCTTTATCCAACCAACAGTATTTAAAAAAAAAATACATAATGAAAATTTGTAAGTTTGGGCAAATTTGCAGTAAAACGTCGCTCAAAAATTTGTAGAAACTGTTATAATGTTAAGATATTTTAAATTAATTGATGTCTTGACTCAGTATTTCAAGAAATGTCTCTATTTTTCACTTATAATGTGACAAAATGACCCAAAATTTTCTCTTACAGCTGTGCAAACTTGTGGAACTTGAAAAAAGGATATTCATAGTTTATACAGAAAGGCTCATAGTTCAGATTTTCTCCATCCGAGGATACAGCGTCCATTGTGAGGACTCTTTGTGTGCATTCGCAGCACTAATTAAATGAATCACCGAGCTCAAATCGAAATCTGACAGCATCTGTAGACGCTGTTGATCAGCCTCTGACTGTGTCTGAGGAAAATAAAGGCCAGTATACGTGTTTATGTGTTGCTGTCTTTCAGGTGTTGGGCCTGTGTTACTGACCTGGTGGGTGGAGAGGTCAGAAGAACGGTCTGCGGGGGCGCAGCACCAGGAGCCATCACAGTTGCCACGGAAACAGGAAAGGGGCTCCCGGGATGTACTGTTGCTGCGCCGCTAGGATGAACGTTGGTCTTGACCACAGGCATGGGAGCAATCTGGATGATCTATTGGGGCAGGTTGACGACGCACACCAGAAAGATTTTCTTGCTTACAAGTTTAAAATAAATCCAGATTTCTTTTTTTTTTTATTTGTTATGTATCCACAGCGACAAACTTAAATAGCTGAGGTGGTTATATCTTTAAAACATTTTAGAAAAAAAGTTTCTAAAAGCTCATCGGCTCAGACTGGATATTTCACACTGACTGTTTTGTCTGACCAAATGGAACAGTTCAGAATTTAGTGTCTGGTCATATCTGATTACATGACCACTAAATAAATTAACTATCAATTTATTTCACTGTCAAATGAAGGGGCAGCATGGCAGCATATTGCTTAGCACTATTGCCCCACAATAAGAAGGTCGCGGGTTCGGTTCCCGGCCTGGGGCCTTTCTGTGTGGAGTCTCCATGTTTCCTCCTCCCACCGTCCAAACACATCATGTTTGGGTTCACTGGTGACTCTAAATTGTCTGTAGGTCTGAATGTGAGTGTGAGTGGTTGTTGGTCTCTGTCTGTCTTTGTGTGTTGGCCCTGTGATGGACTGGAATCCCAGAGTGAGCTGGGATTGGCTCTAGCACCCCCTGTGACCCGGAAACGGTTAAGTGGTAGAAGATGATGAATGAATGAATGAATGAATGTCAAACCAAGTCTACACAGCAGTTTCATAAGAGTTTTGAGGTGGTTTTCCGAACTCAAAGCTGCAATTTCCTTCATGCCCGCCCAGGATTTACGTGCTTTACTTAAGAACATGTCATATTCATCTAGTTTCGATGTTGTAGTGCAAACATCTCTCTTGTCACCTGTCCGCAAACACGGTGGCATCTGTTTGTCACTGATGCTGTTGACACTTGTGTTAGTTTTCGTGTTAACATCCGTACCTTGTTTCCTGTGGTGGTGCCGTTCTGCACAGGAAGAGGCGGAGCCACCAGGGAAATGGAAGGATGAGGAGGAGTAGACCCTGTTCTCACTGTTGCCATGGGAACCAACATCTTGCTCTGCAAGACCGGTGACTGGGTTTGAACTAATGAGTGAGAAGGAGAGAGAGCGAAAGACAGAGAGAGAGAGAGAGAGAGAGAGAGAGAATTAAATCACTCAGCGTGAGGAACAGATGAATCGAGCCAAAAGAGGAGAGGTGAAGACAGCACAGGAGCGATGGGTGGGTGGAGACGCACTGAGACGGCGAGGACATTTCAGCTGCTGGTAGTGAAGTGAAATTCCTTGCTGAAAACAAGGTGGAACAATTTTCTGTTGCATCTGACTCTCATGAATAGAGTGTTTTTAAGGGATGGGTGGGCGGCAAGCGTTCACACTCATACATGTCAGTAGTGTTTCTCCTGTCAATCATTTGTCTCTCGTTTATGTAAGCCAATCAAATCTATTTTCAGTGCTTCCAGTGGAGATGATTAATAAGACATAAGTGAGGGGAACTAAAGCAAAGAGAGATTTTATGAGTTTCGAGCAGCAAAAACACCAAGAAAATCTGACTTGTTCTACCTTTTCAGCCAATCGTGGTTTCTGTCTCACCTCTGGTCCCGGGGCTGACTTTGATTCCTGCCCCTGAGTGCACGCCATTGGCCAGGGTGGCAGTAGTGGGCAGGGAGAGGATTTGCTGGTGGGTGAGTTGAGGGGAGGAGGGGTTCTCGGTGGGCAGGATGTACTGGACCTGCGCTAGCGGCTTGGAGCCAGAGGGAGGTGTGAGAGAGGAGATGGCGGCAGCGGGCTGGAGAACAGGGAGGGGGGTCTGGCCGTAGGGATGTGCGGGCTGAGGGGTGAGGAGCTGCACTGGATGGGCAGCAGGAACGGACCCTCCCAGAACTAGATTAGTGACCAGGCTGCTGCCCCCCACAGGGGTTACACTGACTGGACCAGGAGAGGAGGATGACGACAGGTACCCACCCCCTGCGGTGATTGGCAGCTGCTGAGGTCCGCCTCCTCCAATCAGAAGCGTGGCTTTCTTGTCCTGGGGTAGGGTGCTGAGGGTGACGGCCCCTTCCACTGGCTTGCTGGCGATGGGGATGGGTGTGCTGGCGATGGGTCGTACCACATTGGTCACCATAGTGGGAGCCATGCGGACGGCTCCGAGGACCTGGGTCAGACCCTGCTGGGCCAAAGTGAGGGGAACCTGGGTGCTGGACAGAGAGGAGATCACCTCTCCACCTCCTTCTCCTCCACCTGCTGTAGTTTGTTCTCTCTTGGGTCCTCCCTCGTTGCCCTCCTCTCCTCCGTCTCCGCCTCTCTTTTGCTTTCTTTCAGACCCATCTTCAGCACCTCCTCCACCTCCACCTCCTCCTCCTCCTGATCCGTTCCCTTTAGACGAAGTGGACTCAGACGGAGGGATGGAGGGAGAGGAGGAGCGTTGAGAGGAGCGGCCCACAGGCTGGAAGCCAGGCTGGAGGGAAGAGAGAGATGAAGACGGGGAGAGATCAAAGGAGAGAGCGTTACCATGAAAACTTCTCAACTTTAACTAACTCTGAAAAATCTATCGCTTTTTATTCTGACATCGCCAACAATACGGAGAGTGCAGCGTGCAGCAGAAATGAGTCCTAAAACTTGGAAATTACACCCTTTGCACCTCCAGGTCCCTCTACCTAAAGCCTTTTTTATTTTATTTTTTTAACAAGGGCAGACCTTTTTGAGGTATCTACTAAAAATACAAGTTGTTTGTCATATAATACATATAATACATTAGTAAATTTAATCGGTTGCTGGTGGCTAACGGAGACAACAGTGCTGTCCATATTTTACTATAACTATTACTTTGTATGAAAAGAAGCTTTTATTGAAGAGATAAGTACATCAAATCAAATTACAAGATGAACCTCTTAGTCCAGTGTGAATATTAAGTTATAAATAGATCTTAAACAAAGTTATTTAAAGATCATTGCACCTACCTGTCCGTCTGGTTCGTCCTCATCACTGTCTGTCACTCTCTCTTTACACTTCAGGTCAATGGAGCCTTCTGGACATGAATCCTCTGAGGACAGGACACAGATATCAGAAATACGTGTTTTGAATATTATTATGCATGTTAAAAGAAAGTGGTGAAACATATTTTTAACAGCCTTCTGTCAGGATGTTCATTTGCTATCCAGTCTGACAAAAATTTCCACCACCAAATCACAGATTATGCGTTGTTGTTGCATGTGTTACGAGAGCAATCAGTAGTCTGGGGCTCGCCAGATGACACAGCAACTTTGTTTTTTTTTTTTTTGGGGGGGGGGGGGGGGGGGCGGTTAGTTTTGGTGCGTTTTGCTGACACTATCATTCTTAGTAAGGAGGCTGAAGTAGAGTGTTTGTCAAAGACACACTGACCGTTTTGGGAAGTGAAACCATCCCACTGTCTCCCTAAACTCACCCATGACATCATCATCCCCCTCTTCCTCACAGATGACCATGCGCTCTTCATCGCTGGTCATGTCCTCGCTGGCCCCACCGTGGTACAGAGTCTGAGGCGGGGGCCGGCTGCGGAAAAGAGTCATCCCCTCCTCCTGACAAGAAGATAGCACAAGAAAATCTTTACTGTTATTACAATTTTAAAGTTTTTAGTATTTATATTTAGTATCTGTTCAAGATTGATTATAAACTCAAAACTAAAAAGAAAAAACCTGAAGTACGCATCAGTCAGAGCTAATACAGCTATTTTCAAAGCACGCATACATTTTTCACACGTGCGTTTTTGCCTCAAGCATTAAACAATTGGCTTCAAACAAAGGAGCTCACATGCAGGCCTACTCCTTTGTGATTAAGAGCAGAGCAGCAAACACCACAGTTTCGTACCTTCAAAGGCGCTAAAAAGTAGAAAGTGAAACCTTTGAAGTTGGAGGCTGAGCTCCCCCAGAGGTTTCATCGAGTTTTCAACAGTAACAACTGAAGCCCTCACACAAAGATCCAAGCCAGACCATTTGAACTGTTTTTGAACAGCGCTCAACCAAAACACTGTAGCGTGAAGGACACACGTCTGCTGTCTGCCAAAACACACTCGCATCGACACACATGATGGTACGTGGGCGATGGTATACACACAGGTATTGCCCCCCCCCCCCCACCCTTTTTTCTTTCTAAGTATAATTTCAGTCTGTTGAATTTGACGTTTGAATTTTGGTCTTTTTTACTTTGTGGAAAAAAACCTGTTGCAACACTCAAATCTTAACTGTCTTTGACTGCAATGTCACAGTGATTGTGGGCTAAACACATTGCTTCATATTGCTGTTTTTCTGAGAGATTACACTGTTCAGTAAGTAACCAGTTTTTGGAGCCACTGATCTGGAACAGTTTGCTTCTCAGCCTTTAATCTCCTGAGTCTGTTTGCTGCCTTTGAGCTACAGATTAACAACTTCATACCTTCTCCAGGTCTCTCTCTCTCTCCCTCAGCTCCAGGGTGTGCACAGCACTCTGGGAAAAGGCTCTGGGACGTGGGTGCTGCCCCGCAAACAGGCCTCCTCTACGCTCAGATCCCCCTGGCCAGCCCGAGCCTCCTCCCTTCCCCTCCACCGTCTGGGACTCTGACAGGGGATCTGCAAGAGAGAGGAGAAAGACATCGAGATGAAAACAACAGTTTCTCATCTCGAGGTGGCTCAACAAAAAAAAATTAAAACACAAGTTCTTTAAGCTCATTATTGCTGGTTTTTAAGATCTTTAATCACTTTGTAAAATCATGAGCAAAATGGCTTCTGCATGTCGTGAAGTCTGTGTAGTATTTTTATAATGCTAAAGTTATTTCAGCTCATTCTGGGACCTGAAATGGACAAAACTGTATGACTTTATTATAAACTCAGAGGGATCAAGGCTAATCAACACACACACCTATGCTCTCTGACATGCTCCTCTCCCGCGGCTCCTTTGGGGTCCCCCGGCCCTCAGAAAGCGACTTCCTGCGGTCCTTGTTGCACCATTTCCAGTCTGGATGGGCTCTGAAGTGGGCCTCTTTCACCTGCGGGAGGAAGACAAAGGATCCTTTACTAGTTTCTGTTTGGGCAGTTTGGGTTTCTGGTGCTCTACCTCCTCTCTCCGCATACTCTGCTACTGTGGCTGCTTAGTCTGTTAGCTGCATCAAATCCTGTGCACGACTTCCAAAGAAGGGAGCTTTTATATACTTGCTAAAGAATGTTAATTTCATCCTTTATGGGAAACTTTACATGCAAGTGAAATTAAAAAATACTTTCATTGCAGGGGATTTAACTGAACTGCTTAACCCTGACAGTCCAAAAACAGACACAGAAAATAAATACCAATTCAAAACATGTTTCTCTACCTGGAAGGCCAGATCGTGGTACTGCTGTTTCTCGTTGGGCCCCAGAGCGTACCACCACTCCCCCAGGATCTTGCTGACTGTTCGGTTGTCCTGGTTGGGATGTCGTTGGTGCACCAGGGCCCGGTGGCGCTTACTGAAGATCATGAATGCATTCATGGGACGGCGGATATGGTCCTTCTCCCTCTGGTTGTGGTTTGGAAGAGACATTCACGGTGAGCCATTAGTCCCATTCAATAAGTAATAAACTCACTCTACCTCTAACTTTATTGACTGATTGTCTGTCTGCATGGTGCACTAACCTTCCTGTCTCCGTCCTTGGGCAGGGCGCTGAGGGACTGTGTGCGTCTCTTCATGGGGCCAGTGGAGGGTGCTGGATCGTTGGCCACCCCTGGGGAGAACCTGAATTCACACAGAGGAAAAGGGAAACTGAGAATCCACAAGGGAGAGACTTTTTAAGAGTCCGTACAAAGCTAAGAGTTAGAGAGGAAGAGACGAAGGAGCAGTGTGACTTATTTTATTGCATACATTTAAAAAATAGCTTCTAGATTTTCGTGGCTACACGCTTTTAACTGATCTGAGAGTCCACAGATCACATGAACAGTGCTTTCCCTGTGTGTTCCTTACTTCCTTTTTTTCTTACATGACCTTTCCATCCGTTCCCAAATTACAGACCTGAATAATGGCAAGTGTTAATGGAATAACAGTTAAGTTGAGCTTTGACCTTGTGAATACTACATGTCAACACCTCACCATTTTATCATATGAGATAATTATGTAAAACTTGTTTAGGGAAGTCTCAGTGTCGTCGATCTTAAAATGAATGTATGTATTGGGTGTTCACAATATTTTGAGGTCAGAATAACATTAGGTCATGGTAACACTTTACCTTTAACCACCAACATCCTATCAGAGCCTTTCCATTTAAGTGTTAAAGAGATCATGTTGGTGATTCTGGGACAGACGAGGTTTAAATTACTAATGTGTTACAGCATTTTACACATAAACATTTTTGTAACTAATATTACTTTGATTTTACGGTAGTCAAGTGCCACCCATTGTTCTGCAAGCCCACACACAGACTGAGGGACATCACGTCCTTTCCAAAGCTCAGCTAAACCTCAGCCTACTCAACTCAAACATAAACAATGCTGCAGACTTTTCCTGAAATATTTTCAAAATCTGTAGCTGAGCTAAAGACTCTCTTTCTATTGATTTCTCTCAGTAATACAGTCTATAGGAGTATATTCATTTCTAAACCTATTTTTTTATTTTCCTTTTTTTCCCTGTCTCTAAATACAAAAAGAAATTCTGGCTTGTCGATTAAGTTAAGTGGGGCTGAAGGATGACGGGGACAAGACTGCATGGTGTGCTCCTAAATTATGGATATGTTCCATAAGACTGACACAACGTTTGTGCACTCAACAAGTCTCTATATTACATCAACAAAGTCTGTTTAAAATGAATGTATCTGCTGTGTACGTGACACTTTTGTTCATTTTAATCTTGCGTAAAACGGCAGTATATACGAGCGAGGGCACTTTTTTAGAAAGCCCCATAGAGAACGTGAGTAATAAAACATAAATCAAGAGAGGAACTGAGACAAGAGAACGGGTCAATTGGACAAGTCAGTATGTCCCTGAAATAACAATCAGCCAATCAGCACTAATGAACGTTGGATTTGACTGCAGAGTTTTGTGCAATTTTGCATGACGTACACATCACAGTCTTTCTAAAGTCTGCCTAGAGCAGTCAGCGGTTAATAGATATTTTCTTGCTTATTACCGTCATCAGAAAAGTATACAGGTTGAGTTTAATCCTTTCAGTCATTTAGTCTGGCTGTTTGAACACACATATCTGGCATTTCAAACCGCGCGCTGCACCCCTGTTCCCCTTGACCTGTAAAATATGGCTCCATTTCCTCTTGCTTTCAGGTAGAATGAATTTGTGTTGTGTCTCATAGCTTTCCAACACTCTGTTCTGTGTGTTAGACCTCGTTTGCGCACTTTGGTTTTTACTTCAGTCTGACCCTGCTCTGATTTCTATATCCTTGTTTTTTTTTTGTACATAAAGACTCTGCTTTTCTGTCTCCCTCCTGAGTCATGCTCTTAGCTGTGAACTGTGAAAAAAAAAAGTCTTTTGAAACTGTAAGCTGTGAACCTCTGCTGTGAATGATCTCAGTGTCAAACTGACAACATTAATACATGCTTCTTTTTTTTTTTCATATCTAGGTTTGATAAAGAGGTTTTTTATTAAATACAGGAAATACAGGAAGATAAAATGAGTATTAAAGGCAAAAGAGTAACACGGGGATAAGTTGGGAGACAAGAAAAAAGAAAATATAATGTCACAGTTACCAGAGCAATCATAAGTTGTCAGGGAGGCCAGAGTTCAGCGACAGTTTCGTTGAGAATCAGTTGTGTTATTTCTGTGCATGTTTACAGATGTTTGTGTGAATGTGTATGTTTCAGTTTGTGTGTACAGAGCGGTTAATATATAAAAAGAAAACAAGAATCACAAACTGTGAATGGGCCAGTAAAAAAATGGCAGAAAAACAAATAAAATTTTCAAATCTTATGCTTCCATGCATCTGTTAGCAGAGATAATAAATGGAGCTGAAAACTTCTTTAATGCCATCAGCCTCCCCATTGAGATGCAGGAAGATTACAGGTAACCACTGAAACATTAAGAAATAGCTGAACCCTTTCTTTCGGTGATGGCGGCCTTTGTGTGCACAGTGACCCTGAAACATTCAAAACCACAGTACAAGCCAGACAGCCACGCAGCCTGTCTGAGTCACTGTGAAAGAGCAATAACCCAGCCAGACGCAGAGACACAGCCTGAGACTGAGTGGAATGAGCAAGCACAGACTGTACAACTCTTGCCAGACACACAAACACTGATGCAGCTGGTAGAAAAAGTTTATGTTGTTGTTTGTTTCTTCTGAATTCTTATTATCAGTGGTGTATTTCAGTGAACCTGCTCTAAGTGTGGTGTCCCTGAGAGTTTTGAAGCCTTTGACTATAACTACAGTGACACACTGTGTGTCAAATATAATCTACAGTTACAATCTGCCTTCTTCTGACTCATACCGAGAGTCACAGAAAGGAAACAAACACAATCTCCGAAAGGTTTACTGAATAAGAGAATGCATCATTAAAAAGTGGCACTAAAACAAGTTAAGGAAAAACAGAAGTTTGTTTTGTTGCTTTTTCATATTTTGGTTTTTCTTTTTTTGTAGAAAAGATAAGTCCAATTTTTGTCATTGGAGGCAGCTGATGAAGGGAAAGCAGGGAACAAATCTGGAATAATGTAAGAATTTCATAATACAGATTCTTACAAATGACCCGGCAGAATGACATCTGATTTGAAAAAGTTTGTATGTTAATAATAGATAAACTACTTGAACTGTTGTCTGTTGTGCGTCCTGGAGGATTCGTCTCCTCTGCATTTCTACTCCACGCCAGAATTCAAATCCACTCTCCTTTTTTTTGTGACGTTTCCTTTTTCCCTCTTTATTCCATTTGCCATCTGTAGTCACAGCTGGACTTTTAGGACCAAAACAAAAAGGTACTGCTGTACAGCTCACTGTTCTGCTCTGCCGTATTTATTAAAATCCTCCGTTTGTGAGAAATAAAAGTGGGTTAAAAAACAAAAGAAACATACACTTGGTACTTACGGGTCATCTGTATCACTCTCTGTCTCGCTGTCAGCCCCACCCCTGTCTGCAGGCGGATTGTCATTGGTTGGGGGAGGGCATGACGGAGATCCCCTCTCCAGTTCAGGAGGCCCGGTGCGGCCGTCGCTCACCAGGGCTACTCCACAACGAGGCTCTGAAAAATAAAAGCCATTTATTTTTCAGTTGGTCAAAAGCTTTATGAAATAAATGTGTGTGTGTGTGTGTAAACGCAGGGATACCCTGCATGCAGCTCTCTTCTGGCCAACTGAGTGTGGGAGGCGTGAGAAGCTCAGATTACATCTATTTTATAACACTTTGCTGTAGTAAGACAAACATTTCATATAAATTAAAAGTGAACACACTTCATCTGGCAAGATAAATGTTCCCTTAAGGGTTTAGTGACAACATCTGTATATTACAGAGGGATTTTGTCTGGAAAGTAATTACAAGTGTCATTTTTTATACTGCAGGCACCTTGTTAACAAGTTTACTGCAGCTGTTTAATGAGCTTCCTTTCTTGTTGCAGGGTTCTTACAGATTAGTCTCACCCTTAATGTAAAAAAAACGAATGATTTCTTCGTCCATATTACAGTACAGTTAGACGAGCAGCAAAGGGGCCACGTGTTGGGACTCAAAGCTGGAGCGCTGAGTTAAAACTGAGCCTGAGTGGTAAGCACATAAAGATTGACTCTAGGACAAATCAAAGAATGGGATGCACCTAAATTTTAAATCAGCAACAATTTTGACAATCAATCCATTTACTCATTTAAGCAGCAACATATGCCAACAATTCACTGCGTTATTCGACTGGTTCTGATAAATAATCTACATCTATCAAAAATAAAGAAAACATGTGCAGTCCTGCTGAAAAAAAAAAACTTGTTGACGGTTCCCAGCGGTCAAAATTAGTCTATGAATAAAATTTAGCTCTGAAGTCAATAAACAGTGTTATCAACAATATTAGTGGAACTATATTGGTGTAAACACCAACTGTGCAGATTTGCAATTCTGTTGCAACTGTTTTGGGAAACACTGACTTGGCTTCTGGTTTGTCCAACCAACATTTGTACTTGAGTGTTTTGGCAGTCGTTATTTGAGAAACACAGCCTTGTGATTATTTTATTTATTCCCATTCACTTGAAAAGGAAAGTGGTCTCAGAGTTTTGGACCCCACTCTGCATATCTGTGTAGCTATATTTACACACAGACACTGTATGTGTGAGCACAAGCTGTAAAATCAGTCTTCTGGGTAAAAAGTCATGATGTCACAGCCAGAGAAAAGAAGTTGGGTCATTTTCTACCTTTACTCTGATTGACAAGCTGCTGGCCATCAGCAGGCTGGGCAGCCGCTCCTGATTGGCTGGGCTCCAGGAAAGGGACGAGTGAATGCCAAGGGAACACTGGCACCGACCGAGGCTCCACGTTGGTCCAAACTGTGGGAACACACAGGGGGAGAGAGAGGCGGAGAGAAAAAGTGAAATGTCATCATGTTTATCCATTTCAGTATCAGGGATTGTAGACAGAAGGTAGCGCTCTGCCCTCTGGCACCATGTGAAATCCTACGTGATCGTCAGCCAGCGATGAGCTCAAGAGCTACTAAAAACTACACTTTCATAGAAACCGCCAGAGACTGAAGACCATGAATGGAGTTGTGTATTCTGTCGCCTATTCTGCGCCCCCCACCCCACGCCAACCCCTTTTCCTTCACACACACACAGACCGTTCCCCGGGATAATGAGTGTTGAGGGGTCATGTGGTGTGTGATGTGATGAAGGAAGCAGTTATTTTATCCACAGAGATTCCAGTCTCCAGACTACTCGCCCGTCTAGACTGCTGCCGAGCTTCAGAGTCTGAACTGAACCGTCTCTGCAGTGGCTAAGACAGATACAGAGGGCACATTAAATGTGCACACACATCTCTATTACCACAGCTGAGTGTTATGAAGCGATATCACAATATTCATTTAGTGTTCATGCTTTCCTAATCCAGATGTATCATTATGTGGGAGCAAAATCCCATTTAAGAGTTTCAGTAATTATTTGAGCGAAAACTCTTCATCGGTGTCCCAGTTTGGCTTTCCTCTGTGCATCCGTATGAAGGGATATACATTTTCATAATAAAGCTTTTAGCCTCACGCAAACTGAGGTTTCAACAGTCTCATCCTCCTCTGTAGCCTGGTGGGAAAAAATTGGCTGTGAACTCCGAACGCTGCAGCACTGCAATGTCCAGTTTCCATTTCCATGAGTAATTTTACAATAAAGTATTCTGATGGTCTATATATAGCTAACCATCTACTGCTTATGGCTCATTTAAAACCTCAGATCCAGATGATGCTGAATTTAACAATGAGGAAACCAAAAAAAAAAAACAACAACAACAAAAAAACAGGTTGGCTGGTTACAAAACACACACGTAATAAGTTCTCTTTTAAATGCTGATTCTGGTGACACATGACCATTATCACCGCACTGTAAACTTTGCACTTCTTACTACTGTCAAAAAGTTTAATGCTACTTTCCACATGAGGAACTTGAGCTGAGGAAGTGAGGATTTTTCACATTTACACACCACAGGGTGTTCTCTTAAAAAGAGGACAAGCGCAACAATAGCACTGGCATATATTATAGTAAAACGTGTGTATACAGCTCGTTGCTTTCCTCCTTAATTGATTTTTCTCATGCAGGTCAGAGGTCAGTAATGACTTACTCAAAAAACACGTAAAGCTCAATATATATTGGATTGAAGGCGGATAATGATATCAATACTGGAGAGCTCTCTTTGTATAAACATTTCTTTGGATTTGATTTTCAAAGAATCGTGCCTTAGATACATTTCTTGTTCCATTGAGGCTAACATACAGAATTTGGCATTGCTGTAATATCTGTAAGAACAATTAGTTAATACCAGCCAGCTTTGGGGACTGAAGCCAGATCCTTTGTTTAAAAGAAGGTCTCTGTTCTCATTAAAGCTAAATGTAATATGGAGGGTTCATCAAACTGTTCCAAACAAAAATGAGACGTAAACGTTTTGTGTCTACATGTAGTCAGCAGCGAGTTATCAGAAGATTTAATCTAGACCTGACACGTTTTATTTTAAAAGTCCCGTGTAAAGCAGGCCCAAGTTTGATATTAAGCACCAGCAAGACTCATTTTTAACTTTATTAATAACACCAAGCGGTCACTCTGAAACCTCCATGATGGAAAATTTAAACGCTGTACAATCGTTTGATGTCAGGGATCCAGGATATCAGCAGCCTTATCTGGTACAGTTATATTAGAGACTGAAGCTGAAGTTAATTTTTATCTGTAACATAAGAGCATTTTAGTCCAAATTTGACCATCTGTTCAACTATTTCAGTGCTGACGGACTCTCGCCTCTTGCACTTAATCTGTTTCCTGTCTTGCTCACTCAGAAAGCAGCCAATCAGAATAGCGACTCAGAGATCAACACAAAATGCACCGTGGAGAATGAGAGAGGAGACGCAAAACTATATTGACATGGTTTTTTGCTTCGTGTAGCTTGTGGCAGTTCTGGGATAAATCTGAATGCAACAGGAAATGTATATTGTGAATACTGCATTAACCCTGTCGTGCATAATTGTTATGGTGAAGAGAAATGAAAGTCAGAATGTGACTCACTTAAAGCACCAAATCGACACTCTTCACTTTTTCCACCCACTGATATGGTCTAACTAGACATCATTTTTTCTTGATCCACTTAACTTTCCACCTCGGCCTCATTTGAGTGTCACGACATGAGCAGTGAAATCAAGACAAACTCACGAGAGGTAAGCTCGTAGCAGGTGATATTCCTTTTATATTTGCTTCTTAAAGAATAAAGAAGTCTATCTTCTCTGATAGAACAAGTATATTTGTCCTGTGTATCTTGTTGCTCTGTCTCATAAAGCTCTGCTGCTATCAGAAAATGTAAAAGCAAATCAGTGAGTCAAACTGGTGTACTGGGTGACATTATCCTTAATTGCGACAAACAAATGAATCCAACCTTACAGCTCCCGTAGTTACCCACAAGAGCGGCAAATGTGTAATACTGAAAATATTCCCCAACATATGCACCATCTACTCCCGCTAGAGCAATGTTTGCTAAACACCGCAGTGCAAAGTTGGTTTAGGAAATTACTCAATCTGAATTTTAAGAACAACTATTCACTGGTGACAATAGTTTCAAAAGGAACAACCACTAAAGACTGGGCGATGGTGAAAAGAGAGATGCACTGACGCCATTGTTGGTTTTGGGCTTTTTATGGAATCTGCTGACAGTGAGAAAAACATAGAAAAGCACCAGCCTCATCCTTTAACGCGTTAAACGACATAATTTGAGATTCCTCAAACTTTTTCGAAAGCACCAGCTGACACCCTGAAGAGGCGAGGCATGAATATTCCAATGAGGCACTGACAGTGGTGGGTCGTGAAAAATATCAGACAGAAACACTGCTCAGATATCCATCTGCCTCTGTTGGTTTCCTTGAAGCGCTGACGGCGACGATGAGCAAGTGGGAGCAGTGATAAAGAAATACACCAGACGGGGTGAGCCACTTTCTTATGCTACTCAATTGTAGATATGAACCTGCTCTATGACAACACATCATTACCACTGGAGACTTTTCAAAATAATTCCTCCCCGGGGTGTTAAAGTGAAAATAAAGTTCCTGAGCTGTACGACAATGTGAAACCTCAGCTCCTGTCTTTTCTCCTCCACTGAAGGCTGCAAAGGTACTCAAAGAGAGCAGTAATGAAACTTGTGATGCTAATGCAGCTGCACTTGAGCTGGGCTATATTTAGGAGAGATCTCAGCCGTGGGGCCTCAAACGCCTTCTGCCTGTTTGTTTCTGGACCTGCTGTGGCTCTAGGTGTTTTTTAAAAATGTATGGCGGAGGAAACGTTACGCTACCGAGGCAGGTGGCTATTAGCAGAAGCGTGAAGGATGTGAGAGGGAGAGAGAAATAAAAGTGCGCTCCGGTAATCAGCTAAGGCCTCAACGCTTTACTGCGCTAATTCTACCGGTGGAAACAGTGTATCCATGACAACACGCCGGCAATACGATTACTCCTTTTTCTGTTGAGAGTGATGAAACACATTCACATCACGCCGGACTTGCCCTTGATGCCCCTGTCTGAGGTTGTTGATTGTCTGGAACACAGAGCTGAGTGTGTGTGTGTGTGTGTGTGTGTGTGTGTGTGTGTGTGTGGTGGAGGGGGGGGGTGTGAATGTCCTCGTTGCCCTCTGCACCCCTGCTCTCACTCTTACAGGCCTAATCATGTCAATATTCTCACTCTCCTTTTAAAGTTTCAGTAAGACACCCCTTATCTCTGTCTCACACACACACACACACACACACACACGTACATATGAAAAGGGCGACAACCCCCCTATACACACACACAAGCAAATTTGGCAACTATAAACACTGAGTCAGAAAATTACACACAATCTACGGCAGGTCTGGATGGGAGCCTGAATGACTCCTATATGAAAGCTATTCTGACCTTCCTTCCCTCTACAGTCATCTTCATCACTTCAACTAAGTCAGGAAATGAATCAGAAGAGGGTTATGAAATATTAAAATTAACGATGCAAAGATCTTCGTGGTGTGAATTTCCCACTTGCATCCCATGATAAAAAACTAATTTCCTGTAACTGCAACCACACCAGTTTCCCAAAGGATCGTGTTAATTGAAAAAAGAACTGTATAGTTATTATCGTACATATATCCTGTATTTATATTATCCTATTTTACAGAGTAGCTATATGAACCGTGAAACTGAGCATCCTGCAAATTCGCTAAAAATCTCTCGTCCTGTACATTTATTACACTTTTAGGTTTCAGATTTAGACAGTGATACCTCATTATGACAAAAACTGAACGGAACGGAAACCATCCTCTTGTTGGTATATTCAAACAAACATTTCTGAGTTTTGCTTATATATTGCAAGGTTGGCATGGAAACAAGCGCACAATGAACTTATATGATGAATTTAAACACCTCCATTTCTCAGCAGCCAATTTCCTGACATCCAACAGTGTGCTCACAGAGCTGACAAAATATTTTCACAACAAATTTTTGCCTGAATCAGTGCTTTAAAAGCAGATACACCATAGAGCCATCATCCTCTTTTTAGCCTCCCTCAAACAACAGCGTGCTCCTTCTAACTTTAAACGGTGTGACTTAAGAAGGCGATGACAACCAGGAGGACACTAAACATACTGTATAATACATCCGTCACAGCATTCATATTTTCAAATAAAACAAAATTTCTAAATGCTGAACAAATATTCATTAACCACTGAATAAAAATACCTGAAAATAACAAGGAATAAAATTTGACTTTGGTTACGTTTCTTACACTGCAAGCAAACAATAGTAGAGTGTACATGAGTCATAGCCATAGTACTCTGATGACACTCCTGGAACCTGAGAGAGATAATGAAAGCAAGACGCACTCGGCCCGATGCAGATATACAGCCAGCACATCCCTTCCTACCTGATAGTGTTGCAGGACTGTAACACTGCAGATTTTGTATCTGACAGAAACAGTGTTCAAGGCCAGAGGGCCACAATGTTCTCCCTCCCCATCTCTCCCCGTCCTTCCTTACCAGTCCCTGGGCGTCCCATGATGATTTGCTTGCGTGGGGCAGGGTGAGGGGACTCAGCTGGCAGTATGAGAGGCAGCAGGGCGGTTGGCGTTGGGTGACAGGCCACCGGCTGTGGCAGTGCCCCTCCAGAGGCGTCCTGGTGTCCCTCAGGTTTCCTCTCCCTCTCCCGGCCCCCGGAGCCAGAGGAGGACAGGACTGAGCCCGATGAAGTGGACATTGAGCCAGGGGTGGAGGGGCTGGACAGGGAGGTGTGGCTCATTGTGGTTGGAGTCAGGGACTAGGAGGTGACAGCAAAAATGTACATTTTTATACTTTCAAAAAAAATACACCTCACAATAATGAAGTAGATTTAAATTCTAGACGTATAAAAGGCTAATAAGGATGACCAGGAAACAAAGATAATTATGGTACTTCCATGTCGTTCTATTTAAGTGCGGGAGCAGTTTTAAGGTCGTTTTAATGTGTTTTGCCATCATCACTCTCCACTGGACTCCTTCATCGCTCCTGTCAATCCAAACTGACTTGGACGGTGCTACACACTTCAAGGCCAAGCTTCAAAGTCTATCACTGTTAGTATTTCTAGCTCAAAATGTGGCTTTTCTGTAGTTTCTTACTCAGTGACAAAAATTACTTATACGTGGTCCGTTTCGAAACCCAACAACAAGCTGAATCACTGTGATGGATCTGTGAACAACGGCTAAATTACTATAAGGCAAAAAAAAGTATTTGAATAATTTTAGGTATGCTTCCATGACTCATATTCATGACATGAATATGTAATCTTTTCTAATGGATGTTTTAAATTTTTTAGGCCTTAAGGCTCATGGCAACCACCCACTTAGTACAACATGTACTAGGGTTGGATGATATGACATTCCAAGATACTATTTGGTTTCATCATGCTAGATGCCAAAAAAAAAAAACCCAAAACAAAACAAACAAAAAAAACAGCACAGTAGTTTCCTTACCGAGCTAGAGGTTACCAGGACAAGTGTGGATGTAGGGTTGCGCAGGAGAACTGCACCATTGGTGGTGGCCCCATTGATGGGGACGGGGGCCTGCAGGCCTGGGGGAGCACTGTGTTGGGGCTGGCTGTGCTCCCTCGACCTGCTTCTCTCTCTCCTTCCTAATGGGCCATCGGAGAACTTGGCCAAGGGGACGTCTGGATTGCGGACAATGACCGGGGAATCACGGAGGGGTACAATGCGACGTGGTGAGGGTTCCTGGGGCAGCGGGGATGGAGGAGTGGGTGAGACCAGCATGGGAGGAGGCGTGGACGCTGCGGAGGACGGTGGCCTGCTGGTGGCGCTACGGGGCCGGGGGAAGGAGAGTGAGGAGGGAGTTGTTGGCTGACTCTGGGGGGAAAGGACTCTGAAGGCAGCAGGATTGTGGCCCAGGTTTGGCTCTCCCACCACCCCTCCACCCATGCCCACTAAATGTTGCTCAGGTTTGTTGTGGTAGTCCTGAACTGTAGGCAGTGGAGGGGGTGGGTGGCTGTCGAGCTTCCTCTTACTGGGGCTCATGGGGACCGTAAAAGTCAGGTTGGTCTGAAAAGTGGGCACAATCCCCGACAGGTGACGCTCTCGCTCAGCACCTGGTGTGCCCATCTTAGTGCCGCTAGGCTGGCGGGGGCGGCGCGGTGTAAGTGAGGCAGGAGCAGTAATGGGGCTGAAATTGGCAGGACGAAAGCCGAAGAGAGGAGAGGGCGAGGGCGATGGGGTGGGGGAGAACGGCGACTGGTTGGATATCGGGGAGAATGAGGGTGTGCCTGAGCGGGAGCCCCCTAGTGAGACCAACATTGTCGCTGCCTCACATTCATCAAAGTCGAAACGAGAGAGGTCCTGGGGGAGCAAAGAGGGGAGGACAAGGCGGGGGCGGGAATCCCCTCCACGGCTGCTGGCCTCACTGCTTTCCCGTGATGTCTCATCCCAGTCGAACTCTGAGCTGGCTCGCCCACCACTAAGTCGGAGGTCAGATGGCGTCAGGGTTCCTGTGCTGCTGGCTCCACCCCGCTCCCGGCCTCCTCCACTGGCTTCCATCTCCTTGGTCCTCATTGAGAGGTGTCTGGAGCAGTATCCTCGGCGCTGAGACTCTTTGGAGCAGCCCTCCCTGGAACATAGTCTCCTCCACTGCTTCCCGTTGAACTTCTTACGGATGCCTGTTGGCGTACACACCACATCTCCTTTCTTGTACTTTTGTTGGGCAGCTGTTAGTGGGGTGCGGGAACGTGAGGAGGAGGAGGAGGTTGAACCTGATCCAGATCCACCGCCACCACCTGCTCCGCCACTGGAAGAACTTCCTCCTGAGACCTTCTCTACTCTGGAGGAAGACACGGTGGAAGAGGAGATGGGAGGGAGAGGAGGGAGCTGGGGGGTGGTAATGACGGCACCAGCTGCTGCAGCTGCTGCGGTTGCTGGGTCAAGGCCTAAGAGGACAGGTGAAGGAGGAGGGTGGGGGTTCAAGGCCAGATGGGATGGGGGGATGCCGATGCCCCGCACCACAGATAGGTGGGGATTGAGGTAGCCAGGCGGGGGCTTAGAAACGATGTGGCGATGTTGTGGAACAGCCATTGGTTTGGCCCCGGGTATGATTGCCCCCATTGGGACCATGTTAAAGTGGGACACCTCCATGTCTTCCTCTGGGGTTAGTGGCATGTACGGGTGGTGTTGCTGCTGTTGTTGCTGCTGCTGCTGCTGCTGCTGTTTTACACTGTTCTCCCTTTCCCTCTCTTTTTCCTGTTTTCTGTGGAGCTCCCTCTCTCTCTCCAAGTCTTTCTCAATGCCCCAATCTCGAGCTGGAGCCAGGCTGAGGACTGAGGCTGGAGTTACTGGGGAGGCAATTCTGTGGCCCGATGTGGACGAAACAGGGACCATTCCTGGGTAGGGCATGGCCCCTCTCCCCAACACAGACCCCACTCCTGGGGCCATTCCTCGACTCAAACGACACACTTCCTGCTCCACATCCATCTCCTCCCTGTCCTCCCGCTCCCTTTCCTTTTCTCTGACCCCATCTTCACCCTCTCGTCCTCCTCCTGAGGGCAAATCCAGGTCCCAAGGTGGCACCAGAAGCCGGAGCGTTTGTCGGGAGACCCACACTGCCTGAGTAGCGCCAGAGGCCCCTCTGCCATCTTCTTCCTCATCCACATAGTGAGATCTTTCCTCAGACAGCAGGACTCGGTAACGGTTGGCTACTGCAGGGTGTGTATCTACCTGAGTCACCACACCTTCTCTGTACCATTGACTCTGGCCCTCAGTGCACTCATCATTTCCAAACGGTACGCAGACACGGGTGCCGATAGCTATTGGATGGACACCAGGTGGCGGGGCATCCAGAATAATGTCCACCACCCCTGGGGGGCTGTCATGTTGATACGGGTAACGACACATCGTCTTCTCACCATTAAGTTGCACTTCCAGGCTTCCAAATTCACCGCTGACCTTACGGACCACCCCAGCCCGGAACACCAAGTCTGAACTCACTGCTTCATCTCTGCTGTCACCTCCTCCCTCCTCATCACTTCTTCTCCTGAACTGCCTGGCAAGGACACGCTGGTTTTTCAGCCCTTTGGCGAGGGCGTCTGACAGCGCATCAGGGAGGCTGGATGGTGCGTGTACAGACATCTGTGTATGGGTTTGTGTGTCGCCAACTACCTCAAGGTCAGCTGAATGCTCACTGGCGGTGTCCGTTGAGGAACAGCGTGGCAGGGGGCTGGGCGAGACTCCATCTCTGTCTCTCACCACTTCACCTACTCCAGGCCTTTCCCTCTCCACCCCCAGCGACAGGGTGGGGGGTCCTGGGGAGCTGTCCTGCGACCCCTCCCTGCCAGTAGTCCTGCTGTGAAAGTCCTCCAACAGGCTCCTACTGTGACAACTGCCATCGGGGTGGGAGATGCTGATGTCACTACCTGAACTTGTTGACCCGTGGTTGAGGACCCCACTGCTCAGAGAAGGAGGAGGGGGAGTGCTGGATGCGGGGTTGCTATGGTTACCAGCAGTAGTCAACAAGCAGTGTTCGGATGTGTACTTCTTCTTGGGGACACGGGCCTTGAAGGTGGCCGTCTTTCGGCTGGAGGCGGGGTTGGGGCTGTTGTTGGCGGTCGGTGTACTACTGTTACTGCAGCTGCTGCCTCCGCTGTCGCTGTGGCAGCTGCCGCTCACAGCTGACCGCCCTGATCGATCGTCTGAGGTTGTCAGCAATTTCTCAGAATCCATCACAAGCGATACCGTCGTCTCTGACAGCCCCTCCCCCTCTGAAGTGTCCCGTGCTCTGATTGGGTCCGTCTGGGAGGAATCTGAGTGTGAATTAGAAGAATAAGAAGAGGAGGAGGTTTGGTTCTGTGGAGATCTGCTTCTGTCTCTGTTCTCATCTGAGTCTCTCTTCTCTCCTCCTTCTGGGGCATCCCCCACTCCACGACGCTTCCCCCCCTTGGCCCGGGTGGAAGGAGGAGAGCGCCGGCCCTGCTTTTTAATCGGCTTCATCCTTTCATCGAGCCTACCTTTTCTCCAAACAAGTCTTTTTTATTTATTTATCCCAGAGATTCTCCTTGGCCTGCCTTGTTTTCTCTTCCTTCTTTCTCTCTATTTTCCTCCTTTGCCGAGGCCCGTCTCTCTCATCCTGTCCTCTCTTCCTATCTCGACTCCGGCACTTGCCCACCTTATTCCACAGACTCTGAAAGAAAGGGAACAGGGAGTGTGGGTTACTCATGTGGCAAACACATTCAGACATGCACAAAGCCCATTCACCACACAAGATCGCTTCTAACTTCATGGCTTTGAGAAGAGAACTGACTGACTGAATCAAAATCAAACATCAGTGAAGACATTTGCGTGACATCAAAGTAATCCAAAATAAAAGCACAGCAAAAAAGTGGAACTTTGTGATTACAGGTATCATAGAAAATAACAATAACAAACATTGAACATTAATTTTAAGAAATGCATTCCCTCTTAAATGATGCAACGTTGTACTAGAGTAGTAATGAACGTGACTCATCCACAAATTCATTACACATTAATTCATTACATAACAGGTTCTACTCACATTACACAAGGCCTGCCTCCATACCAGGTACATAATGAAATCAGGAGGCCATATTGTAGGGTAAACACAATGTAGGCTTACAAGAGCGTGTGGAAATAGTGAGGAGCACTTTGCAATTTGCCCAGACAAGCCTTTCTTCATGCACTCCCATCACACACACACACCACACTGCTCACACAGACACACACTACTTCTTGGCTGGGGCAGTAGAGGTGGGGGAATTCCTTCTTCACTCACATACTGAAACCCTCCCTTTCTCTCTCTCTCTCTCTCACTCCTTCTCTCTCATCGGCGACCTTTATCTATGTATTTCAAAGCAGAGTCAATCCGCCCCTACAAACTCCATTTCCTGTGGAAGACCATTACCTAACTTCCCGTTACTTTATTCCTCCCTCTCTCTCTCTCTCTCTTTGCTAGTATTACACGTTCATTCTTATCCCTTGCCTGCGTTCTCTCGTCTCTTGCTAATATCGATTTTTGCCTCTCATCTTTCTTTTTCTCTCCTCTCATTCCACTTAGTACGTGTCCTCTTTTTGTGCTGCAGTCATCCACAAATCCACAATCGACCCGAATAATTGTTATTCCACACCAGAATCATTCAGCATCACTCTTAGCCATGCCGGAGTCATTCAGAATATCTCTTATTCCACACCGGACTCATTCACAGTATCTGCCACCGTTTGGAAAGTCAAACTGATTGATTTTGCTGACTTGTTGAACGGAGCGACTGTTGTCATTTAACTGGTTTGTTAGCCGTGTGGCCGAATCGCCTCGGGTCCTGACTGCTGTGTGCGCTGCTTCATTTCTTCTAATACAAGAGTCTCCACAGAGCGACAAACACAAGAAAGATGTTAACAACAAGTGTAGAAGAGAAAGAATAAACACACTCATATAGAGTATGCGTGCCTGTGTGGGGGTTTTTTTTTTTTTAAATTTTATTTTATTTCTCACTACATCTGTGATATCCACTGCTGCAATGATCTGGAGTGACATCTATCAACCACGACTAGGCATATCTACTTGTCAGAGACTGTCTGTTAAACACACATGTCTGCCTGTCTGTCCTTGATTCTGCATCCATCCTCCCACCACTCTTTTTCTCTCTGGCTGCCTGTGTCTTCTCCCTTTTGCTGCCTCCCTGCCAGTCTGTGAAAGCTTACATTCATTCAAGCCCTTTTAATATCTGCCACATCATATCGGCTGAAAAAAAAAAAAAAAAAAAAATCAATTTTCAGAAATGAGTCCCGCCTGTCTCAAGGCCACACACACACAGCAAACATCTATGTGATGATAGCTGATAGTGCACAATGAGAGCCGAAGAGCTCACAGCCATTAATGTGCCCTATGTAAATCCCTATTTAGGACAAACGGCCGCAGAGCAGCCGCCATAAAATAATTTGGCAGCCGGCCTTACTTGGTCACGATAGTGGTATGCTACGTGTGTTTACTTAGTAGTGCACTGTGTACAACAGCTGGTGTCAGAGTCATGGGCCTAATGATAACAGCTTAAAGACAAACTGATGCAACTCGCTCTCCCCTCTGTGAAATATGGAGCGAGGAAGCCTATACTGGAGCTATAGTGGGCCTGTGCCTCATATGTTTCATGCTCAGTGATCAAAGCCGAGAGGATTCTGCTCGCTCAGTATTTGTACAGAGCAAGGCAACAAGTTAAGTCCCATTTTAAACGCAGAACAGTGTTTACCTTCCTCTATGCCTATGACATGAATACATAGTAAACATGAATGTAGGCAGCACCAAGCAAGCTGATTTAAGTCATGTGAGGTGAGAAAAACATGCAGCGTTCCCTCTGTGGCTGCATAATTTTGTTTAGCCAAGCAATAGTCCAGGTTTGGGACACACTTTAATCCCTTTATCGACTACAACTGGACTAAAACAAACAACTTACAACATAAGAAACATGCAACTGTTATTTTGAGTACAAAGTGAGTAGATGGCTCTGAAAAGACACGATGGTGTGTATAAATACCAAACTGTAAATTAAAGAGTGTCCGGCAGTGAACTTGGGCCCTGACCTGGTGTGGAGCTGCTACAGCATGTTTAATAGTAGGCCTACATTTCTGACCCACAGCAAAGTGGATTATATTTAAAAGTTTAGTTATTTGCAGAGCAGCTCTTAAAGGGGTATAACCGGGTTACTCCGGCGCTTTATGATCCAGGAGGCCAAAGTGGTGTATAAATACTCTGACACAATCATAACACCGGAGCAGATAACAGCTGTTAACTTCATCTCGACCAGGCCTGAAGCGCAAAATGCAAAACTAGCAGAGGTGATGTCGTCACCTCTGCTTCAGCCGGGTAGTACCGTGTATGTGTCAAGACCTCGTAGTGCCGCGATTACAACCAGTTTTACTCCACAACACAAGCAGGCCGAGCAGCCGCAGCAGGCCGAGGCCGCCCGGAGATCAGCTGCTCAGCGTCACCAGGAAATAACCGGTTTAACGGGCATATTGATCCTTAATACGGTGTAATACAGCCCCCCCCCCCCCCCCAACAGAGCTGCAGGACTGTCCCGACAGATGAACAGGTTAACGATGTCAATCACACGAAACGACACCAGAAAAGTCGGTTGTTGTTTTGTTTGTTTGTTTGTTTGTTTGGGGCCCATCTGAAAGTGACAGTCGGACAACTTTGTGTTGACCCCCCCTCCCCCTCCCCCCCCGTCGTCCTTTTTCTATTAAAGCAGCCGACAGATAATAAAACTGTCAATATGTGTCCACAAAACTAGTCCAAGGAAAGAAACAGCCCCCACCCCCCCCCCCACTCCTCCCTCCTCCAAAAAAATAATATACTAATAATAAAATAAAATGAATAAACACACATTAATTCAAACAGCCACGAAGAAGACAAAAAAGAAAACAGGAAGAAAACATGTCAGTGTGCGGACTGACGACAGAAGGACTTTCCCAGGTTCGGTTTCGACGCAGGGAGGAATGAGAGTTGTTGTAGGAAGTCCAGCAGCAGTTATGGCGTTGAATTTATTTCTAGTGGAAAAGTTTTTCTGGCTCTCCGAGTCTCCAGCACCGCTCCCTTTTTTTTTTTTTTTTTTTTTTCTCGCAGAAGAAAGACACCCAATCCGCCCTCCGTCCGTCCGGTGATCTCCGGTGATCTCCGGTAGGATATCGGAAAATATGCTGATCGACCCAACTGCTCACATTGTTGTGTAGCCTCAGTTGGACGTGAGGAGGACAAACACAACACCACACAACAGAACACAACACAACACACCCCGCTGCAGTGCTGCAGGAGAAAGATTTGTGGGCAGCTTGTACTCACCACAGCTGATAATAAAATAAACCCCGGGGTGTTTCTCCGCTCAGTCCGCCGGGGCAAATAGGGCAACGGTCCGCAGCACACACACACACGCACGCAGACACACACAGACACACACGGTGTCAGCGGCCGTTCATGTTTCTCCGGCGGAGCAACTTAAAGGAGGAAAAACTCCTGCCTGTGTTTTCTACACTACAGTCGCAAAATGGTGAATGAAGCCCCGAAGCCTTGACAACCAGCCGGCTCGGCCAATGGCGGAGCACGAACGGGTACAGTAGCCAATAGGAAGCGGGAGAAGGAGAGCGGGGGCGGAGCCTCGCGTCAAAGTAGATTTGACGGACGGGCCGCGGCGGCCAATGGCCGTGTGGGAAAATACTGAACAGCTGTTGGAAGGACGAGGCTGCGGCGGCCAATGGGGCTCCGAGGGGGGCGGGACTTACACAGACAGGAAGGACAGCGATGGGATCTTCTTCTTCTGCTGTCATCCCTCCATCAGCTGTCTACAGACATGAAGACAGGTGTAGGAGCAGAGAAGGACGGCTGTCTGTCTCCAAAACAGGCTGGACTTCCTTTGTGGTGGACTGAAAGGCAACGTGACATTATTACACTGTAATAATGTCTGATGTGAGAAAACAGCTGTAACCGGCCGACTTTGGCTCCATCCGTCAGTCCGTCCGGACTCTCCACAGAAGCCACAGGTTGAGTGTAGTTTCATCAGGAGCCTCGAAGAACACCAACTCCCACAACCCCCTCCATCCTCCATCCCAGCTAATCAGGGCTGCTCTGGAAAGCACAGCATCCCTCAGTCCCGCCTCCCCAGCCAATCAGGACAGCCGCTGGGGGATATACGTCACCGGAGCAGTGTGTGATTGGCCGAGAGGCCCGGGGTCTGCAGGCCAATGACCGAGTGCTGCGGTGAGGTCATAATGCTTGTTGCCATCAGCTTGGCCAAACAGGAAGAGTGAAACCCCAGTGAGTAAGTTAGGCCAAACTGTGGGATTATGGTTCCTGAGAGACTGACCCATATACACAGTGGGCCTCCACACACACACACACACACACACACACACACACACACACACACACACAGCTTGAGTACGACCAGGTACAGGTTATAATACTCTGCAGAATAAAAGACCAAATGCCGACATACAAACAAACAACAGTTTAATTTAACACGAGGGCACGCACACATCAGCACGGCAGTGACACACAGATATGAGCATGTGCAGCACGCACAAAAATGCAACACAGTGGCATCCTGCTGTGACTTTAAAGACACTAATGGTGTGTGGAGTGCTGCGTAGCAGTGCGACACGCTGATTCTATAGCTTACAGGCACAGATGGCGAGTTTGGTCAATGATGATACAGAGCTAGCTGGTTGCAGCACTGCAGTCTGTCTGGCACACACACACACACACACACACACACACACACACACACATATGCACAGAGGCAAGCGAGGACACTAACCACAGCTACACACAACTGGGTGCACACATACAAGCAAGCAACTACGAAGACCAACACACACACACAGTGGAGTTATAACACGCCTTGGTGTTACATAAGACGTACGTGGACACACATATACACAGTCGCACACATTGCCCAGACGTGTGCAAGCACACACACACACACACACATAAACACACTTTCATACAACCAGGCTCTACAGGCAAACCCCACACATGCATCTATGTATTTAGTGTTATTGGCAATAATATGCACAATTTGTGATTCATACTGTAAAAATGCACCACACACAGACACACACGCCGTTAAGTGCAGAGTGAGTGGGATCTCCAGACATCTTCCACATCTCTGATAGTGAAGCACTGCAGTCTCTGTCTGTCCCTAACTGACTTCTCATTCACCACAGACGAGTGTGAATTCAGAAATGTAGGGCGTGAAGAGCGAGCGCACAACTTTGAGGGGCGGTTGGTTTCATAAGGCGACGCCGAGAGACACTGGAGGGGGAGAGAGACCCAAGACTGAAGTCTCAGTAAAGCTTCAGAGCGAGACTGGAAAAGATAGTGCAAAGGAGAGTTTAGTGGTAAAATGCAGAAGTGAGCGTGACAGTGAAGGGAATTGTAAGAGAGAGAAGGGGGGGGGGGGGGGTGAATCATGAACGAAATAGAAACCGTCAGGAAGGGTGGGAGATAAAGAGCCGAAGTAGACGGACAGAGACGGAGAGAAATGGCCCGAAACAAAGAGAAGTCGAGCTGTTGGTGAATGAGCACCATAAATCCGGCCGGTATTAGCACCTCTGAGGACTTTCTAGGAATGAGGCGGAGAGCTGCGGCTAAGCCCCCCCAATCCCAGTCACTTTACACTAAATGCATTACAGCCACTTAACTGCTAAACAGCTCAGGGGACCCTGCACCGGGCCTGACCCAACACTCTAACACTCTCAAATTCAAGAGAGTGTGCGTGTTTTTAAAAAAGAACAAAGCCAGAGAGAGAGAGACGGACCAGATGAGACCAGCTTCACTCCACTTCACCTCGCCGAGGTGGAGTGGATGTACGGTGGATTTAATAACCTGCACCCGCTCTGAATGATGAAACCTGAGATGAGAGTCTGTGTGGAATTTATGAAACATGTCAGTGGAAAAGTCTGGATGAGAACTTTTCTACTGAACATATATTATAGTCATCCTTAACTGTAAACGGACGCTGACCAGGCTTCGCTCCTCTCAGTTTAAGGCTGCAGGATTCAGTAAAGAGCAACAGAAACATGAGCAAGTCAACCCTGAGTTTAGATCAGGGACTCCAAATGTTGGCTCATCCTGTTTCAGAGTGCAGCATCTCCGAAGGGTTAATAAATAAAATCCAGAGCCATCACAGTCCTCTGTCAGGTCGGACAGAAACTCAACTGTCCAAGAAACCAGAATTTGGTGATTTATTCTGTGGGCTTTTTTTTTAAGCTCACATTTGTTTACATTTCGGAAAATGAAGTGTACAAAATTTTCTAGTTTAACTTCCCGTTTGTTACGTTCCACTGGACGTGGATCTCTCACTGAGGAGCTTTTTCTCTGATCTCCAAGCAGATTTGTGGACATTTATGTGTCCGTGGTTTTGACTGAATTATGTCTCTGATTTGTGACACAGTGAGTCAATAAACAGGGAGTTTTGGATATCTCATTGGATCCATCCAGCTCCAATGAGAGTCAACAATGTTCTGAGACGGACTCCAAATAGGAGATTCAATCTGCTTGAATTTGAATTTGACAGTGCTGTCCAAACATTATTTCATATATCTTTTGGTAACCAGTTCAAAAAGAGACACTCACTCACTGATATCACAGTTTTACTGAACCAATAAACGAGATTTGTATTTATTTTATTTTCTGTTTACTTTAGTTTGATTCTTTTCTCTCACGTCATCCTCCTCTGACAGGAAATACAGCCTCTCTAGGAAATGTTTAAAAAAATGTAAATTTAATGTTTCTTCTTGTTTGCATGAACGGCTGAAGAGAACTGACGGCACGTTCTTCTTCACGCTCCTGTTTTTGACGCCACCTGACGTGACCCCTGTCGCTGTGTAAAGGCCGGTAATTTCATTGGACTGTATTTTCGCTTCTGAATAGTTTGATTTATTTAAATTTTATTCAGTTTTTATTTTCCTTTATATATTGGATTTATTTATTATTTCAGTGTTTCATTTCTATTTTAAATTTGGATTAGTCTCAAACGTTTTTACTGTTTACATTAGACTGAATTCAGTTTTATCTGTTCGGCACCAGATCAGAAAAATAGACCTTAAAATAATATTCTGGAGATATTTCTGTTGTTTTTTTAAATCAACTTTTCACTTGCTTGGAAGGGACTTAGACTTAATCGCATGAGAGAAGATGTTTCATAAATAAAGTTTTGGTTATTTGAAGTAAAATAAACAACTTTCTATAAATATTTGTGATATTATAACACTTACTAGTGACTAACCACAGACTATTTATACACTGTTGAACTTCAATGGTTATAATTACTTATTTGTCAAGGTTGTGTGGAACCAGAGTAACAGCGGTGTCAGTTCAGGTTCAGGTTTTTTTCAGCTCTTCAGTTTCTGCAGCAGTTACTGATATTTCTCAGTAGATGGCAGCGTCTGTTTAAATCTGCTTGAATAAACCCACCTTAAAGTAAGACGTGTGGACGTTCCCAACTCCTGTTGGTTGTGTGACCCTGTAAGCAAATAGAGCAGGTACTTAGTAGTGAGAAGGTAATAAATATTCAGAAAGCGCCAACAAAGACGTTATGATAAGGAGAATAATATTTTGAGCCTTGAGTTTGGTTTGGTTTCCTTGTTCATCAATTTATTTGTGTACTGCATCAGTTGTTTGTGAGGTTTGATCTTGGCTCATATTCTGAATAATTCAAGAAATGCACACATCTTTATTTTACTGTGGTCCCTCTATGATGATCTACTGACCCCCCAGCAGGTCCACGTTGGACCCAGTTGGATAAGAACCTGGCTGCAGATCGGAGCCGGGTCACTTAGGCTCACTTCTCGTGACTCTCACTGTAAATGAATGAGGACGCTGCTGAGTCACGGAGACAATCTGCCTCCAGAAATACACTCAGACCTGCTGCTGCACAGGTACACAACTGTCAGCATGTAATCCTCTACACACACTGACTGTCCGTGCCAACTACTCCTCAGTGAGCCCAGTTAGATAACTTTTTTTTTTTTTTTCAAACAGCTGTTGATGCAACAGTACAAACTCCAATCACACACACGCTTTTCTATAATAAAGTGAATCCTATCCGCATAAATGAATACACCAAAAGAAAATAAGTATGAAACATTTCATCATTACTTCAGTTCATTTTTAAATTTTTAATATGAGTTCTAACATAAATACTGAACCGTATATTTTGTATACATATTGGTTGTGTTGTCATTTAGTCTCAATGTGAATGTCATGTTCCAGATTCTTTCTTACTATCTTTAATCTTCTGTATACATTTTTAAAGAGCAAATTATTACGTAAGTTATATCATTAGAAATAGGACAATAATCATGTCTCACCAGGTTGTAAATGCTGGAGGTCCAAAGTTTCTCTGTGACCTGGTGGTGAAAGTGAAGTCCCAGCAGGAGCTCTGCAACAATGCATGATAATTAGCCTTCTGTTGTGATCTGGCTTCTGTCTCCGGCTCTCTGGACTGTGACCTCCGACCTCGTCCCTCAGCCAGACAACAATCCCTCTCTGCTGGAGGCCAAACAGCCTGTCAGTCAGGGTCCTTTTAATGCGCCCCGTCCCCTGTTGAGATCAGCATTACAACACGATGGCAGAGGAGGGAAGAGGTGCCGAAGAGGAGGATGAGCGCTGGGGGTGAGAGAGATTGAAGCAAACTATCCAATGATTAACAGGATTTTTAAAAAAGGAACTGTAAGTAAGGACAGTGATGAAAACTAGATGTGTAGCTGTATGGAGAGAGGTGGTTTGGTCAGATGGCTACTTAAAGGGACAACTTTTAGTTCTCAGGGGCAAAAGGTGACAGGTTTGCTCAAAATTATTTAGGTCAGTATAGTTTGAGTCATTATAAATTTATTTTAATTTTAAGGTCTGTCTTCCAAAAGTGTTCTTGATGTCAGTCAAAACACAAGAATAAATGAGACTATAAATGTAACTAAAAAGCTTCAAGAAGATAAACGAACTTCAGTCCAGAAATCAACATCACAAATGTCAGTGAGAGATTATATGAATATATTCAACACCACCGAAAATCAGTGTTACCTGCTTCTTTTTGAAATGGATCAATTATAAAGACAAAGGTTTGGAAATAAGAAGAAACAACACACCACAACACTCCACCAACAATGCACATTAAAATATTATGTTTAATCAGTGGAAAAACATCAGTGTAAAAAAATGACCACATTTAAAAGCAAACACTAAACATTTGTACTTCCTCAGCAAGTTGTAGAGCTGCTGCAAAATTTTGTTGACCCTCCATAACTACTTACATCCAATATTAAAAGTATAACTTGACATCTTGTCAGCCATTCTTTCCCCTTAAATAGGTTTGTTATAAGCTGGTGATTAAAAATCTGACGTTTATATTAATTAAACATCCTGATTCAAGAAGTTTGAAAAAGTCTGAACAAACCTTCATTTCGAATCAAATGCCTTCTGAAAAGTTTACTTTTCCTCCTCTTCACGTTTTTAGACGGAGAATTTGTTTCTTTGGGCAAAAAAAATAGAAAAAAATAATTGAAATTTCCGGATAAACGCTCACTTATACAGACAGTACGATTCCAGCCAAGTCTCGCGAGAGTTTAGAGCGCAGCTTCCTTAGAACGAGAAGTGAGAGCTGCTGAAAACTGACAACAGGGGGACCCAAAGTCTGATCATTCAAGAAGAAATCAGCTCCTCGGGCTCTGTTTGTTTAATGGGCTTCACATTTAAACATAAAAAAGCTTTTGTTCTGCTCTTTTAGTCAGTAAAGGTCCAAAAAACTGCATGTGACTGAAAAAGTGAGACAAAGAGGAGCCTTTGTAATTTGCCTTAATGCAGCATGTTATCAGAGTTACACTTGTATCTGATCTGCACAGTTTCAGATCCCTCTGAGGAATAAATGTGTGGAAATAACAGAAATTATTTCGTGGTAGCGGAGAAATCTGCCATCGGGGAACTTGTGATGTTTTGACTTGAGTCAGCAGCTATTTTGATAACTTAATAATTTCTTTTTAACTAAGAACTCACCGGTCCCGGCTTCTAAAATGTGAATATTTGATGGGATTCATAGCCCAGCAAATATGGTGGGCTATGAATCCATGGTCAACATGGTCACTGATCGATGAGCAACCAATTCAAACTTCCAAAAAAAACCTGTGGTGGGACTCAGTTAGCATCTTGTGAAGCATTTAATTCTGCTGTGGCTCAGCTCAATATTTACTGCAAAGTGCAAAAATCACAGATGTTGGATTGATTTCTGTGGGAAAGGCTGAAACCGAAGACAATCACAGCTTAAAAACATTTCTCTCCGTCTGAACTTCTGTTTGTATACACAGGAAAAGGCAGAAATAAGAACACAATGAAATCTCTGTATGCTCAGGACAAATATTTCTCTGCACCTGAACAGAAAAAGGTCGACTGAAACATCTCTCCTTCCTCCTCAGTCATAACCAAGTCGCTCCATCGAGGTCTTTTTTCTGCAGCTGCCTCCCAGACGCAGACGAGGAGTGACAACGCTTTTCTTTCATTGAATGTTTCAGGACTTTGATGAGTGTAAAGTACTTGACTTACAGTTGACGTGATCTGAGACATGAAGCTTTTATTTTCCTCGGAGCAGATTTTGTGGTGACTCAGATTCAAAGTTAATTCTTTAACTAACTTTTATTTTGTGATTATTAATTCATAGTTGTTGTTTTTTTTTTTTTTTTTTAAATTGGCTGTTCATTTGACGTCATAACACCAAAGGTCACAGAAGGTCAAAGAAGAGCAGAAGTTTTGGCTTTTTGTCCTAAAAATGTTTCTGATCATTTTCAATTTTATTCAGCAACATTTAAAAAATGATTTATAGACCTTCAAACTTTTTGTGACTGAAGTCATAAAAACAAAACAAAACACAGAAACTGACTCGGTTTTTTAACCTTTTTTTAATGAACCCTGATTATTGTTTAATTACAAATGAAGATGAACAGACAGAAGAGAAACAGTAAAGGTGGCTCCTCCATGATAAAAACTAAAGTCTGTGTCTCTCCTCTGGAGTGACATCTCACCACCGAGGTGGACCAGAGAGAGGACGGGAGGGGGTGCATTTCAAATAATACAAAGGTTAAACAGTACAATGCTTTTTTCTTACAGAATCCTCCAAAATGGAAAAATATATATATACACAACATCAAAAAATTAAAACAATTGTTTCTTTCTCCCGCTGTATATCATGTGGGGAATAGGTGACCCTCCTCTTGTCCATGGTAACATGGTTACAAAATCAGTGAGTGAAAAAACTAAAAACAAAGAAAAAAAGACTGCACTGAAGTTGATTAGTTTGAGTTCATGGAAAAGAGTGCAACTGGAACAAAAACTCACATAAAACCAGGAATTCATAGAGAAGAGGCCGGGCCGTGGCAAGAGGGTACAAAATAATCAAAAATAGTCATGTTAATAATGTAATAATTACAAGAGTAACAGTAATACGTCAGAAAACATACAGAAGAAAATGATAAGAACAGCATCGATGACACCGAGGGGTGCAAATATCGGTGGGGAAACAGTTTTGCTCTCCTGCTTTGTGTTTGAAGCCGCGACAGGTAAGGCAGCACAGGTGTAACGTTCAGGTACAGCGCTGTCTGTGAATCTTTCTTCACCAGACACCCGTCAACCGTTGCGTCTGTCCCGACGTCCAGTGAAATATTTTCTGCTGGCACTTTTTTTTAGAAATCTCCACCAACGAGTCGGAGCTTTGACCCCGTTCTGGTTTTGTTTTTTTGAAAGCAGGAATGCTGATAACGTTAACAAGTATGCAGAAGGACAGACGTTCAAGTTTCTTTGTGCCTGGGGAAGGAAAATCTTTTCAAAAAGACAATGTGGGCTCTGTGGATCCAGACCTGAGACCTGAACACCAAAACCGGGAATAAATAACCCGGAGCTGAGATGCTTTGTAGGCTGTTGAATAGCTTAGTGTGTGTGTGTGTGTGTGTGTGCGCGTAGATGGCATAACCATAGAAACCACTCAGTCTCACACACACACTGAGCAGAATGGGCGAGTCAGATTATGGGAAGTCCCTCTCTCTCCACTCCACTCTGAGGTTTTGTGATGTCATTTCCTGTGTGTGTGTGTAGTTTGTATGGTTACGCCGTCTACTGTCGAGAGACTGCGGGGGCGTCTGATGTCATGTTTCCCTTTATTTTAGCCACAGTAAAGCTCGTCTCTAACCAGGACGGGTTGTGTGTCTGTGTGTGTGTGTATGGGCAGGGTTCAGACCAGCCCATACACACACGTGGTGTCCACAGTCCAAAGTCTGGTCATATCAGCAGTGAGGTAACTCAGATCCTGCTGCGTATGTGTGTCGGCCAATCAGAATCCGCCTGCTCTGTGTCCCCCTCCCTGTTACGACCTGCCCCTCTGTGGGCTTAAATCAGATCCGGGTCAAGCGGCGGCAGCAAACGATTCAGGAGTTTAAGTCGGAGGCGGGTGGGGTTTACCGGGTGGGACGAGAGAGAGCAAAGAGCCGAAGGGAAAGTTCGACCCAATAAAACAAACGCGCCTAACGGGGTGAATACGATTGACGTACGTCTGCTTCATGTTCATGCTCGTCCCATCACACCTTCGTCCCCCGAAACACACAAACTGTGTTTTTAACGATATAAATATAAAACTCTGACACCGGTGGCCTTTGTCACTGCAGCTCAACAGTCAAGAGAAGGCAAGGGTGAGAAGGCAAAGGCTGAATTATACTGGTAATAATATGCCCATTAGAATATATACATGTCTTTACCATTAAAAATAGTAGGATTTTCCTGATTTGTATCAAATGACCATATTGAAATATAATATTTGAATTCAATATATATTTGAATAAAATATATATGTCTAGATAGATTTACTTATTCTGTATCTCTCTTTTACAAAAACAGAAGGCATGGTGGTAAAGTGTGTGTGTGTGTGTGGATAAAATATTTTGCTGGGGTACTTGATAAAACTCACATTGGCTTAAAAAAAAGGCACACTCTTATTTTAAATTGTTTGTTCTTTAAAATGGGCAAAATGTCTTTTTTTAAACTATATGAATAGAACATCATAAAAATAAGTTGTTTCTCAATATCTCAGTGAAGGTTTGCCTGAGTTAACCTCAATACTCGACATTCATGACATGGTTCCCGCTCTCCCCTAGACAAATCAGCTCGCTTCAAACGTTGCTTCTCAAAACATCACATGAACAGATTCAGCTATCGTCTCCGAAATACAGAGAACCCTCAGATCACTGCAAATGCCCTAAAATACTGTCCATGCCCTCCGGAGGCAAAAGTGTCCTTTGACAGAAAGAATACAGTCTTCAGAAAATAAAAAGGGGAATGCAGAAGAGGGCAGTTGATCTGTACGTTTGAGGGAGAAAACACTACCAGTGCCCTCGAACCTCCAAACCCCTTTGAGATTGTGTGAAGTCACACAGGGACACGAAGTCCTCGCGGCCTGATGCTCGTGCACCAGCTCTGGGTCCACGCACACGTTAAGAAACAAGTGTGTTCGTAATTACAGCCTTTGCTTTGTAGCTGCTTCCTCGTTCTTCCTCAACAAGTGGAGAGAAAAATGGCAGAAAGATCGGGCGCCTTCCTCTCACAGCCGTGTGGCTTTTTTCTGTACAGTGGGAACCGCGTCCGATCGCCGGCTGACAAACGTCCCGTGACGCCATCCGTCCGTCCGTCCGACAGGTCAGAGGCTGAGAGGAGAGAGCCGGTTCGTCAGGAATCTCCTCCTCTTTGTCGTCACGCTTAGTTTGTCTGCGCTCAAAATGTACAAGTCCATCCTCATTTGGGTTTATACACTGTAGTGAACGAGCCGAGGATGGAGAGTCCACTCAGTCTGAGCTGTTTCCTGGAAAAAGACTGATTGAAGAGTTCTTTCTAATCATCTACTGAGATGGAGAAAACCATTCCAGTCTCTAAAATTAATCGGTGCAAGATCTCAGCTTTTTTTTTTTTTATCCTTTTCTTTTTTGTTGCTCACTGCCCTCCACCTTGAATGACTGCATGGTGATGGGTGCAGACAGAGAGGCACTTCTGTAATCTCTATCAGGGCTGTTAAAAGTGTTTTTTAGTAACATCAGCAAAAAGATAAGAGGGAAGTTATGAAAAGAACTTGCTGTTGCTCAAATGAGCCTTACGTGAGTGAGAAATTCATTCTATCTCCTGCTCTACAATTCAGGCTGCCTTTAAAAGAGCAGGATGTGATTTGTTTCACTGTACCAGACAGACAATCCCGTTAAATCCCATTAAAGACATAATCTGGGCAGGGATGTGATGTAAAGTGATCCCTGGCAGCATAACTGGCACTGTGGGGGGGGGGGGGGGCAGTGTGCAATACCTAAGAGACGTAAAAGATGAACTCCCTCTGCGTTGGAAAGAGAACAGAAGTTAATATTCAGACTAAGTTATCTCTTAGTGTTGTAGTCACAGCACAACACTGCTGTGTTCATGTCTGATAAGGTACCAGGGGCACGGGGGGGTCCAGACACATCTCTGTTTGATGGCTTTACACAGATCATAAGTCCTCGCAGCTACTGACTGACAGCACCGACCGTCCAAAGATGAGAGCTGAAAGGTAAACAGGCCGACACCTTCATCTTGTTCTTTACCTTCTCGTGAACATGTAGATAGAGCCTACGTAGGAAAATATTGTGTCTGTGTAAAGTAATTTAAGGAGGCTGCGGCGCTGTGAGGTCAGTAAAAAGTGTCCGACAACTCCTTCAATTATTGCACAATTTTTTTTTCCTACATAGGATGAACGTACATGTTCAGAAATACATGAAAGTGTGTTCGGGGAATAACCTTTCAGTTTTCTTTCCATTTTTCTGTACAGTCACAACTGCAGACAAGAACCCACGAGGTATTATGGTCTGCATAAAACTATTAAACCTGTTAACAAGCCTCCCAGAGGTGTGTGTTTGCCTCCAAGTTGGGTCCCCTGTGCATGTGTGTGTTTGTGTGTGCATAAAACTCAGCAGCCGGTATTTTCCAGAGACAGCTGTGCTGTGGCCCTCTGCAGCTCTGAGCTCGCTCTGCGCTGGGTGGGAGGTGGTGGCAGCATCAACCCCAAAATAACACCACCTCCTGCTCTTCCTCCCCCATTTTCTACCTCCCCTCCTCTCCTCCTCGCCTCTTCTGGCTTGCTATCAACATCCTCCTCACCCTCGGCCCTCACTTTCTTGTCTTCCGCCTCGTCTCTCTCTCCGTCTGCCTCCATCTTCTGGTCTTCGCTCCAGCGGCGTTTGAAGCGGAGCTTTAGCGGGATGCAGCGCGTGCCCCCGGGGCTGATGGGCGTCGCCAGACCCGGCTCGCTCTTCAGGCCAATCAGAGGGAAGGCCAGGCCGGCGCTGCCGATGGGAGGAGTGGCCGGGGTCTTGAAGACCTCCTCGTCATCGTCAGGATCATCATCGTGGTTACTATGCAGAGGAAGAGGAGCGGAGGGGCTGCTGCCATTCCCGTTAGCTTGGTGATGGTTGTTGAGCTGATGGTGATGATGACGACGAGCTGTCGAGGCGAAGATGTCACCCCCGTCATCTTCGTCGTTATGATTCAGCTCATCTTCCTCGCTGATGTCAGTCACCTCCACTTCCTCCTCCGACTCGATGTCTGATATGGGCTCCACCTGGAGAAGAAGAACATTTTTACAAAATGACTGGCTGAATATTTTGAGCCAAAAACCATCAAAGAGGAAACTTCATGTCCTGCGTGTGGCGAAGGTCTCACCTTGATCTTTGGAGGACCTGTAGCAAGGACAGAGTTGGTTATCTGCCCAGACCCTGTAAATGAAGAGGACTGGCTGGAGGAAGAGGAGGAGGCAGAAGCAGCCAATGAGCTTCCTGATTCCCTTTGTTTGCGGCCGAGCGGCGGAGGCTGCAGCTTGAACTTGAACGGAGACGGGTGTTGTTGTCCTTCCTCTCCGCCTCCCGGGTGCTGGCTGAGCGAATGAGAGAGCGGCAGGGGCGGGCCGTGGAGGTGATGGGTGGCCAGTTTCTCCAGGGTGGGGCGGTGAGGCTGTGGGATGACGATGTTGGGGTAGTGGAGGAAAGCTCGGGGGCTGAGGTGGTAGTTATACACAGACTGGGTGTGGGCCTGCAGGTAGTGCTTCATATCCTCTGGGTTGAAGGAAAAGTGAGAGCCCATCATTGGAGAGGACAGGGAGGGGGATGGGGTGTAGGGCAGGTGGGGGGTGGGAGTCATGGACAGGGCTGGAGACAGAGTTGGGGCCAGGAGACCCCCGGGCCCAGGCAGGGGGGAGACGGGGAATGGGGACAGAGGCTCGGGGTGGACCCTGGGGGCAGGTCTGGGGAGCCCTGCTGGGTTCGGGGCCCCACCGTAGACCCTGAAGAGAGACTCGTGAGGCAGGCGGGGAGGGAGCAGACCCCTGAAAGCCCTCTCCGGCCCCACTCCTCGCTCGTCGGCCCCCACTCCCTCCTCCAGCTCTGAGTTGGTGGAGGTGCCGTCGCTGCAGTCGCTGACGGAGCCCCGGGCCATACGGCGGGCCACGCTGCTGAACATGCCCGGACTGCGGAGCTCCTCACTGGACGAGAGCACCTCTGATGGTGTGGAGGGGGGGAATCGGAAATGGGTGCCTCCGGTTGGCACTGGAGGGGCACTCTGAGGGACTCCTCGACCTGTGAGGAAGTAAAAAAAATAAAAAAATAAAAAAATGAATTTAAATCCTGATGTTTAAATGAACTGATCGAGACTGAAACAAAGAACACAACATTTCTTCGGTGGATTACACAGAACGAACATTTGGGAGACGTCATCAGTGTTCATTTTCTGTCGGACCGGGAAAGATAAAGCCTCCGGCCACAACTGAAGGCTGTTCGAGGGCGTGAAAACCAACTTTGGGGCTCAATACTTCCCAAACTAAGTGAGAGAGTGTGTTTCTTTTGTAAATTTGCCTTTACGTTGAAGAGGAAGGGAAAAGTAACTAATGAGAGTAGGTCACATGTCTCCCATAACAAGCTATTTTACCCAGAGGGCCAAAAGAAAAACACAAAGAAAATACTGGGTTACACAAAGCCATAAGTTCCCTCCTCTTTCACCCCGCCCTCCCTCGCTCTCTCTCTCCCTCTCTCTCTCTCTCTCTCTCTCTGCCAGGGAGACTGTGGCACTGCAATAAATTCTTGGCATCCGTGCACGTGCCAGAATTAAATATTGGAAAAGTCGCTCTTACTGCCATCACAAACATGGGTTGGGTTCCTTTGTTTTTTTCCAGTGCTGCCGAGTTTTTGTGTGTGTGTGTGTGTGTGTGTGTGTGTCTTACTAAAAAGGCACACATCTCACAACTTCAGTGTGTCAGAGACGAGGATAAAAACTGTGTGCATGTGTGTTTATCTAGTGTATAAATGTGTGACCATGTGTGCTTGTGCATCAATCCAGATTGACGTGGGCATGTGTGTGTGTGTGTGTGTGTGTGTAAAACCATCATACGAAACCATCATATCACAACATGTCAGTGTGTGGGCCACATCACACAGAGGCTATAATTAAAGTTTCGTGCTGCACTTATGTCACTCGTATCCAACGCTCCATATGGGCTGTGTTTACACTGGGTGGCCGGGACGAGAACGAGAGACGACTTCAGAGGAGGGAGGAGAGGGATAAACTGGGACGTGGCACACTGATGTCTCGGAGGACACACACACACCCACACACGCACACACACATACATATACACACACACACACACACACACACACACACACACACACAACCCATATTTTATTTGTGATAAGTATATATTTCTTCTTGGATGGTATTTTATGTATCTTTTATGAACTCACAAACATGATGTGACAACACCACTAATGGACCAACACGGCTCAGATCAAACTGCTGCTCGTCTTTTATCACTTGTCTGCAAATAAATTAGTCGTCACCCACCAAATTCACTGGAAACGTTCTCATCCGTTTGAACATTTCAGTTACTCTTTATGATCTTTGTCTGCTGGCTCACCAAGTCAAATTTAACGCTTAAGGACATTTTTAATGCTGCATAGGATGGAATTTAAAACTGGTCTCTTGAACGAAAGAATTAATGATATCAATGAAAACCAGTAAAGATACATGAACAATGTTAGAACTTCCAACAGGTGTTGAAACAGTAATTTCGAATAACATCTTCAGATATAAACCTGAATAAGCAGCAGAAAAATGGACATATTAACTAATAATACTGATGAACTAACTAAAGAACTTCTATATTTGACATAAAGTCTGAGAGCTGTTATAACAGCACTCGAGATTTTACTGTCAGTTCACAAACAGAAACAGTACAGATAAAATAATGAATGTACACTTTTTTAATTACCCTTTAATGCCTCTAAAGACAAAGATATACCATGATAATATGATATTACGCTTGGCTCCCAAACTAAGTCAGCTAAATAAAGATGGCAGGAGGATGATATTATGCTACACAGGTAATTTTTGTCATCGTTTACAGAAACCAGCTGAACTACATATTTAAGTCCAGAACTCCATTAGAGTATGTCAGATTAACAAGCATCTGAAGGCCAAAATCTTCTACTCTGTCTTTAGTTTACTCCTTGAACGGGTCCTTCCTGTCAAATGCAGTTCCACTCTTTACATCAAAAATAACTTTGAGCCAACAGATGTCAACACAACACAACCTAAACACTGGTGCAACAACAGACTAACAATAAAAAATGCTTTTTTCCCCCTACCTCATGTGAATTAGAACAAAGTTCTTCAGAGACACTTGAGCTCTTCGACATCCACAAACACGAAGATATATTAAGTCGGGGTGTTGTTCGGGCATTTAAAGGATTTATCACCTGGAAAATGTGGACAAAAGACACATCGGTCTACGTACCGGAGCCCATGTCAATGAAGGGGTAGTTGACCAGCACAAGTTTGTTGAAGTTGAACTTGTACGTGAATCTCTTGCCTTTGGTCTTATGGAGGATCCTCTTGTTGTAGTAGTATCTGAAGAGAACGGAGAGGACGGAGAGTGTGTTATCTTTCTTTAGGTTACATTTTGAAATATTCAACACATCAGCAGCAATATGTGGTAAGCCTTTGATCATGGCCAGAATTTAAAGTGTGAACCCTGGATAAATGGATTTATCTGAGCAGCAACATTACATTCAGAGTGCAGCTGAAAAATGAGGAACAAATCCCTGTAGCCCATTACCTTCCTGTTTACACCCAGAAATGCAACATTTAGCCATTTAATGGTGGGTTTTTGGGCTTTTAGGGCCATTGACATCAACAGCCAACTAAGTGTGTGCTGCTTTATCAATATGCAGTAATTAGTGTGTGTGAGAAGTGAAATCAGATGAGAGGTCGGTCAATCACAGAGTTTCGGGTCTTCCATTTAGAGGTGAAACAGTTTTTTTTTTCCAGGGACATGAAGAGGATTAAGGTTTTGAACACAGCTACATTCAACACGAGGTCACCTGCTTTGAACTCGCTCAGATTTAGCGAGCTGGTGAATCTGTGTTTGCTCGAGAGCTGAAGCCTAACAAAGCAGCAAAACAAGGCGCCATTACAAAGACAAAAGTGAATCATTAGAAACCACGACGTGGCAGCTCAAAGCTAAACCGCTCAGAATTATTTTATTGCACAGCACACAATTAAACAAGCTGCACATTCAAAGTTTCATCCTGATTAGAGGAGGAAGTGAGGGAGCCGTTCTGACTTACCCCGACGGCTCCATTAGTTTGAGTGCATTAGTCATCATCAATGCACAGAGTGATGTAAAAGAGTGAATAGCGAGCCGCTGACAGTTCAACTAAAGAAATGATAAAATGGCTCCCGGTGAGTCACCAATGGCCTCAGGAACAAACCACATTCATATTTCATAACACAAAAACTTCCACATCACTGTCTCCCATTCAATTGTGAGAGTCTACTTCATTCTGAGAAATGTAATATGTTATTCATTGTTCCTGGCAGAATACAGCTGAGGAGCTGCTGAATTTGTAGAGAAATACAAGTTTTCACCTGTTGTCAGTCAGTTTTAATGAAGCAGAGGAGGCTAAATGTAGAAATCATACCAAGTAGACAGTCTTTCAGCTTGTGTCGCTGTTACTTAGCTATCCAGCCATATTTTTTTTGCTTCTATCCATCTAACAATGTTTTTTTTCCTGGCCACATCAGTGATAGAAATTATTCATTATTTTTAATGGTAAATAAAAGTCTGTGTTACATAATTGATCTGATCAATGTTTGTACACACACAATAACTTAACATTAAAACCTGCCCTCTTCCCTCCATGTGAAAGGAAACACATTGTACTTGTAAAATGTTATTTAACTTAGACAAGTCTTTTGTTCTTCTCAGCGCCAAAATTATATCAAATCTCAAGTCTTGAATAATAGTCGTCTTCTTCTCCTTTCGGCTTTTCCCTTCAGGGGTCGCCACAGCGAATCAGTTGCCTCCATCTAAGCCTGTCAAGTCCTGAATAATAGTGATGATGTAAATATAAAAAAAATCTGTCTTACTAGGGTCTTAAAAAACAACATGATCATGTAAAATATTAGTCATGATGAGGCTGTACCTTGCTCGACTATGAGCAGAGCATTAGTCACTGCAGTTTGGTACAATGGAGAACAAAGCAGAGCAGGAGTGTGTGACCAGGAGCTCATCCAACCGCTGAATGATTCAATGAGTGAAGGGCCTCTTCTCCCCGAGCCAAATACTACACACATCCACAGTGTTACAGGTAACACACACACACACAGAAACACCTAGGAGCAGGCACACCGGCCTTTGATCAGCATATTCACCAGATCTTAATCAGGTCCTTCTTGAGCCCCACTTCAGTATTTTTTGAGAAAGACAGCAGAAATTATTTTTTCACTCTGTGTTCTTGCAGGTGATTGTATGTCTCTCCGTCTGTGGACAGATTTTGTGCCTGTTAGAAGCATGCAAATTTCTGAGATCATTTTGATTTATGGATAATTAGTTAAAACTCCAGCTATGCTACTTTTTTTAGGTGTGTATTAAATCTAAAGTGTTAATATGCAGTAAGATTACACACACACACACACACACACACACACACACACACACACACACACACACACAGAGTCCAGGAGGTAAACAGCAGTATGGTGAGTAGGAGTTGACAATATCAGGCCTGTATATGCACTAGAACATTATGTCTCTGCAGTTTTACAAGTGCATAGATGTGTGGATGGACGGATGGTACTTTGAACAACGCTGGGCACATACATGTGAAAGGAACACACACACACACACGTTCAAACAGTATTGAGTCAATACACAACAGCCAGTCTCACATACCGGGCCCAGGCTTCCTAGTGGCCTCCTGCACTTTAAAGACCATTTGAACTGCCTTCAAATAAACTAAAAGGACTTCGACTCTGCAGACTCAGCGTCTTTCTGTTCAACACACACGTAGATGTAAAGAAATGCTGGCTCACAAGACACACACACATGCACATAATATGCATGAATGAACACACGTACCAGTGCATGTGCACTTCAAAGATGTTGAGAAGCATCATTCAAAGACTTCAGATCTAACAAAACTTTCCTCCAAATGCTTCACACTTAATTAACAGCCTTTCATTCCAATAAAAAGGTGTAAAAACCACAGTAAAGACAGTCACAACAAAGTTTGGCTCCAGCTGGTCCTTGATGTTAAACACTCACTGTGATCACAAAGAAAGCAACAGCTTCTGTAGCTACATCCACACTAATATGTTTCAGGTTTAATATGCGTAGCTTTTGCTGCCTTTAAAGCTGCCTTACACACCACTCAGGAGTTTCAGCTCCTGAATAGGACTTCTGGAAAAGCAGCCGGCCCTTTTTTCATTTGAAAACTCTAAGGTTGTGTTTAGTCTTTACAGACAGAAACAGACTTTTAGAAGCCATGAGATGGACACCCACATTGGCTCCATGATTGGGTCTCATTTGTCACAATGTGCCCTTCCCACTTTCCGGATGTTTTCCTCCTCATACTTATGTTTTGCTTTCAGTGACACTGTAATGTTGGTCTCACTTTTCACCATTTCCGATGCCCTTATTTTCTGCAACTAACCGTTCAGACTGGCACAGGTATGCTCCGATTACATGAGCAGTTGTGTCATTTGAACTTCAGTCTTACTATTAAGACTATTACTGTGTATGGGTGACAGATTTGATAAGTTTTAAATAACTACATCAAGAATCTAAAGTCTTCCTTCCTCTAATGATGCAAAATTAAATCTAAGAAATTGTTGCAACTAACTATATCATTTTTTTAACTATTAAGTACAATACAATAAGCATTAAGCATCAACGTTTCTTAGTTCAATTTAAAAATGTTTAATTTTAGTGGTATAAATTGTGTTTGTATCATATGTCAAGTTTTGTTCTGACACTATAACCCATGTTGTTAACTCAGAAACTAAGGGGGGGAAAAAAAAGAGCACAAACCACCTTTTGTTTGAACCTTTGACACCCAGAATATCTGTAATGTTCACTAGCAAATGAATAAACAAACAAATGAATAAACAATGCTGCATAGCCAATTCATAATCTGATCAGAGTTTTTCATTAAAGGTTCAGAAAAAGGTTGTGTTTCTTTAAATATTCAGTCAAATGATGATAAGCTAAAAACAAGAAAAAAAAAAAGGTTTAAGCAACAAACAAGACACAGATGGGCTGGAGGATGGAGGTTGACATATAACAAGGTGTTAAGTGTGTGTTCGTGTGTGTGTGTGTGTGTATGCGGTGACGAGGCAGCACAAAGTAGTCATCATCATGGCAAACTATAACCCACACCAACCTACAATACAGGAAGCGACACTGATGACTAGCTGTGTTGATGTGCATGTGTGTTTGTGTACATGACGATGAGAGAACAGACTGGCAGCTAAATAAAACTCAGCAGCATCCCACATGTGCTCCGAGGAGGGTGAAGGTGTGTGTTTCTCAATCGACTGACATCGTGGAGTTTCAGCAATTCACAATAAATCATCAACAGGGTTCGGCAATGTCTAATGAATTGGTGTGAGACGATGTCAGCAGTGAGGGGAGTGGCTTAAACAGGCAGGGTAGGACACGGTAAAATAGGGTTAGTAATGTGACCATAAAGATACTTGGACAGGTGTAGCAAAATGTGAGACCTTCCTCTGTAAATACTGACATTAAACAAGCTGTCATCTTTTTAGCATATCATGTGCAAGCAGCGGCTATAAAAATTAACAAACGCTTCCCTCATCCTTCCTTTAATTTTTCTTTAGCTGATACTTAAGCAAAATGCGTATCAGTTCTAAGCTGCAATGTTATCACAGTTCATCTGGAGTTCAAAACACACACGACTCCAGATCCTGAAATTTAATATAGACACGAAGAAACCATGTTGGCTCTCCACCATTGTCTGACGTTGATACCCATCCGTGACACCTGACCTGAACCTGAATATTCTTATGACCTTACAAAGAACAGGTAAGACCTTTTAGGTTGAAGAAATGATGAACAAAATCCAGTTTGTTGTTGGTGTGAATATATCAAGTCTTGCCCAACCAGGCTCTGTGGTCCAGGTCCAGATGATGGTTCCACTCAGGTCTAACAAGTCTGGGCTTTGGTAAGAAAGGCTGAACAAAACAGATTTTAGTCAGTAGGAGAGAAACCTGTGTGTAATACTGAAGCAATGCTTAATTCAATCTTTTCAAAAGTATTTTTTATTAGACATGAAAAGAGAGGGAGACAAATGTCCACAATTTCATGGTTGGTGTCTAAAACTATGATCATATTCCAGGACACACACACACACACAAACAGCCGGGGAGCTGCTCCCAAAATCAGAGGTAAAACATGTTGACATCTGCTCAGTGGTCCATGCAGACACTGGCAAAGCTGAGAAAACCATGAATAGGCTGCCAATCCATAAGCCAAAATGGTGGCCCATGGTAAATATGCGGTAATCAATTTTGGCAACTACATGTTTCAGTTCCAAGCGCTGCTTTTTTCCAATGTCAAATATACCTAAATATGAACAAGTACTGTATTTATTATTTAAAAGTCAGTAAAGACAGGGTCTGAAAACAAGGTCAGGATCTGTCATGTTCGACGTATTTTGGATGGAAATGTGTCAATCTCCGTTATCAGGGGTTTCATTATCAGCACACAAAACTTTCACTTTCGGATGCAAATATCTATGACACTGTTTTCAAAAACAGGGCTGATAAAGTACTGTTCAAGACATAGTTTAGTTTATAATAGAACTGAAATCTGATCACTGATTTGTTGTCATGTAAAGTATAATATGGGCTTTACAGTAAAAAATATCTTTAATTCTTTTTTATTCACATCATCTCACCTGAGTGCTCGGCTGAGCTTGTCGTAGTTCATCTGTGGTTTACACTTCCTGGCTCCCCACAAGCGGGCCACCTCGTCCGGGTCCTTGATGACAAACTCTCCATAGTCTCCCTGCCAGGCGATGACGTCGTGGTACTCCTCTTTCCTCAGCAGCTCCAGGATGAAGTGCCACAGCTGGATCTGCCTGGAGCCCGGGCTCGACTCGGGCTTGTAGGCCCATTCCGGGAAGGCAAACCCTGCGGGAAGACAGAGCAGAGCTCAGGTGAGGACCAATTCAAAGAAAGGAAGGACACAGATACCTGAAGGTAGTTTTTCATGTTCCAGGTTTAAGAAGAGGAGGCAGCCTGGGTGAAGACGTAGAGAAACAGTAATGACTTAGTAACGTGGAGAATTTACGAAAGAATACATAACATGAGACTGTTGGGAGCCACAGAATCAGGGATGAAATTTGGGATTGAAATATGTAGATTTAAATCAAAAACACATTTGGGTCTACGGCTTTTTTGCAAAGTGGATCTATCGGTTCCAGGAAAGCTGGTGATGAGCATTTGGGCTAAATCTGTTCCCACAGACCGCAGTCATATCAAAACTTCACTGGTATCAGCATCAAAGCTGGAAAATCAGCACTGTTATAACAGATTAACAGGCCTTGAGATATGAGCAGACAAAATATAAGCTATGGTTTTATAACCAACCATCAGAGCACACAAGAACACACACTATTATCCAACAGTTAAAAGTATAGGCTTTGTGTTGTAAAGCAGTGGGTGGCAGTAAAAGACTCAACACCACTTCAACACAAGGCCATGCTGAAAGGCTGAATACCAAAGGCATAGTGACACACACACACACACACACACACAACCTCATTAGGACCAGATGTGTCTTGGCAATCAGGCTGAGAAAGCTGAGGATGGGAAACATATGGGCACAATGCAACAATGCAGAATTTTCTGTCTGTGTGTGTTTATGTAACTGTAAAAGACACACACAATCCTAAATACCAAGGTTACAATCAGTTTCCCACACTCCATAAAGCCAGTCGTATCGATATAACAGAGGCAGCGAGCTGTGAACACTGATAAGTTCAAGCCTGACAGACTAACGGTGGTGAGACGCGAGTTTGATTTCACTGAATTACACAATCATACATAGTATGAAGCCCACTGCACTATTTACTAAGTGATCAGGGTCTCAAAGTCCAAAAACACACAAAATGAATGTGTATGTGTATGCAATCAACAGCCCGGCATACTACAGGTGGTTGTTTATTTTCTTAAGTATTTTGTTGCCTTGTCAGCTTCATGCAAAAAAACATAAGGCCAGATGGGAGAGAGATAAGATGAAGTAAAAGAAGTGGAGGGAAGAAAAGAGGACACACCTGGCGACTAAACTCCGGTGTAAAATAAACTATATGTGGATATCGTGCCCAGATGGTGATTAAATCAATTACTGGGATTAGACTCATTTATGAACAGGCTGGGAAAGGGTAAAGCAAATGAAACAAAAGCAGCAGGTGTGAGTTTATTTTAAATTATACAGTGTACCTGATATTTACTTTGAACAGAGTTTTTTCTTTTTTTCGGGGGGTCAGAAGCAACACAGTTGCCATCGGGTCATTTTCTGCAGCAAATGTTAGCAGCTGCTTTTGGTGCTTCGCAGTAGATCAGTGAAAGGAGAAAGAACTTGTGAAAACGGATCGTGCTGGAGCCTTTTTGTGAGGTTGAGTGGATCACAAACTCTGATGTGAGTCACGACATTCCTGCCCACATGGGTGGTTCTTTCCCCAAAAAAAAAAGGAAAAAGAAAGAGGGGTTGTTACAAATAGCTGAGTCTGCTGATATCTATCACTATGCACTGATATGTTCAATTGAATTCTGACCACAAAGATGTTTGATTTTACTTCCTGCCTGGAAATTGGCATGTGTTTTCTCTTATCCAGATACAGATCACATTTTAATAGCAGGTGTAAACAGAGTCAAAGTGAGTCATGGAAAAACTAACCATGTTGAGCACGGTGAAACCAAAGTCCACTATCAGTGTACAGCTGTGTCTGCAAATGTTCATAATACATAATAGTAGTAGTATTAGTAGTTGTTGTGCTATTAGCAGAGCAGCGTAGCTGCAGCAGTAGTAACAACACACAAGTAACTAAAGGGAAAGTCTGACTACAATGAATGACAATTTGGAAACAAAGACACATAGAGAAAGAAGCCACAAACATTCACTTACGAATAGAAAAGCTAGTGTTTACAACCCAGTATCTCCACAGGACAAGTGACTCAGCACTGAAATTAGATTTCTGCAGATTTTTTTATTGCATGAAAAACTGTCCATGTTGCCACTGGAACTGAAACTTACCAATCAACCAAGCTCCAAGTATTTCACGGGCACATTGCCTCTGTCATTGCTGCAAACTCCCTTGTGATCATTGTCTGGCTAAATAACGGAGACACACACAAGTTAAACGGCTTTAATTTGCTTTCCCCTTTAGGACAGATTTAAGAGTTTCAAGCTGGGATGTTTTGATGTCCAACAGATGCCAAATTTTCCAAGAATGCTGGCAGGCCAGAATTCCTCAACTCTCTTTCCTTTTTTAAAATTCCCCAGATGACAACATATAAAGAAATACTGATCCTTTCCTTCACTTTGTCGTTTGTGATTTATGATAATGCTTCAGAGATAGTCGTATATTAAAAGCTTACATGTGTCACAGAATGGTATTTGAGACATTTGCAGATTTTACGTTAAGGACCAAACAAAGCTGAAGCTGTGTATTTAATTATAATGTATTCATCCGTACAAATAGGTGCGTCATTGCTGAGAAATGTGTGTTTTGATGAGCATGCAGAGTCACAGATGTGACAAATGGGACTGTGTCTTTGCTATGTTTTAAGAACATCTGTGAGCCAGGCAATATATCAGTAACAGATTTAACACCGATTGTTTAAAATAAAACCATAAAATATAAATGACGCACGACTCTAATGCTCCAAAATGTGCAAATATGGTGAATCGTTTAATAGTTTCCCCGCTGATCAAAAGTTTCCAACAGTTTCCTGATAGCGTTGGCTAGCAAAGTCAAAAATTCTTTTACAGAAGCCGTACTAAGGAAGAGCAAAAAACCAAGAAAACAGACTCGCTCATGGTGACTAATAAACCACATGCTGTTATCTGATCTCCTATGGAGCTCGGAGATTGGGCCAACACGCAGACAATCTGGCTCTGACAGTTGATAATAGCCATTTGAAGGCTGATTACTAATGGGGTACCAGCATATGATTCATACACATGACAATAAGGCTCTTGTGACTGGGGACAGGTTAGGTGTTGTGTGAGACACAAAACACAGCTGTGTAACGGGGTAACACTGGTGACTGCTGCAGAAAAATACTCCTGTGTACATGCAGTACCCTTCCATACATGCACATGCTGGGAGACATGCAGAAGCACACAACACACTGAGGGAGTGTATTAAATCAAAGTGGGCGAACTAATATCACTCTCACACACAAAGTACACAGACACACAACACAGGTTAGTGGGGAGAGGTAAGTGGGTTCATGCGTGGGTGCACAGAGCACACAGACAAAGAACACAAGAATAGCAACCATGCCCACCGCATGTGTGTGTTGCAGATGTCCCTGCTGACTCATATCTCGTTCATTTGTCGTTCAGCTTTCACAGATTCCGCCTTTTCTCCCCCTCAACACCACTGCCATCTCTTTCTTTTCTCTTTCATTCTGTCCCTCCCTCGCTCAGCCTCTCCTAAGACACATACAGTCTCCTAGCAACAAAAGCTTTCAGCTCTAAAAATAAATGGCCGAGTCACGACAAACAAGACAAAATATGATTCAATTACAGAAACTTGCCAAAAGAGTTTGGGGTTTGGGCTCAGATCCAGGGACCTACAATGTGAGGGTGTGATCTGTCTAACCGGTGGAGATCTCTCGCTTCAGTGTCGGCTTCGCTGTCCCGCTGTGTTTACAACGGAAACACGCGGACTGCCCTGTCCTGAAAACACTGAAAGACCAAACTTTCACTTCCACCAGCTTCAAACACACAAAATAATCATAATATTTTGCTTCTCAAGATGCACAAAGCCAATTCATTAACAATATAGTTCTTATTGTTGGAACGAGTCTGAGGCACCACCTTGACAGTCGGATACAGAAAGGTCTGACAGCTCGGCTGATGGCCTGACATCGTGGCATCTGTGGTGGTGCATCTGTCTCCACTGGTGGTTGATGAAATGTGAGTAAAAACTGAGATTAACAGATAGTGGAGACCCGGAGGGTGACAAACACAGCAAAGGAAGTAAATTTTGCTTGTTATCTGGAACTACAACTTTTAATAGATACATTTCCTTTCTGTAAAAAATTATGAAATAACTTGTACAGACGGCATGGAGGCAGAGCAGTTGTCTGTGTTGGACTGAATTTATGCATAACTATTTTTACATATGTAGCAAAGCTCCTCTGGCATGTGCACGTGTGTTAGTAAAAAAAAAAAAGGAAAAATTGTTGAACAGAGCATTATCATATTTGGTCTATTGAACTTCTGAAGATGCCGTTCCAACATAATGGGAACAAGTCAAACTTCCAGAGCTTTTACAGATGGAAGTGGAAGTCACTTCACCGGTCCTTACCAGCAGCCAGTCAAATCTAATGTACGACTTTAGCTTCTTCATATCAGTCTAAGGCCCTGACAGCACAGTCTGTGTGCAGAGCTGCAAGTCAGTGAAAAGTGAACCCAAAGGCCTTCGCACTATCTGGCAAACTCAACTCCAGACAGGAAGAATTTCTGATTGTTAGGCGGAGGTGAAACGCACAATTTCAGGCTTCACTGGATTCTATATATAGCCAAGTACAGAGTACAAAAATTCATTTACTATTAGCCCGCAGTCCAAAGCCACCTGCATTCTTCAGTCCAAGAGAAACACAGGATCTGTGCAGCAGCAATCAGTGGATGAAGGGGTTTAACACACAGGTCTGCTTTTCTCAGGGACTCTGACGTCACCACAGTTGGAATAGTGCTCCTAATAAGTGATAACCATCGGTGGGGTATTGTCCAGAAGGCCTGCAGGCGCTGAGACTAAACACAAATGACCTCCTCCTCTCTTGCTCTCCCCCAGCAAGTTTCTTTAACATGCTGTTCCATCTATCCCCCCATTTATTTTTCCCTCCCTTCCTCCTATTCTTTGTTAGGTCTATATTTAGTCACTGGAAAGGTCGGTCTGTGTCTGTCTACGGGGTAATGATTCAGGGGCCCTGAGAGCAACACACAGAGGTAAGAGGCCAGGCTAAATGGCCGGGGGCTGGATGGCTACTGAAATCTGGATGGGGTTTATCAGGGATGGGATCAGGACAACACAGAAAGGCAGGAAATAAATGGGTACAGATTAGGAAATGGGGAATCTCTGTTGGGCGTCAACGTTGCTGGCAAATGCAGAAAGACCAATTCTGGTGAAAAAAACAAAACAAACCAAAACAAACCACACACACAAAAAAAAACAAAAAAACATGGGAAAAACTTCTGAAAAGGTTCCTGTTGCATTTGAACTTTTAAATGGAATGTATTTTTTTAGTTTAAGTGTAAGATGATGAACTACGAGTCGTCAGACCTGGTTATCTGGGTTTCCATTTTTGCCTTGCTGTATATAGTACGTGTCTGTCACAACAGGCAATCTAACACTGCTTTATTGAGGAGTCCTAAGCCGCAAACTACTGTTTAAAAACACTCTGCTCCTCATTGAGGTGATCTCATAATTACCCTTAAAGGATGGAGTTGAGATTCAAGGAGCCAGTGGCTTAAAGACTGGGAGGAGTCAGAAAAACAGACGGGATGAGGAGGAAATCAGGTGGAAAGGCAGAGAAGAAGAAGAAGGAAAATAAAAGAGGGGGCAGAGGAGGGGGAGAAAGAAACAACTTTCCAGCAGAGATCAAAAAGAGAGGAGGACGGCCATCCACAGGTGCACAGCATAAACTTTCAACTCAGCTCTCACATGATTCTTTCATTACTCAAAAGCTTAGAAACAGACGGGCGCATGTAAGAGACTTGAAAGACAGACAAGGAGAGGAAGGAGAGGAGACAGGAAGGAAGGAAGGAAGGAAGGAAAGAATGAAGATCTGGCTGACATTATTTCAGCTACGTTGACCAGAAATATGGCTTTAAGTCATGTGACGAAAACTCATAATAAAATAGCAGAAAATGAATCATTGCAATGTCCTACTCAGTGGAAACAGCAGGGAGACTGGGCCCAGATACACCACTTGATGATCATGTCATTTTATTGACGACATTATTGATGACTTAATAACAGTTGCACTTTGTTGGCAGATTTGGGAACACTGCTGGAGCTTGACAAAAGCATCAATGAACAGTCATCGCATGCCTTAAATCAGCCAATGTGGTTGCTTTCTATCTCAGCGCTGACAAATAAATCTTTCAAATCACTCATGCTGCTAAGGAAGCCTCCCGTAGACTTGGAACAGTACAAACTAAGCAAAGTTTCACCATGTGGGATGAATAGTATTACAGCGCAGGGAGCTGCACTGCTGTATATTCAGGCATGCAGGGAAGTTAAGCGAAGACGCAGTAGAAAGCAAAGAGTTTGACTGTTCGCCACAGCATTAAAGCCTTGGCCAGAAAACCGAAGCCTTTAAGTCTATAAACCATCTCTGCTACGAGTGAGACAGCTAAGACACTTTAATCTGTGACACAGCGGCTGCCCAAACCTCGCCAGACAGAAACCTGTCGCGTCCTGGAGAAGTCCGCAGCACCTTAGAGGCAGCCAAAGATGTGATTACGCCAGCCAGTTTGGTGTGTGTCTGTCTGTGTGTGTGCACTCAACAGCCGGTTATTACACAGTGACAGACATTCAGAAAGGATTCTAGGTCAAACTGCTGCTTTTAAAAAAAACTGGTCATTTGTCCATTTGGTTTAATGGCTGCAAATAAATTGAGAACTTGCGGCTTCAATGTGAACGGGCCGAGTACGGGAAAGAGGGCACGCTTCATAGAAAGATAGAACTGTTGTGCTAATGAGAAACAACAGCCTAAACAATTCTATCATCTTGGAGCAACAAAACCTCTATCTCCTAATCAGCAGCGCCTGAGCCAGCGTTGGAGAGGGACCAGCTTCGTGCCTGTGCTCTCAGAAAGGGAGGAATACTTGCATGCATATGCACATGCTTTGAAACTCGTCTGAGCATGCTTTCCTTCAAGAAAATGACAACCCTGTAAAACATTCGGCTCTAATGAGCTCCTGGCTACCTGTCTGTCTCACTGGAGATCTCAAGATTACTTCCTGCAGCCAGGGTGGAGTTTGGTTTGCATTTGAGTGCGAGTGTTTTTTTGTGAATATCAGAAAGTAAGAAGAGGAACAAAAGACAAACAGATTGAAATGAAGGGACGGGGGGGTGGGGGGTATAACTCTACTGTCTCATGAAGAGGTGCATTGAGCCAGAAGAGATTCGGTTTATCTGAGGCACAGCAACAAAAGCTGTTCTGCACATACATGTCTGCGCATAAATACACACATGTAATTGTTTATGATAGATTGTCTGCAGGAAATTAGGCTGACACCCTGGAGTGGGAAGTCAACCAGTGTTAAGCTCAACAAACCAGCCAGGTCCACAGCCGACAGCCCCTCTGCAGATTAATAACATGAAACTGTGCAGCCAGGTGGCAGAACCAACAAGGAGACCACCCTTTAACTGGGAGGCTTTGGCCAGAATCACTGCAAGAGGAGGCACGATCCCTCCTGAGGCTCAATTAAGGTCGATATAGAGGGGCCTGTTTCAGGAGGAAGGGAAAAACCAGTGAATCTGGGTAAGAGGGAATCTAACCATGAACAAAAACAAATCCCTTCTCACTGAGGGGAAAATAAAAAAAGTCTGTTTCAATGTGTTTTCCCAAGAAAGTAGGACATCTTACATCAGGACTGAATTACATAATCAGATAACGTGTCCTGTACCCGCACCTGAACACAAAGTCCTGAATCCAGCAATCAGCTGGCAAACTTTATTGTTAAAAGGCCGTTCTCCGATCTACTAATGAACAATAACACACGCAAATAACTTAAAAGCTGTCTTAAACTACCAGAGGCTGCTGTGTAACTGGAGTAACGGTGTTGTAACTTCAGAGCAGGAGACAGAAGATGAATATCTGTGTTTAAATCTGGCTTCTGTGTTGTGGTTTGACCACCAGACCACTTTTATTTTCCTTCAGCACAAAGACACACACACACACACACACACACAGAGACACACTTATGTTTCTATAGATGTGAGGATGAACACTGACATAATGTATTGCCCCAAACCTCAAACTCATTCTAACCTTAATCCTGAAACCGAGTCTTAAACCTCAAACAACCCTTTCAAGTTGTGGGTACCAGCTAACTGCTCTCACAACCCAAAAATGTGTCCACGCAACCATAGAAAAGAAACACACAGACACAGACACACGCACTGGCAAGACCAGTAATGCCACAGCCCAGAATAGGCCCATGGAGCAGATGAGTGACTCATTCTTGTACTCCCTGCCAATCAAATTGCATCTCCTGCTTTCACCACTCCCCCCTCCCTCTTTCCCATAATGCCTCTTTCCTTTCAGCATCTTTCCAAACGGACAGAGATTCCACTGTTGATTGCTAACTCGACAATGCTAACCGATCAGTTCAGAGATGTGAGTGAAATATATAAAGATCAGGCCAACCACAGCAGTTTGCACTGATGCACAATGTGCACTGATTAAAAGCTGGATTCAAACTACTACATTATTTATTTAACCAGATAAAGTTTTACTACACTGTGGGTAGTAAAACTTTGTGAAACTGTGAGTCATTACGTCAATCAAGGAACTAAAAAAAAATAAAATAAAATCACAGATTTCTCTCAGAGGCCTTTCCACAAATCAAAATGACATCAATCCCTTAACCCTCGATGTGGAAAATAAGCTATAAAAAAACACCCCAACAACTTAGAAAGCAATAGAGGAAATGGCCCTTTTTAAGGACTGAAAGACCCACAGTATGTGTCTTATATAGACTGTGAATTGAGTTAACAGTAGATACATGAAAAAACAGAGGGACATATATAGCCCCATCAGAACTTGTCCTGCCTCCTACAAACTCTGATACCCAAAGTCTGCCGACACAAATCCAACACAACTGCCAATGTAATCACTGCATCACTCTTTCGCCTCAATTTTTAAATCTGCCTGCTGTGCTGTGGAAAAATGGATTTTCTGAGGTTATAAAAACCCAGTGAGTAGAAGAAATTGCAGTTAATGTGGACGGCTGGATAAAATAATTTTAAACAGACATTTTTCACTCAAAAGGCCAATTGACTAATCAAGAAAATAACTGACAGATGAGGTGATAATGAAAGTAACAGTTATTTGCAGCAATGCAGGGAATAACTGAGTTTATTAGTAGTCCATGTGCTCTTCATTTGTTAAGATAATAGTCTTTGATTTTGCCATTAATCACGCCCGATACGTAACCTGATTGACAACCTGTTGGCTCAAGCTCTGAGGGAATTGTTGTTAATTAAACTTAAAGACTGAACTTGGAAAAAATCCAGACCAAACTGCTGCTGAACATCAACCATCAAAGACGCCTTCTCTGATCCCAAACTCTGCTGAGATTTGAACAGAGAGGAGCTGTTCTGCAATTTCTTGAACATTGAACATTTTTATGGCTCTGAACTGCCACTCTTGCCTCATAATATTGTTGATCTACTGCTTGTAGCTCTAAGTACCATCACGGTGAAAGTAATTTCTCCTGGATGAGGGTGTCCATCAAATCCTTAAAATGTAAAAGAGCCAGCGAGAGACTTTCTTCATGTGTGACGGCTGGGTGAGTTAGTCAGTCTTTCCTCATTGGCAGAGCCACCGCAGTCTTCATTCTGCAGTCTATTGCATTAAAGCTGGATCTTGCAGCCTCTAGACTGAGTGGCTCGCTCCCTGTGTAAAAACATTAAAGACAGAGGCACGACGGCGTCACCACAGGGAGATGGCAGCCCAAATGAGCAAGCCATGCTCGCTAGCTGTAGTGAGAAAATTAAAAGAGTGTGTCTGTGTGTGTGTGTGTGTTAATGTAAGACAGACATCACCCATTTTCTTGGCATGTGGGGGGTCTGGGCCCCCCGAAACAGTGTGCATGCTGGGAGAAGCCAGATGATCGAGTGTCTGAGGCTCTGACTGACTTTCACGTTCCAATAAAACAGAGACACCGCTCATTCATCACTGCCATCGGCCTGGGACTCTCAAGGGGACAGCAAATGGGTCACAAATCTACTTTTGTAATGATTTCATAAATAAATAAGAACAGATATTTGAACTCAACATAGTCAGACGTTAACTTATCCTTAAATTTTCAGTTAATTTTGCATTCTTTCTGGTTTAGATCACGTCTTCCAAATCGCTCATTCATCAAGTCATCTCAGAAAGTGCAGACAAATTTTAAAGATCGCCAAGATTCTCTCTAGAAATCAACTTTAAGTTGATGATCAGATTTCAGTTGAGTTTGAGTGCAGCAGGTCACAAAGGACAGACAGAGAATGGGCAGGATTAACTTTATGGCAGCCGATGGGTGCTGAGCTGATCAAATGGTGACATTCTTACCACTAATATAATTTATGGCATACCTTTGAAGCAGCTAACAAGACAAGGCCAAACCCTGTAGCGGCTGTAACAGTTTCTACAGCTGCTTTAAACCAATCAGTGCCAGAAGTGTCGGATTACCTGTTGCAAAAGGATTTGATTTGAGGCCAAATTGGTGCAATCACGTGACAATTTTTTATATTTATGTACAGAAGCACAACAAACGCTCACTTCTGTTTTTTTGTGTTTTATTCGGATTAATGGTTATTACAGATTAGTGTATGATGCAGTTGTTTGCTTGAGTGATCGGTTAATTATTTGTTTTCGGTACACGTCTGCTCCCAGCCACAGGTGATGTCTTACTAAGTTTACAACGATATAAAAGACAGAAAGCAATCACTTTATCTCATCAGAGAAGCTGTAAATAGAAACCTACTTGTAAAACAAATCATTGTTAGAGTTCTGCAGTTTTAAACGTACCAATGGGATTAAATTAAAAGAGATAAAGAAAAAAGTGTGGCATAAAACTATCTTTAAAAAAAATTTCAAAGGCCCTTATCTTCTCCTCATCAACCGGCCCCGCTTTGATCAGCCTAGAGATAAGATAGCTGCTGTCACCTCTGTGTTTGAGGTTAAGATGGAGAAAATGGGGAGTTTGTATGTGCGTGTGTGAGAATTTGAGGCGTGTTGAGGGGAGAAAGAGTGTCTTTACCGTCTCCACGCATTTGTGTGGATCCGAGGTGAGAAAACCAGAAGTTGTTAAGCAATCAGACTTTAATTAGCCTTTGACAAAAACTTCCTATTATTTTAGGTTTCAAACAGCCTCTCTCACACACACACACAGTCATATCAGTTATAAAACACACCACACACTGATAGTCTGGGACAAATAGTGACAGACATGAGAGAGAAAACCACAGGATCCCCGATAGACTGATGACTGAAACAAACACAACAGACAAGAAAGGCCATGCTCTGTTGAATCTTTCTCTCACTCCATATTTTTCCTCCACAGACTCCGACAGGTTTTATTAACTCCCACAGAAGAGAGGCACAGCAGTGAAAACCTTCCCCGGCCCTCTAAGACTTTATTTAATCAAAACATTATATCATTTACCTTTATTTCTTTTTCATTCCAGGCATTTAAGCTCGAGCACTGGTCAAAATGAGTGTGCAGTATCTCAATGAGATCCTGCGTCAACCGGCTCAAAGGAATTCAGAGCTGTAAGGTAGGTGCTGCTGAAAGGTAGCGTCTTACATTCATGGACCACCGGGCTATTTAACAGCAGTGAACTGGACTGTCGCTATTTTGTTGTCGAAATTCCACATAATTTAGTCATATAATTATATAACTTGTGTTGGGTGACCAAAAATGACTCATAAATTGGCAACATATAGAATAAAATTTGCGTCTCTGAATACATCCATGGTTTATGATGTTAACAGCTGTTTCTGTATAAATCTGCCAACCTTTCCACACGTGTAGCTGCTGTGCCAACATGCAGGCAAGTCGCTGCCTCTTGTCAAGGCTATAAAAGTCTGCATTCAGGATCACTCCTCGTGGTTAAGAGATGATCCACTGTGTTGTGTGTTGCTAAAAAAAATCTGCACGAAGAAAGTGCGGCCTTTATATTTAAGAAATATGCCTTGCAGACAGTACTAAGTCTAGACCAGATGTGCCTTGGCTTTGGATTTCATTACTTTGGAACCATGGACAGCATTACAACGGTTGATCCTTCCTTTTAGCCTGCAGACTGCTGCCTCATTGACACTTGAGTCTATTTGTCTTCCAAATTAATCGTTTTGAATTTCTTTAGAAACTTAACTGTATTACCTGGGTAACTCAGATCATGGATTTTTGTTGATATATTAGCCAATCAGATTATTGCAGAAAAGTGCATGAAAACAAACATACTGGAAGTGCATTTAGGGGATGACCAGAAAACGAAGCAGCCACAAATGTAATGTAATGTGGACAAAAGGTCTCCCAGTGAACCCTAGAAAGCACCACACAGAACAGGGACACTGATACCATTATCTCAAATGTGGAACCTGGTTTATGAACTTCATATCCAGTTTTGTTTCAGCTAAGCCTTTTTGAAAAGAATTTCATTGTACAGGGAAACGTGTTTCTTTACTGTACATATGACAAACACTTTGAATCTTTACTTCCGCAGTCCTGATCAATGTGAGTTTAACTGGCAGCATATCCAACAGCATGTCTCATAAAGTAAAAGAAAATTAAAAGTACCATGGTTACCATTTATAAGATTATGAATTATAAATTAGCTTGGCACGTCTCAAAGCTGAGTAACTCACACCTTCAATCAAGCAGCGAGGGGTAAAAATGCAGGTGTAAGGCCAACAAGTGCATAGGCAGGAAAAGTCTGGGTTGGATCAACCCTGTCCAAACAACCACAAAACCAAACTATCCCTCAGTGACTCTTGAGGTGGCCCCTTTTGAAAAGAAGAAAAAAAAAAGTCTAATTTATTTTGCATCATTTTACAAATGGTTTCTAAATTAGCCGTGTTTTTTTTTCCTTGCCGAAGACTTTCCACTGCTGCTGCACTGCCAATGAATGCCACACTTAATTTCAGTCTGTGTCAATGCTCCCATTTCATTGTAAAAAGACATCATAACCTAGATGTTGCCACCTACTGACTGCCAGTATATAACCTGGCACGCTACCGCAAACCACTCCTCCTCTCGCTAAAACAGACTCCCTAAAACATATGGCATTTGGAGGATATTTCTGGTCTGACAGCAACTTGGTTGTAACTACTTTAGTCCTGGCAGTGGCAGTGGCAGTGTGGGCAGTATTACAGAGAGCTATACAGGGCCACACCTAGTCTGTACCCTTATTCTTTTTTTTTTTCTTCAGTGTGTGGAAGTCAGACCCACATGTTGGTAGAGCCCTACCTCAATCCTTCTGGCAAGAAAGGGCGCCAAACCAACCGGAGTGCCTTCCATCCACCGCTCGCTCATTCTCCACGAACCACAGACAACAGCCATAACACACAGCACAGCCCAGCACATCTTTTTCAGTTAGAATGGCACCAGTCAAAACAGCCGGAGACAAAGCACAAACCTTCCTCTACACCTTCTGTATTCTCACAGACGAGGTTTGATTTTAAAACTTACCAATGCATTCAAGGGGAAACCTGCTTGTCTGCTTTTTATGACAGTCAGGGGCTTTAGAAGCGTCACAGGTAATTATTTTTATTTTTGCTGAACAGAATATATCGAGGTTTTGTAGAACCAACAACTTTATGCAAGAGGGATTCATGACTGTGTGAGCAAACAGCCATTAAGCTGGAAACTCAGTATCCTGTCAGGTGTTTTGGTGATGATATCTGTCTGGCTGCAGAAGCTTTCCTTATCTGCTCAGTGAAGTGAGTTGTTGGTTTCACTTGACCTGCTGTGTCCTTTTATGTGCCTTGCTAGAGGTCAACTGTCACAGAGCCAACGCAGATCCACTCAGTCATAAATGCTTACAGACACTAAACAAACAGGCCAGCTGACAAGAGACATTTAAACTGATGAGCGCATTCTTCCAAGGTAAAGAAAACAAAACAAAACCCCAAAAAAACAAAACACTGTCTGTGCTCTACAAATGACAGTGCATGGATACAGAAGCAACATGTGCTTTGTCTAAGCCAGGCCAATATCTTGAGACCTCTAAATGTGAATTCCATGTAGCTAAATTACACGGAGATACAGCTCGGGAACGCCTGACTGGCTTCACATTGTTCTCCCTTTGAATTTCCCACGATTAAGATTAAAAGAGTTAAGGAGGTACCACCTCACATAAAAAAAACAAACCAAAAAAAACAAAAAACAAACACTCTAAAGTATCAGGAAACAGCTATTGCTGGTGCGTCCTTCTCATTGATAGTATAACTGGCCAAACATTGACATTTGACACTAATGTAAAATGGGATGCAGCTTTCAAAAGCATCAGCATGAACATCAGGCTTCGGTGTCAAAAACTCGTGTCGGAGAGCAGAGGCTTCTTTATACAGATGTTCAACAACCATGCAAACAGAAATTCATCAGATGATGCAGAGAACTTTCTTTTCCTCCCTCAGTAGCCTGAACAGACCATCATACAGTATCGCCCCAGGATGTATTATAATTAGAGTAACAGGTGCAATGCTCATTAATTCTCCACTGGAAAAAACAAAAACCGTGGTTTTTTTTTTTACCTGCATGTACGGCCCACAGCTGAATTTTACAGGTTTAAACACGGTCTATGGGTGCTGTTAAAAGTCATCCGGGTACTCTAGGCAATCACTAATTGCAGTGAGAGCGGACGAGATGGGTAGATATGAAGCGCGTACAAAAAAGACAATAACAACACTTTATTAAATATAACTACTGTAGTGCAACATTACAAATCCATCATTCCTGATGGTTTAACGCAAATATGTCAAACTCAAGGCCCGCGGGCCACATCAGGCCCGTGAATGAATTATCTTTGGCCCGCATGACAAAATCTATTTACTATTAGAGCTGGCCCGCCGGTATATCGCACGCACCACCATAATACTACAATTCCCACAATGCACTGCCGAAAGGTGGACTTCAAGACAGGTGGGAGGCACAGTATACGTTCGCGGATGTAGAGGACAAAGCTGTGTGTCTTCTGTGCGGAGACAGTGTGGCTGTAATGAAAGAATACAACATAAGAAGACACTATTAAACGAAGCACCATGACATGATTTTATTTCTTTTATTTTTATTTTATTTCATTATTTTCATAATTAATGTTGTTTTATAGGCAATAATCTATTGCCCTTGTTAGCTTCAGGTTCAATATGTGCAATAAGGTTGTTTCAATAAGTTTTCAATAAACATTGAACCCGTCCGGCCCTTGACTTGTAGCAATTTTTTGATTTCGGCCCACTGTGTAACAAAAGAATGGATTATTTCTTTAATATCTGGGCTGCTACACAACAAGCACTAAGGAGTCATTAGGCAAGACATTCAAAATCTTCAAATCTGAATAGGCTCTTCAAAAGTGAGCCAATTGAATTATATGTGGAAATATATGTGTTAGGTAAGAGAAGGTGTAAAAAGAGAGACTGGACAGGGAATCCTGGCTAAAAACATCCTTGTTAATAAAATTAATATCCAAATTTAAAATGAAGAATGCGTGAAACTTAAAACATCTCGAGTTCCTGTGTTTCACTACACACTTTTTTTTTTTTGCATGTGTCAAGGTTTATCCCACAATCGCATATACACAGCATCCCCTCAGTGAAACCCACAATCGCACAGTGAGGAAAAGTGCTAAATTAAATCTGGCACTGCCACTTTTTATTTGCTGTAAATTACACCACTTTTACAGGTGGATCCTGTAGATTAAAACAGAAGAATTCATCTGCATGCATAGATGTCTATCAACGATCATCTCCCAGGCTGACTGCGAGGCTTTCCTGTACGTGAGGCCCTGGTGTTTGTTTGGCCAGCATGCCCCTGCTCATGCAGCCTGTTGTCTATTCTCTTAGCTTTGCATGGGTCACCGAAGCCAACGTACATACACACTTCCAGGAAGAGAGCCTCGCAGCAACATCGAGAGATGATCATAGCAATACTGACCTGGACTGCCACTTGACAACACACCAGAGAAATGCTGACGTCACTCTGCGGCAGTTTTTCCAGGTTCTGCTTGCCCAGACTTGGCTCAGCGGTAATCAGGAATGTGATCAGGTCAACCTTTGCGTTGACCTGATCAGTCATAGTAACCACATAATAGCAGCGAAACGAGGGAAAGTGCACATCCTGTGAGGAACACCGGCATTAAGGGATTTTTTTCGTCATGGCGTTTTCCTCCTAAACGGAGTCTGCCAAGATTTATTATTAGTTGGAAAGGTGAGTCTGAGACCCGAACCCAGCCCTTACACTCATACCCATGGCCTGGCCCTAATTGCTGCTCAAAAGTAAAGCCCAAGAACTGATTTTACTTGTTATTATTTTAAAGCTTGAAAAATAAAAGGCTTTGTCACAAACAACAACAACAAAAAAAATATGATTGACACAAAATACAACCAATTTTCCTTTAACGTTTCGTGACATATTTGCTACACAATTGGCAGGGAACAAGGAGCACATGGCACTCCGGCATCTTTATTTAATCGAACAGAGACACGGTGTCCTAAAACACAGTGACTGCAAAACCACATTGCATCTGCCAGCACCTCTTCTCAAACTTTCCCTGAGACAAACAACTTGGCCTCAACTTGTTGTGTAATTGTCCCGTCTCTGCTGCTGGTGCCAACAGCATAATTCAGTATAGTGGTGAGACAGTAACACAACAAAGTCCTTCCCAAAGGAAACTAACAGCGTCATTTTTTTTAACAACATGGCCCTCGGTTCATTAGCTTTGGTCAAACCAGTGTTATTAGAGCTATTTGAATCTGCATAAAGACGTCTAGTTGCTCTTCCTGTAATTACAATGGGCTGAGTCAACTACCCACAACCAAATGGTCTTCCTCAAGGGCAATTTGGTCTTTCTGGTAAAAGTCCCTTACTTTATTGTGACCACTTCAATGTCAGGTAGAGCCGCGTAGTGAAAAACATATGGGCACGCACATACCAGCGTGTTTGCATGCACGCACGCACACACGCACACACACACATTTAAACTCACAAACGCATAAATACAGTCATAGTCATAAACAGCAGCCCTCACCAGACTTAACACCAGCTAATTGTTCATGTATGGCTCCTTTCACTCCACACACACGCCCCCATACTAACATACAGAGTGCAACAAAGCATGCTGGTTTGCTGGCCCAGGCTGGCTACAGCTGTGACGTCTTGCATGTGGTGGTTGTTGATACAAGGAGTAACACAAGTGGAAAATTGGAACTGGTGGGGCCAGACTGCTGACTTCCTGATAGGAAGAAAGTGGAGTTTGACCTATATATATATATATATACATATGTGTGTGTGTATATATATGTATATATGTCTGTGCGTGTGTGTGTGTTCTTGTATGCATGTAGTCATCAGACACCAACACCACTGAAATACACACAAAGTTTGTGTAGCTCTGTTCATAATGTGGTATGGATAGAGATCACTTTAATGTAAGCGTGGTGCTCCATAAAAAAATCTCATCAACCGAAATGACCTACATCACACTGATGTCACTGTGCAAATTATACAGCTTCATTTAGACCTGTGACTCAGCAAAGAAAAAAAGATCAAGGTATTATAATCCCTAGAAACTAAAGGAAGCTTGTCTATATGACATAAATGGCAGAAAAATAGGAACTACATAAAACAAGCGTTTCCAGTCTGCTTTCATTTTGAAGCCATGATGTCATATTCACAAACGATGTGAGCTCTTTTAGGAAGAGTGGCACCCTAACAGGATAACTAAAGGCAAAGGCAGCTATTCTCTGCTGCATGGCATGCAGTTAAAACAAGGTGGTCTACTTTTAAAACTAAAGAGAACAGTGACATGGCCTGACTAATTTGATTCTCTGGAGAACTTTTATGTGACTGTATGACAGAACAAGCTATTCCCAGTGTAAGCACTGCAGATCAAGGATGTATAATTGACTTCCAAGTATTTTCTGCATGACGTACTCTGTAGTCAAGATCAAAAGGTGGTTTTTGGGTCGTAGCTAGTTTTTTTTTTTTTTTTTTTTTTTTTTTTAAACCTATGTCATCTTTAAGCACAATGAAAACAAAACATCCACATCCATGTGGCAACATGGTCTTTGAGCAAAGATCCTACTGCATACATTCTTTTTTCCTGGCATTGTCTGGTGTATAAAAAAGATATCTCAGGCAGCAGAGAGATCTAGAGGCCATATTTCTAATTATGATGTTGTGTTGTGGTGTGGCATTCCCCTCTTAAACATCCATTATGGGAACTGGATCTTTGCCTGCCCAGGATTACCACACAACACTCCCGACTAAACTTTTGAGTTTCAAATCACCTAAATGCACAATGAAGGAGGAATCCTGACGTGAGGGTGGGAAACCAGAATAACTTCAACGAAACTAAAAACGTGCACAATGCGAAGCAGTGAGACTTTGAGATTTCTGAACTGAAATCTCCTTAAACTCTTGAAGCAGTTCAGAGTTTAACTACACTAAAACAATCCACTTGGATCCCATTGTTACAGGTGTCAAGGGTCAAACAGGTCTGGCCACACAATGACTTACAGGAAACAAAGGGTGTAAATAAATGGGGCAAAATATGATTCTCACACCAACAAATCAGCCTTTTAATCAGGAGGGTTTAACTGTGTCAGCCAACCACGACCATACCACCACACTGATGAACTGCAGTGGAGTCTCCAATCCAATCATGCACTCACTTTCTGCTCTCCTCTGCAGCCTGCTTTGTGGTGATTAATGGAAAAGTGTGTTGGCTGAGACCTTCACCTCAGAACCATCATAATGCCATGTCACTTCCTTGAATAAATATATCTATAGCTGGATTTGATCTACTTTTTCTAAACTTTTTTAAAACACATTTTTGGCGTTTATCCTGCAGGGGAATGTGAAATCCTGTAGAGCCATCTGCCGTAATTCAATAACTTTGTTTTTCCTCTTCAGGTTTAAGACCAGTGAGGGTGCATCGGTATCCCAGCTGGTATATTCCACCTTTTCCTACTAAGTTTAACTCCTTTCTTCCCGATGCAGCTTTAAATCTGATCTCCAAAACTCCAGCTTCGGCACACTTTAGCCCTGAGCCGATCCGGTAAATTCAAGCTAACTGGCTGTAAAGCTCCGCTAAAAGTTACACATGATCCAATTAAAGTTTTATAAAACACCCCCCCTTGTTTGGTTGAATGTAGTCGGAGAACAAAGCCCCCCCCCCCCCCCCGAACGGCACCGAGCCTCCGGGTTAGCTGAAACAACAACGGGGGACCCGGACGGATCCAGACTAGCGCCATAATTTTGTCACACTTTCCCTGGAGTTTGTTAGCGTGCTAACGAGTTAGCCGCCGAAGCTACAGGCGCTGTTGTTTTTCTTTTTGGAGAACAAGAAAAATAAAAGACAGAAATGAGAGACGGAAAGTGTATTTAACGTGTGTCTGGCCGTCAGCTCACCCGTGTCCGCCGGGGTTTTCATCTTTGTGGCCGTCTTCGGTTCGCCTCCTTCGGTCACTTTCCCCCCGTCGGTTGGTAACTTTAGACGTTGGTTAGCTTTAGCCGCGTTAGCAGCGCCTCCTTCCTCCGGTGTTGTTCTCACAAGAGGCTCGTTCCTGAAGAACCTGCCCCGGGTACGAGCTCGGCTCTGGGTGGTGGGGTGGGAATAAATAAATGAAATAAAAAATATATATGTCTGCTAACTTCTCATGAGCTTCCTCTTTCTGTCTGGAGAAAAACTTTCGGACCGGAGCGCTTGTTTTTGTTCAGCGGGAGGGGGGGGGGGGGCTCCTGCGGAGAAAAGTTGCCCCGACTCTCTGGAGGTGGCGGCGGGCAGGCGGACCAGGAGGGGAGGGGGCTGAATGGCGCAGGTCGAAGTTTGGTGCTGCCGTCGGTCGGTGCTGGAGCGGAGGAACGCGGCGAGTCTAAATTTTCATCCCGTTTGTAGCAACGACGTCGCATGTTCGATTCCTCCTCCACATCATCATCATCATCATCATCATCTTCTTCTTCTTCTTCTCCACCATCATCATCATCACCGACAGTCAAACTGCGGCTCCACTGAAGGGAACAAAAGTACCGGAGCCAACTCTCCTCTTCTTCTTCTTCTTCTTTCTCCGGAGCAGACTTTCTTTTTCCACTCACTCACTTCGTTTTGTCCGACCCCCCCTTCCTCCGGCGGGGTGTCGTGTTTCGCTCTCCTCCTGCCACACGGGGCCGCCCACGCTGACCTCCGGAGGGAGGGAGGGAGCGAGGAACTCAACGCCCACTTGTTGCCGAAGATCGTCTCTGTCTGTGGACCGCTGCTACTGGGAGCCGGAGGGACAATTCACTAAAACACAAAACAATTAAAAAACAATAAGACATTATGTTTATTTACTTTGTTTTTGTTTGTTTTCAAAAACGCTCGTTATATTTTGTATGTCCTGCTGTTACGGTAAATTGAAGTTCACCGGCACAAGAGTTTCCTTCAGGATTAATAAAGTTTTATCTAAAACAAAACCAAGGAGTGCACAAACACAATAAAAGTAGAAACAGCTGATTAGGACACAAAAACAACACAATAAAAGCTAAAAACATACATAGATAGCAGACATCAAAAAAGGCCATAGAAATAAAAAAATAACGAAATAACATTTTTTATGTAACTGCTTGGTAGAGGTAAATGTGTAATAGTAGTAATAAATATGATACATCCAAAACACATTGTAGTTTCCGTGCCTGACTTCAAAGATAATATCCTCAAAGTATTTGGGGGGGGGGACGACAACTTCTGTGTCCTGAGGAGCCAAAACAATTAGTCAACTTTGTTGTTCTGATTAAATTAAAGTGTGAAGGCTGTGAAGGGCTCCCCTTTATCAGGACTCGTCATCAGCAGTGTCCCTGTGTCAAAATCTGGTTGTGATACTTTTGTTATCACCAACTGCAAATTTCTGACCTCATTTGTTTTTACAGGAACCGTCAGACAGCCAATCAGCGATACAACAAACAAAACACACAAAAAAACTAGACTCAAAGTTTTTAAGTAAAACTATATATAAAAATAAAACAACCTCAGATTGATTCATACTATAAATAAAGTAACTAGTTTTTTTTTATATCAATACAGCTGTTGAGGATGCTTTTGCTTGTTTGTATGACTTTTTATGTGTTTTCCTGTTGGGTTAATATAAATATATATTTGTATATATTTCTGTGTATTAATAACTCATTAATTCCAGGTTTTCCTTACAAACATCCTGACAGTGGTAAATTCCTGCTGTCTGTCACTCTGCATCATATTTTCTGGCAGAGTTAAGAACATCAACTTTTAATGTTATTTTACTGCAGGAGCGGCTCATCGTCTCAGTAGACGATCTTCGGCGGGGACCGGTCTGTCGCAGCCGCCCGGAGCCGCCGCCGCTGCCTCCCGTTTGTCGCCCCGCTCTCTCCCGGTCGGCGCGTCACGGCGTTGCCGTGGAGACCGGTCACCGCCGCGGGTGATGGAGACGCCGTGTTTACCGGCAAGCTGCGACAGAGAGGCGGCCGGTCCACAGGTGAGCTGTCCCGGAGGACTGAACGGAGAGACACGGAGATTTACATAGACTGCAATCATAGGAGGACATCAGCTTATTAGCATTATGGGCCAACACACACACACACACACACACACACACACACACTCCTTTCTTCCTGTCTAATGAAGGGCCCTTCAGCACTTACATCAGCTCTGCAGAGGGTTTTTTTTTGGGGGGGGGGGGGGGAGAAAGGAGCAGTAATTACTGAGGAGCATGAACTGGAGAGCAGGGAGCAGGCTGAGCTCCAGAGCAGATGGAAGGAAGTGAAGTGGAGAGGAGAAGTGTGTGGATTGTGCGTAGTGGCCCTTTGCTTCCTCCTCCTTTCCTCCCAATCATCATCCCACTGATTTCTCCTCCATCCCTCCCTCCCTACCTCCACCTCCCTCCTCTGCTCTGCTCATTTACTGTGAGTGGCAGGCAGCGTGTAGGAAGTGAAGTCCAGTCAGTGGGTGAAGCATTTCATGCAGCTGTCATTGTCACAGCCACACAACCACACGCACACAACGCAGAGGCACAATGACATCAAGAATACCACAGGAAGCTGCCTCACCTCCTCCCTCTCCTCCGGCTCCTTCCTTCTTACTTGTTACTTTTCCGCTCGCTTACGTTGATTTCTCCTTTAAAATTCTCATCGCCCCAGATCCAAATTGGTGAAATTACTCAAAAAAGACGACCCCTCAGATTCTGTCGGAGGCCCCCCCCTCCCGAACCCCCGACTGGAGCCACTAAACTCTGACTGTACATCAAGTAAATGAAATCGGCAACACTGGTCAAGTGTTTTCACACTAATGTCCTGGTACTTCTACCTGAGTACTCCTCTGCTTACATTAACACTCCTACTCTTCTTCCTCTCCTCTGCTCTGCCCTTCATCCTCCTCGGGGTTGTAACTTCATCTCCCACTATCTGTTCGCCTACACCTCACCTCCTTCAAGCGTCCTCCTCTCTTCTAAGTGCTCTCCACGTCTTCTCCTTAAAATTTTCTTGCTCTTCGCCCACCTGCCGTCCTCCCGTCTCTACCTGAGCTCTTTTCCTTCTCCTTGTGTTGGTAAGTATTTCTCTATGGTTGATCTTAAGTAAGTTAATGTATATCCCAAAGTGTCAAACTATAAATGTCAATTTTCACATTCAAGATGTTGAATTTTTGGATTAAAGACTCAAATCATCCAATAGATCATCGTCTTCCACACAAAACATTTGGACCCGTGTTGGTAGGAGAGTTTAAGATGAACAAAACAACAACAGCTGGAACGAAACGAGGCCACTGTTAACGTAAGCCAAGGCGAAAAAGGCCTGTTGACAAAGTGTCTGAGCTCTGGTGTGCGTTCGTTTCTTTTCCTATCTCGTCCCCATCAGTCCTCTGTGAGGACAGACACTGTGAGAAAAGTGAGAGGGGGGAACGGGCCTGATGTGTCCGGTCTGTGTCAGTGTGGCGTCCTGTTGAAATCACAAAGAGCGACATGTTAGTGAGAAAAAGACATTTCATCTCCACTTTCAAATATTTGAATGTCTGACGCACACAAAGAGGAAAAAATAAACATTCACAAAGATTTTCTTCTGAGACTAAATTTTGATTTACATGACATTAAGCTGGCTTACCGGAAAACTTCTGCAGTGAATTATAATATAATGCAAATTTCAACTGGTTTTCATTTTGTTGGTGAGATCTGTTGCAGATTCTTGTACTCGTGTAGGTGGGGAGATGCCGCTGAAAAGAAAGAAATGTATGAATCAAAATAAATCTTTCCACCAATGCTGCTTCAGCAAGATGGCACTTAAACCCCTGAGAACCAAATCTATGCTTTAAACACTTTTGTCTGTGGAAAAGTGCATTCGTCCAAAGTGCAGAGTCGGCCTCTTCACAAACTGTATTTGATGGGATAAAGTGCTCAGGCACAAGGGGGCTTCACCTGAGCTAACACAGCTCAAAATGTCACACCGGTATCTCTCAGGAAATTATTACACAACTGTTATTAGCATTGCTTCACTAACAATGTATTTAAATAACTGCTTATAGTTTTTCAATTTCTGTAAGATGGAAGATGACATCACTGCACCACATTCGTGCTTATTTAGTTAGATCATTAAAAAGCTCACAGAGTCACTTAACATGTCTGTGTATGAAATGTATGCAGATATGTTGTGTTCTCACTCCAGTACGACAGTTTGTGTTGTGAAGTCCAGAGAAGATGGTTCAGAAGTGTCCCGTCTCTCTGTGGCGTCAGGTATTTGACTCAAATGTCACAGAAAGCAAACCTGCAGTTTTTCCCTTCAAAGCAACAACTAAACAGATTTGTGGGAAATCTGACTTGATTATAAATGCAGAACTAAAGTCAGCTCATGACTTCAAGTTATACTTTAACAACACAATGACTGAACAAAGCCTAACTTTAAAAAAGATAAGCTGTTGGTTTGGTGATGCAGCAGTGAAGGTCTGGTCGGGGGATTCAGACCCCGACTCGGCTGCGTCTGAAAGCAACAGCAACAAAAGCCCAGCAGGAGTGCTGACTGCTACATACGCGTGAATTGTCGGGGTGATTGGGGCTAATTGATCACCAGAGTCACTCTCAGTTCATTACTGAGGTGGTAATGACCCTAATCAGTAAACAGGACCAATCAATCAGCACTGATTGGTAAATGATGAAGAAATCCAAGAACAGCTGGGTTAATGAGTGAGGATGGCTTCTGATCAGAGGCAGTTTGGAAACAGTGGTTGGTTTTATTACCTGCTTCTACACAAGAACATGTGTGATCCACGTAGAAACCAATACAACACTAAGATTACTTTGAATGGTGTCGATGGGCTTTTATGACGTTTTTTTTAAAGGTAATACTGGAGGGTTATTTACCTAAAACAGAGCTTTTTAGACACATTATAATGACAATGAATGTATCATAAAGTGATGTGATAAAGTGTAAAGTGATAAATAAAAAACATGATGAGGCTGGATGAAGTCATGTGGACGCTGTATTAAACCTAACTGGCTCCATGTTGAAGGATTTGGGGAAAACATATTTAAATGTACCCGTACTGTCACAGTGGCTCACCTGGTGGACTCTGTGGTATCGGGGTTCGGGGGGAGGGGGGGGGGGGGCTGTTTCCTGTTGTTCCCTCTTTTTCACCAACTTTCCTGTCAGTCTGTCACTCCCTAAAAATAACTCTAAAAGTTCCTTTGTATTGTGACTAAAGATGAAATTTAAATGCTTTTAACATGAATGCTTAACAATGTGAGGATACAGACTGTTCATACGTTTGGCCCCTTCAGTAAAACTTCACAAAGAGCTGTGCTCATGTCTTTGTGTTTTTAAAGGTAAGTGTGTTTTCTATCACAGCAAATCTGGTGTGTTTTGAAAATGGAAAATAGGCCTGAGGGGGGCAAATGGTAACCGGGCCACACCCGAGAGCGAGCAGCACTCAGTGTGGACAACAAAACTGTAATGGGAGAGGCCTTTTCACACCAGCCCATCTGTATGCATAAGAAAACACACACACAGACACACACAGTGTAGGAGTAGAGTCAAAACGAGCACTAATGTGTTCGTGACAGCAGAAGGAAAGTGTTTGAATGGCTGCAGGGGAAAGTTTGCCTGCGTCCCTGCTCGTGTTTTGCACTGCAGTTGGAGTGATGAATACATTTTCCATGTCGTGTTCTTCGGCGCTGCACCATGAGCGTATGTTTGTGGAATAAGGAGGCCCTTGTCTCTGTTTCTGTCTGTCTGTCCGTTTGCCCCCTGGCTGGTCAGATGATGTCTGTCTGTCTGTCTGTCTGTCTGTCTCTCTGCAGAGACGTGTGTCCCTGCTGCTCTTGTCTGTCGGGGGAAAGTGGAGAATGTGAAGGAAGGAGAGAAAAGAAGGGAAGGTTGAAACACATGTAAAGGATTTAAAATGAGGAAAAAGGATGAAAAAGTAGAGGTCAGGAGAGGAGACTAACAAGGATAAGTAGAAGGAGGGGGAGGGGGAGTGAGGGAGTGAAAGGAAGAAAGAGAGTGAGGCGGAGAGTGAGAGGGAGTGAATGGGCCCTTTGTGATCAAAAGGCTTGTTTATTTTCTTGGCGCTTGAACTCTTCAGGAGCCACATTGGGCCTGTCTGCACTGTCTAGCTCGCGTCCCCACCGGCTCCCCGACATCCCAGCAACCGGCACTGAATCACAGAGGGCAGTGGCAGAATGTCAGAACCAAAACACGGAACGTATAGTTTTAAACATTTCAGCGAGTCAAACAAAACCTGACTCAACGTGCGAAGCGCTCGGACGGAGGCAGACAGAGAAAGCCAAGTTCAAGTAGGGTTTAAACACGTTTCTCTGCTGTGTGACACTCAGTTGGGTGTGTTTCTTATTTTTTTACCCTCATTAAGTGTAAGAAAGTGGAACTTGAATGTTCAGTGTTTAAGTCCTCAGTCTATCTGATATTTACACTGAAGACATTCAAACATTGACCGACTTAGCCGACAGATGAAGATCATAACGGTCAACTGAAAGCTGAAGCCTTTTTTTTTTTTTTATGGCAACATCATTCCATTAAATAGAAATCCTTAATATGTGTTGTGCATTTTCTCTTATTTTTTAAACCTTGTGTCTCCCCCCCGAACATTAAAGATCTGCAGTTTGACTTTGTCCGTTTTTTCTAACAATAAATATCTTAGTAAATTACACTTGAAATGAAATCTAAAACATGTTCTTACAAAAACTCTAGATTTCTTATGGCCTGTCGACGTGTCGACAGCTGAAAACTGAAAAACTCCTACATTACACCTCATTATGCCGTAATGCTCACTACATTACATTAGGGGATTTTGCATCAGGCAGACACAGTTGTATAGTTTGCAGTCACTCACACTTGGACACAAAAACTCTCTTATTCCTGTCTCCCCCCTCTGCCCCCCCCCCCCCCCTACCTCTCTATTTTCTGCCCCTCTCTCCTCCAGCTGGTATTCACACGTGTAATGGGATCAACTCGCTCCTGTGCCGAGGAAGAGACGACAGAAACGGAGAGAAGGGAGGATGAGGCCATGGAAGAAGTGGGGGGGTGGAGGAGGAAAGAGAGAAGTGAGAAAGAAACAGAGAGGGGGCTAAAAAGGGGAAGGCTGAGGGGGAGGAGAGACTCCCGAATAGGAAAATAAACGTACAGAGGAAGGAAAAACGGGTGGCAGAGCCGTTTCAAATGGCTTGTTATTAGGCTACGGGAAGGAAGAAGGGACATTTTAGGCTCATTGCATTTTGGGGAGGACGGCCCCCTTCAACCTCAATCTGCATACAGTCAGTGCAACAAGCATCCGAATAATGAGGACGGAGCATCAGAAAGAACAAAACATCATAATTCTTCTCACATCATCGAGTGTTGAAATATCATATCTGAGCAGATAGCAGTGTTAAAGGAATAGTTAACAAATTTCACCAAACCCTTATCACTGACCTCTGATGGTATTTAAAAGAATGGAAGTAAATTAAACGCTGTTTGTCGACTTTACAGGATCACCTCTCCGCCCTAGAAGCAGCTCCTTGCTCTAATGTTTGCCGTGTAAATTAAAATCAGAAGCGTGTTGCTGAGACACAGTTGGTGGTATCAGTGATGTTCCTGCAGCAGCTTCCAGACTCCTGTCAGGGTTCGGCTGCAGTGGTCCACAAGTGTCCCTGACTTCAGTTTGTCATCTGATCTGATTGTGTCAGTGAGAGTCTGCACACACCGACAAACATGCGCAAACACACTCAGTGTGTTATCTGAGCAGCACACAAGGTCACGTCTATGTCCACTTCCATTTGTGTTTGCATATGTGACCCCTCAGAGATGTTACAGCAGCTCTCACTGCCCCATACTAAGTACATTCTTATGTGTGTAAGTCACTGGGTCCCATTACTGTTTCACTGTTACTGGTTTGTTAGACATGTGGCTGAAATGTGTCAGACAGTGTGCGTGTGTGTGTGTGTGTGTGTTTTTTAAAATCTGGGTGAACCAGCTTTTTAAGAAAGAAACCACTTTCTTCAGGAACGGACTCTCATAGCTGCGACGTGGTCCCCCACTTGTGGAGTGATTACCACTTAAATTTGTTTTGTGCTCACTCCATCGGTTTGTCGTTAATGAAACACAGCAGGATGAATCACACACTCGCCGAGCGGTGGGAACGAGAAAAACGTAAGCATTTAATTAGAAGCAAGTCGACTCTCTTCTGCAGAGAGACGGTGGGATCGCAGTCAGTAATCCTTTAATGTGGGCAGAGATAGTGTGAGGCCACATTCAGTCCTTGGAGAGGAAGAGTGACTGCGGAAAGGAATGTGAGAGTTATATTTGACCTATTTGAGGCCATGAGCCAAGTCTGTAATGGAGAGAGAGAGAGAGAGAGAGAGAGACAGAGAGAGAGGAAGAACATGAGTAAGGGAAACCCGAGAGGCAGAATACAAAGACATTAGGGATAAGTGAGAGGAGGGAAGAAGTGTGAGTTGGCAAGATGGAAAAAAGAGTCGATGAAGGAGGGGGAGTGTGAGAGAGCTTAAGGTGTTGGTGGTGGTGGAGGTGGAGCATCCAGTCAGACGGAGAGCTGAAGGTATGTGAGGAACGGTGTCAGTCTATATGGAGCTCAGTGTTGGTGTTAACAGGCCGCTCTGTCTGTCTTGGAGGAACTCCCTCTTCCTTTTCCAATTGGCACCGTGAGCCGCTTCCTCCCAGATCACACTCCCTGAATACTCAGACTGCTCCGTCAGCTCCGTCAGCATAGAAACACTCAGCCTGTATGTTGAAGGAAGGCCCCCACCTTCGGCCTGCTGTCTCTGTCCTACATTTCCCAGAATGCCTCTCTCCTGTCCCCAGTGAGCATGTTTGGACATGTTGAGCCGACTCAGGTGGCTCGTTACACATTTTAATAAACACACTATGGCAGGAGCTTCTTTTTAAAGCTCCACCAGTTTCCTTTGGGCCCCTAAAAGAGAAGGGAAGTCCCATCTCACTGGGATTTCAGCTCATTCTGGCCTCCACTGACTCCTTTGGGATTCTGGATCCTGACCAGTCCTGATTTATTAACTCTACACTTCCTGTTGCGGACACAGTTTCACACAGTGTTTCTGTATTTACTACAAAATCTGCCAAAGTCAGTCACGGCAAGACACTTAAAGCTAAAATGAATAAACTACTGGAGAGCTGTATACGCTGTCGTGAAGTTGTCACGGCTACAACGATCACACAGGGAACAACACGTGTTGCTTTTATTTACTATTTGCCTATCGCTCAGTGGTTGACACGACGCCAGCGATGTGATAGTGTTGTTTTGTGTTTGTGTAAAGAGACAAATGTTTTCTAACTTGTTAAAGCTCTTTGGGCTCCCAGGGGCCACACATGGATCATTACAGTTTTAATGTGTGTTTATAAAGCGTTGGGCGGTTATCTAAATGTTAATGTTTTTTTATATTTAGTTTTGAAATGAAAAGTTGATTTAACACTAACTTTTGCAAACAAAAATTCTTTACAGGCTAATGGATTAATAAGACTTAGTAAGTCATCAACACAAAGGAATTAAAAAAGGATATAAATGGAGATTTAAAATTAAAAATCCAGTAACAAGGAAGCTGAACAAAAAATAGCAGCAGATTTGTGTGAGTGTTACATTTATTTTTTAGGAGAAATGCTTCCTCAACAGCCTCCAGGCCGGATGCTGAACGAAGCCCAGGACTGACTGTAAATCAGACTCAGCAAACTGCATTAAATGTTAAATTTAATTTAGCATTGATAGCAATGCTAACAGGCTCTTTGCCTCACAGTGCTTCTTTCATACGACTTTACTGTCTGTTGACAGCAGGGACAGAAAAGCATGAAAAAGTTGACGGTGCTAGCTCAGCGACAGGCCAAAAAAAATACTAACCAGGTGCTCAGATTTGGTTCAGTGTTGATCTAAATGTCTGTGGTCTGGATGTGAAACGACAGGAGTGTGGAACTCGCTTGTGTATTTTTCCTGCTGGAAATCTAATTTCTAATAGAAAATTTTCAAGCTTTCTTATTTGGGGACGTTTTGTTGTTCTTCTTTGTGGATCGACGCTCGCCGTCTCGCTTTCGTTCTCCCCCCTTTCCACTCCTCTGTCACTTCCTTTTCTACGTCTTCTCCTTTCACCCCTCTGATCCTGGTCTTCGTCACTCCTGTCCCACTTCCTTTTCTGCGTCTCGCTGACAGGAAAACAGATCTGAGATTCAGCAGCCTTGTTGAACAGAATGTATACGTTAAGTCTGATGTGTGTAGTCTGCTGTCTTCTGCTAACAGGCACGCGACGCCTGCTGTATGTCAACACTTGTCTGTACCTTGAGGACAAATGACAGCGATTCTTCTGCTGTGGCTGAATAAAATTTGTATTTTTCTAGTTTGGTTTTGACAGAGTGTCATGTGCTTCGCTATTCACCAGTTCCTCTTCCACAACATTTTCAGAAATAAGAGTGAAAAATTGCATCACAGAGAAATTTTCCTTCTTCTCAAAAACAAAACCTTTCTAGGATTCTCAAGTTATTTGTATTTGAATGATTAGAAATAATTTGGGACTTATGGTTGTGGCTTGCAGCTGCCACTTTACCCTCAGTAACTCAGACTGAGTGGTTTGTGGTTTCGATTCCCGATGAAACACTCTGACAGCAGACTGACAGACAAATTGGTTGTCGATATGATCAAGTGTGTGACCTTTGAGCTGCGAGACGCTCCCTCTACCCACAAGACCGTCCTGCCACCGACAATTATGATGATGATTCCTTCCACTGTTTGAGTCAGAAGTTGCTCCGGAGGAGAGTGCTGGCTGAGCGACGTCTCCAGGATAAAATATCAGGGTGGAGTGTGGTGGGCTTGGCTGCACACAGCTACGCTTGGATGGGTTTGGATTGAGACTGAGTTTGTCTGAGACGGGTTGAGATTGGCTGGCACTGTGTTTGTGTAGGTTTGGCTGGGCCGCCGGGGTTGGCGGGGAGCGAAGTGGCCTATAGGCTCAGCAATATGCAGGAGTCCTGCTCTTTTTTGGCTGATGTCAGGAGTGTGATGGCAACAGACATCACACCGGGGCTGCGGTGATTAGCCAGCCTGACGACGCGCCAACCAACCAACCGCGAGCAGCCGGCCACCTACCACACACCCGGCCCATACAGTTTTGTTTCTATAACTACGGAGCGACTGTCTGCATCACCGCGGTTACCAGAGGACGTTGTGTCTGGAGGTGTCTGGATCAGAGAACCTCACAGAGACAGTCGGACGTCAGAAGCAGATGTGTTGTCGTTCACATGTTAGGCCTGTAGCCATGTGCTCTGAAGCAGAGACACGAAGGCTGGGGGGGCGACGAGGAGGACGGGCCACACCCAATTTATCCATCCTGACAGTGAGCAGGGGGAAACCCCCGTCTGAACCTTCATGGGCCGATGAACTGCAGAAGGAGTTTAGAACAACAGGATTTTACTGCTTTTCTGTGACATCTGAAACTGAGACCTGATCAGACTTGATCTGAGATAACATCCAAATGGACCGGAGGGGAAACTAAATACTTTGTGCTTCTGCTCCACCTTTCAGAGGGAAATACTAAAGTTTTCACTCAATAGATGTATAAAGATCAAATCAAAACAAGCAGGCGTACTTAACACCAGCTCCAACAGTAAAATGCTACTTCATCACTTAGACTTCAATCTACAATTTGTCACTGGCTTTGAATTCAGGGCTTTTATTAATATTAATGAGTTGGTATTTTCACTGAAGAAAGGAACTCATTCTCTCCAATACTGAACGCGATACATACGACCCAACGACCCCACAGCTTCCCAAAGAGTCAACAATCAACCGAGGATTCAAATGAAGCACAAAAAAATGTGAGTTACCTGAATAAATAAACTTAATCGAGCAGGCAAATAGAAAGCAACAGTCTAAGGTCCTGAGGGTGTGGAGCCAGAACTGTTTACCCAATAATTTTAATATTTATTCAAAGCAACTCAAACCAGTGTGACGTGTTTGAACCAGTTACAGTTCAACTGCAGAGACAGAATTTACATGTGAAGGGCAGCAAAACACACCAATGCCGTAATGACCGTCCCGTTCCAGTGAGGGTGAAGACTCATTTACATGAATCATACGACGGTAAGTGAACCGTTCGTGTACAGCAGCCGAACCCGCTGTGATCAGTCACATCTTCAGTCTGAACACAGGAAGCAGAAACACTGTGTCAGCTGAGGTTTGGTCTGAAAACAATCAGTGCGTCACCTCTTCTTCTTTACCTCTAGATGGAGCAGAGTCGAATGGAAAACAACACAAAGAGCTTCAGTGGTCTCTCAGGAGAGGACACACTCAGGTGACACCTTCATGGTCCCGATGAAGTATTGATCTGTTTGGTAGTAAGACAGCGTCACCTAGTGGTATTTAGATTGAACTGCTCCTGAACGCTCACTCTAATGGACTGTCCATTCAGATTTAGGTAAGAGTCATTTATAAAGACCAGACTGGACATTAAACCTCTAAATGTGACATAAAAATGGAAATAATTCTAATAAACTTCTAATAAAACTGTAGCAATTCTGAATGATATATTTGGCCTTTTTTAAGATTTGACACGTTAAAATGAGATCCCTGCTGCACTAAGTTGTTTTAGATGACAAAAAGTAAGGTTAAAAACTTTTTTTAAATTGTATAAACGGACTCAATTCAACCAGTTAAACTATTTATTGTTATTATTTTTAATCTCAATTTACTGAATTATTTTATTCTCAGATCTACTTTGAAATTTTTTAGTAAATTTTCCGATGAGGCCAATGAAAAAAAAAAAAAAAAAATTTTATTATTCATTTCTTTACAATTTATTATTGTTGAAATGTGGAAACGTTTGCTGGGGTCATTTCTGCCACTCAGTGTCAGTGCTGTGGTCAGATGTGCTGATTTCACACCTGGTATTTCATTTCCAAACATTTGGCTCGTCCATATCTGGCACGCTGAGTGTGTAAAGGAGCAAACATAGAGGTTCATTCACGGTTTACACAGCGCGGAGAGTGAAGACCGAGTTTGGACGGCGAGTGTGTTTGTGTGTCAGAGACAGAGAGAGAAAGAGAGAGGCTTCGGTTCCTCCTTTACTCTTTGGGGACCTGTGGGTTAAAACATGTTCATTCCCAGAAGAGAGACTGGGAATGACTGGAAACACACAGAGTCCAGGCCACCCAGATCTGAGCCACCCAGAACCAATAGCAGTATCATTATTTCATGAGATCGGTTCATGAGGGAGCCGGCTGAATGTCAAAACTACACATCATCCTCACAGAGAAGCCTTGTATCTGACATTCTGCCTTTTATCTCGCCGCAGCTGGCAGCCGATGGCAGGAAACGTTTCATATGACTGGGACGCAGTCAAACTAAATACTGTACAGCATAAAACATCTGAGGTGTCAGGCGTTCTCCAAAAGGATCAGAAACAAAAAGCTCTCTGAGATTAAAAACCAAAACAGCTGGACTGATTCTTGATTTTGCCACAAAGTAAACAGCAGTTCTCAGATGAGACAGTGCGTTACTTTGTTGGTGCAGATGGAAGTAACAAATCTGATCCTCTATCTCGGCCCCGTGGAGACGATGGTCTCTTTTTTACCCAGAAGTTATTTTGATGTGGACTTGGATGCACTGGTCTGCTTTCCTGTAGATGGGAGGAGCAGTGTGGATTCTGGTTTGGCTGATCTGTGACATTAAAAACCAGCGAACGACTCTGGAGCCAGCTCATAAAAAAACCGGAGGAGGAGGAGGAGGAGCGTAAAAACTGTCTGAGAAAAGGTTTTAGTTAGTTTGGGAGTAAAAACAAGTTCGATCAACAGCAACAACAGACTTCTGAGCTCCAGCTTGAGCCGTGTTGAGGACTGTGGTGCTTCTGGGCAGCCATAAGTTATGCATGTGTGTGGGGGCGCCGCTAGAAATCCTGCCCTCTGAGCTCAACAAGAGCTCTAACACATTAAATATCGATACCCCTTAGTAGGCTGAAGGGCCCCTGTCCTGGGCCCCCTGAATGATTTAGGGCCTCCTCTCTCTGATGGCGCCACTGAACGTGCAAGTGCAAACACATAAAGCAAAAGTGCACATGCTTTAAAAAAAAAAAAAAAAAAAAAAAAAAAAAAATTCTGCTGTCAGCAGGTCCTCATAAAAGAAAAACACGAGAGGACAAACGTGTGAGAGTGAAACACGGCGTGAAAACAGAAATATGATATTTTTCGTTTTGGTTTCTGACTCATAAAGATATTAGTGAAAACTTGTTCCAACACAAATCTCCCGACGCTGTTTGATAAAAACGTGAACTTACTGATTTTGCTGTAATGTATTGATGTCAACTGAGATGAAGAAACAAAAAACACATCTGCAAATACACAATAAAGTCCGGAAATACAAAAGAGTCACTCTTCAGTCACTTTGGGTGGAAAGAATATTTATATAACTGGGAATATTCAGCTTCTTTTAAAGACACCTCCTCATCTTGTCCTGTCACTGAAAGTCTCAACAATGCTTCTTTCCTGTGATCAGTTTTTCAATCTTCAGGACCTTCTTCATGTGAAACTGTGCCTCTGAGTGCGTTTTATGTTTGGAGGACATCCGATTTTCTGAGTTTGTAGTGGCGTTATTCCCTTGAAAGGGTACTTAATAGGTGTCGTTCCAACGTTAATAATTATGTGTTGACAGATACGTGACAGGGCCCTCTACATCATTTAATGTCACAGTGAAAAGGTCAGAGGTCATTTCAACATGTCGGTGCGCTTCGTTGTGTGTCTGAGACCATCTGTTTTTTTTTTATTGTTGTAGTCATGATGACAAAAGGTCAGCTGATCGTAATTTTAATTCATTGTCATTCAGGGGGACGTTTTGGTTTTTGGAAACAGCAGCCTCCTGATGGTGGAAACCAGGTTGATGGAAAATGATTCTAAAAAACTAAAGCAGTGAAGAAGTGGGCAGGAAACCGAAACCAAGAACTGAAGTTTCTAAAATGTCCCACAAAGCTGAAGCGTCTGATAATTATTCTCTGTGGCTTTGTCAGCACGAATCAGTCCTTTTAGACTTCTTGGTGTATTGATGTATTGATGGTGAATTGAAAACAGTCTGTTTACCAAACATCAACAGCACAGACTCAAACGTACCTTCTCACAGCAGCAATTCTGTCAAACTTGGTCCCCATCCTGTTTCGTGGTTTTTGTGCTGCTCGTCTTGTGTTGAAAATGTCTCTCCTCCATCTTTCTGCCTTCCTAGCTGAAGAAGTTTCAGGGTTATTCTTTTCGATTGAGAATAATCATCAAATATGGAGTACAGAAGAGAAAACACCCCAAAATCAGACAAACATATTTACCATTTACTGACGAAGACAGCAGTGTAACCGTAGAGTCCTGTGTTTGGTTGTCGGTCTCTTCTGTCTCATCGTCTGGGCTGAATCTGAAACACAGAGACGGAAACTTCGTTCTTCAGGAGTTGGGAGTTGCAGCAAAAACAACCTAGAGAGCAACAATTAAACAATATGTGTTCAGACCTGCACCGTTAACAAGTAAGCCGGCTCTCCGGTCCAGTCATCATCATCATCATCATCATGGTTAAAGTGCAGGTTTGGTTTCGACACACATCAACATTGTGTTATTAAACTGCAATATCACAACTCACAACGTATCCTCCATGTGATCAGATCGATCAATGTCCTCCTTAAGCTTTAACTCGCGCTTTAAACGTGCATTTTAACCTTTATTCAAAACCGTCTGGTCGAGTGTTTACTTTTAAAAACAGCAGTAAATTAAACAACAACAAGGACAAACACAGGGGAGGTGACTTTGGTCTAAATTCGCACTTTATTCCTAACACTTACAGGTTTGTTTTGTCCCCGTTTCCCTGGCCCCCAAAACAACAGGCACACAGATAGCGATGAGTTAAGGGACAGTAGAGAACAGTTTCAAACCCAAACGTTTCCAACAGAATCAAGTTATAGAATCAACTCAGACAGAGAGAGCCTCGAGGTCAAAAAACAGCATATTGTAAGCATAATTCAAAACAGAAAAAGGACCAAAAAAACAGATATTTAATCTTACAGAGCAGTGTTTGTTTCATCTTTTATGTTCATTACCATCATCATCATCATCATCATCGTCATCCAGCTATAGTAAAGAACACTTTTGGAGCCATCATAAAAACGTGGGAGTTGTACAATGCGGATAAAAAAGAAAATCAAGGTGAGAACAAACAGTGGAACTCTTTGGTTTTCACTATTGAGGTTTTTTTTTTTCTTTAGCAGTAAAATCTATCTTTGCTGTCCTCTTAACCTTTGGATTTAAGCTGCATTGTAGAAAAAATAGAAAGAAAAAAAAAAGCTTCTTTTAAATTTCTCCTTAATAAATTAACAATAATACGGGGCAAACAATATCAACTAAAGGTATTTTCTCATTTTTTCCCACTCTATCTGTTATTAGTTATTACATTTTGTGTTCTCAAGGCCAAAAAAAGAATCTCTTATATTTCACGGGGACTTGGAAAGTTGAGCAGAGTAGTAAAATTAACATTCACAGCCACAGAAGAACTACAGTAAAAAAACTGTCAAGGCCTGAAGTGCTCTTATTATCTGACAGTGTTTTCATATTAACATCAGGCGCTGGATATCCTTTATTTTATCAGTTACAGTCCCTAACAAGAATCCTGAATGTTTATATACACATGGAATCACTGTAAGTGTGTGTGTCTGTGTGTGTGTGTGTGTGTGTGTGTGTTTGCAGTGTAGTGTCTCACTGTGGTAGTTTTAACTTTGGTATCATTCTCTGCCCACCACAGCTGAGTCCGACTCCACAGGCACACATATAGTCAGAGATGCACTGCTGTCGGAGCAACAACAACAAACAAACAACAAAAAAAAAAACAAGAAACAACTAAAATCTCAAAAATATAAATTTAGTTTTTCCTGTAGTTTGACATCCATGCACTTTTTTAGCTCGGCGGTGGATCTTTAACACCACGGGAGTTAAGCAAAACACTAAAAACGGAGCCTAGCGTGTGTGTGTTTGTCTTTTTGAGTTAAAATGTTTGTGTCCAACAGCAGTGATGAATACACACACACACACACACACACACCTCCCTTTACAAAACACAGCCACATCTTCGACACCCCCGATGTCCACACAGTGACGAGCAGACATGGCGGTGTGTCCTGCAGGTTAAAGCCATAAGAACATCTGCTTAATGAAAATCTTAGTTTTCCCATCATCAAACTTGCTAGGGCCAGTTTCACATCCCTCACTCCTGAGTTCAGACAAGTCACATCTTTTCTTTAATTCTTTTCTTTTGTCATTAAAGCTTGAATATTTATTTGGTTTTCATCAGAGTATCAGAGGTATGAGTAAAAGCCCTCGTCCTGAAGGGGGACAGAGGGAGTCGGAAAGCTTTTTAGAGAGCAGAGGAGGAGACGTGAGCAGAGGAAAGTCACTGATGCGACAGAAATGTTGCATTCAAACTAAAACACACAAAAACAGTGAATCAGGCCATCTTAACCAGTTTAACCAGTTTGGAGTGTTTCAAACTGAGCTGGGTCAAAGCGATGTTTGGTTTGCAGCAGCTTCTCTACAACTCAACCGTTTCCTGTGTTTATTCTTCCTCAGCAGGAACATTAGAAACTAGAAAAGGGATTCAGTGGCATCATCAAAAACTCCAGTCAAAACTTGAGCAGCTTGTTGGTTTCCGGGGCCAGTCGACGTGGCAGCTTGAGGCCATTCACTCTTTGTGCGTTCTATTGACTTGTGGATTTAACGACAAAGTGAAAACTGCTTTTAAGAAACGTTTTCAAATGTATGAAAAATTAAAAAATGAACTCCCTCATTAAGAAAGTATTCAGATCCTTTGCTGTGGCGCATCCGGTTTGCTTTAATTGATTTTAATCCTCCTTGAGATGTACCAGAATGTGAGTGGAGTCCCACAATTCACAGAAAAATCCAGACACGAGGTTAAAGGGACTGTGATAAAACCAATGAGGCGTTGATCTGGACACGACTTTAAAAAAAGCCTCTAAAGGTCTGAGTGTTCCTGGACCACAGAGGCCTCAATGATTTTGAAATGAACGCAGCCCAGAATGAAAGAGCATCTGTGGCTGGGGAGACCTGAAAATGGCCGTTCACAGATGCGTCCCATCCAGAGCCGGAGAGGATCTGCCAGGAAGAATGGGATATATTTTCACAAACACAGACGTACCCACCAAAACTGTAAGCTGTAATTGCTACTAAAGAAGCTTCTACAAAAAACTGAATTAAAGGTCTGAATACTTTTGGAAATGAGAGAGTTCGGTTTTGAAAGTTTTCTAAAACATGTTTTCATTTTGCCATTTCAGATTATTGGGTGCAGATTGACTGCAGGGATCTGAGTACGGTATATAAACTGTAATACACTGTTTGTTGGTGCAGTTTAGAATGAAATCTGATGAAGATAACCTGCGTTCTGATGTCACTGTAAATTAAAGTTCAGAATATATTTTAAAATGTTCCCAGTTAAAGTCCACATTCTTCTTAAACAGTAACTAACCAACCAATCTGTATGTAAGAACTAGTTTGTGTGGGCCAACCTTGTCGTATGAATTCATCTCTCTGTTAGAGCTGCACTAACCTTGAGCTAGTGATGAAAAGCTCATGACAGCAGCTGATCCAAAAGGAGAAATTAAATATTAGAAAAGCTTTTTTGAAAACAGCGGAACAAGAGAGTAAACCCAACCGGCTGAAGATTATAAAACAGTCTCAAACACTCCAAGTTCTGTGATTTTTGGGAATTAAGAGATGAGTTTCACCCAAAGCTAACTCCAAAATGTACTTTTCCTCTGTCACAGTTTCCCTGCTCTCTCTCTCTCTGTCTCAGGTCACAAAAGTCTTTAGGTTTGGTTTTGCTTTGAAACATTCGTTTGGCATCTTCTCTTCTTGTCTTGATCTCAAGAACACCCCTCTCTGCAAAAACAAGCCTCACAACAACCCCTGACAAACTATTACAAAGACTTAAATAGAATCCAATAAATACATAAATAAGGAACCAATAAATAAACAACGTGAGAGACAAAGATGTTCATAAAATACAAACGGACCATTTTTCCCATCCCCAGAAAGACCACCCATCTCCCTTACAATAAATACAAATACTTTTTTTTTTTTCCAACAAAGAGCCCGTGAGAGATAAAGAGTTTTAAAGCTTTTGGTTCTTAGATCAAGTCATCGTCTTCGGTCGTCATCGTGGAGGATAATAGTCCCAGCCTTTTTATACATCAGCAACAAGTAAGAGCTGTTGAACATATATTATTTCCCCCTACAAAAGCTATGAGAACTAACGGATACATTCCCTCTAAAAGTGGACGTTAAGAGCCTTTAATCCGTCTCTGACGCCCCCCCCCCAGCCTTCCCTCCCCATGTCATCTTCCTCATTGGTTGCCTTCAGTACCTGTTTCTGTTTACATCAAAGCTGAACCCTGTGTGTTTCCACCCTGGGCCTGTTTTCAGAGCCATCACAGTTAATAGTTTGGTGTGTTTCTATTAACCACAAATCAAAATGAGAGGTGTTCAAACTGCTGACGGTTTCTGAGTAAATGATGAAACCGTGTGAAAACAGGTCCAGGAGAAAAAGACCAGAGTCCAGTCAAAAAAGGAGAATCAGCTGATTTTGTTTTGTTCGCTGTGACAGACAGAGCGCGTCGTGTGTTTCACGGTTTGGTTTGTATGCAACAGAGTTATCTTTATACACATGCTCATACATGCACACACACACACACACACACTCACACACACCCTTCAGCTGAGCCACTCGTTGGTCTTGTGCATTGGTTTGGTTGTTCTATTTGGTATGGTTGTAGTGTCTAAAAAGTTTTGCTTTTGGTTTTCAGTTTTGGCTTTTTCACGACATTCTGGATCAACTAAAACACTTTTTTTTGTTTTGAAAGCTACATTTTCACAGTTAATTCCAAATGTAAACAAAAATAAAACCCAGAGCACAACCGAAGAGACAAGAAGATATGAAAACAGCCCACAGCCTCCCCGCCCGCCCCTCCCCTCCCCTCCCCTCCCTCCTTCACGCCGCATAATAACTAGAAAGCAATGAGACAAATCCATACATCATTAACAGACACACTATGGAAAGCAAAAACAAAAATATATATATTCTCAAAGTCAGTTTGTTGAGGTTATTCCATATTTTATCCATCCAGGAAAAACAAAGTGAGAACAAAGCCGAGGCTGCCGGCAGAGGGAGGGAGGGAACGATTTCCGTCTGTCAATACAAGAACAGCAATCACAGTTAAAGACGCACAGACAGACAGGGCCTTACTCCCCCTTCTCTCCCCTCGTCCTCCCCCTCTTTGTTTGTATTTGGTTTAGTTACAGTTCAGTCACTCATACATTACTAGTAGCAGTAGTAGTAGCTTTTGGTTTTGGGTTACTTTTTGGTTTTTTGGTCCGCTGCTCTGAGCGTACCTCCTCCTGCTCCTCTTCCTCCTTTTACTTCTCCTCCTCCTCCTCCTCTTCTTTCTTTCCCCTGCAGCTTTTCAAACCTTTGGCTCCTCTGCTCCTGACCACTTCTCCTCCTTTTCTTCTTCTTCTCTTTTCTTTTGGCCCTTTGATCTGATCTTTGGAGACAAAGGAGAGGGGCAGATGGGAGGGAGGGATGGAGGGCAGGGGTGTGGGGGCAGTAAGGGGAACGCCGGTGCTTCACCTCTTTCTTTTGTTCTTTTTTTTTTTTTTTTGGTTTGGACTCGTTCTAATGCTTGTAGAGTGTGTATGTGTGTTCTTTTCCCTTTGACACTGCTGAGGTTTTGTCTGGACACTTGTCTCCCGGGCGAATCCAGAGACAACGCTGCCAGAGGCGATGCTTTGGTATCGAAGAGTGACTGTCTGGTGGTGGATGAGCAGTCTGGAAAATGACATGACGATGGTATGGGGTGATGATAAATAAAAGAAGGCAAATAACGTCAAATTAAAAACAAAAACAAAAAAAACAAACCCAAAAACCCACCAGAGACTGTTTGTCCACATCTGCCTGTGGTGTGTGTGTGTGTATCCTCGGTAAGCTGGATGAACACTGTTTGGGATGTGTACTTTGGTTTGAGCGACCATGAAAGATAAAATGCGAATATCGATAACGATGGTGGAAACGATGATGAAAATCCTGCTTTTTTTCAACATAAAAATTAAACCATCAATAATCCTAAAAATTCACTGTGATGCTTTTAAGTTGACATGAACAGCTAAACTCACAACAAATTACCAATATAGTCGTTTTAACGTTAAACAGTCTTGGAGTTAATGGGATTTTCCAACATCTATAGTTGGTTTTATCCTTTTCATTTTCCGGGGGGTGGATTTTGCCACACAGTTGGACTTAATGATTCCAGAGAGTGTATTCATTCACAGGAGAGTTGTATTTAAACTGCAGTGTGTATGGATTGGCACCTTACTTGATGCAATAGTAATTACAGTAGTAAACTCCACCTGCCTGCTACTCCGGGCTGAATAAAACAGACACTGTGTTGTAATGAAAGGTAGATTCATCATGGTAAAGCTGTAACGAGAGAGGTAGGAAAACACCCCGCATGTGGGATCAGCTGTAAAACATTGAACTGTATGTATCTCACAACAGACCATTAATACAAAATAATAGAAAAATAAATGTATTTTTAACCTAAAATAAAAATGACAGAAATCTAAATTGAAATGGAAAATGTTTGGCATGATGTAGGTTGAACTACTGAACTGATCCTGGACGGATCAGGATTTAAAAGTCTTTTTTAACTAAAGCTTTTCTCTCCGGTTATTGTTTTTTTTTTTTTTTTTGTTTTGTTTTTTTGTCTTTTTCTTTTTGGTATTGAGTTTTTGGTATTTGGAGATTTTGGTTTTCATCTTTGTAGGTGTGTGTTTCTCCTCTAGCATCTTTTCTTTTTTTTTTAAATTTGGTTGCAGCCACCTCCCTGACCTTCTGAGCTTGTTAGACAAGTCCTTTCTTTTTGCCTCCCATCTCTCACAGACATTTTAGTTCTCATCCCTGCCCTCATCAAGTTTTTTTTTTTTTTTTCCTCCAGCCGATAAAAAGCATGGTGCTCGTTCCCCGATGCCAAGCAAAAACACTCCTCAGTGCACCTCTCCAGCGGTAGATCATTATTTGGTTTAAAATTTCTCCTCTCCGTTCTGCAGTTCTCTCTATCCTCTCCATACTCTCCCTCTCTTTGTTTCCTCCCCTCATTCATCTGTGTATATTTTTGGCTTCAGAAGACTTCAGTGGGGAGACCGAGAGAGACGAAGCAGATATGGATCAGACAGAGAGATGGCTTTGGTTGAAAGGCGAGGTTGTAAGTTTAAATTTTTAAAGCTCCTTTAACACTCTGTTTGCTCCTTATCCTCCTCCTTGTTCTCCTCTGATAGGATACTTTGGCTGCCAATCAGGGATCACTCGGCCATGGCCCCTCCCAGGGGTGGCGGCGAGGCTTCGCTGAAGGAACAGAAAGAGGTGGGACTTGAACAGGGAGAGGCGGATTCCTCGGGGCACGAGGTCGGGCTCATAAGATCGCTGGCACCGGGCAGCTGAGACTGGGCGAAGGAAGGCCTCAGGCCGCACCCGCCGCCGCCGCTGCTGACCAGTCCCATGGCAGGCGTGGAGGCTGTCACAATGGAGCCGGTCACCATGGGGAGGAGGGTGGGCCGGTTGAGGAAGAGGGAGGGGCGGAGGGAAGGGGGGACAGCGGGTCCCCCAGGACCGCCCAGAAGCAAGTGACCCGCTCCCCCCTCAAGACTGGAGATGGGCAACTGACCACTGCTGGCTGCCAGGGCTGGTGGGGAAGAGCAGGAAATGGGGATGGAGGAAGGACGTGAAGACGACGGTGGAGAGAAAAGGAGGATGATTGAAAGAGATAAGACAAAGGTCAGGAAGAAACAAGGAGGAGGAGGAGGAGGAGGGGAAGATGAATATGGGGAGAAAAGAAAGACATGAAAAAGTGACAGGAAAACAGAACAAGAGAAAAAAAGGATAAAAATGGAGAAAGTAGAGGACAAAAAAGTAATGAGGACAAAGTGACAAAGTGATGAAGAGACCGAAGAAACGGAAAAAGAAAGGACAGGACAAATGTAGATGTGGTGGCAGTGAAGAGGATGAGGAGGGCAGAGTAAAAAATGGAGACATGACAGAGGAGGAGGTAAGAAGAAAGATGGAGAGAGTCATTAAAGGAGGAGGAAAATATGGAGCCAAAATATGAATGAAAACAGGCGATGGATGAAAAAAGACAGGAAATAAAGAGAAGTCAGTGAATACGTCAGACATCAGTAACATTTCAGACCTGGATGGTGGCGATGAAGATGATGTAGAGTGGCTGTAGAGTTAAGTGTTTTTATATGTTATATAAATAAAAAATAAAGGGCTGAGAAACAGGTTTTATAATCCATATAGAAATGATTAAAAGATTAATTCACTTAAATTAAATCAAAACAATTAAACAAATATCAGAAAACGCTCCATAAAACAAAACAGCCAAATGTAAGTTTGATGTTGTGTCGTACTACAGACAGAAAAATCCTGAGCCATTTGTGTTTCTATGTGAGATATTAATGAACTGACTCTTTGGGAGTCAATTCTGTCTTTAGAATTAAAAATCTATTTACATGTAGATGTGATTAAGGAATTTAACCCGAGGAGGAGACAAGGAGACAAATGACAGCGAGCAGCGGCTGAAGATGGAGGTGGGTGTTCACATTGTATGCACATTCACACAAACACACAAACAAACTTTGACTCATGAACATGTTGATGTAACAATGTGTGACCAAATGAAAATACGACATTTTAAACTGACAGCAAGTGGACTCACTGTTCATGGAAAAACATTCAGCAACTTTAAATTTAGTTTTAATATTTTGAGCATTTTTTTAAAGCTGTTTTATAGCACGATTTCTACATCAAACAATTACTGATGTTATTCGTTCATCAATTCTGGTTATTTTCTCAGTTAATGCATTAATTCTGTACTCTATAAAATTATTTTAAATGTTAGATATTCAGGCCAAAAATACAGAGAAGATTTACCTGAAGGTTTTTAAAAAAGTCGATTGACTTATCCATTAATTGGCTAACTGTTGCCGTTTTAATTAATACACGATACTCTGAATAGAGCTCACCACCGTGAGACGAGCAGGCGGTGACACCTGCTGACTTCTGATCCTCTGTGTTACAGCTAACACTGCTTATCCATTATAGCAGCGTGAGTGTAAACATTCATAGAGCGTGTGGGCCCAGAGGGAATCAAAGCAGCAATCCTCTCTCATCACCACTTCATCTAAAGCCCCTCTTTTCACAGAGCCTCCTCTTTCTTCTCTCCTTCAGCTCATAACTCTATCAGAGCTGCCGGTGCCTGAGCTGCAGTTTCCATAACAGAGTGTATCCTTCTCATCAGCGCATGGCCCCGAGGAGGCCGGCTGTGAATGACGCTGAACAGAGTAGGAGAAAAGAGGAAGGTCTGAATCGGCGCTATAGGGAGTTGGAGCACATGACGAATTCAAAGCTGAGCTTATTTGTGATGCTTAATTGATTTGGTAGGAGATCATCTCTTTCAAAAAGGGGAATTTTGAGTGGAAACTAGTTATTTAGCCAACAGGCCTCGGTATATTGAGAGGGAGGGGATTGTGTCTGTTCAACTGTTTACTGTAAGCTGACTTGGCCTCCTAAGCTTTGCCATAAGGGCCTCTTGTCAGTTTGTGATAATAGCAGGCCATTGTATGAGACTCAAATTGAATCTTTCATCATTCTGAGTGATTCAGAAAGTTTGTGCTGAGGTGGAAGAGAGTGCGCCGGGCTGGCTGTTGGCTACTGTTGTCGTCTGAGGCTTTGCAAGGAAAATTAATTTTGGTCAAGAATGGATGAGGGGTGAAATGGGAAGTGGTCTTTAGAAATAGAGACTCATGAAGACTTGGTGAGCTGGAGGGGACGGCCTGCATGCACCAACACATACATGCACACACACCTTGCATGGTAGCCAGGGGATTGTTGCCAATGAGAGCCTGGTTCATCCCTGTGCTTACTCCCATCATTGTGTTCCTGAAATGTGGATCGACCGCAAATTCAAACACACACACACACACTCAGATTAATCGATACAAACCCAGCTAATTTCTCAGTGACACAGACTTGAAGTTGCTGTCTTGTGTTGCATTTGTGTAGCTCTTAAGATTTTGAACTTGGTTATGACTAAAAGCCAAAGTTTTATGACTCATAATGTCATTTTCCTTTTGTCTGTGTGAACACGTGGAATTTCAGCAGAACAGTTGAATACAGCTAAATATGTTGAGTTGAAGAGGCTGGGCTCATTTAAATACAACTCACTCTCAGAATCTCTCAAACAAAAAAACCCTTCCGTATAGAAGAGACACGAGAGAGATCAGATTTTTCATTTTGGAATAAAATGTGTATATATATAAGTTCAGGTCTGCAACTGATGATTCTCTTCATGAACACTTTATATGTTTTAATTAACTAACTATAAGCAGTCCAGTGTATTCCACCCTGAAGATAAATGATGTGTACGTGAATGTTAATGGTTCGTTATCAATACTCACCCAGTGTTGAGCCCATGACCTCCGAGGCTGGGAGGGATGGGGCTGGCTGTGCTATGAGGAGGCGGAGTCACAGAAGAAGAGGTGGAGCCAACTGCGGCTGAACTTATGGGAGTCACGGGGCAGGGTGCTGAAGGTGACGAACTGGGGGCTGGAGGGGAAGAAGAGGAGTGATATTGATGCCATGTAGTAAGTTTGTTGGCAGATGAATTACAGCGTTATTACGAAGTCACCACTTTGGTGACACCGTTCATCAACAGCGAAGAGCCTGACCTTTCTGAGTGTCTTCTTTGACTCCATTCAACTTCAGACTAGGGGGAGAAGTTTGCGACTGAAAAGTATTAGCCTCGGCTCAACGGGCCAATAAATTTCCAGCTGTGTTTGTTACCTGTCAGGTCATCTGTCATATCTGTGAAGCCTGGGATAGCTCACATTGTAGTCAAGGCCCATAAATCACGAGGAAGACTCATGACTCATGGAGGTAAACAACTCAAGATGGGACTTGTGCTTCCATGTTGTTGTCAACAAAACATCATTGTTTTCTATTTCAGTTTCTCTTTCGCAGAAATCATTTTTTAAGTTTTCATTTTTTTAAGTGTTTCATCAAACGAGCGAAGAGCTCTGACAAAACCGAAATATCAACTTCCTCCAAATAATGTCAGGGCCAGTTTAATCATCCTGTGACCGACCGCTGGGCTCCAAAAACACAACTGAGAAACTCTGCTCCAGCCTTTAATAATTCATTGACCAAACCCTACACAGGAGCAAACAGTAATTACAGCTCACCTGTTGTGCTGAGGCTGGTGGTGACCTGGGACAGACCCTGACTTGAAATCTGGTGAGAGAGAATTAGGAAACAAATATCAGGTCAACCTCTGAAATTACACACAGACAAAAAAAAAAAAAAAAAAAAAGCAGTGAAGTGGGGAAGAGTTAGTGGACCTGTGGTGGACCGTACCATGTGCGGGCTGTAGCAGGGGGCTTTGTGCGTCACAACAGGAGAGGTTTGGCTGGGCAGGGGAGGGGTGGTGCTGCTGGAGGGGTTGATGCGTTTCTCTTTCTGCCGCCGGTTGCAGAACCAAACACGAATCACCTCCTTCTCCATGTTGAGCTGCTCCGCCAACAGCAGGATCTCTTCCGAGGTAGGCTTCTGGTTCTGAGGGGGAAAAGCAGACTGACTATTAACTAAGCTATTCTTCATAAAAAAAGAGGCGACAATCGGCCTCGATGATGGAGAATATTGCTGATCATAAAAAAAAAATGTTAAATAAAGAAAAGAATTTGTGAATTTGTTCTTCACATAATAACCAGTGTGCCATGCCCTTCATAGCCTCATTAATAGGTGAGCAGGGAAAACTTAATACAGTGCAATACCACTTATTCTACAATTTTTAATTCAACCACTAATGTACCTAATAAAATGCCCATTAATATACTTAAATTCCCTTTACCTGAGCAGCTCTCAGAGCCTCTAAAGTTTTTATTGCATGTGTTTTAATTTTACACATTCATTATTCCCACACTGTTGTGATCTTTGCCAGAGTTCTGAGCTGATTTTTTGACAGCCCTGATATTTCACGTGTGTGCCAGTTTTCCTGCACAGGCCGACAGATACAGCCGTTCAGCTCGTAAACGCGTCAGCCTCCTACCGTGCTGAAGTTGCGCTCTAAGACCACTCGCACGTTGGTCTCGATGCTGGTGCGTTTCTTCCTGCGACGGCCGGGCAGCCCTTCGATCCCCAACATTGGGGAGGAGAGAGAGGAAGGGCTCGGTAGCATGCTGTCTACTGCCATGGTTTCTGTCAGAGGGAGGGAGGGAGAGACATGAAGACTTTCAGGGCAACAGAAAGATCAGCACCAAAAGCAGCAATGAACAGAAAGAGCGACCCCAGTTTGTCTACTTATGATGTTAACTTTTAAAATTTGTTTTGATTACATTACACAGCATTTCTGAGAATTGCTACCAAAATGGATGTAAATAAATAAAAACAATAAATATTTAAAGGAGGAGGATTTTAAAGTCTATAGTTATATAATTATATATTATATTTATTTATTATATTTAATACTATATAATATTTTCTCTCCTGCAGAACGAATCATTGCAGGGAGCAGAGTGTTAACTATCTCAGCCTTGATGACAGACCAGTCTTGACAGCGCAGTAAAGGACACTGAACATTTCCAGGTGCACACCTGCATCACTCAGCCACTTCTCCAGCAGTGGTTTCAGCTTGCACATGTTCTTAAAGCTCAGGTTGAGAGCTTCAAAGCGGGAGATGGTGGTCTGGCTGAAATCGTTGCCGTACAGTTTGCCCATAGCCACGCCGACATCTCCCTGATGGAAATGCACAAAAAGGTGTCAGGAGCACAAATGCGCACATGCTTCTATATAAAAGTACATGTGCATTCCTGTGTCTGTTTATCTCTGTGTTTTACCTGCGTGAATCCCAGCTTGATGCGCCGCTGTTTGAAAGTGCGGGCGAACTGCTCCAGCTCCTCCAGGTCGCTTGGCTCCTCCCCCATGTGACCCCCGTGGCCTCCGGGGGTCAAGGTGGAGCTCAGTGAGGAAGCCATGGCACTACTGGATGCAGAGGTGGCTCCTACTGACGTTACAACACCGACGCCGCTGCTGCCAGTAGCAACTATAGAGCCACTGGTGCCGCTGCTTCCACCGACCACATCACTGCTCTTCTCCCTCTGTAACGTCAGGACAAATAAATAAACAAACGTGACTCAGCCCTGGACGTGTTGGTAGGACAGTCTACCGTTAAATTTTATATTGCAGAAAAATACTGTATATTTATAGAAATAAACAGAAACAGAACAGAAATAAACTGGGCAGTGAATACATGTGAAATAAACAGCTGAAAAAACTTAAATGTCTGTTTTCACAAATTATACAGCAGGAAAAAAAAAGATTTTAAAAGTGTTTAGTTCACAATAGAGGACATATAGAGGAAGTCAAAGCAGGAATGTGATCCTGTGAGCTTTGGGATTATCATCTAATTGACCAAACACACACACGTGTCCTACCTGTGCTTGAAGTCCCAGGCGAGGCGGTGTTGTCAGTAGTCCTCCTGGGCTTTGCTGAGGTAGCTGGATCAGATTTGGTGTTGACAGCAAACCTGTGAAATTAAAAACCAATCAATCAACCAACTGATGTCAAAAAAATAAAATAAAATAAAATACAGAGCGACATTATATTCTGCCAAAATGCAGAAGTTCTTTTTCATTGTGCCTGTAAACACCAGTCTGACTAATCATTTACCTGCTGTCTGGTTATAAGGAGGTGATAATTATTAGAACTGAGGAGCAGGAGTTTGCTTCATTTCCTCACCTTGCTGTGGCTGCTGTGTCTGTGCTGGCTGAGACAGGAGGAACTGGGCAGGAGACTGGAGAGGATGACCTGGCATCAAGACCAGCTGCTGGAGCTGCAACAGCTGCTGGATGTCCTGGAAGACATAACACAGTTGAATAAGGAGGGTTTGGTCTTTATCAAACATTATCACAACACTGACAGCCAGAGATGAGAAATAACACGAGGCCAGTTTATTGTCCATCCATCATCTACTGTCTTGCCTTCTCCTTTATAGTAGTAGATTAAGCTTCACTATTGAGGTTTACGACAACAATAAAAGGAATATGACAAAATCTGAAAAAAATTTTTGTATGAAAGTGAAAACTGTTCAAAAATTTGTAAATGATTTAAATCTTAACGTGTGAATCTTTACAGTGTAAAGTATAATTTGTGAAACATTTCTGGGATACAGAAGGTGACACTTGCTTTTAAAGATGCTGAGGTTCAATAAGCAGAAATATGTCTGTGTATATTAAACGTGGTGTGTTTTTTATAATCTTTTACTTTCAAAGTAAAACAAATAAGTGGGACAGACTGAATTAAAGTGCTGGGTGCTCATACCTGCGCGGTGAGCTGGATTGGCTGCGACAAAGCCAGCTGTGGTGGTGGTGGAGGCGGGGCTTGGACTGTTTGCTCCTGTTTGGTTGGCTGTTGCTGCTGCTGCTGTTGCTGCTGGGACTGTGATTGGTTCTGCTGCTGCTGCTGCTGGTTGGCTTGTTGCTGCGCGGCGGCGTGGGCGGCATGAGCAGCGTGGGCGGCGTTGGACTGCTGAACGGCGGCTGCCAGGAGCTGAGCCTGTGCCTGCTGGAGGAGCAGCTGCTGCTGGGCTGGGAGGAGAGCGGCGAGCTGGGGGAGAGTGAGGGGAGGATGAGGTGGTGACAATGAGGAAGATGATTGAAAAACATGAAGGTGTAAACATTCCAGGGAAAAAGGGATGGAAGAAATGAAGTATGAGAGGAAAAAAAAAAGGATGAGATATGATAATGTGGAGAAAAAATAAAACTAACTCAGAAGGGGAGACATCAGTCACCCTCAAGGATTAAAGGTGGAGGTGAATCTGTTCGCTGACAGTAAAAGCATGCCAGAGCAAGACAGGAAAGAAAAGCCCCCCATTTAACTTCAAGAATCTTCAGCTTAGGTATTCCACCCGAATGCAATTACAGTATTCTGGGTCACTTAACATACGTTTTGCACGTGTTTTCTTGTTCATCAAGGCATCGCTGTACTTTCACAAGAACATTTTCCCACAGACAACAGGGAGGTCACTCCGAATGCCCCATCATGAACTAAACAAACGTTCACGTTGAAGCATGTTTAGAGCTGCTTATTTAACTCTAAACTTCATTCATTTCAGAGCTCTTCCTTCTCTAAGTTATCTGAATGACAGATTTTATTATGAAGAGTTGTGTGTTTTTTGTGTGCTTTTTTATTTCCAAAGCCTCTTATTGTCTGAATCATAGCAGTGATATCGACACAAAAGGAGGTTCAAATGCACCAATCGCACAACTGTGTTCCATCATTCCTGTTCATATAGCTTACTGTGAGTGTGTGTGTTGGAGTTTCTTACCCCTGCTAGCTGACTACCGGCCAGCATCAGCTGTGTGTGGTGGTGTTGGGTCTGTTGCTGCTGTTGTTGGGTGGGAGGTGCTGGAGGACCAGGAACAGTGCTATGGGTCATCTCAGAGCTCTCTTCGCTCTTTCCCTAAACCAGAAAAACAGAAATTTTCGATTAGCAAAAGTCATTTGCTCAAACTGCATTAATCCAGGGAGGCAACATTCTGCATCATATTCACACAAACACACAGCTGATAAGTGCAACAATTGTCATCTGCTGTTGTAGGTCTGGTTTATTAGATTAGTGTTGTGCTGCTGCTCAAACAAAATGCTGCAAAAAAATGTTGTAATTAGAAATGAGATATTTCAGACTGGGGAGGTTTAAATCCATGAAATATGCCCCTTCTTTTTGTTAATATCTTTGTCTGTTCCAAATGATTAATTTAATGAATGAAAACTGGAGGACTGTGTGAGGGCAATTTTAAAAGTACACATGTAACCCAATGGAACCTGATTGCTGTCACATTTCTGCAGTCCCTCTCTGTCTTTTTGCTTCACCTAATGAAAATATAATGTAAGAACTGTTCAGTCGATCCCGTCTTTCTCAGTAGCTGTGTGTTTACGGGTGTTGTATAGTTGATGAACCAGTTTTGGACCCGCTCTCTATAACATTGATGGTTTTAAAGAGAATTTTAAGAACTTCTCAGACTCTAGAAGCATGAAAAGATGAAGACTGTCACAGACGCTGCTTTTGTTTTGCTTTGTTCAGTGCTGTGAACTTAAGCTTCTTTCTCTGTCTCGCTGCTTACCCCCGATTCACAGGCTGAAGTGTCTGCCGGTCATCTGACCAGAAGGAAGCGTCCTCGTTTTCACGGTGTCAGAAAAATTCCAAAGCTGCTGACCTCTGACCTCTAGCTGTCGTTACCTGCTCACAGCCCTGTTATTACCCATCCATCACCTCTGTACTGTGGTACTCCTTTACATCTCTCACTCACTGTTACTGCATCCTTCTGCCCGCCTGCCTTTTCCCACAGCGCTCTAGGCTTCTCGGTGGGTGTGGATAAGGTCACCTGATCCACATGTTGGATGGTGCCTTCAAGAGTTTCACCCGTAAACAGCAGCTGGATTCATTCATGCCCACACATGACATGACACATGCTGTGACATGGACAAAGCCCAATATTGACTTTGTTTTTCTGAATACGCTCAACAATGTTTTAAGGTAAAATTGAAAAATAACTTTTGTTGTTGCTGTTAGTTTTTAAAAATATGATATAAAATGAAATATAAAGAAAACAATCTTTAAAAAAGTGTAACACCTTGTTGCCAGCCGGTGTTGGGGAGAGGCTGAAGGGGCTGGTCTTCATTTGCTGAACCTGCAGCAAAACAGACAAATAAAAAGATAATATTACTTAAAAATATTGTACACATCAGAAGAAACAATAACCAGAAATGTCACAATGCAGCACAGTTACTGTCAACATAAAAACTGTCTTAGTCATATTTCTAACAAAACTGGAGATCCACCTGAAACCACTGGAAAGATGGGAGGTTTCTCCTTTCCCACAAACATGGCTGCTGTGTTGAACAGGAAGCTCAAATATCAATATTAAACAGATGAGTAACATTAGATATTGATACAGGTGCTGTTGCTTTAACGGATCTATTAACTGTATTGTAATAATTTACAATTTTAAATTCTAATATCACAAACTCAAACCCCACAGTCTCTGTTTACACAGAGACTGAATGAAATAAAAGATGAGAATTCAGAATGAATCCTGAAACCAACCTGATCATCAGGGCTGTTTCTGTCAGAATCTGAAACACCAAAAAACACATGAACTCATTATTGGACTGCTCTGTTTGTGTGTGTGTGTGTGTGTGTGTGTGTGTGCGAGTCATATGAATTGATAAAATTCACAGGAAAACATTAAAAAGGATGATAAAATGACGATCAAATTGTGATGTGGAATTTATTTATTCATTGTCATACTAGTTCAAATACTCACCCATTGAAATATCGAATTAAACTTTATTGAGCAGGATTAGACGTGTCAGTAAAATCTTGTTCACATCACAAAGTGTGTGTGTGTTTGTGTATTGTACCTGAACTGTCCCCTGGATAGTCAGCCCCAGGCTTCTCCTCCTCTGCTGCTTTAGACATCCTGATATCTGCAGGAAACACACACAGATACACATCAGGCCATCACCGTCATATCAGAGAAACAGAGGGTTGTTGGTTCAAATCCACAGTTAACACACACACACACTTCTCTCTGCCCATTTATCTGTTCAGCAGATTAAAGAAGCTGCATCTATTTCATGCACCAGGGAAGGTGTTACTAAGGTTACTGAGGTACATGAAAGATGTGATTACTCATGAAAAGGATAAATGTTATATGACAAATAATAATGGTAATAATGAAATAATATGAAACTGTGGTCATTTTTAGACTTTCTAATTCAAATATTTAAATACTTAAAATACTCAAGTAAATAATTTCATTACCATAATTTGCTAAATAATATTTGTATGTAAAATGAATCTGTGGTGTCCTGTATTTGTTTCATATCCGATTATTTCAGCAAGAATGAATGACATTAGCACATTTTCTGGAATAAAAAAAAAAAACTACAGCTCAGAACAACTTTCATATTTTTAGTGACAATCTGGAACCTTTTTGTCACTATTAGTCTTTAATGTGTGAAAAGAAAACTAACCAAAGTGACACATTTCCTGTTCTTGTGTTACACTATAGAAAAAAACTAAACTTTCACATCCTCACTTTTTTATCAAGGCGTGTAATGTTCGTCCAACCAAAACAAGTAGCATCCCTCCCCCTGTGCTTCTTGTGTTATTTCACCAGGCAGCTACACAACACATAAATGATACAAACATCCTGAACGAGAGGTCAGCAGCTTCCTGTTTTGCAGGTCAAAAGTCAGCAGGGAGCAACGCTATCAGAAAGAAGACGGATTTAAAGCAACTTGGTCAAAATTTTGGTCTGATGCCGACAAATCATTTGAATCAATTTCTGTTACAGAAAGTTTGCTCACTGAAAATAAGAAGTGGCTGCTGTTCTGTGATAACCTTGTTATTGAGTGCTGGTGACGAACGCTTGGATACAATTTGAAATAAATCACTGTCAAGATAAAAATGTTCCTGTTGGGTGGACACAGCAGAGCAGCAGAGACAATGATGACTTTAAAAAATTACCCCAGCTGATAATTTCATCCCGGTTTCATTAAACTTCACCTGCAAAGAGTCGCTAAGCAAAAACTTTGCCCTTGTGCACCAAAACTGATGATACTGTGCTCTAATTTAGTTGTTTAGATGTAAACTCTATTCACCCAGGGGTCAGCGCGGCGGTGAGAAAACGGCAGGTATTATCCAAACTACCTCCACTGAACGTCCTGTTTGTGCAGACTTCTGGGTATTTCAGGAGTAATTGGTTCAGGAGGAACAACGCCAGAGGAAGTGCTTACCTGAGCACCAGACATTACTCAGCACCACCGCCGCTGCCGCCATCTTGGATAAAACCCTTCTTCACCCCCTGCTCTGTGCTCTTAAAATCTGTCTGTCTGCTTTTATAAATCTTTCCTCTCCTGCCCAGGAGTTCTGCAATAAACGGTTCATCTGTGGCAGCGGCTCAACCAGAGAGGAGGACGTGTCGATAGAGACACAGCGAGAACATTCTGTCTTTGACTCGAGCTTCATGTGTCTGACAGGGGGCTGAAGTGTGGAAATAATCAAAGTACACTCGATAACACTGCAGCCAAAATCTTCTACCCTGCTCCTCTTCCTCCTCGCAATAATTTTGACTACAGCTTCTGTCCTACTGTCCACTACCTCCTTTATAGAAACATACACAGAGTCCATATTTTAAGTTTTATCTTGTAGAACAAGAAGATAACAAATGCTTGGAAACAAAAGAAGAGAAAGGCTTATTGGAAATTATATACAAGCCTTCTGTGTGTGTGTGTGTGTGTGTGTGTCTGTGTGCGCGCTTGTGTGTGTGAAAGTGTTGTTTCTGTGAGTGGTAATCTCATCATCAGGGTCACAGAAAAGTTCGAGGTGTGATGAGAGGAAGAAAGGGAGGAAGGATGGAGATGGGCATGAATGAGCAGGAGAAAGAAAAAAAAACAAACAAACCCTGCAATAAGAGAAGATAAATTATATAAAAAAGGTAGCGTGAAGGAAAAATAAAAGAAGGACTTTTGTTAGCATTTCTTTTCTTCATTATAGTGTCAGCTTCAACTTACAATGTAATTAATCTCCACAGTTACGGACTCAAGAACAACTGATGTGTGATCTCTCATTCGTTCATTTGATTTGTTGTCCGATGAATAAATATGTAAATACTTAAATCTCATTGTCTTTTTTTATTCACTGGTGTCAAAATGCAATAATCAAAATTTGACTGTATGAATGTAATTAAAGGAAGATACATATTTCTCAGGGCCAAGTTTGCAGTTACATTATGGAACCAGATGGTGGCAGCACCTTCTTGGAAATACTGAGGACGGTAACAATTCATCAGAAAGGGTGTCTTTGGTTGTCACTGGTCAAAGAGGGATAATTCAGAGGTGAGAACATTTGGAAATAAGTAAATTGACAGGCGGATACATAAATCAAACCTCAAGACTAGTCGTGGAAACATAAACCTCTCAGCTATGATATTCATCAATCAGGCCAATAAAATGTCAATATAAATTTTACTACTTTATTTAAGTCTCCTTGCTTCCAAGCACAATTAACTCCTTTGACCTTCAGCACCAAATTATTACAATTACTCTTTCATTATTTGGACACAAACACAGAAAAACAGATGAAGATTTATTAATCTCCAGGAAGGAACTTTAATCCATATTCTGGATTAACTAAACTGTTTTTATACAGATCTAAATATCCAGCTAAAATACTAAGTGCATCAAGAAAATATTTCTGTTACTATGACTCATCCCTCTACTGGAAACACGCACACCAACATTACACCGATGACTGCCACCAGAGCTGCTACAGTCAGTGACACGGTCTGTAGTACAGTCAGTACTACAGTCAGTACCACGGTCAGTATTACAATCAGTACCACAGTCAGTATTACAGTCAGTACTACAGTCAGTTGTACTGTAGCTGTTCTAGTACAACTACTGAAATATTGTTCATACTGCGCCTATTACTACAGTTACCACTGTCATTGACATAAATACACTGATTAAAACACAACAAACAAAGAAAATGACTAAATATGCCACATTGGGTTAAATAAGCCACCTCAGCGCACACACACACACACACACACGTCCACGTTATTATTCTAGGCTCCTTCATCCTCTCAGCATATGAAGAGAGGGACCCCATAAAATCATTTTATCATTCCACCCCCACCTGCCTCCTTTCCCCATATTGCCTCAACTGCCCCTAACCCCTCTGGCCATGGGGCCTTTTAACCCCCACCCCCCATCCATCCCAGCCATCTCATATATGCTAACAAATCAAACACACCAAACCCCAAATGTCACAGATGTCCAGAACACATTAAATTTTATTTTCCCTGATCAGGTTTTAGACCAAGCTTTTTTTCTGTAACATCATAAACACACACACACACACACGCACACACGCACACACATTGTGAGTTTACGTTTCCCTTCACAACGCATGGTGACACAGTGAATATAACAATTCTTGAATTTTACCAAGCTGCTATCCTGTGAAATGTTTTTGCAAGTTACAGTGGCCACTGTCCCAACACACTCTTCTGCCCCGGGGGCAGTTTGACAGCAGCCGCTTCAGTGCAAGGCAGACAGCCCCCCCCCCTCCACCCCTTTTTACTCATCCTATCAGTGCTAATAGCATAGAGAGAGGGAGAGGGAGAGGCGAAGAGGCCACTGGGCAGATGATGTATCTGTCTTCTGGGGTTGACATGACCAGCCTGCCTGCCTGTGTGTGTGTGTTAGGGGAGAGGTGTGGGGGTGCGGGGTCACTGTCAGGGAATTAGAAAAAGGGGGAATGAGTGAGAGAGAGGGGGGACAGGGGGATAGAATGGCTGGAGGGGTCCTAAACTCACCCCCTCCCCTTCACTCTTCCCCCTTTTTGACCCCCCTCCCCACCGCGGTCACGCCTGTCAGAGGCCGGTGACAGACGGCGCGTGGGTTTGTGTGTGTGCGTTTAAGGGGGGTTGCCAGCGCTGTTTGGCGTGTGGATGTCAAAGGTCAGGCACATGGTCTTGGTTACCTCACACACACACACACACACACACACACACACACACACACACACACACACACACACACACACACACACACACACAAAAGCTGCCTGCCTTTTCCACCTGTCCCCTGTCACATTTGCTACAAAACAACCACACAGAGTGTCAACCGGCAAATCTGCATCTGATTTAATGAGAAGTGCTTTAAAATTAGCTATTAAACAAAAAATAGTTGAGATAAAGATTTATCAGTAAAAAAATAAAGCTTGTTTTCTAAGGTGCTGCATCATGTATAATATATCATAAATATTATAATTTAATCTACTGATTATTTTTCTCCATTATTAATTTAGTAGATTAAATGAAAAAGGCAATTATAGTTGCTCTAATCTGCCTTAGAGGGACAGGACACACTGAACTATAATAAGGTGGTCCATTATAAAATCTTTGATGAAGCCAAAAAGCTGCAGTGACTGTGGAGAGAGAGATATTTGTTACTGTAATGACTATTAAACCTCCAAAATGACCTTTGTACAGAAACATTACAATAAAAAAGAGCAGCTAGTTTTTCATCAAGTCTCACACGAGATGTTTCTGACAATGAAATATAAATATAGAAGGTTAATGTGAACCTAATTAACGCACAGCATTTGATGTCTTCTCTGGTCTTAAATATCTGAATTGGTCACACACAGTGTAGCAAAGTCAGCACATCTCTTTCTCTGCTGGCTAAAATTCAACATTCACTTCAACACATCAGAGAAAAGGACGATGTGCGTTAAATCTCCATCTAATGATCATCAGTCTGTCTGAAAATAAAGGTCAGAGCTCTGGAAATATTTGGATGTATTCAACAAAAATATATTCTGCTTCAGAAATTTGACTGTAGACTGTACCAGCATTGAAAATCATCACCCACGGTGGATCTTGGAAATGAGGAATTAGACTATAGAGTAAAAGACATCGCCCTCCTGATTGTTTTCCTCTTTATATTCTCCTGTAATGGCCTCTATTAACAGGATTCACATGTTGCTGGATATTGATGTGGCTGACTGAATCCACAAAATCCTCAATTTGAAAATAAGACTGCCGATCCTAATTTGAGTCCTGGAGATTTTTCCTTCAGTTGAAGAACTCCATTATCTGCTCTTGGCTGCCTACGCCTTCACCCCTCCTGAAAAATGATCCATTTCAAGTCCAACCCTTGTTTAATAAGTCCTGCAGCAGAGAAACACACTGCTGGGATGCACACAGATTCACCAGTCGCTTTCCAATATAAACCAAGTGTTTTTGGGTAATTGTTGAACATATTTGGCTGTGAAAACACAGAAAATTTGAAGGAGCTGATTATGTTTGTGGTGTTGACAGGGGAAGCTAACGAGTTAGCTTCAGTGTGCTAGTTTTCTGTGCTACCTGACTTGACATGTGGTGTAACAGAACCGGAGCTCCAGTTTCACACATCCTATTAGTATCCCTCCACCTGCACATTGTCCCTCACCTCCCACCTCTCTTTGTCCTCCCCTCGGTCCATCCTTGATTTATTCTGATCTCTCCTATTTCCTCTCCTCCTCTTCTCCCTTAGCTATAATGTGGTCATCTCACTTGAACTTCTCTCCAAGCTATCTAAACCCTTCTACCTGTTTTCCCTCCCTTAATTTCTCCATCCTCACCTTTCTCTCTCTCTGCCAAATGTTATCTCAAACATCTCATCTCTCTCTTCTTTCTCCAAGCTCACTGTTTTTTAATCTGTCTGTCCTTGGCTTTATCGTCTGTGTCGTTTTGACTCCTTCCTCCCTCTTTCAATAAATCTGGGTTCTATGCAAATATTTGCTGACCTGATCTAAAAAAAAAACACAGAAGCAGATATAATTCTCATTTGTTGAACTTTTTGGGAAACCTGAAACTGACAAATGTGATGTTGAAGGTCAGCAGACTCGCTTGGTGAGTGTGGCTATGCCAAGAGCGAGTGTTCACCCTGTCTATTGAACTTTCTTGAGTTCTTCTTATACTTAGACTCGCAGCTAGAAAATAAAAGAGGAAAAAAGCACATTGATCCCCAAGTGGCAAGGTTATTTTTATTTGTATCATTATTCCTGTGCTGAATATTATTTCATTTCATCCATTTAATACATCTTTTATTGTGTAAACATGTATATTATTTCCTGATGAGTCTCAACATTGAAATCTATTATTTTAAATTAGTAGTTATCAATTTGTATTTTAATGTATGTCAAGCCAAAAGTCTTTACATTATTCTTTGACTACAATATTAAATTCACGTATTCAATTCCTGTAACTATATTGGAATTGCGCTCCGTGATTTTCCGGATCATGTTGTTGTGAGCCTGCTTCATCCTCTGATGTTACTATTTAGCAAGTTCTGCCATTACACATCCACCAAAAATATATGATTCTGTGGACCAGTCTACCTCCGTGCCTTTATCTCCCTCTCTCACTTCGTCCCTCCATCCTCGCCACATCTCCACCTCCCGCCCTCTCTCCCCTTCAGTAGTGGTCAGCAGCAGCGGTCATGACACCACTGGACAGCGCTCTGCTAGCACAGGACACACAGACCCGTTGCCAAGCAACAGCAATGAAAGATCACTGTGTGTGTGTGTGTGTGTGTGTGTGTGTATCCACATGTGTGCACAAGTGTATGTGTGAGCATTCCTGCTGCTCACATGTTTGTGTGTGTACCTGTGAGAGTGTTAATCATTAAGAATAAACATGTTTCCCTGCCTGTAGCTGAGGCTTCGGCGTGAGGCAAACAAAGTGCTGCATACTAATGTGTCCACTCATGTTTACACTTTAAAAAGCACAATTCAAGTATTATTCTGCCTTTTTTTTTTTCTCTTTTGAGGGGCCTAGGGGGTTAAAATTCACATCATAGTTATCTGATAAGAAAGTGGTGAAGCCAGAATACGTTGACGTTTCCCATGAATTAACAAAGAGCACGTGTTTCACTTTTAATGGTGGCAGAGGAGAGGATGGATCAGGATATTTCACTTTCATGGTTACAGCTGTACGTCAGGACAAAAAACTTAATTATATTCAGGTACTACAACTTCCTTATTCCAAAAAGGGCCTCGTGCATTTCAGCATGCCCACTCTGGTTTTGCCAACACTCTTCTGCTGGATAATACTCAGAGCTGATACTTTCACAAGTGAATGGTTTTACGCATTTTTATTCAGAGGAGGCTGCATTCTAACTGCCTCTTGAGAGTGAATGAGTAACGTTTGTAGACAATGATTCTTCTGTGATTCATGTCGGCCAGTGTTCCTGTGAGTTTATGCACAAGTACAGAATCCATGTACCTCGTCTACAAATGTGAGTCAGAGACAGAGTGATTACATGAGTGTGCGTGTGTCTCTCTGCACGCATGTGTGTTCATGAGCTTACGTGAACGTGCACGAAGGCAAACGCCTTCCAAATATGTCTCTAGAGTGTTTATTATATCCGATACAGTACCTCTTTCTCGCACCACATATTTCTGCGCCGATCGATTCCTCTGACTCCCGACAAGACAATAATCGCACCGCCCTCCCTCTCTCCTTCTCTCCACCATTATTACTGCCCTCCCCAAGGAACACAATGCAGGGATGGAGGGATGGAAACGGAGAAATAAATGGAGGTAGGACAGGGGGGGAAGGAAATGGCCACTGTGCGTTACTTCCTTTTCCAGAGTCTTGGATGGAAACAAATGAGCAAAAAAAGATGCTTAAAATTTGGTGAATTTTGGGGGGATAACGGTAGGCTTCAAGAGACATGACAGAGATGGTTTCAAAGAGAGGAAACAAGGGAAGTACAGACACCATGGGGGGTGAAGGAGAGAACGCAAGAAGGAAGGTGATGGGACAGTAGGGACGAAACATTAAAGGAGGAACCAAAAACAAATGAGAAAAGAAGATGAAACATGAAATGACAAACAGCCAACAAAAAATGTAGAAATGTGGGGATAATGGCTGATGGTGGAAAAAATAACGAGGTGTGCTGAAAACGAGAATCAGACACGGGGAGGGGGGGGGGGAGACCCACCTCACAAAAAAAAGAAAAGAAAAAATGGCAAGTGTGGATAGAAAGAACAGGAGAGAGTGAATGGATGAGTGGCGGGATGCTGGGACAGCTAGTGAGGAACAGAGCATAGCCGGAAAGGAATTAAATGAGCAAAGATATATAAAAAAAAATAAAAGAAAAAGAAATTTAGAACATTGGTGATAGTGGCAATGAGAGAGAAAAACTGAAGACACTGAGTGAAAACAGACAAAGAATGAACTGGAAAATAAAAGACACAGAATGGACATGTAAGGAGCAGAATGAACTGTGGTGTGACAGAGCATCCTCACAGGAAATAGCAGGAAGGAAAGGATAGTGACAATTGGACTAACAAAGACACACAGCCTCGCCTTGATGGTGTGTGTGAGTGATTGGATGAAGAGGGAGGGGGCAGATTGTGTGGAGCAGAGTCAACGACAAAATGAACTGATGGGTTGGACAGAAAGATGACCAAAAAATGAGATGGCGCTTTGAAAAAGAAAAAGAGAAAAGGTCCGACAAAAGCCTCAGAGGATCGTGAAATGTACCGGACTAATCTGGACGTGTTGTCACTGTATGTTCGACACGTGTTCTCATCGCAATGTATATCTGGATAAAAGACACAGGGACGATATCACACTAATAATACTTCACCGAAAATTCACTTTGAAAAATTCAAGACAAGTTTGTTGTTCTGTCTCCAATGAGACTAAATTTGAAAATTCTTCCTAAATCTTTTGATGTTGATACATTTTTTTAGTACATATTTGTCTAAAAAAATGACGATAAAATAAAAAGAAGAGTCTGAATGAACTGGTTTTCTTTCCTATATGTGGTAAAGATGTTTCACTAGTGATTCCGAGTCAAAATCTTGCAGCCTCCTTTTCGGCTTGACCACCACCATTTATCCGATGGAGGCTGAAAGGATCTCATGAGTCCAGGGATGGCAGAATTTTCTCCACCCATAGAAGATCATATTATCCTTCAATTTGGAGTTATGAGCTTGTCATGCGACTGCAGGGATATTTATGTTCAGACTATTTGGGTTCAGAGAGAAAATCCCAGTGCTGTGTCTGAAAAAATAAAGCCTACAAATCCACGGAAAAAAACAAGAACAAAGACAAAAAATAAAATCCCTGCTCGTATTTTGTCATGGTGTCATTGGCTCTTTCTCAGCAGGAAACAGCAAAATGCTAAATTTGGTTAGTCAAGCTCTACAAGTGCAGACAAACGAATGAGTGAATGAGGTGTGCTGAAAGCAGCCCGCCGTCCTCTCCTTTGGCCACGGACGCCCGGTGATCTACGGTGGGTGCTGCGAGCCGTTAGATAGTTAGGTTTACAGGTTTATCGATTGGACCCGACTTAAATTGGCTCCCAATTAAACAGAGCGCTTATTTGACCTCTTTACCCCTCCCTGTCCCGTTAAATATCCCCCTGCCCCACCTCGTCTCTTCCTTATTCTCCCCACCTCTCGTGCACGGAGCTCCTTTCCATCGACACATCCATCTCTCGCTCAGTGTAATACCTCTACACCCTTCCCCCCTTCGTCTACGGCCGCCACCCCATCCCTGTTCTCTGTTACCAGCACCTACCCCCCTCTATTTAAACCCCTCTCTCTCTATCATCATACAACACCGCATTTGTTTCCTCTCTGTGTCCTTTCCTCACCTTTCCCCAGATCTGATCTTTGCTCTGTTTCTCTCTTACACTCAGTCAATCCATCAATCTCTCCTTAAATAACAACAATGAATTATTAAGCGTATTTATTCAAACAGCATTAATTATAAAATACAGGCGGCTAAGGAGGGAGAAAGAAGACATGAAGAAGAAGAAGAGGAGAAGGAGGGAGAGGCACTGGGAGTTAAAGGAAAGGTGGCGTTTGAGGTGGATTGTGGTTAGGGTTGGAAATGGGGGAGAGAAAAAGAAGAAGAGGGAGGTGAAAAAGGGGGTTAGGAAATTGGTGTGGCTAGCGGAACAGCCCCCCCCCCCCCCCCCCCCCCCAATTCCCTTCCCCGCTCTGCTTTGTATTCTGCGGGGATGACAGGGGGAAAGCTTTATTGCTCTGAGTTTGTATCGATCGGGGCCCCGCAGAGGGGGTAGCCAGACCCACGCACACTGGAGGCCCTTTCGCACAGGCCGACGACTTCTGCCTACCGCCCCCGCCTCACCCCACCTGCCAAACACACCCCTTGCCTCTTCTCTCCTTCTACCGCTCCTTCTTTTTCTCTCATTTTCAAAATTGCGGGCTCCTTCAGTTGTTTTGAGAGATGAAACGCGGCGGCTTTTATTTTTACCTGCGTGCAACATCAACGCAACCGCTACACAGAGAGCCCGGTGAGAACAGACTTTAAATGAGAGGGAATGAAAACATGGTCTCTCTTGCAAAAGGCTTTTCACCCAAACACACACAAACAGAGGTGAGACACACTTGCTGGGAGCAGCAAAACTCACTTACACTTATATGTCTGTGCAGCTCACAGGTACACAAACAGACACACACACACACACACACACACACACAGATGTCAAAACACAATCCCAGGCTGCAGGGCTGAGCTGCTGTCCTGAGCAGAGTTGCATCAGAAATCCCTAATCTGGGAGCGTGACTGTCCTCAGTTCCAGCAATCTGGGATAAGGACGCTCCCGGCAGATTCCAAATTTAAGGATAGGGTGGGATGGGGATGCAGGTTCTAAAATCACCCTGAGGGCCGCAGGGTTGGGATGGAGTCGGGGATGAGAGGGGGGTTCCAGAGGGGGCAGGTTAGCGGTCCCCCTCCCTCCCTGCTGTGCACCCAGGAGCCAGTCTCAGCATTCCTTGGGGCAGAGGGTCAGCTAGGAAACATGGGAACCTCTTTGATTCCTGTATATACAGTAACTCACATTTCTAACTTCAACTAACACTCAACCTGGACCCCACAAAATTGAGGAATCATTTACATGCATTTGTTTGGCTGATGTTTTTGTGCAGAGTGATGTAAAAAGGCGGGAGAGTCGAGCCTGCAGCTGGTCAGGGAGAAGCCTAAGACGATGAGAACCTTGTTCAACTCGACACAAGTGCCACAAGGTTTCAGTTGCATCAACTGACACAAGTACAGAGGAAATTGCATTTTTTTCCCAGACAGTGATAGATATAAAAAGGATGCAGACACCCAGAGAGAAACAAAGAACATATTAGTTGAATTATCTTGTGCGGTGGATGCTGATTTCATAATGTACAGGGATGAAATGGCCTCTTTTCTCTGAGATGATCCGTGGCCACGCGCAAACAACACAATCAGCGCAGATTACTAGAAAAATATAACAAATGTTTTCCTTAAAGGCTTCCACACCCGATCCCGGATTCAAGCATCACAACTTTCCAGTCGCCTCTCTGCTTCTGCAGCCTCCAGGCCGCCGTCGTTGCCTTCCACTTAACAAACTCCATTTTGTTGAGGTGGGCTGAACGAATCACAGAGCCAGCCACAGAGAGAGAGAGAGGGGGGGGGGGGCAGATAGAAATAGAGAGAGATGGTCGAATGGACGACTGGAGGGAAGAATGGGTGCTCAAGGCCACCGTGCTCTGACCCTCACCCCTCCTCAACTCTTTTGCTCCAGAGTGGCTGTTATCTCTCTATTTTTACACTCCTTCCATCAACAGACCGCCCCAGACCCACTTATGTTCACTCACCAAATGACACATGGACACACACAAACATACACATATATAGAAACACACACAATTAGAGATGTAGACAATGGTTGCGGTTCTGCAAAGCCACTGTAAGTCATCAAGCGAGTGTGTGTGTATTTTTCATGTGTGGTATATGAGTCTGTACGTGCACTGGTCAACCTTTTACTAAAGCTGCAAATCACCTGCTGCCCTGCTGTTTGACCACGGTTTTAATCAGGAGCTGTTTTTCCACAGCGTTAGGATGATTCAGAGATGTTTTTCTGAAGTGTTGGGCTTCACATTTATTTTCAAAGAAAATTTTAAATGCAAGTATCACTTTAACTCCTGTTAAGAGAAAAAAAAAGAGAGAGTGTATCAAGGTTGTTTCTTTCAGGTGACTGTGAAATAAACATTTTTCATCAAAACTATTCCACTATTTTATGAGTGATTTTATCTTTCCATATTTAAGAAAATAATTTTCAAAACAGAGACTGCAATTCTGTAAAGCCGCTGTGATAATTCAGAAAAAAAAAAAAAAAAACTGGTGAGATTAAAAAAAAAAAAGAGAGAGAGACTGAAAATAATCACATCAGTGAGGTTAAGGTAACAAACGTCCATTACACACAGACACACACAGAGACGCACAATTACAGCCTTCCAGAGCAGAGATAATTGTAACAACCATAGCGAGAATGGGTGTGTGTGTGTGTTTGTGTGCGTGTGTGTGTCATTGTATGGATCAGATCCATAGGGGGTAGACTACATAATAACAACCAATTTAATGGAAAAGTGTATTTTTTTCATGGATGGAATGAGTGTGTGTGTGTTTGTGTGTGCATTTAGCTGGTAACTCACAACAGGGATGCCAGCATGACGCCATTATATTTTTCACTATAATATTATGCCTTACACTATGTGCCTTTATTGTTTGTACAATAATCATGTCTTTTTTTATCCGTGCGTGTAAGTGTGTGTGTGTGTGTGCATGCATGCGCACACCCATTGGTCTTTATTCACTGTAGATGAAAGCCTGCTGGCACATGCTGGACCATCAGTGTTATGTACAACTAAGACCACTCTCTGACAGACACACACATCACACACACACACACACATATATATATATATATGTATATATAAAAACACACAGACACACAGACACACACACAAACACACACTGACTGGCTGACTGACCTACCGCCATTTCACACTACTGACCAGTACAAATTGGATAAGGGTCCATTCTCTCTGCACCAGAACACTTTCACACAAGGCACAACACGAGTACACATATAAACACACACACATACACAACAAGCTCAAAATGGCCGAAATGCTGTGGTTAGAGTCAGCGTCTCAGTGTCGACTAAAGTTACAAAGCAGAGCGAGGAGGAGAGGTGAGATAAGGAAGGTGCTAAACTTTGGTTACATTTTGTCAATTGCTGCTTGAATCTTTTGTTTCCTGAATAATTTTACCAAATGAAGAAAAGAAAGAAAATTCAGAGTCGGAATAGAAAATTTCCAAAATATTTCCCTGCAAAAATTCCAATTTGTGGACAGAATGTACATGAGACCCAACAGAACACACACTGGCCTTCACGGTGATGCTTTTACACAGTCTTGTTGTTGTCTTTGGTACTGATCTCGTTATATGTCACACCATTGGTTGTGTCCTGTGCATTCTTTTCTTACTGTGTTAGCATCCCATTCTCCTGTCCTTCGTTATCCTGGGACAAAAAGATGTGACTGAAATTATGTCTGCATTGCTACTTTTGCCCGTAAATGTCTGCGTCTATGTATGTTTATTTGTGTACAGCTATTCAATTTCACGTGACCCTGCATACCATGACTTCCAATTTGTACAATATATATACTGTGTTCACCTTTCTTTTCATTCTGATGAAACGCGATCGATTGTGAGTCGGGTTTTCAACGCGGCAGCAAGGGTCACAATGCGGCACGGTACATGGTGCATGCTAGCCTGTGCTTCCCACGTCCCCTCCACACTCAGTTTCAAATAGAGATATGTAATTACAGCGTGGCCTTGCTATACCCCCCTATAGAGTCTAATTGCGTGAATGCCAGGACCGCATGCTGCTAGTGAGCGGTCTCATTGTGTACTTGTCTGATGTTTGCCGTCATGTGTGGGTCTGGTGTGCTAATATCCGCGCAGGCAGGGGAGCGGGAACAGAAAAAAGACTCATGTATTGTCTTTTCAGGTCCTGGATTCTAACTTGGGTAGGTACATCTACCTGTGGGAAAAAAAAAAATTAGTCACACAACTGTCAGTGTTTTTAAAATCCAGTCGGCCAAATGAGGTGCCATTAACCCTTTACAGGAGTCGGTTTTGGTTTTAAACGAGGCAATGCGTTCATATGACAGTGTGATGAATAAAGGTGTACAATGAACTAAATTAAAAGTTAGTTTTTTCTTGTGTATATAAGTTATTCTACGAACATTAATACCAATAGAACAATAAATTAAAAACTGTTCTTTGTATAATGCAATATAATTCCACAGCACTACAAAGTAATTCCACCATAACATTTAGCCGTCACCTCTAAAAACAGCTGCAGTAAAACTGAGCATATTAATTACAGCCTGTTGTATCTAATAAACTGACTGTATAAGTTAGGCAGTATTTAGATGACGTCAAATCATGAAAATCCAAGCAGACAAGAAGAATGATACTGCACAGCTAATAAAAATTTCAGTGGTGTGTAATCTGTATGTAACACCCAGCTCAGTGTGGTTTGGTTTTGGTGAAGCCACAACTCAAAAAATGTTTCTCAAAAATACAAAAGTTTAAGGAGGAAGGAATTTTAAAAGGATGTTTCCGAGTTGAACATTTTACGTCTGTGTTGTATGCTGCTCCTCAGAGGCCGCGGCACACCTCAAACACAATCACTGTATTTAATGCACCCTCTAAAATTTAAAGATAAATATTTTTGCTGAGCTTCCTGATGCCTGTAATTACATTGTACATTGTACCAATGTCCACATTCCCTGAATATATCTGTAAAGGGGAGAATGCTAAATGATGAAGTGTAAAGGAAAGATTATAGTGATTATAGTGATTTTCTGTAGCTTTAAAACATAAATGTCTGCTTTTTTGTTTCGGTACCTGTAGTTGTTCTGTATTAGTTAATGAAAACATGGGCCGCAGTAAGGGATGATATTTGTAAAATTACTTCAGATGCTCTTCCGTTGAAACACATATTCTCAAACCAAAGGGCCACGTTTGGATCAAATGTCATATGACGTTCTCTCTGGTGGCCGCCTGACCATGTTGGTCTAACTTAGTGTACATTTGTGAATCTGAATATTTGTATATCAGCCAGTGTTTGTACTCGCAGCCAAGCCACATGGCCTGCTGTGTTTACATTTGTTGACGGGGGCATGCGGGGCGATATCTCACGGTAATCGATGAACAAGGGAACGAAGGGGGGGAGAGGATTGGACGAGGGGGGAGGAAAAAAAAAATCGGTAAGGAAAGCAGGTTATCTCCCGTCATTAATGGAGGGATTCCCGTGTGGAGGAAAGGGAGGAGGGGCAGGCGGGTTGCGTAGGGGAAAGACCTGGATTCATTGAGAAAAAACACAGCGTGTTTGGCATGAAGAGAAAGCAGACAATTATCTATATTGATTAAAGCCAGCCAGCCAGCACAGGGAAGACAGAAAACTATGGCTGGATCAATAAGGAGGGAGGGAGGAAGGGATGTAGGGCAGAGGAAAGAGGGATAGTGGGAGACAGACAAGATGCGGAGGGCTTGAAGAAAAGACTCAACAGATGAAAAAGTGAATGGAAAGTGGAGCATTATAAGTGGACACACACACACACAAAAAAAGAAAATGAATTAGAGCAAGATGAGGGCACATTGAGAGATGGAAGAGGAAGAGATGACGGGCAAGAAATCTGAGCGTGGGAGGAGGAGGAGGAGGTCGATGAATTTAACCAACGATAGTTAAAGTATTAATGGAAATGACTTGTGGGTATTTGATGACTTAGCATTTGAAGGAGATCAATAAATAGACAGATCTGGTGCAGATGCAGATAGATGTATTCAAGGAGGGAGGAGAGTGACGAGGACAAGGTACGGAGCAGGATGGAGGGATGCTAGAGGACAGGAGGGGGGTGGAAGCTAAGGCACAGAAAGAGATGGATGAGCAGAGCGATGGAACAAGGACAGTTGTTTGGTTGTATGTGACTAACATCATTTTCAGACACTCCCTGGTGAAAGGAAGCCACATTACATCTGCATACCAGGAAAGCACATCTGGATGAAAGAGACACCTGAACACGTTTCAGACTTTATCTGTATTTAAAAAGTGCCCATATTAAGGCTATTACAACTGAAAATATATGTTGTATGTTACTTGAAATATCAATAAATGATCTAATATACCTCCAGGTACGGAGCCTCTTTATGAGCTGCTCAGTTCAAACGCTATCATACACAGAGGACAAGCTGTGTGTTTGTGCCTCTGTGAAAATGTTCTGTTCATTGGTTCACAGCTCATTAACTTCTTATTGTCAAAACATTCAACTTTGACATTTTTGCTTTCAGGTCTAAAGTCAGGACTGGTTTCATAAAAGCCCCTTTCTTATTGGACAGAAAGCTCAGTCACATATGGCTTTTGTCTTCATTGTGAAAAGGTACCATCGGCATTCAGTCCTGGGTCAATGGGCTCTGCAGTGGTCTACTGTAACTCTTTGTCAAAAAACAAAAGACAGAAAGCAGAACTGAAATGGCAAACTGGAAGTCAAATCCGGCTGAAGGAAACGTATGTGACCCTGTGCACTTTTTATTCTTCCAGCCTTTCAGCTGGTTGAATAATATCTTGAGAGCTCAACACAAACTAGAGTCTGTACATAATTACTTTCCTTCACTGTCCCACTTTCATTCACGATTTCACTCTCATCCTGTTTGGTCCTGCCTCTCTCCCTCTTCCCTCCACTTTTCTCACCTGATATCTCTCCTTCCACAGGGTCAGCCTGATGGTCACCAAGGTGCTGTAGTGAGCAGTATGGAGGATTGTAGGTCTGGGACGAAATGGCCCTTAAATGCCTCTCAAACACACACTGGCTTTATTGATGCCCTGGCCTGACGCCAGCTAGCCTCAACGATCTGTGTGTGTGGGAGTCAGGGGAGAGCGGTGCTGATTGCTATGTTGATTATACAGAATAGTCGTACACCTCCCTGAAAGCTTCTTAACACAGATGGTGCGGAGAGACAAGACAGAGACAGGTGGAAAACATGGCACGTTAGAGTTTTCAAGCACTGAGTGGGGTTATTTTTATATATATATGTGTGTGTGTGTGTGTGTGTATGAAAATGAAGCGGTCTAAGTTATATTTTTCTAATTTCAGCTGCTGGCTCTCATGCTTTCACTGCAAGTCACGAACATAATAAGTTTCTCTATCACAGAACATCACGTTGGCATTAATTTAAACCTTTTTGGCAAATATCCATCTTATCAAGTTTTAAGCATAAACATATATATAAATAAAGAAAAAAGATCTGTGAGAGTCAACAATATGTTGTAACGTCTTTTACATGAGGCCTTGTCTGTTTAGATTCACTGAGTTTGATTCCCACAGACATGCTCTGTGGTTATAAGAGACGTCTCCACAACAGTTACAGGGCTCTGCTGGGACTGCTCTGATTCAAGCCCCCCCTTTTTTTTTTTTTGTCGACCCAATCAATGAGGTGTTGTTTGTCCTGTGGCTCTGGAGGCGTTTCACTTTAATTGGTATTTAATAACCAAATAAGCTTTTTAACGGTTTATGGATGTAAGAGGTGAACTTTTGGACAAAAGCTTAAGTTTTTCCCCTGCAGGCAAAAACATTAATATACCGTCCAAAAAAGAAAAAAGTAAAGTTTTTGGAAGTAAAGTAAAAACACATACTCAGGAGAGTATGTTTGATCAATGATGGCAATTCCCAATTTTTGGTTTTTCAATTTTGCTGATTTAAACTGTAAAACTTGGGGTAATGCTTTATTATTTAAAAGCTTTTTTGGACATTTGTGGTCTACACTAAATATTGTACAGTAGAGCGGTGAAAAACAGAAACATGAGAGACTGACTGACTGGAGCTGAAGCACAGAGGGTGTGATAAGTAGAACCAGCGGACAATTATATTGTGTTTTTCTCTGTATTTCTGTCAACAATGACAGAGGAAATAACATCTTTAGCTCCGAAATTTCTCACTTCACTGAAACCTTCCTGACAAAATTTGAATGAATGAAATTTTTGTTGTTTTTAAAATCTTGCAATGCAAATATTATTGACACAAAAAATTCAACACACATCCAACGGCGGTGATTAGGAGGGGAAGTTGAAGAAAGCTTTCTGTTATGCATCAAGAATAATGTCTAATCAGGGATGCCGCATTTGTGTAAAACCCCTATCTACATGCTCCGCTGACCACAATCCTTTAAAAACATGACTGGAACCGATAACAGCATGTTGGTGTGAAAACCACTGTGGTGACCATATCGCTCTTTCCTGCTTCCCTCTCTCCACACACACACACACACACACACACACACACACACACACACACACACACACACACACACACACACACACACACACACACACACACCCTACATATGAGTGGCCTCAGTCAGTCATATATAGTTAGGAGTCTCATCCACATTCTGGCTGAATGTCTTGCTCCTTTTTCTTCAGCTGACATTGGCATGTTGCTGTGGACACAATGCAACACAAAGCTTTTTGCGCATGCACACGCGCACACACACACACACACACACACACACGCACACACATAAATGCACATATATACATAAATGCACACCTGTTCTCGATCCTCTTTCTTTCTGAGTTGAAATGTGACCAAGAAAAAAGAAATATTACCTTCAACTCAAAAAGTCATAAACTAAAATTAATTCCCACAACTCAGACGTTTTAATACTGCTCCCACATAAACGATATGCAGATATGTTATTACTGCATCACATTTTCATTCTGCTGAGGTAAAAGATGAAATACTCTGATCTATTGATATGAGGATACCTCAGTAACTACACTCACTTTGATATGGCTTCTGACGTGCATTTGATGAATAACTGAATTCAATAAAGTACAATCTAGTCCGGCAGACTTGATGAAATTTGGGATGCAAGTGTATGTTAAAGTATGTTTTCTGTATGGGATGGGGGGGGGGAGAGGTTGATTCAGAGTTGCCTTGGATATAAGGAAGGGTGTGTGAGTGTGTGTGTTTGTGTGCACGTGTGATTGGGGGTGCTGGGATCACGCTTATGAAAAATAAATTTCAAAAAGCCAGCATTACCCCTGCTCAGGCCTGAGCTCCAGCCTTTGCATTTCAATGTGAGGTGCAGCCTCCATTATTTATGACGCTTTACACCTCAAAACCATGGCCTGCCTCTCTCTACCTCACTCACTCTGACTCTCTCTCCTCCCTCATCCCCATAGTAACCACGAGCCCTGGGTCTCAAGAAACACTGTCTGTGTATAAGGGGAAAGAGACAGCGGCCTTCCGATGGTTTGATGGGTGACAACGCGCAGGAAGTTCAAAACAACTTCGACATGCGGTGAATCATCACAACATAATATTAACCTTCATATGTGAACATCTCTGGAGACCGGAGGAAAAGATTACCACAAATGTTTTCGCAACTTTCGTCTTGCTGTTAAATTTACAAGTTTGTTGAGCGATAGTGGCGGCTGTCATATGGGCATCAACTCCACGTCAAAACGCTCACTCTTTGGTGAGCGCCTTTCTGTCTTCCTGTCTCTCTCTGCCTGATAGGAAGCTGAGTTTTATCTTGACATGCAAGATACAACACTGCCAGAGAATATACAGAAAAATCCTCACTGAAATGTTTGCTTAATGCTTAAAATACATCATTACATTAGTACATACACATACTTACAATAAAGCTCTGCACATACCATATCGTAACATAAATGAATAACTGCCAGAACTCTGATATTTATATAAACTGTAAAAAGGAACTCTAAGAATTCGCACACAGAAAAACCCCACTAGTCATTATATCTGATCATTTCCAAGATGTTGCAGAGTTTGAACGAAATTTAGTGTTAATTCTGAGGAACTACAGTCGAGCTACTGAAAAATGACTCAAGCAGCACAAGTAAATGTCTTTTTTTTTCTTTCTTTCTTTTAAGAGTCTTAAATTAACACCAAAATGTAATCTTGCTCATGAGGGGTTGCTGTAAACTTTAGTTCTATGACTTATGCTTTAATAGAGGGCATAGAGAGTCAATAAAAGATATTACATGAAAATATCTTTCTGATGGGTAAAAAAAACAGCACCTATTCTTTAAAAATCACTTCAGCTTAAAGCAGATGAAGGTTTCCATAAAAAAAAAAAAAAAAAAAAACTGCTCAAGACGAAATCATGGGTCTTCACAGAAGTACAGAGTCTGAGTTTCCATGGGACCTTTCAGACAGAGTAAATGGTGATGAGGTGGCTGCTGAAAACGACCGACATAACAAGCCTGCGTTGGGATCGGGTGTGATATCAGTTTTCAAAGCTGTTAAACAGCAGGCAGCTGTTTTTAGTGCTCTGATGAAACTGCTCTACATCAAGCATCTAACAGCAGACAGGCACAGGTAGAGTTGAACATAGTGGAGAATTTGGCTGCTCCAGAGTCACATATTGCTGTCACGGGTTGGCGAGACCTAAAGCTGAGCTCAGAGACAGAATACTATACGCTTATTCTGAAAAATGATGTCCATATGAATGATAATGCTGCTCTGTAACTGCTGGACAATTCATTGGGCAAGTTATTGCAAGTCTAAGTTTGTAGGGTAACAATTAAACCTGGCCAACCTGACACGTCATCATACACTGAAGGGGTAAAGCAGCGCTCTTGAACCTGGGTCTCCTTCTGCCGTCTCAGACAAATTTCACCCAAACAGAAGGCCGTCTTTGTGTGGTTCTGTTGATTTTCCATTTTGCGGTATGAATACTAAACTCACAAGGCATTAATACACAGTATGCACACTTCATTGTCTAAAAAGCCATAAAGCCCTTGAGCTGCTCCACAAACATCATAATGGATAAAACAGATTACAGAAAAAATAGAATTCAAACTAAAGAAGGCTCTACCGTACAGCCTTTCTGCATTTCCTGCCTTTCTCTGACTCAAATAAAAGACAAAATACATGCACTCCACATTGTTCTGAGGGTTGACATGCACAGTACAGGCTTGGTGTCCTCTGCAACCAGTAAAAGTTTAAAATGAAACTAATGTAATAACCACAGAGCCTAAAGGGGATGAGCCTTTTCAGTGTGGAAGATTTATAGTTTTTGAGTGCAGAAGAATCTCCATTTCCTGAATTAGACAAGAACTGACCCTGGCCCTTCGACAATAGTTGGCGTGTAGCGTTAGAACATCTGCCAGACATTAGTCAAACACACCATCGCCTAAATGATCGAGCTTCTGAGGGCGTTGTAAATTACAATGGGAAAGAGGGATAATATCCATCAGTCCATCCATCTGTGTGTGTGTGTGTGTGTGTGTGTCTGGACTCTCGGACAAAAGACCTGCTGCTGCTGCTGCGTTGGCCAAAAGCTCTGCTGGTCAGACGTAATGAACCTTACCCTACCCCCCATCACACACACACACACACACACATATATATATATATTTATATACACCACCCATCCCCCCCGATGGCTCCTCTTTTCTCCAACACTACCTTGGCCTGCAGTGGCTGTGTCACTGCTAATATTGACGACACCCCCACACCACCACCACCACCCCTCTCTTCCTCTCTCCCTCTCTTTCTCTCTTGCTCCCTCTCCCTCTCCCTTCCCTCCCCCCCTGCTTTGGCCAGCAACTGCTGTTGTCCACATCTCACCTCATCCATAGTAGACAGTATTGATTTTCAGCACGGAAAATAAAAAAAGCCATGAATTTTAATGCCTCCCTGTCTGTCTGTCTGTCGCCCACCCGCCCTCTCTCCCTCTTTCTCTATCTCTCTCTCTCTTAGTACTCATCTTCACCTCCTCTTCTTTTATTCTTTGAGCCATCTTTTTCTCTCCACCTCTTCTGATCCCGTCTTCCCTTTTTCCCTCTCTCACTTTTTTTTTATTCTCTGACCAATGCTCTCCCTCTGTCCTTTCACCAAATCCACCCACCACCTTTCCTCTCGCTCCTTTTTTCTCTCCCAAATTTTTTTTCCTGAGGGAAGGATGGGGGTAGTCAAAAGTCAGGAAGCAGGTGTGGAGGATGCAGTGATATTTATGTATGTATGTATGTGTCTGTGCATGTGGAGGGATTTGAAATGGAAGTCAATATTTGAGGCAAACTTTGCTGTGTCTTATTAAGTCATTAGCTCATTAAAAAGCCCTGACAGACAGTAGCTGATCATTACTTTGTTGAACCACCAGAGAAAATTTGTCTTTTCATCTGTATCACAAATTCTGGTTGTAAAAGCAGAGAGCTGTTTCACGCTGTCTTACCTTCAACTACAGCTGCAGCAGAGCCCTATCGAATTTTTCCTGTTTTTCAGATTGTTATTAAGCCTGAGAGCAGCCACTGGTGACCACTACATTTGATGCTGGCTAATGTTGAGTGAAGTGAGGAAGACACAATAAAGAAAATTTTTTTTCTTTCTCCAATTTTTTCCCCACATAAGCTGGAATCATGGAATCATGTTTCAACAAATAGGTATTTTCTTTTATTGTATACATATTCAAGAAAATAATAACATGTTTTATGTGTAATTTTATCGATATGAAGGTAAAAAACATGGTACTGAGGAGAGAAAACTGTCAACTTAGAACATAGTGATTTCACCACTCAGGGACACAAGAAGAAAGTGGCAATTGCCATCAATGACAGGTTGCATGCTTCTGTCAGACCTGACTGCATATCATCGTTGTCGGGGAAAAAACTGTTTTTGCAAAAAGCGTGATTTTCAGGATCAGAGAAAGATTTTCTGATGGGTGAAAATGTAATGTCAGGTGTTCGGGTGGTTCATATATCTCACTTAGAAACAACAAACTTTCAGTTCAAGCAAGCGAAAAAGGGAAAATGGTGAAATTACCAGTTACATGGATTTCGCTAGGCAACAGTGCAATTTTTTCAAATACATAAACTGAATCCTCTTTGCCTCTTGTGTCCCAATCAGTTCAAACCACCAGTTGACTGCATATATGTGACATATGTGCTTCCGAAATAACTGTAACCTGTAATCTCACCAACCATCAGGTACATCTGCACCCAGGCAGTGTAGGACGAGGAAAGATAAAGATAATACTTAAACAGTAAAGAAAAAGAGCAATTGTGGGAGAAAAAATTATACCTCACATCAAGCATATCTGTACGATTTACCAAATAACAGCGCTTTTATAAATTCCCATGATGGAGTTAAGAAATGTGACAATTGTTATGTTGGTGTCACTATCTAACAATGCAATGAATCAATTTTTTTTTTCTCAAAATCTTTTGACAGCATGTGGGTATTTTTCACGAGGATATGGGTCATGATTTTGGTTGATGATTTTAACACAGCCTATATTGTTGATGTGTTCATTGAAAAATTTATACACAGTGTGTATTTATGAGGGACAGTTCAGCAGACATCCGATTACAGTTTGCAGATAAATGTGCCTTCACTGATGAGAGAGAGCGCTTCTTTCTGTCTTGATGCTTGATTTTTTCACCAATGAACTCATTTGCAGCACACTGAAATATGGTGAGAAAAAGCACTGGACACAGACATACACACCAACAGACATACCTCAGTCAAACAAGTCAAACAAACCAGGAAGTGTTGATTTCCAGCAGAAAATGTGTCAAACCTAATCAAAGTAATTCAGACAAGCTCCTAGCGGATCAATGTTTCTACTCAGGTTTGAACTTTGATTATCAGTGTGTGTCTAATGATGGCTCATTGCTGTGTTAAATGTAGATTCACGAACTGTGCTTTTAGGTACAGGTATCAGACAACACACTGAAAACTATGGGCACAAACTCTACGCAGAAAAAGAAGCACAACTTACCCCCAAGATTTAAATGCTTATAAAATAAAGTCTCATTTGTCTGTTAATTTTTACTGTCACAGCGATTCTCTATCCTCTGTACACAGTGTACAATCATTTGAAAAATAAGCAAAGCATCATGTTTGCCTGTACAGTGACTACCTATGTCTCAGAACAACCATTACCAGCTGGCTCTTAGAGGGCAAGTCATTCTCCATTTGCTACATAACCTTCAGGCCAGCTCAATCAACTGTCAATCGGATGCTTTCAAAACAAACTCCAGCCCATTATCAGTAAGAATGCCACAAACACAAGCAGCAGGTTAAATGTCAGATGCCTGAAAAAATTGGCTTCCCACTTAATGTATCCTTGGACTTTGTGAGGCTGTGCATCTCCTCAAGGAATGTTACTTTTCCATGAGAAAAAAACAAAACAAAACACAGAACATATTTGGATAATGCTTGTGGAATGTTTAGTGAACAATGGCAAGATTTCTTTTTTTATTACTTCACACTCAGTGGGTGTTTATTCATCTCAGTTCGCCCTCTGCATGCAGACAGTGTTGCACTGGGACAATGGAGGGTATTTCTCAGTTAATGAAAGCATAGTTATTGTCAGTAGATGGTTCATTCGTCACATTCATTCACCACAAATTGAAGGACAGGACTCTGTATGTATGTGTGCCTGTGTGTGTGTACAGTCGGGGTGACAAAAGCGGAAAAAAACTGAATAAATGAACGGACAAAACTAACAAATGCAGATACTCCCACACAGGTACCCTGCATGTATGAAAATGCTGAGCAGGTCCAGTAGATGATTTTGTGTAAGGAGGGATCTCTCCCTCCTTAGTTGGAAACTTGGAAAAGATTGTTGTTGGGGCAGGGATGGCAGGAGCTTCAGCCACAAAGATGCTCAGTTGGCCAGTGATCAAAATGACATATGCATTTTAATCAGTGTGAACAATATCAGCAAAACAGGGCTGGAAAATGTGGCTGACAATCAACCATGATGGTTGTGCTTTAGTGAGAAATGTAAAGAAAACTAGGAGAGCAAATCTTCCACAGGAGACCGAAAATGTCAGCCCTGACTATGTCAGCAAGAACAGCCTATCCACAATTATATAAAGAGGGATATTATAGGAAGGTTGCAGTGCATAAACCTCTCATTACAGGGATGGGTGCACGTTTTAAAGTTCAGTGGTGCAATAACCAGATGCACTGATCTACAGTCGTGGACAAAAGTGGTTTGGTCAGACAGCACATTCTCCACACGTGTGCTGGTGTATGAGGGGAGAACAAGCCGTGAGATGTTGGCGTGGTTTGGGTTTTCGACTTGGAAGGGAAGAGTTACTGCCAATCAATACAAAGTTGTTCTGAGCGATCGCCTTTATCCTGTAGTGAAACACTGACATGAGTGTTCTCTTCCAGGACGACAATGTCCACACACGAAGAGCGTGAGGGGTCACCCAACGCTTTCATCAAAATGACAATGCAGGGAATCATACATTGTGTTTCCATCATAAAAAAACATTTAAAAGAGGGAACATCTTTTACAGGAAAGGTGCTCCTTGCTCAGTAAAGATTTGGAGCATTAGAGCTTCATCTCATTAAGACCCTTTCTGTTGGTTTTGTCTCCGGCCCGTAGACGTGTGTGGGAATATATTTTAAGATCTCACTGCCTTAAAGCTGAAAACTATACATTTGTCTGATCAACAAAAATCATAACAGTGAGGATATCATTAATTCCGAGCTCCACACTCATAAAAGATTAAGTCACCTCCTGTGGCCAAAACAAGAGCAGGATAACGGACATTAATTTTTAGTACCCTCCCAGAAAACCCTTACCCGCCAAAACCATCACTTTCAAGCCTTTTACAATGACAATACACTTAAACACAAGGAGCCTCCCAATCCTGTTAATCCACTCATCCACTCAATGTCAAGTCCACCGTCTGTGCGTTCGTCTGGCTAGCTGACCCGGGCCCCACCCACCTTGACCCTGACCCTGAGACCGCGGCAGCAACCCCCACAGCAGGCCCCTCGACAGCTACAATGGAGCCTCCGGACAAAAAGTGAGCAATTTAGGATTTGGAAAGGTAAATGAACCATGACCCTGCCTTCTGACATAGTAACTTTAAAAATAAATAAAATAAAACTAAATGAATACCGGCAGGTAAAGGTAGCATTTTATATATACAGAGTCATGAAATCTCTCTAATCTCTCAAAAAAAATATTAAGAGGAGAAATTATACATGAAAATTCAGTTTATTTTTTGTTTATGTTTTACCAATATCATCTTGAAATACTTGATCTGTTAAATGCTTGAACAAAACTACACTGCCTGAAGGGAAATGAGTTTAATTAACAGGACTTCCAGGATTCATAACAGATTATATCACCAGTAAAGACAGACATTTTTGTCAGAGAGAAGCTGACCCCAGCATATGACCCCGGCCCGTCTCCAAAACACCGGGCCCCCATCTCTCACTGACCACCGATAAAAAATGAGCAGCCAAACAGTGGTCCCCCTCCCTCCCCCGATCCCTGCTGGCTACCAGGTCTGGTCTGTTATGGCCTGGCCTGGCCCTGGATGGCCATGTCCGTCTCGGGACTTGAACTTGAGACGTGACACAACAGCCTGACCAGGCGTGGACAGATGAAAGAGAAGAATAGGCGGGTGATGGGTCGCTTGCATATGAATTGCGGCAGCAACGGAGAGGGGAGGGGTGGGGTTACGGGGTTAAGGGTAAAGGTCAACCCCCCGCTTCCCCGGGTCCCGCACAGACCGCTCCCCAACCAGCGAGCAGACAAAGGAGATGAGGAGGGGGTTTTGGATGACACAGGGCACTGGGCGCTCGGACCCCTGCTGCCCCCCCCCCAACAGGAAGAAGGAGGGAGAGTGGGGGGCTGGGAAATGAACACACATAAACACATTTATGCATGGACACACACACACACACACACAGGCAGATGCACTGTGCAAACACACTTATGCTCACATGTGCCATAGCTGAAGGACAAAAACATTCGGACACACACACACACACACACACACAAACACTTCGGCCCATTTCTTTTGAAAGCACACAAACACACACACACTCAGGTCTCAACTCACATGAATGAACACACTGAGGTCATTAGCATCAATATTTTATCATGCCTAAAATCAAATGCCAACATTTGTGAATGAGAGTCCTAAGTTCATTATCAGCCCATGTGGTGCTCAATCATCGTCAAAATACAAACATCTATTTTAATTTTCCAGTAATGCTTTCCACTTTTTCAGTGGAATTCACTTCACATTATATTTCCACCTGCTCAGCTGATTCGTGAAACTGTCCTCATCTGGGAGTTCACAGGATTGATTCCTTTGGTGGGTCATGTGTCGTTGGGCAAGATACCAAATATCTCTCCCTCCTCAGCCTGACCCTAATAAATGTTTAATTTTACAAGCCTGGGTTATTAAGATTTACACACAGGCTGTATATTGCATGAAAAACTTAATTACCTGTCGAGTACAAGGAGGAAATATATCACTTTAATGGAGCTATCATGATGTAATGACTTTACAGGACTGTGGTTATTATAATTATTATACAGCTCCAGTGTTGTCTTTTTCCAGTCTTACAGACCGCTTTACAGTTAAGCTGAAGTGATGAGATGTTTGACCATAAAACTTTATTAATCTTTTTCTTCCCTCAGAGATCATATTACTCATACACAGTTTAGATTTAATATGGTGCAAAAGAGCCAATAATCTTATCCATAAGCTATGATTACTGACACCCAAGTACTGAGTCATGAATATTATGCTGTATGTTTGGGTCAGTATTTTCCAGCTCCACTGTGGAGGCCAAAAAGCAGCAAATCAACTGAATGCTTTGTCTTCTTCAGTAATGGATGACTGACGGACTCTCTGAATGAGTTGCCATCCACCCATGTTCCCTGACCCCGACAAGACTGGAGCTGCAGAGCTGGTAGCACAAAACAACGCTGTGTATGTGTGTGTCTGTGTGTGTGTGTGTGTGTGTGTGTAACAGAACATGACGATGGTCATCGGTGATCCCTCACCGCCTCGGGCGAACACTAGCTAAATGTACCTTACTCAGTCTGCGAGACACTGACATGGATAGAGACTTTTTATGTGTGTGTGTGTATGTGTGTTAGTGTGTGTGTGTGTGTGTGTGTAAAAGCCATGCAGCCAGATAGCGATAGCCGTGTAGCTCCAGCCACCATGTTTAAGCTGAGCTGTTGTGTTGTGTCCTATCACTGCTGCTGCTGCGGCAGTGAGATAGATAGGAGGATTGGGCCAGGCTGAGGCCCTTTCAAACCCCCAGAGAGCAGAAAGGGAGTGAGTGCTGGGCCTAAATGCAGAATCTCCTTAGCTTATCCCCCCGAGGGACACAGACACAGGCCCATTTTCTGGGAGAGAATCATGCCGCCAAGCGGACAGCGGATTTACCATATTCATACCACTCTTCAGATAGGAGGAGGAGGAGGAGGAGGGAGAGGATCTTCACCTGTCCCATTTCACTGCTATGACTGTATGTGGCTGCACCAGCTCACACAGCCGCTAAAACCCCTAGGGGGAACCATTAAGAAGAGCCTCGCTCACTCCCCACATTTCTCTCCCTCATCCCCCATTTCTGCCTCCCTCCCCGCCCCACATCTCACTGCCTCCCCTTTTTCATATGAAGTATGAAGCCTCTCTTATTCATTCGATATCCCCACTAATAAGGCAGGGTGGTTCAGCCAAGGCCACAGCTAAAATCCAGCAATATCGCCTGTCTCTATGTAGAAGTGGCAGAAATAAAAGAGGGGGTGGGCATGGCAGTAAACAGCTATTTTCCAGGCACAGGTCCTGATGAAAGATGTGCAGTTGCTAAAAAGTACAGCTGCTATATTGCTGCTGCTGCTGCCAGCATGGAGAAAACAGCTCAGATTCATATCAATGGCTTTGATTGAAGCACCGGGAGAAACCCGCCGGAGGATAGTTTGTCAGAGATGTCAATGTGTGTGCGTTTGTTTATGTTTGTGTGTGAGGATTGGGATTTGACAAAAGATTTGTTTAGATACCCATGTGAAATGATATAAATGTGAGTCTAGTGTCTGTGACTGCTTATGTTCACCACAGTTCCTGCATGTGTGCGTGCATGCATGTGTGTAAATAAGTGTGACAGTGCCTTTGTGTGTGTATTTGTGTACATGCACCTCCCTGTGTGCGCATGAACTATGTGGATTGACGGAGGGAATGTTAGAGAGAGGGGCAGGCGGGCTAACAGATTCATATCCAATATGAAGAGGTTAAAGTGACGAGTCCAATCCTCCCCACAGAGCAAAGAGAGAAAGAGATTGAGATGCGGGAGGAGGAGGGAAAGCAGGGAGGAAGAAGAGGAGCAGGAGGGAGGAAGGACAACAGATTAATTTCATTTCTGGACTGAGCACTCCTCCGCGGAAGGAAAAAAAAGCAGAGGATAATAAAAGAGGATAAAAAAGAAAAGAGGAGGGGGCAGCGATAAGGAGAAGGGCTGGGAGGAGGGAAAAAAGGGTAAAGAAAAAGGAGTTTTTTTCCCTCCGTTATCTGATGTAGTAAATGTGTGTGTAGTGTATGTAGGAAAGATTGGAGCCACAGAGTGTGAAGACGATTATGTGTTCAAAACTGCTGGTGAGTATGTCTGGCCTGTACGATTGAGCTAAGATGCTTTAAATCATGCACAGTTCCTGGAAAAACAGCTACAGACTAAAGCTCCGGAGCTTATTCTTCAAATCTCTCTCTTTTTTCATACTAACAAAACAACATCTTCATCAAAAATATGTTTGTTTCTGCTATGTGGGTTTTGTTTTTGATATTTTCTTTCTGATTATTTTTAGTTCGATTTTCCTGCTTCCTCTTTCCAGATAGGTCCAAAGACATGTTAGAAATACAGCATGTCATGTAGGTTGGCCTCTCTGGCTCTGAGGCCGTTCATAAACTTTAAGTATTGTTATAATGTCTGAAGCCCAGATTGAACCAGTAACCTTTTGGTTGCTACGTTACCTTCCAAACCAGACAGCCAACATATTCCCATTATATTTTCATCTATAGTTTAAGAGGTGTAGGTGTAGACCGGATATGGTCTAACAGGTATCCCACCAAACAGAGCAAGCAGCTGGACACGTGAGCTACTTTAGGTTCACTTGATTTACAATATCTCTCGAATACTGTTTACACTCCTAAATATCAGTCAGCTGAGATGTGACTAACAGGGGTTGTGGTTTTGATAGAGTGGTGTAATGTTCACACTTTTCTTTGACTGCTCCTTAAATCAGCGATATGTTGGTCACTTTTATGTATCATAGCAGCAACAGTGAAAAATGTAGTGACAGCAGTTCAGTTCAAAGTGACCTAAATGTTGTATGTAAAAATAAAAGAAAAAGTTTTTTGACTTTACATAGAGGACTCTTCAATAGTTTCTCCCTGTAGCTGTTGCACAAAGAAGCTTTTGCTCTTTCCAACAGAGCGTCCAACACCTGATATTGACTGTTCATGTTTCAGACAGCAGAAAGATTCATGCTATTACACTCCACTGTAGCGGCTGGAGATGTCTTTACCTGACATCATGCCATCTGTATTGAGCCAATTATCTATGGCAAATAAAAAACACAACTCAATTTACACAAAAATTTTGTTTTTGTGTGTTTGTTTTGTTTGTTTTAACTCACGGGGCAGTCAAAAAGCCTGCGAACTGGAATCCTGCCTGCAGTAGATGTCAGACATCCAGCCCATCCAGGCACTTGTGGGAAACAGCTCACTCCAATCCCCTGCTCTCTGTTTTTATGCTTCTTGTAATTTTGCATCTCGAGTAGCACTTTTTACCTTTAATGCATTATTTGACAGCAGAGGCTGTTTAAGAAGATCATCAACAAAGCTAAAACTAAGCTAAAGTTCAAAAGAGGAAGAAAAAAGAAATTCTAAATAATATTACGACACTGGTCGCTGAAAACACCGCAAAGCCCTTGAGCTTGTAGTCTGGTGACGGCGTATGTAGGTGAAAATGAGTCACAGAGACTAAGTGCATGTATGTATTTGAAGTGTGTTTGTGTGTAATGTGGGTAGGGGGTTAGTTGAGTATAGCAGATTGAAGCACTAACCAGAGCACTCAGATTTATTAAAAAGGGCTGGACCCAGTGCCTGTCCACCCCCACCCTCCTCTCTCCTTCCATCCCCTATTGTTGTCACTTTACTTCTTTCTCTGTGCATATATACAGACCCCCCCCCACCATCCTGCATGATATTACGTTTTTCACTAACAACCCTTCACAGTCACCACTGCTCCCTCAATAAGACTGAAGGGAAGGAGGGATTGTGGGGGGAGGAAAGAGAGGAAGGACATGGTGTTCCTGAGGTAAATAGGAACCCCTACCCCTCCTTCCGATTCCATACTTCCCCTCTCCTCACACACCCCCTTCTCTCTCCCCACAGGTTCATTACCATAACTCCTGTCTGCTAAATTAAATTGGGGGGTCTAAATCTCCCCTCTTCCCCCCCAAAAACAGTGCTGACCACCAGCCAAGGGGACGGACGGTTGGAGATGGGAGACAAAAGAGGTAGAATCCAATCTAACTAACCCCACTTTTGTCATCTGACTTTATTAGCTAAATGTATCAGCAACGGGAAGGAACACATTGTTGGCTTTGGAGACTCATTGCTTAGGAACACACACATATACTCACACACACACACGCGTGCGCGTGCAAACACACTTGCAGACATGCAAAAGGGCCACACAAAGGACAAGTGTTTCCTCTCTGTGTGTGGTTTATTCGATACAAACTATGTTGGCGAGCATAAAATGTCCTCGCGGTGCTGCGAGTGGTGAGATTACATTACAGTGGCGTACATAAACATGCAAACACTCAGAGGGGAAAGTGTACTCAGGCACACCGACATGGAAAAACACACACTCACAGACACACACCGTTCTGGTTATCCACAGCTGTGTCATTTTAATCTTTATATAAAAAAAAGCCCTACAGCTTTTAGATGGCAGACGTGTGTATCAAGCTTACTCGCACTCACACAAATGTGTTGTGCCAGATCACACACTGGCTTCATTATGTCAGAGACCTGTGAAGGAGGACAGAAGCTGTTCCTAAGCCCTGTTCTCTCTATTCATGCAAGCATGGGGAACAAGATCACTGCCTTCAGGTTCATACAAAAGACCAGCACCTCTGTATTACACACACCAGCAGCAGCCAGTGATGGACATAAGTGAGCAGACCAGCACACACACAAATCCTTTAAAACACAGATTTGGTTTTTTCTGTGTGTTTCTGAAAACACAACTCATTCTGATGATAATGACAATACTTTAGCTGCTGGAAAAAATAAACCAAATAAGCTCACATTAGAAGGAACTGTGCTTCAGTGCAAAATGAAATGTATTTTCTTAAGCACTCCCCCTACTCAGAGGCAAATAGAGCACCTTCCCATTAGTGTGTTAGCTGGTTTGTTATCGTGGCAGCAAAATGGTGCAGACACAAAAACACTTTCACACATATAGACTGGCAGTGATCTAGATCGGAGGCCAGCAGCACAAGAAGATCATCATTATTATACAGTGAGTGTGAAACGCAGCGAGTTCAAAGTCAAGTGGAGTCAAACAACAAACCTGGAAAGTTAAGTGTTTTAATCTGTGATGTTTTCACTCTAAAGCTGCTAAACAGGTTCAATGAGTTTCATTTTCACAGTCACTAAACTTACAATTTGAATTAAGACACTTTAGCATTTAACTAGGGCTAATAACAGCATTCATATGTTCAATCTACCTCTAACACCCACACACACACACACCACTGATTCCTTTGGTACCAAATTACACAGCCTAATTAGGAGGTGAGCAGCAGCCTCGACCCCAGGACATTCACGCCAGGCCTTTCTCTTTCACTCTCGCCCTCATGTTCCCTCTTTCTTTCCACCTTCCCTTCCTCCGGGCCCAAACCGCCCGGTGGCCAGCTGGGCCAAGACTTAGGAATTAGAGTAAGGCAAAGAGTGAAAGGAGAGACAAAGGGGAGCGTGAAGAGAAGGAACTTGAGCTATGAGATGAATGAATAGGCACGGGGCTCTTTATGGCATTTATGCGTGCTGAGGAGAGAGCCTATCAGGGACGCCTTGTCGGACAAAGGGGCAGCACATGCTGAGTGCGTTCGATTAGGGGTGTGCATTGGTGTTAAACCAAAAAGGTCCCCTGCTGTGCCCAGGATTCATTATTTAGCGGGAGTGTAAAATGGACGCTGCCCTGTATACACATACACACAAGTACTGAGACAAACCATCAGGGGACATACCAATTTTCCACAAACACCAGAAATAAGTACTCGGTAAGCACATAGGTGCCTGCGTTTACATGCACAGACATGCTGGAAATGTACTCACAAATGGACAGAAACACACACCAGCATATGATTGCTGATTACATACCCAAAGACAGCGAGACACACAGGGCAGTCAAATATAGCCCGAGTACAGCCAATTTAGCCCTTAATGGTCTTTGTGACCATCAAGAGCACACGACAAGGATGACTGTCCAATGGAGGAGGTGTGTGTGTGTGTGTGTGTGTGTGTTGGGGAGGAGGATGGTGTTTACCTTGATTCCTTTCCTTCTATATGTGTGTCTAATGGCCTATGAATGTTTCTACAGTAACAATGACAGTTTGAGCTGGTGGAATGGGGCTACATACCCTCAGCAGAGGGGAAGCAGAGTTCAGGTGGCCATATTTGGTTGAACATGAGCGTGAGGGAGGATTTTTATTTCACATCTGCACAGCAGGTAGTGTCTGTGAAGTGAAATGACTATTATCATCTATGTGCAACAAAGACAAAAGGTCTGCATGTGTTTGTTTGTGTGTGTGTGCTCACTGCTGTTGTGCATGTATGGAGGATGAGAGTGGAAAAACAACAAGGCATTTATGGTTACCTTGCCACAAATATGTCAAATATAGACAGAAGCTGAGCATGAAGGCATTAAAATGTACTTTTGAAATCATTTCTTTTTTTTCCAGGAAAATATCTGCTGACCAGAGAACATGATGCTTTCAATCCTTCTTGTTCGCAAATTATAATTATCTTAAATTAACTTACTTGGAGTTATCGTAAACATCAGGAAATAAACGGAATAACTGTTGAGCACAATTTTTTTCTGTGAAGTCAACTCTGAGAACTATATTACAGAGAAGCAAATGTCACAAAGTGTCATGAACGAGACAAATTTATTTCCAGGTTTTTCTCTGATGTATAAGAACTGACTTGTTTTATGCTTTGGAATAAAATACATCATATGGTGGTCAACTCAGTTTTTAAAATCTAAATAAAGATTTAAATAAAAAAAAAAAAAACATTTTCCCAAATATATTACATAAGCTATACACTTCAAGGAGACAGAAAATAAAAATTTTACTTTCTTAAAAACATACTAACACTGAAACATAACACAGACTGTACTAAAAGTATCGATACACGTGAAGGTGAGCTGCATAAATAATTACTGCAGGTATAAAAAGAGTCTGTGTAAATGTTTGTTGAGGTACAGGCATCGACAAACTTGTTTACAATCAGTGTGTATGTTTACGTGTGTGACATTTGCATATTTAATCTGTTTCAGACAGCCAATACAGAGCGGATACATGCTCAGGTAGAGTTTCTGTGTGTGTGTGTGTGTGTGTAAAGCCTATGGTGGGGGTGAAGCAGCTTAACGTAATAAAGCATGTTGTATTGACATCTGTGTTGTGTCTATTGATTCCCCATTATGGAGCTAACAAACCTGCCTGGACGCTTTGTCATTCGCAATCACGTTAGCACTGGGACTCACCAACAACGCTTCCCCCTTTAAAATCTGATCCACACACACACACACGCATACGCACGCACACGCACACACAAACACAGAAGCGGGACTCCTATATGCACACACTTCCTTGCATTCCTACACATCTGCAGCAATCGTTCATGTCACCACACACGCCCAATCCACCCACACACATGTTGCAACCACAAACTCTCACGTAAACGCACACAAACACACACACAAATAGGGTGGCGGGAGAGTAGTCAATGCTGGCTAATCAATAGTGGTGGAAGGTTAAAACCACTCACACAATGGGCAGCTATGAGAAGCTTGTGGTTTCCAGATAAACCACGCTTGCCAGGAAGATCCATAACCGACCTCAATGTGCAATTATTGAATCGTCTACCTGCTCACACATAGGGCCAGTTACACCCCGACCCCTCCCCTCCCCCACATCCCCTGTCCTCTCTATCTCACACACATATATACACAAATAAGCAAAAACGCATCTGTTTGCTCTCTTCATAAACTCAAACAGCACACTGCTGCAGCCACGGACATGTTCTTCTCATGGACACTTCTTCTCTTTCATGTACTTTTAGTCAGATGCTTTTTCAGAAACACACTGACCTGCTGCACATACATCCACATCAGCACAGATGCAAAGAAATACTGCTCTAATGTCAGCACATTCTCTGACCTTCCTTGCTCAAACACGAATTCTTGGCTATACATACTTGCACACAACACACACCGTCATACACAAGCACACAGACACACACCAACAAAGCCAATTAATCCAGTCACAGAGGCCTCCGCCTAGGCCCAGTTTGGTGTAGCCCAGACACCATAACCCCCTACTGGGCACTGCATGGTGAGGATCCTGGGTGTGAGAGGAGGTAGTTATCGAGCAGCACGCAGCACTTTGTGTGTGTCTATATGTGAGTGTGGATGTGTGTGAACACAGAACTGTAGGTCTGTGCTTTGAACTCTGCAAAAAAAGTTTGCCGCACAACAGTTGGACAACAGAATAAAACAGGACTGACAAGAATATCATTGCTTCATCGCCTTTCACTTTGACTTAACTTGAGATCTTTATTTTTGTTTGCTTTCCTTTCTTATATATATAAACTCCAAAAAAAACATTTTTACACTTAATTTAGTTGGCTCATGTGTCATCTTGACTTTTCACACTAATGTTTTACTACTGTGCATAAAAATAAACCAACAAGAATAGCAGGCAGTAGAACAAACAGGTTTGACCGGAGAGTAAAACCAACACTGTGCTGAATAACTAAAGCTGGGATAAGAGGCCTCTTGGAGTGACCAACATAAATAAACCATGCCTCTGAATCCCGACATGTGCCTTCTCTCTGTGAATTTGATAGCTCTCAGTTTTATATGGGCCACAGTGGCCCTGGAGGATTTTACAGCACTGTACATAAAATAAAAGAGCATTTAGATTTCCTTTGTTATGGTGCAGAGCAGGGACAGAGCAGCGGCAGCTACAGGTCCCTCTCTGCCCTGCCTGCCCTCTGAAAACCACACTGCAGGGGACACTGTCTAGTCAGATCTCTGGGCTGCACAGAAGACAGGCTTTTTGAGTCTTTGTGGCTAAGCTGTGATGCCGAGATTGAGCTGAGACATATCAGTTTCCGCTCATCAGCAATGACCCGAATGTGCATTAATGATGAGTAAACAAGATAAAATTTGAGGAGATGGCACACTTATGAACAAGTGAGAGTGAGATATTAAGTATTATCATTCCCTTTCTGTTTTTCCTGCTGCGGACTCAATTTAATCCTTTTTCTCCTTTTTGCTCAGCAGTGTGAGATATTTAAATGTTCACATTTGGGTTCTCTAGGTCAAGAGTGTGTGTGTTCGTGTGAATGTTAAAAACAACTGAAATAGTAAGCGTTATAAAAAAAAAATATTCAATCACCAACAGTGCTTAAGTTGTGTGTGTGTGTCTGTGTAAAAAAAAAAAACAAACATATATATATATATATATATATATACATACACACACACACACACACACACACACTCTACCTGACATGCTTCCTTCAGTGTTAATAAGGGTTGGGAAAGGTGGAGATGTTATTAAGCAACAACATGAAAAGATGAAATGTGAAAGAAAGAAGTGTTATCTGACTGTTTAAATAGCATTTACTGTGGTGAAGTGTCTTAGGCCCAGCTGAGCTGAGGCCAGCTGTCTCAACACTGTAGTGTTAAAAGTCGAGCTGACAAAAAACCCATAAGCCCCCAGTTTAGATCCACTATAGAGCCACTGTCTGCTAGCGTCTGCTGTTTAGGACCTATCTCTCCTTCTCCCTCTCCACTGAACCTCACTCACCTCATCTCAGACTTTTGACACCCCGTCTTTGCCCACACTAATGCAAACACACCCAGGTGTGTGCGCACACACACACTTACAGGTGCAGATAATCGTATTGATGCACACCTTGGTCAAAGGCGCAGATCAGAGAGGGACAGAGAATTGTGGGTAACAGACTTAGCTAAAGTGGCTTATGGGGCCCAGCCGAACCACAGCAGGCAAATCCAATTCAACAACCTCTCTGACCATAGGGAACGATACAGAGAGAGGGAGGAGGGAGGGAGCGAGAGAGGAGAGTTTGCATTTTACTGAAAAGGCTTTCGTGTCAAGTGAATACTTCAGAGAAATGAGAAAGAGAGGGAAACAGCGAATCCCCAGTTTTCTTTCTCTCAAGAGATTAAGGATGAAAGACGGAGAAAAGAGGGTAAAAAAACAGAAGGGAAAAGGAGGGATGAGTGTTGGCCTCTGCTCTTCTACATTTATTTCTCTCATGTGTACTGGATGCTTATCACACCAATACACTTAAATAAAAAAATAAAAACAGCTCATAGAGACACTTTGGCACGTTCATTTTCTCACATGAGGAAAAACATGAGGGAGACAGCCAACACCTGCTGGCTCATTTCGCCCCTTCATACATTCCCTTTGATTTTTCACCTATTTATCTGTTTGTTAAATGATTTTACGTCTTTCTTTCTTAATCCACACAATCATGTTTATTTATTCATCCTTTAGATTGCATTGTTATTTAAAAGATCGATTGTTCATTGCATTCATTGGTTTTTTTATGGATATTTACTTTTTAAAATCAGTTGCCTGATTCAGTAATAGTGTTCTTTTTTCCTTTTCCTTCTGTTCATTCAGTTGACTAATTCTTTCACCTGTTAATTTTCTAACTGATACTTTAACCTTGTCATTCATTTATTATTAATTTATGCATTTAATCAATCACTCATTCATTCACTCACTCTTGCCCGCTGTCTCTACAGCTTCGCCTTGGTCTCTCATCATGTCTCTTAGTTTATTTTCTTAAAGGACCAGCAGTGAAACTGACCCCACCCCCTAAACAGAGGCCAGTGGTTATATGTTGCCTGTCAAAGCCACCAGAACCAGCTCTCATTAAAACCTCAACCGTTTTTCTCCTCCTGACACCTACTTAAGGTGATAGTCTGAATTACCCCTGCACGGCTCGGCACAGCTCGCCATTCACACCTACCCCCCATCTGTCATTTGAAATTTCCGCCTGAATGGATTAAGGCAGTGGAGATGGGGACCGGGGAGCCACTGGCACCATCATCCTCTAGGAGACCCGCTCGGATATGTTCACACACTTCAGCACACACACACACACACACACACACACACACACACACACACACACACACACAGAGTTTATGTCCAATCACCGACCAACATATAGCAAAGTTTTAAAACCTCCACAGGTGGTGAAACAAGCAGAAACAGGTGAAATTAGTTCTTTGAAACTGAACTGAACTTTGACCTCTGATGATAACTGCAGCAGGGAAAGAACAAATTAGAATGTTTTTTTTCCCCATTCTGTAGTTTTTGTTTTTTTTTAAAGATAATTTAACATATGGGGCCATCCAAAAAATTTTAATTTGTATACACAAATAAATCTTTTACTAAAGAGTTTGTAGTAACTATGATTAATTTGTGGTGCGTGAATATCACAGCCCTTAATGGTATGACAGCAACATTATATTAATACCACAGGAGATGAAAAAACTGCCATACTATTATTGATCACATTTAGCAAGTCACTAAAGCAATATTATGGTGATCATGAGGTATTAATGTGTAGCATATGGTGCATGATAAGGTCATTATAGTAAGTAACTATTGATTGACAAGCCTGCTGCAAGCCCCTCCGGAGATACACCAAATAGAGGAAGATTACACAAACAAAGCATTTTTAAAAAGTCAAAAAAAAAAAAAATAATAATAATTATTCTGACAAGCATTTGAATTTTGCTCTGGCAGAAATTGTTACTCTATTTTCTTCTCAGGTCATCTCCTGTGTAGCCAAAGTTTCTCCCTCAGCCGATTTGATCCTCCTGTTTTCCCAATGTGGCCCCTGTCAGAGATCAATACCCTCCGATCGATAGATGCCAATGAATATTCCCCCCTAACCTGGCCGAAAAAGAGTGAAAAGACTGAGAAGAGAGGAGTGAGGAGACAGGAGAGAGGAGACAGATGGGATGGAGCTTGAGATGGATGGATGGATTGCCATGAATGAAAGAGCAAAAGATGAGGATGAGACTGTGATGGATGCTAATGAGTCATATATTCATGCATCCAATTTTGGGGGTGTTTTAGATTTTGGATTTATATGCATGTAAGTACTCTAGTTCAACTCTGCATTTTTTGGGTAACAAATCCACAATTATATTTTTAGAGAGATACAGAGTTAAAGACAAGAGTGGGGGATAAGAAAAAAAAGAAAAGAAAAAAGAAAGCACACACTATGCAGCTCCGGAACAAGATATTCACTGTTCAATTTTTCCTTCAATTTCAGGCAGCTCAGAAAAAGGGAAATCATTACTCCTACAGAAGAGGAGGCAGTTTGAATTTTCATAAAGGTAAAACTACTTTGAGTCCTTGGCAATTTTCTTCCCAACAGAACACATTTAGACTTCATAAGCTATTATATAACCTGGCTAATTTAAATTTAAATTCACATATTGAAAATAATGCTCGGTTCGATAAAGTGAAAGTTGTGTGTCGGATTTGGTGAAAAAGTGGACGATCTAAGGGCGCCGTTTCTTTTAGTTTTTAAGTCAAATTTAGGGTGAGACCAAAATTAGGAAATAACTGGTTTTGTGAGTCTTGTATTGCAGTTTGAGATGGGGGTGAAGCTAATGAACGGGTTTATTCTTTGCGTTGGTGCACAGTGCTGAGAAAGGAGGTGAACGGCGCCTTACCGGGGCTGGACCGCGGAGCCAGCGAGGACTTGAGTCTCCAGGCGCTGAAGTCGGACGCTGTTCTCTGAAAGACGAAGGGGACCGGCAGGGGGACAAACATGGTCCTCTGTCGACCTGGGGGTCGTTGTTTTTTTGTTTTTTGTTTTATTTTAGTCTCACTTTTCTTCCTCTCTTATCCGTCGTCCTTCAGTCGTTCTTTTGCCTTTCTTCGTTTGCTTTCCAGGTTTATGGACAGCCGCTGGGGAGGACGCTGGGATGGTTTGGAGAAAGGAGGATCGGTGTTTGGCTATTTCTTCCGGATTCACATTTCTGTTTTTTTTTTGGGAGGGGGGGTTCTAAAGCTCTGGGACTCAGATGGATAACGGGGTCCTCTTACTGGTGTCTTTTCGGAGTCAACTCGTCCGCCACACACACGCTGCACACAGCTGGGCGCGCACTGGCGACTGTTTTGCTTTGGAAGAGAGAAATTAAAGGTACCGGTGATGATCCATGCAGGCTAATACGGACTGCAGGTGACTGGGCAATGGATAATATCTGTTATCATTGCACCCATGTGAAGCTACTGCAGTTGGTGCTCCCTTCTCAGCTGCTCTCCGCTGGATGTAACACAGACACAATTAGACTCCATTTATTGTGTCCAGGCAGCTGTGCGTAAAGATCGCTGTGGTTCGCAGTGTGTCTCTCTCCTCCTCGGGTCGGGTTTGCTTTGGTTTAGGTTGGGAGAGACAGATTTGTCCTCCTGCGGTGTCATGAAAAGTCTCACACTGTCCACCGGTGAATCCGCGGTATGGAGAAAAAAAAAAGGAAAAACTGTCCTTGTTATGCTGGAGTTGCCTCTTTCTGATTCTCGAAAAGATTTGGTTAGTAGCTGGCTGGTCTGCTGAAGAATACATGCACACAAAGCGACACAATAATAAAACGCAAAACCATTATTTGGTAATAGATAGAAATAATCAAATAATAAAGTAAGGCTACGCAGGCACCTCCTGTCTGACTTTCGCTCCTCCCTCTCCTCCCCTCGCTGTCTCTCTCTCTGCCTCTTTCTCTACCTCGGGTCACTAATTAAAGCCAAATCGATAGATAAATAAATGAATAAATCCATATCAATAAGTGCACCTGTCTTCTGCTTTCCTTCTCCGATGATGCGAAATCAAGAAAAAGAGGAGGGGGGGAAGCGATGCCCCTTTCTTTTTACGCCGGAGTGTCTTTTCTTTGGCTCTGCTCCGCCATCCGCCGGTGTGTATCCCCTCTCTCTCCGTGTATCCTCCGTGTGTGTGCGCTCCTCTCTGAGTCCCCTCAGTTTCTTTTGAGAGCCCCGGTGGTTTCGGTCCGACACCGCGCTGCCTGAACGCACTCTGGCACGGCGAAGCGCTCCGACGGGGGAGACAGACACAGATACCCAACCCCCCGGTTTTTTGTAACCCCTTTTCCCTTCCCTCCCCTCTCTGCCCCCCCCCTTTCTCTCTCTACCCCCATTACCCCAACACACACACATAGGCTACACACATACATAAACATAGGTACTTAAAAGCACACACGACCCCACTTAGTACTTTTCCCATCCTCCGGTGGGTTTCGTCTTTTTTTTTTTTGCCCACATTTGAATCTTTGAATCTTTGTGGCACTTTTTGATTCTTGTCTGGGAAGCCTCCAGCTGATATTCATGTGTTGGACAGAATACACTAGTCTTTAAATTGCTTTAATCTGATTTTATGATTTATTCTCCAAGATGTTGACTTTCCAACATCTTCAAATATAGCCCCCTCTGCCCCCCCCCCCCCCCCCCCCCCCCCCGCTTCCTCACACACTTTCTCACACATACAGTTTCTCGCTCTTTTTTTGACCACTATAATCCTGAACATGGCCGGTGCAGATCCAGCCAATTGATCTTCTGATTACTTCATTATAATGAAGCCAATAATCACATCATCGTCGGTCTCCAAGAAATCGATCAGCTCTTCACAATGTGCGGACATGGATTCAAAGGGGGGAACCTTTGATGTATATTTCAGCATGTGGCTCTCTCCCTCCCTCCTTCCCTCCTTCCCTCACTCTCTCGTATAGATCTATGTGGGTTTGGCCTAAGCAAGGTCACCTGCAGCACTCAACCAATGTATTTTTTTTCCTCAAACAGAGATGAATAATCAAAGCCTGCAGAGCCTGGGTGTTAAATTAGTAATTGTTTTGGGCTCGGGAAGGCTACGTGCGTGAGTGCGTAAAATGTGCGTAAAATGTCGGTCGAGCTGAATGTAAATTGCGTACGTTCTTCCCCATTAAGGCTCGGTTGTTCTGTTTGTGTAAGTGTGAGTCCGAGGAAAGACGCCTCCCGGCCATCACCTCTCTGCTCTGGTCTGCGCCGCCCCGGAGCTCGCTGTGCATTCACACTCCAGATTATCGCCAACATGGATTTTTTAAATAGAAAAATCTATGCGCTAAATATCGCAGTCAATAAAAGAAAATCGACCAAACCACACACACCTCCCTCTCCCTCTCCGTATACACTTCGAGGTGGGACTGAGCTGTTAATAAGTTATCGATCAATTATGGCCCTTGTACGGGGAAAGGCCTCGGGCTCTTTCCAAATGCTAATGTGAATGAAGGGAGAGAAAAGAAAGCGTCAAACGTAAACTATCTGCGATATGGATCCAACATTATTAGAGACTTTATAGCTGTTGTTCTCTGTACCAGCAGTCCTGTCTGTGGTGTCGTGATGCAGCTGGTGAAATCACAGTGAGCTCTCTACTGTTGCTGCTGCTGACTTCCATAAAAAGACTCATTATATAATCATTGATGTTGCCACAAAACTATTCTTTGTAGTGAACTGCGGTCCCTGCTACAAGGGCAGCTCCAGTTAATGCAGTGACCCCTCTTTCACTCTTCCTACTATTGTTTCTTGTACACTGATACTGCAACAGCAACTACTACATGCTCTTAGTGTTTGTCCAACCAATACTGCTAACATAGCTCATGTTATTGTCCGTGTGTGATCAGATGGTTTAACTACAACAACTTCCAGTCTAATTCTTGATGCTGCTCCCACTGACACTACTACAACTACTTTTTAAAGTTTAATTTGTACTATTACTTGTAGTAGTGATGTACTACTGTTACTTTTGCTGCCATAGGCTACATTTGTATTAGTACTGCTAATACTGTGACTGATACTATATAACTACTGAATCTAATCCTATTGCCCTTTGTAATCATTCATATCAATAATAGTATCACTGCCAGTGCTGCTCTGGTGAGACATTTAGATTTAAAAATATATATTTCCATTGCTCCATCTTCCAGTGCTACGACTGCTACAAATCTTGTAACAACTACAACTAAATAGCCCTGATATTGTGACTGCTTCCACTGCAGCAGTAGTACTTAAAACTATTACTGCTCCTCTGATACTACAGACACTTTTACAAGTTCAATTTGTATTACTTCTGGTTATTACTGCTGCTATTGTGACACCCAACACAGTCTTCATCCTTCCTCCTAATCCCCTCCCAGCGTTTCCGTTAATTGCAACAGCTTTTGATATCATCTATGCATGGACACACGTCACATCACAAAAGAAGGCCCCCCATGAAATAAAAAAGAAAAGAAATCCCATTCCCCACTCCCCATTGACAGATGACATCCGCGTGTCCAAGAGGCACTAGAGGGAGGAGGAGGGAGAGGAGAAGCCATATAATGAAGCGACCAGTTGTCCCTCAAGAGCCCCCCTCACCAGAAGAAGGCGAGCGCAGAGGAGCCCCGATCCAAACTCCTTCCAGACAAAAGCAATTATTTCTTGTAGAATATAGTGTGTTTTGTGCGTCCATCGCAGGAGGGGAGGGAGGTGTGCGTGGATTTGAAGGAGAGGTGAAAAATATGGCGCAAGCCGGGCCTCATCAATAGCAATATGTTCTTTTTCCCTACTGTAATACCTGTCCTTTTATAACTACTCTGCAACCTGCTGCGTGGCTGCTTTGTCTGACATTGTGGACTTATAGGCCATAGTGGACTTCTGATCAGTCACACACAAACAAACAGACACACACATAAAGGAGACAGACGGCAGTGTGACAGGAAGCTGAAATAAGATTCTGCCCATTGCAAAGCAAACCTGTTGTTTCTGAACTCAGAACTAAACTGCAGTGCTCATCACAACAGGATTTAAACCCAATCGTACAATATTGATAATCAGCCGCTTCATTTATGGTTTCTAAGGAGACACATACAACCCACTTGGTCTCCATCTAAAGTCTACACGCTTAATGTTCCATTCCTTTTTCAGGGAGGACAATTATTTGTCAAAAGACTTTAAGGTTTTTTGTTTAAAAAATAAATAAAAATATCTGCATCCTTTTCACCACAAAACGTCTGTTCCAAAGTTGGATTATTACTCTTTATCTGTCTGCTGTGTGTGTGTGCGTGCGTGTGTGTGTGTGTGTGTGTGTGTGTGTGTGTGTGTGTGTGAGCGTGTGTGAGCGTGTGTGTGTGTGTGAGAGTTCATTGTTAAATGGCACTGTCATGTTGACAAACGAGTTGGTTGAATTAAATTCTCCCTCATCAATAACAAGAGGGGCCAATCAATACCAACTTACAATTATATCACCACCTTCCCCTCTGCTACCACTGTAACCACACACACACACACACACACACACACTCCAAGAGATAGCAAATGAAAGGGAAGAATAATTACCCTGTTGTAACATGGGGTTTAATAAACACTATAAAATATTCACACAGTCAAATACACACACACACACACACACACACAAACACAGAAGCAGGGAATTATAGCTAGAGCGTTACATGGATTATTATAAACAAACACAGTTAGACGCACACACCTGCGCACACATCAGCAGAGACAATCATTTTTGAAAGGCTGACTAATAAACACACACACCTCTGAACACACATTAGTTTTGGCTTCTGACATTTTATCTATTTTCAGCATCTCTCTCTCTCCATCACTCTCATTCTTTATCTATGTCTCTCTGCCTTTGCTCTCGCAGCCTGACTAAGTAATCAATGCTGACAGATTGTCAATAGGCCGGTCTGGGCCCTGCCAATACTTCTCCTACATATCCATTATTCCTCTTAAGGCCACAGAGGACAAACACAGAAAAGAGTAAAACACGATGCTGTCGATACGCCACCTTGATACGATCATTGAGGCAGATCAATGCTTTTGCTTACAGCTCATGAGCTCGCGTCGACCTCGAATGTGCTGGAAATCACAGTTAGTGTGAAAATGTGTTTGTGAATATGCCCCCCCCCAAGCCCACTGGATGTCTCCTGTTCTTATCTTCATAGGCTGGGATTTTTTCATGTATATTCTCTTTTATTCCACGCATAATTTTATTTAGACTTTGAAGATATTTTTCCTCCTGTGAGCTTCTCAGTGTTCATATTTTACACATGTTCTGCATCCTACTTCATCCTGGATTGGTTGTAATGGATTTAAGATGTAAAACGCAGGGCAGCAGTAAGGTGGGGGGGGGGTTGTGGTTTGCAATATCGACTTTTTGCTGTCATTCCTGCTATCCGGTTCACACACAATCCTGCACACATACATACATGTACATATACACACACATACACACAAACTAAGAAATATATGTACAAGCTTAAAAGCACACACATGCAAACACACCATAGCATCCAAGAAATCATGGAGCAGTACCAGATATTCACATATATGCAATAACATCGTAATATTCATGAACGCACTTAAAGTGCACACATGCACACACATACACACACTGTTGGTTCATGTGCACAGAAGGGCCCAAACAGCTTAGCTTAGCACAAATGCAGCATCAAGGCTTGAGGTAATGCCAATGACATGGATGGAGCTTTCCAGCCCGTGCAGCCTAGAGTGTGTAGGTGTGCGTGTGTGTTCACGTGTGTGTCTGTAGCAGACGCTGGGGAGAGATGAGAGCCTTAAACACTGAGAGGATCATACCCCTCGCTCCTGGACATCATGGAATATGATCAAGAGGAATGCTCTGTGCGTGTGTGCACAAGAATAATACTAAGACATAAAGTGGCTTCAAGAAATACTACAAAAACAGGTAAAAGGTATTTTAAACGCCGCCCAACAGAAAGTATTCTGCTGCTGAAGTAGTAGTTTATGCATCTTCAGTTTATTATTCATACTTAATTAATTTCTAAAGCAACAACATCTAATTTTTCCAATGAAATACATTTTCAAATACATTTTAAGTATATCCATGTAAAAATCCATCAGATGTTTCTGTCTGACCTGCTAGTGTGTATCAAACCTTTTTCAAACAATGAATGAAAGCCTGACATACTGCTCTCTAGTTGTGTTGACATCTCTTTCCCTCAATTCATCCCTGCGCCTCTTACTCTGATCTTAACCTTCACAACTAATAGGAAGTTAAAGATGATTTTAACGGTAACCCTAAAATCAAGTCTTAACCCTCAAACAGCCAAAAGTGTCAAGTGATTGTTTTTAAAACTTAAATTTGTCCATGAAACCACAGAAAGACAAACACACACACCCCTTCTGACGTGTGCAGTTTATTTAATCAAACTTGATAAAATCCTGTCTTCTGTGCTAAATAAACACCATCGACTAACCTCTTAAATATCTTTTTGCTCTCGACATCTCTCTCCGTCTTTCATTCACTTTCTCATACACACAAACATACCGATACCGAGACACACACACTCATGTTCAAGCTCAGCCTGTGTAGTATTCACAGAGAGAAAGAGACAGACACTGTGTACGTGTGCGCGCGTGTGTGTTTGTGTGTGTGTGTGTGGGGGGGGGGGGGGGGGGGGGGGGGCAGATTTAGAAGCGGGGATCAATGAGAAATGTAGAAATCAATGCACTTAGCAGTGGGAAATCAATGGGGCCTAATCGGGATGCCAATGGCACAAGTCAAAACAATTAAGAAGGAAGAAAAATGTTTAACAACCCCCCTCCCCATCCCACCCACCCCATTGCTTACACAGAGGCTGAGGAGAGATGGAGGGAGCAGAGGGAAGAGAGAAAAAGAGAGCGTAGAAATAGGACAGGATGGTGGGAATACGGCGCTGAAGATAACAGGGATGTTAAGGTGTGAATTAAATGCACTTTGTAAAAGGTATGACAAGTATCACGTTTTCATCGCATTCAAGACCAAGACATCACATTTTTGTCCCAATTCAGAACACAAATACAACAAGAGAGACGGACAGATCTATTAATAAAAACTAGAAAATAAATTGATTTTAATCAAACTGGCTCATCAAGGTTTATCGTAGCTTTGTGTTTAAAGTGAGATTCACTTCATCAAGCATCAATCCATTTCTTTGCAATCACAACATGGTAGGTTCACCAATTGACCCCAAGACAAGCTAACACAGATCCTTATTTATTTTCTCCCACTTGTCATTAAGTTAGCTGGGACCACAAGGACTCTGACAGCCACTCAGAGAGGGAAACCCACTGTTCTGAAGCAGTACGTTCAATAGGTCACACTGACTCATTCCAAATGCCTGCATGCTGATTCTCTGGGAGAACCAAAATCAAACAGGAGTCCCGTTGCTTGCTTCCTCTTCTGCTGCTGTCCAGCAACAGATTATTTTGAACAGACAGGCAGGGATCATTAGTATTTCCCACACTCCGTAATCTGGGCCGGTCTTTCCATTTGGACAACTCTGACAAAAGAGAATCAGTTGAGAGTCCACCAAGAATCATTTAGCAGTGCTCACAATCCTTCCTGAATGGGTATATTGCACATCCCAAAAGTCAGTTTTCATCATCACAGATCAATCCATCAAAGCATCTGGCTTTCATTGAGACCTGATGCAACACATTTTAATGCTCCACCTTGTCTTTACACTACCCATGTGGTAGTAGCACCATGTTACCTCTTGGGGCTAAGTCTGATCAGACCACCATGAGACCAGCTGGTCCTTATCCTACTTTTCTATCTTTTGGCTGTAAAAACTGACTTACCAGTCAGAATTCTTATGACTGGCATTAAATTCAAATAATGACAATATATAATTTCCTCCTCTTTGAAGCCTGACACCACCTGAGTCCACTGATGCCAGTGATTTAAACCCACTCTGCTCTCTCTGTAAGGAACAAATGTTTTGCAGCCACCTTTCAAGTCAGCACAGGGTGAAAGTTTTCAATACCCAAAAGATTTTGGGTGAAGTATCACTTTAATGAGCTGACAGAGATTAAAGGACGTAAGAGAATTGGCAGCGGGGCAGAGCAGGTGACGAAGGAGAGGGAGCCACGGAGGCAGTTTTGTTAGATTCCTCCAGCAACTCATTAAATCTGTCAATAAAAGCATTTCTCTCTAAAAAATGACTGATGGAGATGACACTACAACATGACACAAATATACCCAATGGCACACTTAGAAAGTGAGAAGGTGGACAGGTAGCAAGAACAGAGCCGTACAAACATAGAAGGGAACTATCTAAAGGTATGATCGGGCTGCATGCCATAGGACTGCGCCTTGGTGTAGAGAGTGTGTGTGTGTGTGTGCATTATGGGGAGCTGTTGGTGGGGTTGATCTGGGGCCAATCAATAGCAGCAGGCTCTCTTACGACCCCTGAGTTCCTCCTGGCTTGGCTGGCAGGCTGGAAATCAATGGGCCGGGCCAATAATTCAAGATGGTGTGTGGATTAGTGAACTGTCAACTAATCAGAGAGTTACTGAATCTGACACCACAGCTATTAACCTATCGATATGACACTTGGCACTGACACACACTCACACACGTGGATATGTATTGATGAACACACACACTTTAGAAACATGTATAAAGACCTGAAGGTGGCTCGTGCGCCTCCTCACATGTGAACTGACACAAAGAATAGTTGTGGATTGCACACACGCATTCTTGAGCATACACATATGCTGTGGATAAATGTACACTCGTGGAGACCTGGACAGTATGGATGCTTATAAAGACATAAACAACTGTGTTACTGCTCAGTTGTAAGCATAAAAAAATACATTTTTTCACTCGTCCATACAACCATCTGGAATAACTGACTAAATCAGTAGAAAATCCATCAATAACTACGATGATCCTCGCCCAAATTATTTAGTTTATAACTAATTCAATAAAAAACAAAGAAACAAGAAAAAAAAAAAGGCTTCATTACTGTAACTATAAGACCTACTGTGGATATCATACGTTTTGATGATGTATAATAAAAATATTGTTTAATGTGTATTGAAAAGGCGAGCTTACTGTTAATTGACTATATAAATAAAAGGAACAGATGAATGAGTAAACACTTAAAATATACTTATATCTGTGTTCTTAGGCACCATTTAACTTTTACACTCTGCTTAAAATAAATACCAACTTAAACTAAATTCTTCCTGGATAGAAGACAGAAACAGATGTAAAGAAAACTGCATATGTCAAAAATCTATGTCACATCAAGACACATTAAGTGACATTCAAAGAAGATGGTGTGAAGAATGCAATAAATGGGAAAAGGCTCAGGAGTAACAGTCGAGATAACAGAGAACAGTTTTCTGCAAGAGACAACGATGCATTATGAAGAGTTTGTTTGACTTTCTCTTAGTTTGTTCTTGTAATTCTGGAGAAACATCACTTTGGGACTTTTGTTCTGCCTCTCAAAGACCATCCTTTGAATGAAAAAATACTTGAATTGTAGCTTCATTCAGAAGAAACAGAACAAGCACTGACTCCTGTTCTGCTGTCACAGTTTATTTAGGGATCATTTGAAACAGCCATCAGTCAGTTTCATTACATGTATTATGTGGGTGCTGCCACTTTGACCCTTGACCTCCACGCTACTAATGGCGTTAAAATTTGGTGAACCAGAAATTTCAATGTATTCCACTCAAGTCTCTATGTCTCCATACCTCAATTGTGATGTTAGTGTTGTTAAAAGCTATCAAGTAAACAAGCGCTGACAAATATGGACCGTGATTTTATGAAATGGTTCTGTGCCTGGTGTGACACTATGACACCTTTCTAACAGTTCAATGCAGCACAAATTTAAAAAGGAGAATAAAAAGGAGAGTAATCTCTACATAAAAACCCAGGTGAACTGAGCTTAGGTGGCTCTACCCTGAACTACACCTCTGCTTTTATCCACAGTTCATATCTGGAATCCTTGGTGCTTCGTTAATATGTAGACTCTCTGATCTTTTCATATTCTCATTTTCCTCGAGTGTGGAACTACAAGCTTATACTGCGTCAAGGGTGCTGGTTCATTTTACATTGTTCTCTTCTATTATTCTGTCCTTTTCTACTTTTTCTTGGGAGCAAAAGGAGATTATTTTGGGAGGTAATTCCATTGAAACTGCTCTGAAATAACTTGACTTGGCATGTGCCTATACAAGGCTCCACAAAAGGCTCCACGAATAGTATTCAGTAATGGGGTAAAGCAAGGGAAGAAGCTGGACAAAAAGCCTCTGTGTGTGTGTGTGTGCTACAACTGCAACAAAAATGAGGGAGAAGAGAGAGAACAAAATCACCTGAGAGAAAATAAGACAGCTAGAGGCACGGAAAAAAGGATGAATGAGCAGCAAAGAAACTAGTGGAAAATAAGCGTTGAGAAGAAGGGAGGGTACACTAATTTGATATCCTACAAAAATAACGCACACAAAAAAAAGGAAAGCATAGGAATCATTTTTATCTGATAATTAGAGTTGTCATAATCCTGTCACTATGGAAGTTTAGGTCAGCAGTTTTTTGGGCTATGATGTGGGTAAGTAATGCAGATTCTGCAATTTTTGTATATATATTTATTGCCATAAATATAATTGTGAATGTTTTTAAAGACGATTGGCTACAAAGAGGGGAAGTGGTGAGAGAAAACGCAAAACTGACTACAGTGTCAGTGGGTGTAGACACGACGGCGATGGGTGGGGACAGGCTCCTCCACGCTGATGTCTGACGATAAGAGCTGCAGACAGAAAGACAGAGAGAGTCTAGGGCTAAAGGAACGAGGAATGGAGGCAGGTTACAGAACCATAGTGGCCAACAGAAAGGCATGGGTGGGTGAGTGGGTGGGGAGGGGTAGGTTCAGAGGCCTCCCACACACACTCCGGATTAGGAAACATATGCAGTGGAGCAGCAAGGGATTAGGGGGTGAACGAGAGCTGGAAGAAGGAAAAGAATGTTTTTTGGGGAGGAGAGGAGGGGTGATGGGGAGGGATGGAAACACAAGTGCTCGACCAGGCGTATTTCCACCCCGCTTTCATCCTCCATTCCCTCCTCTGCCTTCCTCCTCCTCCATCCAACTACTCACCTTCATCTTTCAACCTCTGGGATGACGAGATTGGTGTGCAAAGACTCTGACATAGACAGGAGGAGGCTGCTTTCTGGCACTATGCTTTGATTGTAGTTATTTGCTGCAAAGAAAGAGTAAAAACATTGTAAAAAAATGTTAGTATAAGTGGAAACCTTGAACTTAATTCCTTGTTCCTCTCTTTCAGGATGGCCATTGACATGGCTTGATCTGTGTGGTCAGAGTTTTCACTCACAGTGAAAGAGGGAAAGGAAAGAATTTTGATTTTGACAGACTAAATAAAAGATGGGTTAAAAATCACTCACTTGTTCACCACTCAGCAGGTTGTGAGCAAGACGTCAGCTCTTACACTCTTACAAATCATTTTCTTTATATGTGATAACTGACTGACAGATGCAGTCACATAACTGTAATTTTAGCATCTATAAAATGTGAAGAATTGCATTGTGGGATTGTACTCAGAGTAGTGCAGAACATGTCTTGGACAATTTGTCTTTTTAAATATAAAATCACGCAATTTAAACAGAGAATTCAGACACTAAAAAATAAATCACACAATGAGTTAAAGGTGAGACAACCAGTGCCACCCAAGGAAAACATTATGTCAAAATAGGCCAAATATGCCCAAGATAACAGTGTATATAGACATTTACTGTAATTGTATTATTTTTGGTAAGATTATAAGTAAAGTAAGGCAGTTCTCAGATGACTACAATTGGCTTTAAAACTAATTCACTGGCTCTTCAGAGTTAAAATAAGATAAAAATCTTTGTCAATGTAACTTCAATAAGCAGCCTGAATTACTTCAGTCTTCAGTGACTTTTTAAATGTTTTACACCATCTAGAAAATTCTCATTTGAATTTTCACCTACTGGTCCTAACTACGGTGCTTTTTTTCCTTTGGGGATAATCTAAAACTACATGCATTCGAAGGAAAATTCATAGAAGAGAAAAAGAAAAAATATCAAAAGCTTTTTCATGTTGTCCATAGGCCACCATGCAAGACTCAAATCCTGTTGCTGTTGTTTGGCTTAAATAAAGCTATATACAATTCTGATTGATCAAAAAAACTGAGTCTAGGCTTGCATTTAAACATAGTGAATCATTTTTGGCCTACAACATCTGGGGAAATCCCTTTAAAAATTATATTGGACATTTGTTGTCTTTAACTTTGAAAATTACTTCCATTGATCATGCAAAATTGAATCTTAAGGTTCTTTTTCTGGAGTTAGTATGAAAAGACACAAAACTCCTCCCTCATGACAAAAATGTTCTTTTGCATGTTGAAGAACTGGCAGCAACAACGTGTGTCAGGATGTTCACTTGAATGTACATCGTTTCACAGTACCAGTCTGTAAGCCTGTGTGTGTTATGCCTGAATGTGCATTCGTGTGACTTTGTGGGTGGGGGGTGTGTGTGTGTGTGTGTGTCTGTGCACATGTGTACTTGCAGTGCTACGGGGGGGGGGGGGGGGGTTACGAGTCAAGGTTAGGTGATAATGCATCTGAAAGCCACAAAGAGATGAAGAGATGGAGGAAGAGTCGAGCAGAAGGAGAGAGGAAAAAGTAAAATAGGAATGGAATGATGGCAAGGTGACAGCAAAAAGGAACAGAAGGCTGTTCACAGAGAAAGAGGAAAACCTGCAACTACCCACCAATATGTCATTGTTCTCTTCTGGCCACGTTGGCTCAGCTTGTGTTTTGTTTGATCTTTGTAATTTTTCTAGCTTTCTTATTTCATCCACATTTAGTTGTTTTGTTTTTTTTTTTCCCCACATCTCTTGCTTTCAATGGCTTGGAGATTTTTTAAAAATTGAGTCTTAATTTGACAGTGTGTGATTATACTACCACATTCGGTACAAAAATGTGAAATGACACACAACTAACACAGTAAATTGACGTTCTCTTGAATTAAAATTATTACGATCTTAAACTCCTCCCACCTGCTGTCTTCTGCCCTTTGGTAACCCCCCCCACACACCATTTTTTAAATTAAAACAATTGATATTATATTTTACTTGTCTTGCACAAAATGTTTCCTTCCTTCTCTTCACTCTCTCACTCACTCACACACATACACACAAACACACAGTCGTGGCCCTGAGAGGTCAACCTTTGGCGGATGAGGTCAGGTGTCTGGGATGAAATTGACCTTTGACCAGCGGGGCATATTCTCCCGCTTGCATCCTAACCAGCTGGACAATGAGCCAGCCATCCAAACATCACTGTGTCTGTTTATGTGCTTCTGTTTGGAGAACGTATAGTCACATGTGCATCTGTGCACCTATATATTTTTTCAAATTGTGTGTGTGTTTGTGATGTGTGTGCTTTAATGGCAGTAAACATGTGTCTTAATGTATGTGGTTGAATGTGTGTGTGTGTGAGTGTGTCTATACTAAGAAATTGGATTTACCTCCTTGGTTTCAGAGGGACAGGGTCGTGCTGCTTGTTACCGTTGTCGAATAACAAAACAATATTGATCACGCCGAGGTCATCCGCTGCTGAATCCTGTTTTTAGTCTTTGCCACAAAAGCTCATCACTTCCTGTCTTCTTCTGTAGTCGAGGTTAATATCTCATTAACGCTATTATCTCCGCACCAGTCGCCACGGCAACACCATCGGGACATGAGCTGACAATTCCCCGTAGCCTGCATCCTGTGGATCAGACAGGCAATGACCAGATTATTGGAAATCAATCCGAGTGAGCTACTGTTTCCCTGACCTCCTAAGCTTGATTTCCACTATTTATTGAGGAGCAATGCTCAAATGCCGTCTATTGTGAGGTTTACACAGATGTCAATACATGCAATAACAAGAATCGATATGCAATGGCTAATATGATTGTGGTTAATCATTTCTAGGTTCATAAATATGACATTAGCTGGAAGCTATATAGGAGTTACTCACATGGATTGAAATTATTTCAGATTTGTCATTTATCTGCCATCTGCTTATTTTTTCTTCATAGCTGAATGCAACGTTTTAAATATATTTAATTTCAATGTAATGAATTGTCAAGAAGAAATTAAAAATATATTCACAGAAGTTAGCAGTAAATTTGGAAAAAATTCATTTGAGATTTCCGAGTTTCACTGAGGTGACAGCGAAGCAGGGGGGTGGGAGCAGTGCTGTATATAAGGGGCTTTTTTCCTCCTTATCAGCCACTAGACAGCCGTGATCCTTATTTTCCACGGAGCAATGGAGAAGCTATTATTAAGAATCCTGCCAACAAACAACTTTACTGCTGCAATATTTTCACAACTACACAACTCTTTCATTGATAATAATATTATTTTCTTGATCTTATGACATACATTTATATATCATCAATGAAAATTGTCAAATTTGGAGACCATGTAACTTCCATGCCATGCAACTGACCCGATATACCAAAATTACATGTGTGCAATCATCAAAAAGCAGGTCAGGTTTAACAATAATTTAGAAATAATTGTACAGTAATGAAAATACATAGACAAGATAACCTGCTGTGATGCAAACTATAGGTAATTAAATTGCGTTTCTTCCATTTAACCTTCCAACAGCAAATTTAATTATATTAATTTAGCGTATTAATTCATAAGTTAGCTAGAAAGTTAAAAAATATTCCCAATGACTGGGTTTGTTTGTGACGGTCCAGCTTCGTGTTTATGTCGAGGCCCACAGTTGAACTTTACTAGTTTAGCCTTCTACCTGTGAAATTAACATTTTAGTTAGTTTTACAGTGACAGATCATCGTTTAACATAACTGTATGTTACTGAAGGAGGTTTTAAAGGCCTGAAGCGGACTCACTGCTTTACAGGCTACAGCTAAACTAGCATAACTTGACCTGGACGGCGTTATTCTTAACAAAATGGCCGCTGTTAGCTTACTTACGTGTTGATTTTCTTAAACAAGTTGACACCGGGGATGACAAAATCCTTTTAGTTTCGACTTTTCAGCATTTCTGGGTCATTTTTGCGGTAAAAACAACAACAACAACAACAACAACAACAACAAGAGCATCCGGTAGGAACTGGTAGCGGTTTTCTAAAGTTTCCGACATATTAGAGAGACGTCTGCGTCGCTTAGCAACGGCGCGTGCAGCGTGCAGTTCTAGAACGCTGACGTCTTCCCTCTCCCGGAAGTGAACGTTTGATTAATAAGAGCTAAAAACAAATTAACAAACTAACTAACGATGAAGTTTCCTGTCGGTTCAGTTTAAAAGGGGGGTGAACTGGGAGGTTGTAGTTAAAAACCCAGTCCGGTCCGTCTGCGCCGATGAGTTAATGGCGGAGTGGCCGGCTGACCTTTGACCCCGGGGTCACGGCGGCGGGGTCGTAGGAACAGACGCGCCCTCCAAACGCCGAAAAAGCCCAAAGTTTGCAATAAAACCACCAGCAAACAATAAAGTGACATCTTCAGGGGGGATGATCGGGTTGTGCTCTGTTTTCCTGGGAAGTAAATATTTACAATTATTCCTGAAAATTGGGCCATTTGATGAGCTTTGTGTTGCTGTTTATTTCTTAATTAAAATTAATACTTTAGACACACTTGCAGCATTTTTCCCTCTTTTTGTTTCATAAAATTTAAACTAAATCTAGAAGCCCTAGAATCAGAAATCCATTTTAGGTTATAATGTGTCAATATTAAAACGACAACAAAACAAATCATTTGATCAGCTGTGGAAATGGTTGTGAAGACCAGGGAACACCTGCTCTCAAGATATTATTGTTATTATTATTATTATTATCATTATTATTATTATTATTATCATTATCATTATTATTATTCATCACTTCAAATGGAAATCAAGCCGTCGGGGGTTTGGATGGAAAATCGATCGATGACAAATGGACATTTGAGAGCTTTGGTCATTTTCTATTTTCATTCTCATTCTTAAACGCTATTCACAAAATAATATTAAAATCTATTTTGTGATGCATATTATTTAATTACATTTTCATTCATGCAAAAAAAAAAAATTAATAAACTAAACAGGCTGTCGTAAATGTGAAGATCATTTTTGTTTCTCTTTCATTCCGGGATATTTTTTTTTTAATCTCGTTTAGATAATTTATTCATACACTTGATTTCGTTTAAACTCACTTTCCTGCTTTTTATAAAATATTTTTCTCACAGATTTTTAGTATTTTTCAGTGACAAATGAAGTTTGTTTCATTTCTTCCAGCCTGTCGATAACAGGCCATTTACATTCAATGCATAAATCAAAACTTTATGATAGAAATTTAAATACCTGCAGATTGAATAGCTGCTGTGTGCATTAGTATTGTTTTTGGTCATTCATTATAATTATTGAAAGCAAAAACTATCACTTTTGGGTCGCTGTGGCTTATTTGCATATAAGCAAACATATTTAAATTGGTAGAATATAGATTATACTCTTTGCAATTTCTTTAAATTTGACAAAAGTATGCTAAATTTTAAAATCCAAAACGAAAAATATTCATTCAAATATTCGTTCATTTAAAATAACATTTTAAGACACTTGTCAGAATTTAAAACAAGATGGCTCAGAAAGAAAAGAAAAACAGCGTTATGATGTTTCTTTGACGTATCAGCAGACTTCAGAGAGCTCATATATTTGCACTAAACTACAATAAAAATACGCAGTTGTAGATAATTGATTATAATGTGGTTTTTTCATGATATGTCAATGAAACATATAAAGAAAATCTGTTGCTGGTTTCTGCATGATCCATTGATCAAACTACTGTTAAAACGTAACATGATAATATAATTATAATGTATTAACATTATTTTGATCGGCAGAGTTTTTATTCTCACTTTCATGCATATTTAACTTTGAGTGATCACCGTGGGTGAAAGAGTGAGTTACCAAAAACAGCAGAACTGAAGGCCTGACGTTCAAGGACAAAAAACAACACATTATCAATAATGTAATTGTATTCTGATATTTAAAATGAATTCGACTAAATGAGAATTTGAGGCTGAATTTAAAGAGAGTGAAGGGTTTGTAAGAAATGGTCAACCTGGTGCCGACAAGAAATGTGGACAAACGCGCAAAGCAATGAAGTGATGAGGGTTTGAGCTTTTTATTGATTGGGAATTATCGGTGTATTAAATGGATCAATGGCTAATATAACGCGTCTGTCCTCCTCCATGCGGGGTTCAGACGGGCGGCGGATTTTGGACCACGTGTGTTTACCCAGCGACTCAAGACCAGGGTGAAATCCCATTGACCTGCCTGTGTGTGTGTGTGTGTGTGTGTGTGTGTCTGTGTGTGTGTCCACGTCCCTGACTGATAGGATTTCCATTCATTTACCTGCAGCCTCGGACTTTTGGGAGGAGAACCAAACACATGTCACGGGTGGATCCCTGTCTGCTGGATGCGCCTCAGAAAAGAGTGAGGAGGGACAGAAAAGGCTTTTGTTTGATATCAATTGCTGTCAAGTGTGTGCACACCCCTGTTTGTGTGTCTGTGTGTGTGTGTTTGTGTGTGTTTTCAAGAGATATAGAGAGAAAAACCTGGATCATAAAACAAACCGATACGGGAGCTCGTATATAGAAAAGCAGCAGTGAGGCTTTACCTCTTATTTCAGTGGACGGAGGAGGAAAGGACGAAGGGACAGTGTGAGGACGTCACGGTGTCTCTCAAACCTCCCTCTTCCTGCTTTTAATTGATTTCTCATAATTAACTCAGTGTGTTCATCGATTTCGCTCAGACCGCCCAACACCGCCCAGACATCGGCCACCTCATTATTTTCACGTTAACCCGAATAATCCCGAATAAATACAGAGCACATTCAATACCAATTAGATTCAGGCAGCACTAAATAATCCGGTTTCTTTCGGAGGAGCCGAGCTGCACTGACATCAGAGGCCAAAGCTGGCAGATTTTCATGAAAGCTGCATTTTGGTAATTTGGGGAAATGTGTGCAGATTTAGGAAAAACGAATAAATAAGGAAGCAAACGATCAAATCAATCTCCAGGCTGCTGTAATGTTCCCCACCATTTAACAGACTGACCTAATTCAATCCTTTTACACACCAGCTCAGCCAATTAAAAGAGCACATCAGTCACTTTGACTCTGGCCAGTGTGTGAAATGTCAAACTGTAGCACCTCTCAGTCAGTCCGGTAGCTTTGAAAGAGAAGAGGAGGAGGAAGAGGAGGAGGAGGTCAAACAAGCCTGCAGGCAGCAGTTAGCTCCCACTCCTGCCTCCATCCTCCTCCTCATCCTCCTGAAAAAATAATCAGCTAATTCTCCTCTTTCTTTTTTTTTGGGGGGGGGGGGGGGGGTTGGAAAACGAGGAAGCAGATTTATGACCACTGAGGTCTTAAAGAGCTGTTTTCCCTGCAGAGGTCAGTTCTTTATGTATGTTGACTCTTCACATGGAAACTGTGAGGTGGTTGAACATGAGCTTGAACTCCAGCTTTCTGTGCAGCTTCAGCTCGAAACAAGGTGAAATCATTTGATGTCCTCACCACCAAAACCATAAATCTTATGTGTCAGTTGGGTTTGTGCTCGATTGTGCATGTTGGACAGATTTGTTCTTAATTAATGTGTGATGGATAAACGAATTAAGCTGAGCTCATTCTTGACCAAAAGGTCCATCTGCTCTGGAGCTTTTAATATTTACAGAATCATCAGCAGCAGATTCGGGTTATTGGACAAACCCATTGAATGAAAATGCAGTTTATTGAATAAAAACTATATTTTTGATAAAATGACACCAGTGAAAATAAACAGTATCATACAATTTCTGTGCAGAACAAAAGGGAAAAAATATACACATCTATACACATGTGTACATACACACACATATAAAGTAGCTTGAAAAATTATTTCAGGCGAACATAAGAACACAGAGAGAATTGGAAAGAGCAGTGCAGAAAAGAAAAAGGACCTGAAGAAAAACAGAAGAGAACCGACGGATCAGGTAGAAAATAGAAGAGGCTACGCCAAACTTGACAAAAATAGAACAAAGCAGAGCGGAGAGGAGCAGGACAGAACAGAAAAGAGTGTAACTGAAGAGGAGATAATGGAGTAGAATAGAGGGGGGCCAGGAAGGACAGAAAACAGAAAGGGAGGGAGGCGATGGTGTTGGTCATGGGGGGTTAAAGGAAGGAGGCGTCTAAAGCTTGTGAATTAAACGCTGTGAGGCCCTGTGTCCTCGGCACGTGCACTGGGCCTCAAGAATAAAAGGAGCTCTGGCCCATCTGGCTTTTTAGAGGCAGGGAGGAAGGGGAGAGGGAGAGAGAGGGGCCGGGAGACATAGGCAGAAAGCAGGTGAGAGAGAAGAGAAAGAGAGAGAGGACAGGGGTCCTGTGTTGTTCAATGGAGAAACACAGCCAGGTGTTTAGAGTGCTTGAGGGGGGGGGGTCACCAAGGGTGAAAAAAAAACAAAACACTGGCTCTCATTTTGATGTAAGGTGCTTTTTAGTGAATGTGTGTGTCAGAGAGAGCAGGTGAGGGAGACCAAACAACGGAGGGACGAAGAAGTCGAAGAGGAAGAACGGAGGCCAGAAAGGTTTGGAAGAAATGTAGACGAGGCAGCGTAGAGTGAAAGATTTCTGTTTGTGTGCAAAAAAAAAAAACACAACTGGAAAAAAAGAAGAAACCATTCAGAAAAAATTGTGTGTGACCAGTGTGTGTGTGTGTGTGTCAATGAAACACGCTCACCTTTAGTCTTTATATGTCCTTCAGATTTTTCTATACCTTCACAGCCTCTCTCTCACACCTCATACCTCTCCTGCATTCGGCATCTTAGCTGTTTCCATAGCGACGGAGTTGAGACTGCAACCAGAAAAAGGGGGGTGGTGGGGGGGCACATGTGTGTGTGTGTGTGTGTGTGTGTGTGTGTGCAGCAGGTGATGGTGCTCAGCTCGTGGCTCACAGCTTCAGCATCTGGGGGAGTGATTTTTCTCCTCTCCAATAAAAGTTATATTAAAGTGATAAAAGCAGAAAAAAGAGAAGTCGTAGCCGTCATTAAAGGAGAAAACAGAGCTCAGCAGTCTTGTGCTGAAGTCAGAGGAAGAGAAGCATCTGACAGATTGCAGTTGTTTAATTCTCTCGCCGAATAGCATTATTTTACTTTATTATTCCAAATAGGCAGCTAATGAAAGATGTAGTTTCACCTTGAACTGTAGAAACACTCTGTTTCATTCAGTCTTGCTGATATGCTCTGTGTTACCGTAGTGTTTTTAAATCCTCTTTATGCTGCCCTGTGTTTCTTTTACTGCCTTCCTATTAATGCCTTGTCATGTCTTATGTTTTTCACTTTGAATGGTGGTTACTTTAAAGGCGTGGGCCTGTAAACTCTCTGTTGGCTGTAAGATGGCACGTTAAAACACTCTGTGTCAGAATGTGTCCGTTATAAGTGGACTACTCTTAAACTGAGCCGTCTCCTTCAGTTGTTTCCAGATTCATTCTGGTTACGGTGGCGCTCTTCGTTTGGAGGAAAGCTGCTTGTATTTGTGTTTTTTACTACGTGTTGGGCGTCAGACAGCGAAGAGATGACAGGAAATGATGGAGCAGCTGTTATGAGCCGTAGTTAGGTTTGACCGTCCCCGTAGAGGCCGTGATCATCGTGGGGTCAGTCACACAGTTTGGTTCCTCTCATTCGCCTGATTATCGCCACCATGGCAATGAGGAAGTACCGATCCGAGCCTGAACCTAAAACGTAACTGAGCTGACCTGATCACATGTTTTCATCCAGAAGACTTTCTGATCTTCTCCTTTCTGACCTTTCTCCCCCTCCTGTGTGGACTGAAGGGGGGAACTTCTCTGCAGCAGGAATCAGAAAATGAGGAGAAAGGTGGATTAAAGTGTGGGGATGAAGAGGACTTTCAAAGGTCCAGGATCTCAGCAGGTCGGTCCCTCCCTGATGGTCCTGGTGGAGTCTGGATCTGTTTACAGCTGCTCAGTTTATTTGACTGTATTTATTGATTAATCAGAATACCCCCCCCCCCCTTTTTTTATCTCACTGCTAAAGCTAAACTGGAGTTTCAGGTGCAGACATCAGATATATTCACCTCCCCATTCAGATGGGTGCGCCCCCATGTGGTCTCCTTTTCAAACTGCAGTCCAACCTTGACCCAGAGAGACCAGGACCAGTCCTGATCCTCCTGAGGATCTCCTTCTTCATCACCTGACTTCATCAGTCTGGATGTCATCGGGTGAACTCCTTCAGTCCTCCTTCATGTTTTCAGCCTCTTGAATGGAGCTGAAGTGAAGTCAAATAAATGCCCCAGTTAGTATTTGAATATTCAGTATTGACTCTTATAGTTGGTAATTCATTCATTAAAAAAAAATCTTCGTGCTGTTATGATTTATAAATGTTTCTCAATATTAAATAATCTGATATCTGTCATTGATTTAAAAAAAATTAAACAGGACACAGCATCACATTACAGTTTATGATTGGAGAACCACGTCTGTTCTGGTATTCAGGGTTCTTGAAGGATGGAGGAATTCTGTTAATTGTCTTGGCTGAGCTTTTGGTTTCTGTCGTTTGGACCTGGATTTTTTTTTTATTTTCTTCCATAAAGTTTTTTTTTCTCCAAACACACTCCGTATGAAGAGAGAAAGTAGCACTGAAATATATCTGAAATCAGTCACGCAGATGTAGTCCTCCAAGCTGCACAGGGACTGTTTGATAACCCTGCAGTGGTAATGCAGGATATTGGAGGAGAAGGGGGCTGCATGGGGGTCTGCAGCACTCAGAGATTGGCTTTGCACGGACACCTTGTGACTTTAAGATCCTATTTGGCCCACTGGCTTAAAATCTAAAATAAATAAATAAATAAATAAAATAAAATAAAAAATAAGAAATCAAAAATATAAGGTGCTTTTGACCAGATAAGTCAAGCTGGATGTGAATTTATATTCTGAACCAGAGCCAGGAGACATTTTTCACTCCTCTAAACGCTGAAGCTCCCTCTGTTACATTTAACAGGCCGGAGCACCGTCAGGCTGCAGGACACACACAAGCTGCACACAACATCATGAATAAGCACCTGAATAATTTGATCCAGGCCAACAGTTCAGCTGTGAAGTTAGACTGGGTTCAGATAGTTTTGATGCTGGAGTTTGAAGGATTGTCTTTTATTAGACCGATTAGATGAGTTTTTGTTTCCTCGTAAATAAAGTGTGTGGACAGAAAAGTCTTCAAAATCAATTGAAGTATAATTTAAATTACAATATTCAAATTTCAGGAGCTGCTTTTGGCATTCTTGCCTGACAGATCGGATTCTCCAGATGTGAATGAATATTTTTTTTAATATTTAATGATTATTCTGATTGAAATCTCAATCAGAATCTGTCAACATGATCATATGATAACATGTTTGATGGGATCTGAAGGGCTGGACCTGAACTCACCTGGACTTCTTCCTCTGTCTTATAATCGTTGTTGTTCTTGTCGCAACGTTTTTGATGAAGAAGAAGATGGACTACAGTTCAGCTACGGCGAAGGAAGAAGAAGTGGAAACAATCTGTGGTCTCGTCCAGCAGCTTTAATGAAACACTGTCAACAGAAGAGAATGAAAGCAGGAGTTCTCAGTAGGTGGTCTCAAATTTGACAGAGAAGTGAATCTGATTCTATCTGCAGCAAATCAGATTTGACTTTATCGATACACATTAAATTACACTTTTCTGTCACACTCATTAAACTGTAAAAGTACGAAGACTGAAATGATCCATCTGGGATTTCTTTTTAATAAAATATTTCAGGCCTTTTAACTCATAAAATGAACAACAGTGTAAATGTTTGTTTGCTAAATAAAATCAGTGTTAATTTACACAGAGACACTGAAAACAAATGTTGAAGAGTAAAAACTGAAACTGCATTTTACATTTTAATGAAAATTGACATTACCACCTCCAAACTTTGCTTTTCTTTTTCTTCAGTACTTGAATGATGAAACACTGTGCCTGAATTTCTTAAAACAAAATAGAAACACAATTTATCAATGTTCATGGGAGACATTTCTGTTACATTAAATACCAGGAAATAAAGTTCTTCCGGTTATAGATTCGACATTACATCTCGATATACGCCTCATTTTTCTATTTAAATCCAGATTTCTCTGTAAAGCTCTGCTGTTCATTTTTAAAAAAGCAACATGAGTTGAGCTGGTAGTCAACTGCTTTATATATTACTGTGCACACACACACACAGGAAGAGAGAGACACAGATGGAGGGATAGAGAAAGAGACAGCGACCACATACAACACCATTCATTATTAACACACCCAATATAGCTGGACTGGACACCTCTCTCCCCTCCACCCACCCCCTCCCTTCCTATAAACACACACACATATATGTACAGGCAGCAGCAGAGCCCTGCAGGACCCTCCCCCTGACCCTGCGACCTAGGCGTCATGGTAACCCTCTGACCCATCCTGCTGTTGCTGTGGTAACAACCTTGGAGCATGTCTGACCACTGCATCCCCCCCCCCACCCCCACCCCCCTTCAACACACACACACACACACCCTATAGCCCTACAGCCGGCCCCCTCCTCCTGCTCCACGCCGAGCCGAGGCAAACCGATCGATATTCTATCACACAGAACAGTGGAGCGAGAGAGAGGAGGCCACGGGCCAGCCAGATTACTTGGAGGAGGGGGGAGGGAGGGGGAGGATGGGGGGGGGGGGGGGGCGGTCAGTGGTTGACAAAAAGAGAGACTGTGTGTGTGTGTGTGTGTGTGAGGAAACGAAAAAGGGTTTTAGGGAAGGTAGGAGATGAGTGTGTTGGGGAGGTGTGCAAAAAGGGGTTTTAGCGTGTGAGTGTAATCGGGTAGAAGATTGAGAGATGTGTGTGTGTGTGTGTGTGTGTGTGTGTGTGTGTGTGTGTGTGTGTGTGTGTGGGTGTGTGTGATTTGGTAGAAAGAGGCAGTGGGAGGGGGCTGAAAGTGTAAGTGGGTAGAAGATTGAGAGAAGATGTGTGTGTGTCAAAGGAAAGGTGTTTTAGTGTGGTTGTTATGGTGGATAGGAGGTGTGTGTGTGTGTGTGTGTGTGTCGTAATGAGCTGAGTGGAGCTGCACCACCATGAGGAATCTCCTCTCTGTTTCACTCAGACAGATTTTTGTTAGTGTCTTCCTTGCTCTGCAGCTCCGGCTCTGTGAATTCAGACTTTGTGTTTAACGTTGATCTGAATTGGTGTCTCTGACAGGCTGAGCCGGTCAGTGATGCCTGACCCTCCAAATTCATCAAAAAACAACAATAACATACACATGGAACAACACAAAACACAACCCAACAACATCTCTGTACATGAAAGCACAAAACACAAGAGAAACCACAGAAAGCAACACAAAACATGTTAAAGCGGATCAAATCAGGATTGACAGAAAAACCTGTTCGTCTCAAATAAAGACCACATCTGGATTCCCAGAGGAGAGATTCAAATTAAAAGCCTCTGTTCATGTGTCAGGGACCTGAGGGTCCCCCAAATTAGAAGAATTCCTAAGATCCTCCTTCAATTACTAACAGGACCAGAGAAGAGTCCTCAAAAACAAACACTTCGATGTGTTGAGGGTCAGAATTTACAAAACCTGATTTCAATCCGTTTTCTGTCCCGGCACTTTGAAGTAAAAGTCTGCTGATTCTATTTCTGCCATAAAAACACCAAATCAACATTTAACTGAGCTTATTCATTTAAATATTGTGCATTAAAAACCTGTTTGGCGACGTTAATGTGTGTAAAGTTGTTTTAAAGCTGAAGAGGCAGCTGCAGACACATCGTGTTGGTTTTCAGCTTTCTGTGGGACCAAATTAAAAATATATAGACGAGCAGCCGTACTGTTAAAAACACAAAAAGCCACCAGTCTTCTATTCACTGAGAAACTTTAAACAAAGAGCTTTCTCTCAGTTGTCTCAAAGTCGGTGACATTTCTTCTCCTCAGTCAGTGAACAGATCAGAATATCCTGGATCAATATAATCTCAGTTCAGACTGTGTGTTTTATAAACTGGAAACTGACTTCAGTTGTAGGTTTTGGGACAATCACTGGAAGATTTATAATCCAAATTTCTCAAATCTCACACGTGTGTGTCTGTGGTACATTCTTGTCACAAGTTTCAGTTTAAATCTGTTCTACTGACAGATTCTTCCCATTTTGATTTGACCAAACGTTGAGGTTCATGACGAGGAGCTGCTCTGAGGAGAGGAGTGTCAACGGTACAGACCTGCTGCTAATTCAGAAGGAGAGTCATGCAAGTGTGTGTTTGTGTTGGAGTTAATCAACAACAGGAGGATGTTGTAACAGGCTGCACGAACCCCTGAGAGAAAGAGAGAAGGAGAAAACAATCAACTCAGAAAGGAGGTGACCTACACCCCTGGGTTACAAATGTGTGTGTGTGTGTGTGTGTGTGTGTGAAGTGGTGAGCACTCATTTGCTCTGTGAGCCTTGTAATAGTATTCATGAAACATGGACACTGTTTCACTCACACACATAAAGACTCATCCGTTCACAGGCTGCCTTCACTCTCACTCTCATTCTGATGGATTCTGTCTCTGGTTGTGTGATCACTGATTATCAGGCTGTGAATTCAGGAAAGTTGGATTATTGTACTTTTATTTCTAAAAATGACACCAAGTGTCATCCCAGCATGATGTCACGTCAGTTTGTTGGCCATTTTTATTTGATTCTTTTTAACCAGGGATCTGTCTTCTATTCTGATTGGGTGGTAGAGCCTGTCAATCTCATGGAAGCCACGCCTCATAACTCATCCACTGCTTTAAGATCTATTTTCCTTTAGATGGGAGCATCATTTAAAAAATTAACATCATGTTGTATTGAAGACTTGAAACTACAGACAGACTTTAAAACTCATTCGGAAAACATTTACTGAGCTGATTAATCAGGAAAGAAATGGGGACATTTTCCCATAGACTTCAATACAAGCTACCTTCTCGTTACGACCAGCGTCATCGCCCCCTGATGGTCAGTAGAGGGACTGCAGATCTGAAGCTCTTCAGCAGTGACTTGACTTTATTAACGTGTTCTTCCAGTTGTCTGGCTTTAATGTGGCTTCATTTTCAGGACTTCTGATGGATGTTCATGTTAATTATCTTAAATGAACTCCTGACTCAAATAAAGCACACAGTCCATTTAGCAGCTGCTCATCATTAAACAAAAAGTCAGAAAACAGTGAGCTCATACATGTTGGTGTAAGAAAATATCTACCTTCAGAGAATCATTACCTGAATGTGCAGCTCAGCTTCACTGAACTTTAGAGAGTTTCCACTCTTTGAGTTGTCTGACTCACAATTTAACCGCGTTGATTCACCCAAACTTGTGTTTCCAGCCAGAAGAGGAGAAGAAGCTTTAAAAAGTTGTTTGTTTCCAAAGTCAGGCAGCAGCTGGCCGGTGAACAGACGGCCCTCTGAGGAGTCGGTGGAGACGAAGACCGAGCTCCATCAGATCAAACCGTTCAGCCACTAAATGGACCGAATGTGAAAAGCAAATTTCCCTGAAAGCAGTAATTTGACACCTGTTGGCTCTGTGCGGGTCTTCAGTTGTTTATCGTGGAGCAGGTTTCTTCATCTTCTGCCACTGATTATTAATGAACCATATAACTGTTAAATGATCTGGATTAAATGTCGTATTCAGATAGGTGATGTGTTAATAGTATCAGACTCTAATGTTGATAAACAGATGATTTGACACTACTGCTGTAAATAAGAGTTGGTCAGCATTTATTTCCATTTTCTGACAAAACTCCACACAAAACAAAATGGACACCAAACTGAAAAAAGAGAGATCCTTCTATTTTATTTCATTTTCTTTCTTTTTTTTTTTTTTTTTTGCTGCTGTTTCGCAAGTTAAGGTACAGTGCCTTATTACATGTTTCCACTGATTTAAATAATGAAATTGGAGAGAAATCTCTTTTTCCGAGGACACAGAAAGATTGTATTTTTATTTTAACGGGGGTGTGGGGGGGATTGCGGGCAGGGAAAGGGTGGGAGAAGAAGAGGCAGGAGGTGAAAGTGGAAGCTTACAAGGACGGAGGGTTTGCACGGTGTTCACAAACAGACAGACAAACAGGGACGGATCGCTGGGTGGGGGGGGCAGTTGGAGGAGGTTAGAGGAGGAGTGTGAGAGAGAAAGAAGAGAGGAAGAGGAGGGAGAAACAGTGGGCTTGGTCTTGTCCGAATGAAAACAAGCAGCTCTTAGACCCACTCCAAACTTAAAAAACTAAGAAAACAACTTTTACGAACAGTTTCGTCTTTAAAAAACACCCAGTCGTCTATTAGAAAACAACACAAGCAGAAAAAAAAAAAAAACACCACAGAGGGAGGAGGAGAAGGGAGGAAGGGAGGGAGAGGAAGTGACCTTTTTTTCCACCCTGTTGAGGGCATGAGTGAGTGAGTGCTCCGGTTTTATGGTGAGTTTGATTCTTTATTAACAGGGGAGGAAGACAGAGGGGGGAGAACAGCAGTAGAAGATTGGCAGTGAGTAAATAGAAAGAGAGGGAGAGAGAAGAAAAAGTGGCGAATGGCGGGAAATGGCAGTGATTAGAGAGCTGGATCTGGGGACTTTTCTCTTACAGGAAAACCAGAAAAAAAAAGAAGAAAGAAAGAAAAGTAAAAAATAAGAAACAAAAAGATAACGCCACACACTCGCTCAAATCGCCTTTTGGTACGGGAGCTGCCGTGTTGTTGTCCTGCTTGGCAAGATCGCGAGTGGAAAAGTCAGGTTTTTGTTTCATTCTAATCTTTAGTCCGTTCCACATAACGGTGTATTCTAAGTTCACGTATGAAGAGCGACCGCAGCGGACAGAGTAGTAATAAGCATCGGCACAAACTGTGTTACTGGCAGACGAATGCTGTTTAGACTTTGGATAGAAAAAAGGGGACAGAGGGACAGAGAGGACAGGGAAAGTTTACACCCCCACCCTCTCCCCCATTCTCTCCTCCTCTGTCATTGGTCCTCTCGTCATCTTGGCGTTTGTGTTTTTTTTTTTGTTTATTTAAAGATGAGGATGAACTGTAGGAGTAAACAGGTTTCTTGTACAGTTTGATTATGTTGAGTGGAGGGACGGATGGAGGGAGGGAGGAAAGAGAAAGAGAGGGGGAAAGAGAAGGACAGATGAATTCAGGGGAGGATGGGGTGAGAAGTAAATGACTTTTTGATAGTTTAATAGTACGTTTCCTTTTCCACCCAGCCTGCAGAGATGAAGAGAAGAAGAAGAAAAAGAAGAGAGAAAATAGTTACCTACCAAATCATTTCATTCACTGATTAACACTGATGAAAAATCTGATTTACATTTATCAAGAGCCCCGAGGTGTTATCCTGAGTTCTACACAACTCTGCAGGGGGACAGTCTATTTTGGTCACTTCTCTTTGGCCTTTAAAGGATATTGTGTAATATTTCTCAGGACGATATGATTCCAAATATATATTGAGGTGTTATTGCACCTCAATCAGCTGATTCAAACTCCAGACTGTACGTGCACACAAAACATGCTTCACTCATGAGACCAAAGAAAGCACCTGTCTTTATGTGTTATCATACCTCCAGGGTTTCGGCGAAGGATGAGTTTTCGGATCTCATCGTAAACAAAGATGAGGAAACTGTACGGGAACGCACAGAACCACCAACTGGGCCTGAGAGAGAACAAGAGGGATGATGGACATAGGCAGAGCAGAGTGGATCAAAACTCCATGATTATACAGGAAATTAATCCATCTTTTGTCTGATCAAGATCTAATAAAAAAACGTCCTGAGACCTGACATGTCTCACTGAGTCAAAAATAAACTAAGAAAAGATTAAGTACTTTAACTGCTCTTTGATTCCAGAAGAAAACTAACTACCCTCGAAAATAAGTCTGAAATATAAATATGAGTGGATTTTTCTGTGTGGAGGTGTTGATTTGCTCTGATGTCACTTACTTGAGAGGGTACATCCGTAGTGCCAAGTCCATGCCAGGGCAGTAGGACAGGAAAGCAGCCAGGGCTGTTTCCTCAAACAGGCCAAAGATCAAAATCTTATTCCTGCAAGAAAAGAAAAGCACAGATATGGAAGTTGATTTAAGGCAGACAAAGTAAGCGGGGGAACATGAAGATGGCAAAGAAATGGTAAAAAAAGAAGCATCAGAGCAAACTGATCAATATCCCCAGTGACTAAAAAGACTTGGAGGGTTTTCCTGGATTTCACATTCTGTAGCACTCATCTATAAATAGACTCCATCAGCTTCCATCTACATCATTATAGGAATATGAAGCCTGTATCCGGGTTTGTGAGCTCGGACTACAAATGCTGCTGCAGATTAGCAAAGGAAATATAGATCACCGCTATCCACATCCTCCTTTTTGGGAGTTGCTCAGTCAAATGTACAGCAGGTCACTGACTCTGTGTTAGTAACTCACACAACCCAGAGTTCAATAACACAAAATGCCATTTTAAATAAAAGTTAATGGATAAAAGAGAAGCCCTGGGGAGGATACTATTGGATATTTGAAATGTTTCAGAATGAGCCAGTGTTTGATGTCTGATGTTGGCTACATTAAATCAAAAGCAGATATTTGCTTTAAGCATCAATAGCAACACATTTTTCCAGAATTTGAGGCTCCCTCCAGCCTTTGAACGCTGCATTGATTTTCATTCGGTTCAGCATCATTCAGTTTTAGATCATGGTGTACTTACCTCATGCCCTGCTGGAACACAGAGTTACGTCTGGTCTTGCAGATGATGACATCTGCCCACTGCACCACCACAATACTGACAAAGAAGGCTGTGTGGCAAGTGAACTCCACAATCTTGCGCTGCTCGTAGGTCTTCATGGAGGGAGAGAGAAGGATAAACAGAATGTGAGACTTTCAGATCCTCTGTTTCATTTGTACATTTGATGAGAACAAAATGGTGAGTTTTGGCAGAAGCCCTTTGTTTTAGACTGAGTCTGGCTTTGTCTTCACTTATCACAGAGATTAGTGTTATTAAATTCCATATTGTGGGAGCTCAGTTTATGAATGATTAAAGCATGTGATATCTGCCTATTTTCCATAATCCTCCATACAAGAAAGTAACTGAAGAGGACGAAAAGTGGTGCAGTGTCATACCCATTGCTGTCCATAACTGTCCTCCAGGTCGTTGGTGGAGCGATCGTCCCAGTTGAGCCGGATGCCAACAAGCAGAGATGGCAGGAAACCATTTTCAGCCATGATGACAAAGTAGGCAAAGAAACCACCAAGAGCCTGGATCATACCTGCACACACACACACATTTTGATTATTAAATGATTAATTTAATCTGACAGAGTAAAATCGTATACAAACAAGAGAATATTGAGATGAAATATTGAGATGTACAAAAAAACTACATGACTTTGTGGAAAGAGAGACATGGAGAGTCATGAGATACTGGCCAAAATTTATTTTGAATTATTACATCTATTGTGTTAAACGTGCAGACTAGTAGAAAAGACCATGGCGTCTTTCACCATCCAGACTCCAGATGGAGCTGTTAACTGCAGTAGGTCAATGTCAGCATCATGATGCAGTAAGACTATTGTAGCCCAGTGTGTAGGAAATAAAATCACATTTTGTAGACAGATCTGGAGCCTCTAAAAAGACAGAAAATGCTCCACAAAGCACTTTCAGTGTTATTATTGGTGTGCGTGTCACCCACCAATCTGTCCATAGGCGATGCTGATGAGTCTCTCGTTGACCAGTTTGTCCCTCAGAGGGTTCCTGGGCTGGCGCTTCATAATGTCGCTCTCTGCTGCTTCGTAGGCAAGAGAGATGGCTGGTACCTGAGAGGTACGTGGACATTGTTGTTATACTGGGGATGTTCGTTCCTGATACCATGTTCACACTGTGTGTGAAACTGGCTTTTGGTACAATGTTCCCATTTTTTAAGGGAGAATATTTTACTGGGATTTATTTTACCATGAAGCATTCCCTAGGCATGAAAACCTGCTGGTTATAGGATGTAAAATTACTGGGGAATATTAGGATTTCTCTTTCTATATGGGTTTCCTCTGAGTGACTGTAGAGTCACATGTGTAAGTGCAGACACGCATGAGCCAACGTAAAAATTACTCTTCATGCTCAGATCTCATCTCCTTTTCCTCTCCCTGTCCTTTATTTCTCGTGGCATCAATGTATTCTCTGCCTCTCAATCTTTTATCTGCTTTCGTGCTTTAAAAATAACTCCCTGAGCTCTTTGCAAATTTCCGTCTGCTTATTGAACAAAGCTACTGTGAGAAAGCTCACCTTCAGTGATGGTCCCACACTGCCACCCAGTGTCCTTTTTACATTCTGTGCTGTGCTCTGCACATTTACGGACAAATCACTCCTGCCTTGTTTGTGATCAGGAACTCATAAAAAGGTGTATTTTGTGTCGGATTGTCTGAGATATCGGTGGCTCTATTTGATTATTTTATATGATGGGACATAACACATTAGCGCTATAGTCCCGTCTGTGAGTCTGTATGATGTCATCCGGTGTTGCTGCCTGGTCAGTTGTATGTTTGTTTCCCTCACCATATCAGTTCCCAGATCGATGCAGAGGATGGTGATGGTGCCCAGAGGCAGTGGGATGTTGACCAAAATGAAGAACAGGAAGGGGGTGATCTCTGGGATGTTGCTGGTCAGAGTGTAGGCGATGGACTTCTTTAGGTTATCAAAGATGAGACGACCTGTAGAAGTAACGTGATAATAAATAGATTCCTGAACAGAATCACTTATTAGTTGATAAGACAATACTAAAGAACCCCAAAAAGTAAAGTAAAAAATATAACCAAAGTAATTAGGCTCTGTTGTCGATGCTTATTTGCTCTTTTTAGGCTTGACGCATTTTAACACAACTGACCCTTCTCCCACCCTCGTTGTTTCCATCTCTTCCTCCTCACAGCAGTGTTTTTATTTGTTTTTATATTTTGTTCACCTTCTTCTACTCCTGTGACAATGGAGGCAAAGTTGTCGTCCAGCAGGATCATGTCAGCGGCCTGTTTGGACACATCTGAGCCTGAGATTCCCATGGCAACACCAATGTCGGCCTTCTTCAGGGCAGGGGAGTCGTTCACACCGTCACCTGTCACAGCCACGATGGCACCCTGACAGAAAAATGGGGATTTTTAGTTTCCATTCAGGGGACAAATGTGAAAAAACAAAAACAAAACAAAAAACATTTATGTGTGTCTCCCCGTTTCTGACTGTTTTTGGTATAGTACCTGTCTCTGGCAGCCTTCTACGATAATGAGTTTCTGCTGTGGGGAGGTTCTGGCAAAAACGATTTCTGTGTGGTTCCTCAAAATATCGTCCATCTGCTCCTGACTGAGGTCTTTCAGATCTGTGCCATGGATCACACAGGCTTTGGCATCCCTGTTAAACACAAGAGAAAGAAAATAATCTGTTTTGTGACTTTTGAAAATGACCATTTTCATATAAAGTCAAATAAGATATCTTTTAACTCGTAGGCAATGCTGCTGAGTCTATATGAATACCTGTCCTATCCCAGCTGCTGTTTTCTGTCTTACCTGGGGTTGACTTGGCTGACGGGGATGTTGAGGCGTGCAGCGATATCTTCCACTGTCTCATTGCCCTCGGAGATGATGCCAACACCCTTTGCAATGGCCTTGGCTGTGATTGGGTGGTCACCAGTCACCATAATGACCTGAAAAATATGAAGGAACAAGATGAAGAGGCAGAGGATTTAAGCAAAGTTAAAAGAGAACAACAGTACGAAAAGAAGAATGATCAGAACACAAATGTTAGAATGAAAGAACAAGGAAAAAAAAAAAAAAAAAAACCCAAAACAAAACCAAAACCTCTTCCTGCAGTTTTTTTTTGTTTTTAAACATTGGTCCACAGTCTTCACATTCAGGTAGTTGCAATGCTCGACCTTTCAAGTCTTTTAAATGTCAGATCTGGAAGATGCCCCACCTTGATGCCAGCAGACCGGCATTTGCCTACAGCGTCGGGCACTGCAGCACGAGGAGGGTCGATCATGGACATCAGGCCCACAAAGCAAAGGTTGTCTGTCTGGAAGTTGACATCATCGGTGTCAAAGGCAAAGCCTTTGGGATACTTGTCCTCTGGTAGGAACAGGTGGCAGAAACCTGGAGGAAAAAGCATGAATGAATCATAGATAGATTTTGATATAATAGGATACAGGATATGTAAAAGTTTATCGTACATATGGGGGCGTTTATGCTGCATTCATCCTTACCCAGTACTCTCTCTCCCAGTCCTCCCAGTTCCAGATAGGCATTCTGAAAAGCTTCTTTTAACTCATCGTCCATGGGCTGCTCCTTGCCCTGCATCATGATGGTGGAGCAGCGGTCAAGGATCCTTTCTGGGGCTCCCTTCATCACCAGCAGGTACTGGTTGTTGTTTTCATCCTCAGTTTCGTGAATAGAAAGCTGATGGGAGCAGATTAAAGAGACAGTATCATAAACACTGAAGACAATTTGTGCATTTAAACTGATTTATATGAATTTGTTATTTTGACCTGACGTGATCTGTTTGTGATTGCATGCTCTCCTTTTACAATTCCTCAGTAAACTGAGATTGCAGACCTGATACTTGTTGGTGGAGTTGAAGGGGATCTCAGCAACCTTCTTGTTTTTGTCCCTTGTCGTCTTGACGGAGCCACATGACAGCTCAATGCATTTAAGCAGGGCTGACTCTGAGGCATCACCAGCAACCTCACGCTTGAGGATGGGCAAAGATTCCTGACCAGCCTTGAACACAGCACGGTTGCACAGGGCAGCAATGCGGGCCAAAGACACCCATGTTTGGGAGCTCTTGTCGAAGGAGGAGCCTAAAGATGATCAGGATAATGAAAACATTTATTCAAGGGGACCAAACACCCTCTTGTGACACCGATAACGCAGCTGGTAAAGATTTCTTCTTTTCTACTCTGCAGTTTTAAATCTTGATTATTTGGCTTCTAAGCAGCAAAGCTTGACAGCAGGTTTAGAACAATGATTTGATTTAACAAAACAGTAATAGTAAGAACAAGAGGTTTCTGCTAAACATATATTGTACAAGCACTTGGCATATGGCAGATAGTCATGTTGGATGCTGGCCAGTAGTTGATGGCCCAGAGAAACAGCAGTCACAGCATTCTTAATATGTAACATAAAGAAATTGTTAAATGCACTCTGCATAAAAGCAAGAGAGAAAAATCTCACCAGACTGGTCCTCAGTAGTGTCAGCCTCGTGGATCTGGTTGTCGAACCACATGTGGGCCACAGTCATCCTGTTCTGGGTCAGGGTGCCCGTCTTGTCAGAGCAGATGGTGGAGGTGGAGCCGAGAGTTTCCACAGCCTCTAAATTCTTGACCAGGCAATTCTTACGTGCCATTCGTTTAGCAGTCAGTGTCAGACACACCTAAGAGAGGAGAAACAAACGCAAAGGAGGAACAGCAAGAGGGAAGAAGAAAAGAAGTTTTTGACAGTAGGAGACAAAAGGAGAGAATGGAAACAAACCAATGGAGAAAGAGAAAAAAGATAATTAGGATCTATGGGAGTAAACTAACAGCAGAGATGAACATCTCCAGGCCTTAGAATAAACTGCCAATTAGCAGATGAATTCTCTATACTTCAAACAATGAACCACACCTGAGAACTAAACCACCTGCACTCCTGGAGATGTTAATCCTGAGCATCACAAAGTCCATCTCTAGCAAAATGCACTAAAAACTTCCATCCAAAAATGAAAACACAGCCCAACGAGCAATGCAGAGAGAACATGAGGCATGAACGAGTGAAGCAGTAAAGCAGAGCAGCGGTGCAATATGTCACCATGCCAAGTACGGCAAGAACCATGGGCCAAACAGAACTAGCCAAGGCCAAGCAGAAGAGGCCGAATTAAATTCATGAACTAGTCGTTAGCCTAATGTCATTACATTAGCTAGCCGTTGTCATTGCAGACAGCACCGCAACTGGCCTGGAAGAGAGAGACAGAAAGAAAGAGAGAGAGACACAAAGAAGATGATGGAGAGAGAAAGAGATGCAGAAACACGTGGGCTGCCTTGGGGAAGAAATGTGGGGAGAGATACACAACTAGAGACAGAACAACACAGAAAATGATACTGACACAGAGAGAATGTTAAAGCACAAAAAACATACTCACACACACATATGCAAGTAAACACACAACACCACCGCAAACCATAGGAAACACACAAGCACAGAGAATAGGGTAGCAGGGACAGAAACAAAGAGCACACACAGAGACATCAGCCAAAACACTGAACATGGCACAAAGTAAGACACAATTACAAGAATTCATAATTAGTACAGTAGTAAAAGTACACAGTCAGACATGGGTGAAACTTCTCATGACATTTAACATTAGGAGAGGCTTTAAAATAAGCTTATGGTCTCAGTGATAAAAGTTACCAGGCATATTAACGGGATGAAATAAACTATAAATTCAGATTCATGGCATCTATAAAAATATGTTTCAGAGACATCAATGTAATTTTTTTCAGATTTCGTCACTAATTACATTTCTGTCTACTGAGTGAATCAAAATATGAAAATACTGTTTGACCCAGGTCCACATGAAACAAGGAAGAATACCAAAAAAACAACACATCACACACAAACACAAACAAATGCAAACCAACAGCACACAAATGAACAAATTTCCTGTTCTTCTCACAGATTAAATTTTCTATTTAATTACTACATTCATTTCCTTTTTCTCTGCTAACTCACAGTGACTGTGGCCAGAAGTCCCTCAGGCACATTTGCCACAATGATACCGATGAGGAAGATGACGGCCTCCAGCCAGCTGTAACCTAGGATGATTGACAGGATGAAGAAGGTGACGCCGAGGAAGACGGCCACACCCGTGATGATGTGGATGAAGTGCTCGATCTCCTTGGCAATGGGCGTCTGAGGAGTAGAAGATGATATTAGATCGATTCTGTTTGAGCAACTTAACACTTAATTACTAGAGAATAATCCATGAAGCTCAGGCACACTTTGTTTAACTGTTGTCTTTACATTAAGAATTGTTGTATTATTAATTGTAATTGAAACAAAAGCCAATGCCTGATTTAATGATAATGAATATGTGACCTTGCCAGTCTCCAGGCCTGATGTGAGTGTGGCAATGCGACCCATCACTGTGCGATCGCCGGTGCACACAACAATACCACGAGCTGTTCCTGGAGAAAGAAAGGAGAGAAATGTGCTTTTAAATAAATATATAACTTTATCAACTCTGGAAACATGACAGTGGCAGAAGAAAAAGCAATAAACTAAAAAGATAAAGGGTGCAGATGATGTTCTGGATCCGCCGAGCAATGATGGCAGAAAGACTGTGTGAATGTATGTAATGGAACAATAAGTCCACAAGGGGGCACCATCAATCATTCTTTTCCAATCTGCCACAGTGAGAAGGACAGTGCCAGTTTAAAGGTCTTCCGGTCGTATGATAAACTACAACAGTTGAACCACAAAGTAACAGGTAAAGATTTCCATGAAGTCACATTTTGAGGCTGTGGTCTCTTCTGATGATGTCACTGACCGCTCCAGCAGACTGAATGCTTTGATGGGGAGCGACATTAAGAGATAATGTGTAGTGTCTTTATTTGCAGTAGGCGCTGAACCAAAACAATACAAACAAACACAAGCAGCCATATGAGTGAACACACGCAGACACATCTACAAGATGTTAAGTGGTTGGAAATAAAAATGAAGAGGTTTTACATTGAGGTGATTGTGATGGTGACCTTACCCTCAACACAGTTGGTGGAGAAGAAGGCAATGTTGCGGGTTTCCAGGGGGTTGTCATGGGTACAGTCAGGTGACCTGGTCTGGGGCTCTGATTCTCCAGTCAGGGATGAGTTGTCCACCTGTGTGAAAGGGTGAGAGACGCTGAGGAAGAGGAAGAAGAGCGAGTAGCTGCACACATGATTGTTTGTGGTGCTCTGCAGAGGTTATTTTTGTTTTGATCCACATTACATTGCATAAAATGAACCTACAGATACACTGAAAGTCTGTGTGAATTTAGCATGAAGAAAGCAATCTGTTCATCTATAGGCTGAACCTTTTCTGGAAATCAACAATGAAAATGATGTAAACAAAAACAGCTTTGGAAGCTGCTAATCCATATTTTGAATACTGTTTTATGATGAATCTGTGAGATAATGTGCTTGTTTTAGTTACTAATGTCTGATGAAATGAATTAGTCTAGCTCTGATTACTTCGTGCTGAGACTGGAAACTTGCCCCTCTAGAGATGCCTCCCTCAGCCCCATGGAAGGTGCTGTTATATCCTTGCCTCTGTATAATTACAGGAGTGTAACTGTGCTTGTAGCTCACCTTGCAGCCATGGGAGGAGATGATACGGAGGTCAGCAGGGATCCTATCCCCTCCTTTCACCTCTACCAGGTCTCCCGCCACCACCTGCTCAGCATTGATCTGCATCTTTTCTCCCTCACGGATAACCAGGGCTTGCTGAGAACAGAGACAGAAAGACATAGCACGAGAAATAGAGATAGAAAGATTGTTTTTAGAGACAGTATATTTAAATAATTCTTTTCTGATGATGACCCTTGTAACTTGGGGTATTTGTGAGAGCCTCTGGTGTAGGTACCTGAGGGACCATATTCTTAAAGGACTCCATGATCTTGGAGCTCTTTGCTTCCTGGAAGTAGGAGAAGCAGCCGGTGATGATGACGACAGCTGACAGCACGATACCCAAATACAACTACAGAGGAAGACAGAGAGACAGGAGGAAGAAAGAAAGATGAGAGTTTCATATTTAATGCAGAAATGAATTAAGTGATTACACTTTCATCTAAAAATGTATCACATGAGTGGAAGCAGAGAGAAAAATAACAAGTAAATAAATCAGACATATTTTGACATGAAATCAAACTTTACAGGAGAGTGAGCGATAAAGAAGCTATTTCAGGAAGTTGATGCTTCAATTAAGCTTTAACTCTAAAAAAAAAAACCCACAAATCATCTTTCAGCCTTTCATCCCAATTTCACATTCTGTAGCTGATAACCAGACCAGCAAGTGGTTTGATGTGGACTCTGTGACCTGAAGGCTGCCCATCTGTTAGTGGCTTTATGACTGTGTTAGTAAATCCATCATCTGCCGTTTTAAAGGCTCACCATTAGAAGGTTTCAATCCAATCTTATAAATGATCTTCCCATACAGCACACACATCTATTCTCTGTGTCATCTGACACCGCTTTAGCCAGTTATCAGAGTGTGAAGTTATATTTTGGATGTGTGATACTGTCTCAGTCACTCATGATGACTCATCACTGTTCTCTCCCCTGCAGTCTGAACTGAGTATTTTGTCTTTTCATGTGTCAGAGCTGCTCAGCCTCAGTTCCCAGCTTTACTCTGCTCTCTGACCCAACGTGAAGGCGTGCTGACCCATGAATTCCCTTCTCTTACCCTGTCATTACCAATGCCAGGATTCATATGATCCCTGTGGGGTGTCCAAAATGATGCTAACAGGATGGTGTCTGTCACTCTGAAGATGGGTCAGCGGGCATGATACAGACAGTTTTATTGTTGACACAGCCTCATTTCCCAGGAGTAGTGACTCAGCAAATTGCTTTGTAAAGTGATGAACTGGTGGACAGGGAACACACACACTAGAAGTAACTCACCCTTCTCTATTCTCCTTCAATGGTTTTGATATCTAGCCTCTCAGGGGTAAAGACCTTAATATTTCAGGTTATTTCTAATTCTATGCTGTTACCTGAAAAGCTTCACCAAGCCTTCTGTGCACATGTGATGGTATCCTGAGACTTTACTCAATCACCATCCATCCAACAACACTTACGTTGTCCCCGGCAGGTTCGTCCTCTGTGGCTGCCTGAATGGCGTAGGCCAGAAAGCAGAGGATGGCACCAATCCACAGCAGGATGGAGAACCCACCGAACAGTTGGCGACAGAACTTGACCCACTCTGGGGTGGTGGGGGGTGGAGTTAGGGCGTTGGGGCCATCCCTGGCCAGGTACTCTGCTGCCTTGGCATTGGTCAAACCCTGAGAGGGGGAGAGAGAAAAGAGAGAGAAGATAAGAGAAAAAAGGCTGGTGAGCAGAGGCACAAGGACAGTAGGAATGGAGGAAGAGGATCCACACATAAAATAAACTGACAGGGATGTATATAAACAATCTAATGAACTGATGACAGTTTTATAAGGAAAAAAAAGCCTACCTGGACAATGTCAGTGTTGTATTTCCTGCAAACCTCCTCAACTGACATTTTGTGTTCCGTCTACAAAGAGAGGAAATAGAAAAAAAAAATTGAAAAGCACCTTTCAATGATCAAATCTATTCAAAGTTATATTCAAGATAAATCGCTCATGCAATAAGTTAAGATTTTTTGCATTTTACAAATATCTGTGAAAGAAGTTGGGAATTTTGTGGTGCAAGACATATTGGAGATCACTTTGTTTATTTGTACCAGTTCATATGCTTTTATATCAAAGGGATATCCTGTGGGTTTGGCTTCCTGCCCCAAGCAGGAGCAAATAGATTTCCACAACAGGATTAAATTGCTCTGGTATATTACCTCAAACCACACTGGACCACTATCTTGCAGACACTGTCATTAAACAGGTACACTATATCTCAAGATTAGATTAAAGATGGGTGGAAGCTCTATGAATGCCAGAGTGCAGCCAGGACTTTGTCTGAACTCCTCACTACTCAGCTGGGACATTGAAGTTTTTGTCCATTCTGTCTGTGAAGACAACTAGTGTTTTGATCTTAAATTAGTTTGTTGGGTACTTGTGGTTCCTCCAATCTGGTAGATGCTATGAAACAACCAAGATGGTAGCACCATTGGCATCTAAGGCTAGTAGTCCAGTTTCAGGAAATGTTAGTGAGGTCACAGAAGTAGGAAGAAGTGTACGCACTATGGGAACTTCCTTCTTGAGGTCATCCAGATCCTTGCCTCCCTTCTTCTTGGGTGACTCCTTCTCATCCTTGTCCTGCGTGGTGGCCACGCGGTAACTGTCCGACCGTCCATACTGTCAACACACAAACATAAGATCACTGAATCTGTTGGTGTTTTATATATATATATATATATATGTAAACATTATTTTATCTTTCAGCATCTCTCAGTGCAACACAAGAGTTCCATAAGTTCTTCCATAAGTGCCAAATACTTAATTCATACCAGAACTAACCAAACAAAGTTGATCTCTTATGGAATCACATCTTGAGGGAAAGGGCAGTAAAGGACAGACATTTTTGCCATATTTAGTCAGAAAAAGATCCAAACTTAGAAAGAATTCCTTTGTGTGAGAAGGGAACTTCCTGATCAAATCTAACATCATTAGAGCACAGGCCTGTCTCAACAGCTCCCCTATGAACTGCAATTTACACCACCGCTATTTTGGCTACTGCCATTCACACCACAGACAATCCTGCTGTGTCTGAAGAACAGGAAAAACAGGAAATCAAAAAAGAGAACAGGGGGTTTATTGAGAGGAGAATAAATGGCCAGAGGGTAGAAAGATAGAGAAGATCATTCAGGACAGCGAGAAAAATATTTGACAAATTTGGGATATTCATAATCACCAGTGTCCTATAATAGTGTGTACTGATGTGTGCATATGCTTTTCCATCTATGTGAGAACACATGTCGACACTTGCATGTCTGTGTACACTAGAACAAGAAAAACTACAGCGTTGATTTCTGAAATGATGAATGCTGTTTCAGATGCAGTTTCAACCCATCTGGAAGGACATGAAGTTCTTTTTGAAAAAAACAAAAAACAAAACAAAAAACGTCAGATTGACTTTTAGCAACTTCAGTCCAACACATACTGATGGATTAGGGAGATATGGATACAGGATGGTCACTAAATCCGAATAAAAGTATGCAGTCTAGTGCTTTCAGATTCCAGATTAAATACAATTGTAGGAACCTGGTGGGGGGAATATCCTGAAGGGTTTTTAGCAAAAAACAAAAATGTCCCCGTGGACCAAGAATATGTCAGAGTGAAAACCAGGATGTGAACTGTCCAAAATGAAACCCACTCTTTCTTTTATGTGTAAATCCTGTCAGTGAACATGTTGTTTCCATGAAGGCTCTGATGTAATGTATAATTTATTTTTCTGTGAATAGCTGTTTGATAAATTTCCTTTGGGAGGTAGTATAATACAAACACCAGTGTGTACAACGATATCAAAATCATGAATGTCATATTCTTGGTTGAATCAGTGGAGGACCTACTCATTTCAGAACGCTTCCATCCTATTATAGTATGAAAGTTTTCTTCCGATAATACGCCATTTAAATGTCCATTATCAGACACCAAATCTACTTTAAAACCCACAATTGAATCCATTATATGAATATGAAAATGCAAATGTGCAAAATGTCACACCCATAAAACTCCATAGCTCAAAGAAAGTGAATGTGAGGACACAATAATTTATCATGGCGAACAGCAATATCTGCTTCAGACGAGGAAAAAAAACAAAACAAAGCTGTGCAGCAAAAAGAAGAAGAAGACATGGAAACCCAATCGCAGCCCAGTGGGGAAAGAGACCAACCACAGTCAGCTGTGTTTTTAGAAGCAGAAACACATTGAGTTCATTTATTAAATATTAATTGGATTTAGGAGGTAGGGTGAATAAAGTGAAGTATTGGTAATTAAATTAATCCACTGCTGGAGGTAGGCCCTTTCAGTTTTGAGAATTTAAATAGCCTGTTTAATCTTACGAAGTTCATTTAATATTTACTTTTTTTCTAAACTTGGCTGACATTTCCTGGAAACATTTTCAGGGTGTGCCGCCAAACGAACGGCTGCTTTTACCTGTCAATTAATTATGACTTGAAGTTCTTTCACCAGACAGATGTTTCACACTGTACAACCGTAATGTACTCACATTAACTTTGGGAATGCACATATTGACATTCAGATTCTCTTGAACTCTGCCTGATGATGAGAGCTGACTTATTCTGGGAAAGCTCTTATGAGGATTAATTTACACCCGGAGGTTTCACACTGATTTGATGGCTGTTTTATGCTGCTCACTGACTGAAAAACCATTACTGATAGTTGTTAGTGTTTGAATGTGTGTATTGTGTATATTCACTCTACACAGTATGTATATGCAATCTCTCCATACATTTCTGCTTATAGGTGTTCCTCTACAGTATGAGAAAAGCTTTAATTCCATCTGTGCAGTTGTGCATGTGTTTAATTTTTGCTTAACTGCAAACCTGATAATTTTCCCAAGCTTGTGTCTTTTGTATGTAGTTGTGAAAGTGCATGCACTTTATATTTATTTGCGTACATGTGTATGTGAACATGCTGCCATCTGTTTGGAGGTCCAGTGCTCCCGGGTGCTGCTGGCAGATTACAGCTGTTTACTACACTGACAGATTAACCCAGTGAACAATAATGATCCTCTCTCTCTAGTCTCACATTCATCCTTACTCATTCATTTGATTACAATTTTGATTTCTGCATTTATTTAGTGTAAATGCACTGAATCGATTTGAATTAATTTCAAGTAACACCAGAGCAATGACCACATCAGGATTTCTCTCTCTCTACAGCGTGGCATTGGTTCCCCCTGACATGCTACCACAATTTAACCAACCAACCAGAGGTGAAGATGAAGGCATTGACTAAAAATAAACACCATTTAAAGTTGTTCTCTGTCAACCCAGAACCATGAGACCTTCTCATCTTCAGTTCCTCATCTCCTCTGCCCTTGTGTGCATGCATTCATTCAGGATGAGGACTGCTGAGGTGACAAGGCCATTCACTGGAACTCGTAAACTGACCCTTCAGTGCTGAAGCAATTTAAGATATTTGAAATCAGAAGCACTAAAGAGAAGTCTAATACCTCTGACTTAGATATGAACAAAGAGTGAACACCCAATTTGTACTATTGCACTCAGACTTTACATAACTTAATTGTGCTATTTTATTCTGTGTCCATTTTGTTTTTGTAATAGTGACTTTCTTGCTCATTGCTAGTTTGTAATTAATTTGTTTCTGCCAACATTTTATTTTGCCTCAGGATATACTCTTGGTTATTTCAACCTCTTAATTTTTCCTTTTCTAAAAATGTACTGATAAATAAAAAAGTCTCCTGGGCCCCTCTGAATCACAAGCAGTCCCACAGGGGAAATGTGATGTATTCATATATAAATATTTGACAGCTCCATCAAAGAAATAGGAGCAGGGTGAAATGAAGAAAATGAACTCCTAATTATCAAGGGCTACATATTCCCCCAACAACTTTCAATTTACAGACATAATATCACTTTCAAGGACATTACTGAGCCAACTAACCTTCACTAACACTAACCTTCTGAAACAGGATGACTCAGTATATACTGACAATTATTTCAGTTTTCTATGTGCTGAAGTCTATAAAGAAGTACAGTAACAGACACTGACATAAATCACTAATGATTAAACTAAATTAATTTCTAGGATATTTTCTTTTCTTTGTTCACATACATAACTTGTCTCCATCTTGTTACAGGCTGTAAAGCCTGAGGACGATCCAGCATCACCCAGATGTTCCATTCTGAGATACAGGACAGATTGCATGCTCAACATGTGTACTCTGCTCTGCCTGTTTGAATTCTGGATCCAAGCTGGCCTGCAGCACAGCGGACATAGATCTGAGAGAGACTGGATAAGACTAAGCCATTTTTTAATCCGCTGAAATCACAGGTCAAATCTCAGACATCAAACAGGGACATTTTTTATTTTCACTCTCTGAGTCAAGTCTGAGTTAATTCATGATGGGGTTAAAAAATAGTAATGAATACGCCCTATATAAATTAAAGTGAATAGATTTGAAGTGTTGGCCATATCAAACTAGGCTAGGGATCTTCAAAGGAGCTTTAATGAGAAAGCAAGGAATTAATTATACAGATGTTAGTTTATTTTCACAATTTGACTTCAGCATATGTTTACTTTGTCCATTTTTTAAAATTAATTTTACAGAGAGCAGCAGATTTTGCTGCTTGTTTGGCAACTCATGTCGTCCTATGTAATAATTATTAACACAATCCAAATCTATAAATGTAATGGCATTTAACCATTTGGTAATTAGGCTTTCTCATCATGTGGTTTTAACCTATTTTTAAACTACAACTAATGACATTTCAGTGACCAAAATGTCACATTCTTTGAATGGAAGATCCTGTTGGGCATGTTACCCTCAATGGAGTCCAGTATCTCTGGTGTTGCTTCAGTGGATGATAGTAGTGACACACACACAAAGACATGGATTATCATACAGATCAGTGGGCCAAACGACCTAGAAAATACTGATAGACTGACTGGCAAACACACACACACACACACACACACACGCACACACACACTAAGAGGGTTCCTCCATCATCTATCCCGCCCTTCACCCTCCCTCTTTGTTTACATTCTCCTCCCTCCAGGCTGTCCATCTGTTTCTCTGCTGTCTTGTACTCTGATCCACTCATCTGCACTAAGGTCTCATCACGAACAGACAGTCCGCACCCCACTCATGATGCTGACTGCGTGATGAAGTGGGATAAGAGATAAGTTTGTTCTTTATTCAATTTTGAGATGTGAAATATTTATGCAGTTTAAGCATGGTTGACTGCCGTAGTACAGAGTTTGTGCCCTTCCCCACAATTTAACTATCCGTCATCTGCTGGAGTGCAACGTGTCTGAGACTGTGATAGAAAATGGCAGTTGTTGACAGAATGAGACTGACAGCATCTACTTCCAATGGGATGATAGATAGAAGATGTAAGGTTTCCTAGCAACATCCAATCCTCTGTCCATTTAAATAATTGAAGTCAACCGGGATGGAGAGAAGGGGAGTATTGGAATTTTTTAATGATGCATTTAATGTGAAGGTGTGTTATGTAATACTGCCTTAATGAACTCTCTCACTCTCCCTGTCATTTCTGCACACTAGTGTTAAAGAAGGCGTGGAAAACCGCCAGTTATCCTTGAAATCTAAGTCACCTCTTACTGACGGATAGGAAGTAATGTCAAACACAGAATCTGTGGCATTGGAAAACTCTGATGAATAGTTAACAGTAGTATAGATCTACGCTAATTCACCCACACACACACCAACAGATGGAAACTAGCAATGGACAGAGAGTACGACCTGATGAGATATTGACAGACTGAAATAATTATGCAACAGAGTCCATGAGCAGGAGAACAAAAGGTGTGACTACTAATACTTAATATTTAACAGTGCATTTTAACAAACTTTAATTGCCAGGGCTGCTATTCAGTAGTCTAAAATGTCAGTAATTGACCACAGGAAGATGGCACAGCTTAAAGTGGGTTAACTAACTTGCCATTAAAACACACCAAATTGTAAAATATCCTTAGTCAAAAAGCATTGCCATGGTGAATTATATTGCACCCAGAAAGTAAAAAAAAAAAAAATGCAATAAAGGGGAATAAAATTTGATATTTAAGAAATTTGAGAGAATATATAAAATAAAAATACACAATACATTAGTTACTATCATTGGTAGACCACAGCAGTTTTTTTTTTCCAGGTTAGTGTATATATACTCTTTGAATGGCTTCCTTTAGTTTTCAAAATGGGAGCTGTAGAGAAATTCATGACAGATTTGAACTTTATTTGTAATTATTATTTAGAGTATAAAATGTTTCATATTGAGGTGCGTTCATAGCATGAAAATCACACTCTCACATAGAATGTGTAGGATTATGTATACAGGTTTTAGTGATCTACAGATAATTATCATCAGGATTGAAATGAAGCCACTACAATGAAGAGTTCTCTTGATGTTGAGAGCTACATTGTGTATGAATTAGATGGTGTGAATAGGCTCCCTGCCTCAGAGACACACAGCATCACGCACCATCCATCCTATAAAGCAATTGGCTCTCCTCCTGACGCTTCCGCACCAAGTGCATTATGGGATACCAGCAGATGCATTTATCCTTGTATTTTTCTTTTTCTCCTTCTCTATCTCTAGGCTTCATCACTCCATTTTGCCCTCAAACACCACCACAGGGTCCTCCTCTGTGTCACCACAGCACATGAGCGGAATCCCATCATCTCAGCTTGCGTTCTGTCTCTCCTCCATCTTTCCCAGTATTCACCCTTCTCAAGGTGACTCACCACAAAGGCATCTCTCTACGTCTCTACTGCCATCACTCACTGTAAATCACAGTGCTGGTTATTTTCTTCAAAAAGTCATGACAGTGGCTGCCCTTTGTTTCATCTCCAACTTCCCTCCATTCACCCTGTAACACGATTGTTGTCTCCTGCAGCAATATCCTCTATCAATTGATTAGCCTGGATCAAATGCCTCCAGTTGCCTTGTCAACTGATCCTCGCTCCAGTCTCACTAACCCCCACCACAGCCAATTTCCCCCGAATCTTCTCTCACACCACCCGTCTGAATGGCAAATCACATCCTGAACATGGGAGTTTCCACCCCCGCCCCCCAACTCCACTCTTTGACGCAGTAGTCAGAGTTGTGTGCGGTTTCCCCCTCTGGCAATTTAGTGGACGGCATTACAAACAGTGACAGAGTGGCACTGTTTCCACGACTCGGACTGAATACACTCTAATCCCAACTCCCCAAACCCAGATGTGGAGAAGACGAGAAACCACTGCCTATCATATTTCATTAGCAGGGATGGACCTTGTTAATAGAGAAGAAATTAATCTATAGTAACCCTTAAGTATGCGTAAGGCTTGCTGAGGACCCAGAACAAAATTTGACACTATGATGACAATAATCTAAGAGAAGCAATATACATCTGTATTATCTCACTGCTGACAATGATGATTCTACTGCAGGAATGTGAGGGTGATTTTTCAGGGGGAATGACATCATGGAGTCTAAATTTAGTGATTCGAACAGGATGTCCTCCATGACCTGACAGACAATTGAGGCATTGGGAGAGTGCTGGGGTAAGATGAGACAGTAGAGGTTTGGTTGTGTCCCCCTCAAGAAGAGCGCCTTTCTCTGGGACACATCAAAGGACATTTTTTAAGAGTGGGTGGTGAAAGAAAGAGGGAGGGGATTTGACCATTGCTGAGGAACCATTTTGACGCACTTGTCTGTGCCTATTTGATACCCAAGACCTTCGCAGCATCCACATCCTCACCCAGCCCAGCACCAGAAGTGACAGCATTTTGTTTGAATAAGAATGCACCAAATTTTCGGTGGAAAAAATTAAAAAGACACAGACAGAGAAAGACGGAGACAGAAAGAGAGATCGTTGCATGGCTTTGATTCCCAGCAGCCTCCACCCTCTCTGCATCTTTCCCACTTTGCACCCCCAAACGCAAAATAATAATTTAGATCACGACTTCATAGTGCCCCCCCCCCCCCCCCCCTTTTTTTTTTTAGGACTAATTGACAAAACAGACAACATTAAGAGTCGCTGCAGTCTGAGGGGTGACTGGATATTCCGCAGTCTGGGCTGCGGGTTTTTTTTTTTTTTTTAAACCAACAGCAGGTTATGTATTCCCGATCTTAACTGCGCCTTTCACCTGCATATGATTCACCATCGGTGACATTTCTCTGGCTGGACTCGGTGCCATTAATCGTCCATTTGAAAGCTGTGATTTTTCTCAATCCTCTGCAGCTGCACCAGATGTTAGTCGGTGTAATCTCTTTTATTATTATTATTATTATTATTATTTATCAATTTTTTTTTTTGGATGGAGGAGAGGGAGCACACACACACACCTCTCCGACACTTGCTCGTTAAATGCCTATAAATGATTATTTCTAGGCAGACACGACGTTGTTTTGGCACATTTGAGGCCCAAGTAAGCGTTTTTTAAAATAAAAAATGAAACTAAAACCGAGGGTGTGTGGGCTGAAGGATCAGCCATTCATTGATTAAAATCAGAGCTGTGGTGTTCGTTCCACTCGCTTCTTTGCAGGTGACAGATTTTTTTAGTGAGGATGGCAGATTATGGGAGGAAGCCACCGACTTCTGTTAGAAAAGATACGGTTTGTAATCTGTAAACAAATATATATATATATATATATATATATATATATATACCGGATGGTGTTAACGGTCAGAAGCAGCTAGCTTAAAGCACGTTAACGGACAAACCTCCGCGTTCAATGTCATTTTAACATCATTACATTTAACCGTTGGCGTTTGGCTCCTTCGTCCCTGAAGCTCAACTTAAAAACAAACAAACAAAAAAACAAAACAGACATTTTGGGGGAAATAAACAAACAAACCTAGATATTTAAGGCTCCCTTACCCCCATTTCGGCGCAGTCTCCTCAGTCGGGTCTCCTCCGAAGATGAGTCGCCTTTTTCGGCTCGGCTCAAACCGGGACAGGTGTCTTTAAGGCGGAGAGACGGGGCGGAAAACGGCCTCTGACAACGAGAAGGAAAAAATAAAATGGATCCCTCCAACTGACAAGCTAATGCTCTAATAATAATAATAATAATAATAATAATAATAATAATAAACACAGTTAACTAGCTGATATAACGTGCTGAAATATCCTTTTTTTTTTTTTGTTTAGGATGAACAAACGTATGGTAATTTGACAAGGCGACGGTCGATGGAGCACCTCGGAGAAGCTGCACCCCGTCCTGAAGGGCCTCTCTTCGGGGATAAATGTGGAGATGACCGGCAGCCGTTGGAGCTTCTTCACCTCCCTGTCGGTGATGCCGGGGAAAGTAGAGCCGGCCGGCAGCCTTCTTCTTTGGATGCCGTCTCCCTCCGCGGCTGCGCGCAGGCCGCCGAATCACCCAGGATTCCCTGGGAGTCTTACTCCGCCTCAATATAGACACGGAAAGATTGAACAAACCGGAGATACGACATTTAAATTAGCAAGGCGGTTAGTGTGAAATTAAATTAGAGGGCAAAAGAATATACTAGTTTAGGTGATGCAGAGACCCGGCAACTCATTTTTGTCTTCTGTAGTGGATATTAGTTTTTGTTTGATTCCTCTAATACTTTCAGACGCACACAGTTGTGCAGAGATTTCCTCTCTGCATGTTTGACATCAATGATGCCCTGTTGTCCACCGCAGTGCATGTGTTATAAAATTTTAATAAAGTTAAGTTTACCTTTGTTTTCTTTTCTTTTCTTTGAAATGTGTTGTTGTGGTGTGTTTAAATTCCATTGTGATGGGCTCTCACTGTTTTATTGTATTGGGGAATACTGTGACAAAAAAAAGATATCTGATCTTAGTCTATCCTATAGAAATGCGATGAGTACTTCAAAGCTGGAATAATGAATAAATGGTGCCTCGTGATGCAGGGCTTGCCTTCATTGAGTTTGCTCTTAGTGTGTAAATTCCCTGCCATATTTGCATTTAAATAATTAACCTAACCCCTGGGCTTTTGAGCCCCACTGGAGCGTGGGGGCCCTGGGAAGTTTGTTTACATTATGCCAATTTCTTAGGTTGTAGAAGTTACTGGTTACTTTGCCTTCAGATGTGTCATAATTTAATGTTTTTAATATTATTATTATTAATAACACCCAGTGATCATGTTTAGGTCAATGAAATGACGCATGTTTTTCCTGGAATTTTGTTTAATTGGCATCAGCTGCTCTGACTGCGATGAAAAAGACTAATGCACAACAAAGTTTACATCTGCATCATCAGTGGCATCAGGGGAAATGACTGTCTAGCCTGAAAATGCATTAAAAAGGCAGTATTTAGCAAACACACATGAGCAGCAGTGCAGTACAAAAGGTGGGGTTGTTTCATGCTATAAAATGAAGAGTAGAAAAAAGAGGCAGGGCTGAAGAGGAGATTACAGGACAGAGAAATAATCACAATGAAAACATGGAAAAGAAAGGAAGAATAGAAAGAGTGAAGCAAAAAAAGAAAAATACAAAGGACAGAGCTTAAGCCGCACTTTCACAGCTATAATGCCAGAATAAAGATGGCTTAGACAGTGCTAAGATGGGGAGCGAAAACCTCAGCCAATGTGCACAGTACAAACTGAAAACAGAAATGACATGGCAACAATGCGATGATCATGGTTGGTCATTCTAGATGCACCACCTGCTGTGGAAGATTAGACAATTACACTGCTGTTTTTAGAGCCTTCAAATGGAACAGGAGGTTAATATTAATATGTGTGCATGTGTGTGCGTTACTGCCTTACATGCACACACATGCATACACCCATCTTGACTGAGGTGCTTAATCATACTGGGCATAGTATATTGCTTAACACCTCAGCAAATGAGACAGTGATCAACTAAGTGTGTGTACATGTCTGGTTGTCACTGCAAAGGCGTGCGTGGGTTGCTATGCAAATGTTTGTGAATGCCTGTGTGTAGCGTTGCCTGTGTAAGCTAAGCGTCTGCCTCTGTGTGTGTGTATTTTTGTCTACACTTTGAGGTGGCTGCTGCGTCCAGATGGGATCAATACTCCCCTCTATTATAATTGAAGTGTGGCCTGGTTTCTGCGCTGCTTTGTCATGCCTCCAGCAGGCGCCATCAATCATGGCTTTTTTTCGAGTAAATTCTAAAACTGAGCTGAAAAAAAAAAAAAAAAGAAAATCTGTGTCATTAAAGAGGAACGTAAAAGAGGTGTGGAAAAGCTTAGTCTGGACTGCTCAATATAGAAGCCACTCGGACCACCCATAAGTAGGATAACGTGTAAAAGATACAGTAGCAGTGTAGAAGTGCATTGATTTACACAACATTAATAGATAGGTCCGGTTCATTACAGTGTTCTTTATTATATATTATGGTGATGTTTATTCACCAGTCTGCAATATAGCTGCATTTAAAAGTCTGCTTATGATAATGTTACTTTGGTCACTCTGTTACTTGACTATTCCTTTATATAATTGCATTTTGCAGTATAATGGTCTTTTCACAATGTCACTTTAATTGCAATTGTGGTTATTGCACAGACTGGTCTGTACACCCTGGAAGCTTGATGTTCGATTTGTTTTCGGCTTAAAGAGCTCTGAAGATTGGACACACTACTGTACATGCCTTTTTGGAATTTATCCCAGTATTGAACTATGATCTGACATTTTCTGGTTACAAAGCTTACTGTTTTAATTCACCTTTTGAAAACACATTACATTGATTTTCCTTCTTAACCACCACTTATCTTTCCACATCCTCTGTGCTGTTGTTCTGGGCACCTCCCAGGTGTGTTCACACTGAGCGTTTCTGGGAAATGTTCGGTACATCCTTACATTAAACAAACAAACAAACAAAAAAAACAAAAAAACAAAAAACAGAAAAAATGTATTTTGATGTCACAGAGAAAAAGAAAAGAAAAGGGAAAGAGGAACGAACAGAACAAAAACATTTCAGAGACCTGGTCACCATAGCAACAACTGTCAGGTAATGGAGGCTCCTCTACAAGCAGAAACAAAACAAAATTGAGGAGATTGGAAACAGAATGAATAGAAAGTGCAGACCCAAAGGAAAGAGATGAACACAATTAAAGTATAAATAATTACCCTGTAATTAGCTTTAGTTTAACCTTGTTGATGTTGATTGTGATTTATTTACCTGCAACAGACGGGACCAGACTAATGGAAAAGTGCTTTGTCACTGTTCTTATTGGAGACGAACCACAGCGGTTTCCATTTGTAATTAGAAAAGATATGAGGATTGATTTCTTTGCCCTGCTGAGTCCAGTCTGTCACAGAGCAGAAGACAGACAGTTAGAGAGAGACACATGCATATGCAGGCACACACAGACACACACACACAAACGGTCAATCTGCAAAAATGGGTATGATGACGACAGTTCCCCTGAAGCCTTTAGATTCTTTAAATTTTGATAGTTTGTGAGGCAGGCTAACATTTAACCCATTTGTGATGCCAGGAACCATTAACCTTGTCACCTAGCTTGCAAAGAGCCCCACCCCAGGGCCCGTCTCTCTCAGGCCCCCTGCCTGTTACTCCTTAGTCACCATGATGCCCTGTCAGACTGAGCCCGATCCAACCCAACGGGTCAAGCCCCTGCCACAAGATGCCCGCTGGCAAAGTCTGAAATCTGTCTCCAGGAAAAAGCACAGGCTTCCCTTCCTCTGGTGAAGTTCTACACCTCAGTCCAGATGGCATGGCCCCTCCCCTCTGCCTGTGGTATAATGTGAACTATGTTCAAATTAGCTTGGTATTCAAGAGATAATCAACTCTAAACACAAAGGGTGGTGATGTCAGGGCTTCACTAAAATCTTTAGGGCTCGTTGTCTGAGAAGCAAGAATGTCTGCACGAGGTTTTAAGACAATCCACCCAATTGCTGAAGAGACATTTGAGTCTGGACTGCTTATGTGGCCAATTTACACTGACACATGTTTTCTAATTACAAATAACAATATTTTTCATTTTTAATTTGTTATCTGACTACAGAGCTGTGACACATTCAGATTTGGGAAGTTCCCGATCCAACTGCAGGCCTCTGGGCAGCTCTGCTGGAGCAGCTGTTGGGGTAACTGCCTTGTTCAGGGGATCTCTGTGCTACTCATTGATGCAGCAGAGGTTCTCACTTGCTCACAGCCTTTGCCAACCCTTTCCCCATTATGTCTGGGGCTTCAGGTCATCCGCTCTAACCTTTAGATCAGTCGATGTAAATGTCACTGTGTGAAAATCGCCGTTTTTGGTCTAATAGCCATGGTCCTGGATCAGCACTCACTAATTTTACTTTAAGAAGAATTCAGTCACCAAGAGAAAAATCAAGCTCCTCAACCCTTTTGACTTAAAAATGTACAATGATCTAGTACAGAGATCTAAAACTGACACTGACAGAGATAAATAGAAACTACATGCTTGTTTTTGCATTACATATTAAAAGTTAAATCAAAATACTGACTATATGTATATGTAGTAGTAGTAGTTAAAAGTCAAAGATGAATTTGAATGATAAATAAAGTAGTTACACATTAAAACATGGATAAGAATGCTACACAAAAGATAACTTGATTGCCACTAAAGCACCGCCACCCTGTGCAGTAACAACCGCTGTTACATTTACACATAATTTAAACGGGACAATAATGCAAAGGAAATACAACATCACTGTCTGATGACATCTCGGATAGGAAAGCGAGAATCTCGTCGCCATTTCTTTTTTTACTGAAGGAACGCTGTGTGTTTGTCTGTGTGTAATTGAGAGAAAGTACCTACAAATGGGCAGGATGCCATGCAAGCTCTGCTGAACATCATCACCGCATCACTGAGCACAGACATGCAGATATAACCATGAAAACACACAAACACACACTAGAGATAGATGAGCAACACACAGCCATACTAATATGACAGGTGTTTGCATGGTACAGGCATAATGACTGCACTGCCAGACATCCAGGAATGAGCAGCAACACACACACACACACACACACACACACGTGCGCACTCTTACCTGCTCACAGATTCCTCGCTTTGTGTGGCTGATGTCTCTGATGCCTTGTGAGAGTAAGGGCCCCTTCTGGTCCCCTTTCAGCTTGAAGTGGCTGCTGAGTGAAACACAGGGACAAACACAAACACACACACACAAATATCAGATGCAGATGAGAACACAGAGCTAATGGCTCACTCTGTGGAAATCATAAACTGTTTATAAATTGGACATGGACTCTGCATCTGAAAGTCGAGCCAATGTTTTCAAACTCAAATTCAATCTAATGACCACCCATCAGGAGGAGACACAGATTGTATAAAAAAGTCAGATTGTATTATTGTTGTAGTAGATTTTTTCTTAGTGAATTTATGGTGTCAGTCTGTACTTTCTTCAATGTAACATGATGTTCATTTCTTAAAGAATGAGAGAGACAAATAAATAAATAAATAATTAAATAAATAATTGCCATAAAGCAGAGGATGAATTAGGGTATGGTCATCTGCCTGACCAGACCAAACCAGATCCAAACAGAAAAACAACACATGAGTATAATGTAAGAGAGTCTATTAAAATCTTGAACCTGGCTTTATCATCATCATCTTAAATCAGCCAATTGTAAAAGTACAGCTGAGACAGTCACGACTACGGAGATACTTACGTAGAAATAACAAACAAAGGCCAAAAAGAAATATTAGCAATTTTAGAAATATACTGTGACTCAGTCTAACCCAAACTTGGAGAAGTCCCATCGGTTCCCATCGGTTCTCTGCCAACACTTTGAACGGCTGATCGTACATCTATGGGCCCAGGGTCAGCACCCTGGACAGCGCCCGTGGTGCCACTTCAGATGCTCTGCTGGTTAAATTAAAAATAGAAATATTAGTAACATGATGATGATGACTTCAGGGTCATTTACACATGAGACCAGGGGAAATATGTGTCTGATTCATGAGCAAACATCCAAGAGACATTTAACTGTGTCTGTGTTCTCATTCAGTGACCTCTTTTTCTCCTCCTCTGTTGTATCTTATCTGCCCCAGAGCTCTTTGATCTTTCTCTCTCTCTTGTCTCTGACGTGTCATTCATCATTATTACTTCAGAGGAATGAGGGAGCGGTTCTGGGGAAAGGATCACCAACTGGGTCTGAACAGGCAGATGTAAAAACCCTCTCTCCCTTTCTTCGTGCTTCCTTCTCTCATCCAATAGGAATGAGAAATACTGGATGGTGTGGTGTCTCACCGCCAACAGGAGGACAAGAGCTGAAATACTAGAAATTAATTTCAGTTAAATATCACTTTGAAAATGCTCAAAGACAGAAAAACATGTAGACACAATTCATGTTTGTTAGCTATCCTATAGAAGCATTACTCCAGGGATTTATTTAGATTTTCTGTTTGTCTCCTTTTATCTGAGAGGGATGTGCTGAAACTTCCTAATTTGAACATCTATAACCACAGTGTTTATCTCTCTTCAGGCTGATTGATTTTGTAACTGCCTCTCTCTTTTGTCTCCCTCCACAAACACACAGTCCTGATGGAGCGCTGGGTATCCAACTTTTTGGAAGTGTTTGCAATGCCGCATCAATAATTCACAGACACACAGGAGAAGTTTCTATTTGTGCATTTGTACATGTGTGCATGTGTACTTGTATTCCTGAGTGTCCCTTTCTTCTGCCAACGCTTAGTGCCCTCTTTGCTTCAGTCGGAGATCTGATCTCAGAATAGAAACTCTGGCTGAACTTTAGCTAAAGCAAAGGGTTGGATTTACACAACAAATGCATTTCTCAAGTTCGGAGGGAATGCAGTTTACAGTCTTATACATCAACGAAAGAAATAAAATAAAAAATCCGGCTGGTGATTCTATCATTGACCATTTGCAGTTTTCTCACAATCAAACTTTTTCTGTAAATTTTGTTATGGGGGACTACATGGACCTGGAGGTTGACGCAAGCCTCCATGAACCAAAACCACAACTGTTTCAAAACCTGCTCAGGATTACCACAAATGACATCCTAAGTGTATGTAACACACACTTAGAGAGCCCCACACCTGCATCCCCTTTCAGCCAATGTTTTCCGTGTTATGAGACTCTTCTATATCCCGTTCACGTTGTTTGGATGGCAGAATATAACCACCATTAGTCTCCATGGAATCTGTTGTGTATGATTTCTCCTTCACTATTTCAGATGCCGTGTAATGAAACAAAGACTGAACAGTGGCATGTTTTTCCCACCTCTGACACAGTCTTTGTATTTTTACAAAGCTCCATAAAAACAGTTGTGTGTCATTCAGAATCCACTGCTTCGGCTGCTCTGCTCCGTCCAGCTGACACATTGTATGGACCTGAGTTGTATCTATGAGCAAATCTGAATCAAATTTGAATCTATGAGGTTCAAAACAAGTTATCAATAACTACTGACAAGCAGGAAGTCACCATGGCCTTGTTTGTCTGTTCTGGAGCAAAAACAGATCAGAAAACGACACTAAACGCACTTTCTACGTGTTATTTTAACAGCTCCCAATAAATATTTCAGCAGGGCGGGGGCATTTTGGGAAAGTCCATGAGTGTGAGGCAGGAGTTGTCAATCTCACTCACACCTCCTCCAGCTGGTGCTCAGCTCTGGCCAAGATGGCTGTTGTCTCTTTAAGGCCCTGCTCTGCTGTGACAGCCAATCACATGCCAGAAAATGTGGCTAGACTGTCCTTGTGGATGACCTTCAGGGAGGGAGAGTGAAGGAACGGAGGCGAGAGAATGGAAATGATGAATGAAGGAGGAAGATGGAGGGATAACCCTCTCTGCTTTTCTCGTTGGCTGTCATATATACTCTAATCTCTCCCCCACCCCCCCTCACACACACAGAGCCCTCCCCTTCATTCTTAGCTCCTGACCATCCTGCAGAATGTTGCATAATTCTCAGCGTAACTTCGGTGGGTGGGGGGGGGGTGAGAGAGAGGCAGCATGGGGAATGACTCATGATGCAACATGCACTACAACGGCGCACTCAAATGAACCGCCAAAATCATCTAATGCCGCATAGTTTATCACCAACAGCCATCAGTGTCATGCTTAGGAGAAGACCTGCAACCATCACCGATACTGACAATTTGTTTTTCTATTGCATTTATCCTTTAAGATGATTTTGACAGTTTGACTGATGAAGTTGCTCATAGTAACCAGGGCAGCTCGGTTAGTAGCAGACAGCTAATACGGAGTGGAGTGAGGAGGATTTCTCAGTAGTGACGGGACAAACATAGATCAAGAATAAGAGATGAGATGGCTGCTGGCATTGTGGCATGAAACCATATTATCTTTATATTAGAGATATTAAAGCTGAGCTGATGTATAACTGGAGAGCTCTGTTTTATTTCAGTTTGTAAACCCTTCAAAGAAATGTGGCAGTTTGTGCTTACAGAGCTGAGACATTCAGTTTATAGTCCAACACAACATCAGTAATTCCATATGGCAAAACATCACCAATCATATTAAAGCTAAACAGGGATAAAATACTCATGTAACATTAGATGATGTGAATAGAACATATTTTAAATCTGTGACTTGATGATTCATCAGTCTCTTTGTAAGAGAACATAAAGGGACTGACGGATATGCTGCTTTTGAAGACAAATCCAGTGGAAAGATGTGAATTTTCCTCCAGTGACTTGGTTTAACACAGACACGATTTAACTGAAGTGACAAACTTGTCCATATGCCGGGATCTGGTTCATAAAGGAATAAACAGGAAACACTGAGATCACCAGCTCCTCCAGTTTCGGGAAATGTCACAACTCTCCTTCTGTCTCAGTCACAGTACTGAATTATTTCCACAACGTCATAACACAAGAATGAACTTGAGCTTTCAACGAATTAAATGCCACCACTTCACATTTGTGTGAAATTGTGTTGCGATAAACGTACGACTTCTTGAATTACTGCCTGTTCAACACCTGTTCTGTCAGGTCACTGAATCCTCTAACGTCAAAAATCTAACCAGTTCATCTTTGAGTTTAAAAAAAACTATAGAGAAAGTCCCTCAAAGTTTTCCTGAGAAATCTTTTCCCCCCAAAAGTAACCACAGAAATAACAGCAAGGAGAACATTTCTTCTTCGTTTCCTCAGATGTTTCCAGCTAACTCACCTGAGTAATGAGGCCACCTCACACATCCGTCTCTCTCTTTCTCCTTATCTTCCTTAATGCTGACGTTTCATTTGGCCTGCAAACAAATGCCTTCTCCGTTTCCCTGGGAAACACACACACACACACACACACACACACAAAGTGGATGTTTAGAGGTGTCAAGATGACCTTGTAGGGGAAATCATGGCTCATTCATCATGTTGTGGCTCCACTGGTGCAAGGAGCAGATCTCATAAGACCTGGAAATAAATATTGGTTGATTTTCCACCGCTGGGCCACACAAGGTTCAGCGAGGCCTGGAGTTGGCTGGCTGTGGATATAAAACCAGTTATTCTCCAGTAGTGGTTACATTTCTCACATACTTGAATCTGTGAGGAGGATCGTGTATCATTTTTAATTTGCTGTGCACATCTGAATCAAAACATGAACAAACAAAGATAAGTCCACAGAATTAGATCATTACCTCAGATATGTGCTGTTAGCTGGGGCCTGCTACTTGACTCACCACCAGAGCTGCCATGATAGTCCTCTTTTCAATGAAGGAAAGATTTCCGGAGCAGTGCAGCCATTATTATTAATATTATTATTATCGCTCCACACGGTTTACAGTGCTGCTATAAAGGGCATTAAGAATTTACATGAACAGTTCTGCAGTCAGTGTTGTGCACTTATCAGCATTTTATAATGGCTTTAATGCAGCCGAGTCAGTCAGAGCGGATGCTGTTAATTATTAAATATCACTCAAGTTATCGAGGGCCAAGTTTCATCTGTGGACTAGGAGCATTTTGGATGCAACTCTGTGTTACATCTGTCTTTTGGTCTAAGGTCAAAGGTCAAGGTCCCAAAACACAGTTTAGGCCTCGTGGACGTGATTAATTGAGAGCGCGTTAAAAAAATCCCTTCACATTCAGCACAAAGTATGACCTGGACTCAAGGTCAGGTCACCTTTTAGCCGTAACTCAAGACTTCCCAAAGCAATTGAGATTTCACACGTTTGTTCACAAGTGTTTGATGTTGTAGACTATTGTGGATAAAGAGTGATGTAATCTGAAAGCAGCTAAAATGGTGGAGGGATAATATCATGAAGGGGTAATTACCTACCTTGTTCTAAAGGTCATATAGTACAGGTCTGCAGAGACCTAATGGACTAATGTCTTTAGGAAAGATAATTTAGATAAGTTCAAACATATCTGACCGCTGATGAACACGCATGCTCATGCAGGGATCGAACATGTGACGCTGACGTTACTGGATATTCTCTCCAAAACACTTGTCATGACTTAACACCTCAGCAGTCATTTTTCATGTGAGAGGAATGAGCTATCCCTGGTTTAGATCTGTTTGACCCCATTGGAGAACCGTGATGGGGTCACTGCACCTTTTCTCCACAGTAATAGAGGGACATGTTCTGTAATGTCTGCACATTTGTCTGGTGTGACACATTGAGTTGATGTAGAGCTTTGGGACACAGTAAGGTTACAACTAAAAGGCAACAGAGCATCACAAATTATTGATACCTGCAGGTTGTGCTGACGGCTCAACTGTTGTTGTGTTCATCTCTTGTATATTGTATAATGTGTTAATGATGGTTGAGCAGGCCTGACATTGTCGTACAGTGTAGGTGGGACACAAAGAAAAGAGGCCGAGATAAAGAACGAGACATGAGTGGCGACAAACAAAGCATCAAAGCCCCCCTTGTCATTTTGAGCTGAAGTCATTTTCAAAATGACAATGAGCTGTGACCCGGTGAAAAGCTTCTGTAATCAGTCTGGAATGAACTCAGCTGTGAATTGATGCAAAAAACAGTCACGACAGTCATTTCTCACCACAAACATGCAAAAAGCTTCAGCCTCAGAACAAAAGACCACAATACAACTCCTTCACATTAACCCCAACCTTTCAAATCTCCAATCTGCAGCTGTACACTGCTGTTATTTACATCTCGTTGTCATCATCTCCTCTCTTAATCGGCTAAAAATCAAATCTTTAGCTCTGTTTCCTTGTAGGAATGGAAACCTCATCCATCTTTGTACCATAAATCACAACGGCTATTTCAAAAGGTGTATAAAGGTTTTTTGAGTATGAAGCGATAGCTCCCAACAACACACACAGACATGCTAACAGGGTTTACAGATGTCGGGATAAAGAGTTTGTTACACATCGATAAGCCACACCTGTCGTTTCCTGTCTTTATGCTAAGCTGAATTCATTTTTTGTTTTCACCTCCTTTCATGCTTTTGTGGGTTCATAGAGTTTCTTCTGTGGATGGATGGCCTAAAGAAAATGCCTTTGCCCTTCTCTTTGTCTTTCAGGTTGCCTTTCAACCTATTTCCTCCTCTTAGTTACCATCTCCTCCTGTCCCCACACATTTTTCCCCTCCACCTACCACCCCTGTCATGTTGCAGCTCCCATCCATCCATTACAAGGACAGCTGTGGTTACAGTCCGACGGGCTCTCCATTTTAACACCAGCTCCAGCACAGACAAAATGGTTCTTGTTTCCAGCACTCATGGGACGTAGAAGCTGCGGGGTGATTTAACTTTGGGTGACAGAAACACTAATGGGGAAAAAAATCTATGATTTAAAGTTTTCAGGTTGTGTTTTAAAGACTTTGTCGATATGAATAATGAGACTCTGCCTTTATACGGTTGTGTCTACATACTTGTATTAACGTGTAAATATGCAGCTGCATCTGATGATGGATCAGATTTGAATAGAAGATAAATTAACCTCTAGGGATTAGATAATATCTCATGACTGGATCTTCTTGCCTCTCACTCCCACACTCCTCATGCATCCCTGTCATCTTATCTTAGCCGTTACTTCATCACATCTATGAATGAATCCGCTGGAGAAAGGAGGGAGCAAAGAAAAAAGGAGGGAATGAGATGAACAGAGGAAGGGATGGAGAGAGAGAAAGAAGAGGGGATCGCAAGTTTAATTTTAGACTCAGTACGTAATCCCCCCTCTTTTTCCACAGCTTCTATAAATAAACTTCGCTCTGTCTCTCCCATCTGATGGACTGAGAGAGCGAGAGAGGGAGGAAAGATGAGAGGGTGTTGCTTAGCAACCATATCCTGACTTAGCAGGTCACCTGATCAGGCGATGACTGGCACTGAATGTGGTAGTAACACACTGGAGCAGCCTTGGAGCAGGACACACACACACACACACACACACACACACACACACACACACACACACACACACACACACACACACACACACACACACACACACACACACACACACACACACACACACACACACACACACACACACACACGAGTGGTGGAATGTGACTGAAGTACATTTACTCAGGTACAGTTTGGAGATTTTTCTTTTAATGCCACTTTATACTTTGACTTCTCTGCATTTATCTGACAGCTTTTACAAACTGCCATCTTCAAAATAAAGCCTTTGAAGAGTTGATAAAATATAATGCTTTGTTGTAAACAACTACACATACGTGTGTGTGTGTGTGTGTGTGTGTGTAATTACTTTGGTAAAAGATCTGAATGCTTCAGATCAAACACACAAACACTCACTGAAATATGTACATAAGGAATTTCACACCTACTGCTCCCTCCTCTGTACATACGTGTGACACAGACAGTTTATGGTTTTCAGCCGGTAATTGATAATTCAGTGAAACGCAGCAGAGACGACACATAACTGACAGAGAAAAGCGTCGGGCCAGACTGACTGATGCTTTCGGAGTCTGGTTTAACTGCAGAGTTATATAACAGGGGGGACCTGAGGCTTTTAGGAGGAGTGAGTAATGGGAGGGATGCTCCTTTAACGGATGTTACCTCCGAGGATAACATGACAACATTTGGAGGAGTTGTGTTCAACTCCCAGACACAACCAGAGAAAATAACCACAAATAAACACCAACTGTTACACACGTGTCGGTAAATCCAGAATATTTATGGAGGTGATTTATCAGAATGTAAAACTGAAGACATGCATTTATGATACAGGAAATACTTTCAAATCTACATTAGACGCTGTTAGTCACCTGTTCATTGATGATTTAATTTAAGGTATGGATAAGGTCATACACTGCAAACAACCAGTCAAAGGTAATTCATTAGAATTTGAAATAGCTCAAGAAAAACGTAAAAGTTGTGAAAGTGATTTTTCAGATTCGGAGACAGCTGCAGTTACAAGTCACAAACATTTGGGCAATTAGTCCCAGCAACGTGCAGCTGAAAGAGAAAATGCTGAATTGTTTTCACTGCGGGAACATTAAGCAGGGATGTCTGGACTGTGTTATATATTGGACTTGTACAATCAAATCATTGATGCAAACAATTTCCCCCCCTAAACCATTAAATGACCTACAAAGTGTGCAGATATCTTCCAGCTGGGGAAACATCTTTGTCTTTGTTATCACAGTGAAAACTAAATAAGTATTATTGTTTCAATAACATTACATAGAAAAAACTATCTCATGCATGTTTCTTTTCAGCTCCTCTCTCACTTTGGTCTTGATTGAATTCTCCCTGTAATTGTTCAGCTTTGGTACAACATTAGTTACTTGTCAATAGTATAAAAACCGCTGAGGGATTATAGTCATTAGTTGGTTTTGTCTATATAGTTATAACCCCAAACTGAGGTTGGAGCAACTCTATAAAAATATTTTAGCTTGTTCTGATCATAATTACCACTGAAGGGAGAACTAACCAACGCAGATCGATGTGTGTGGAAGTGTTACGCCCTTAAACGCAGCTTTGATGGTGTAATATTCCTCTCCCTGCCTTCTAATTGGTTATTCTGACTGATACGCACTAACTCCCAAGTTGCAATGAGATGTTTAATCAATTTTGTTGCATCATCGCTGACAGCTTTGTGGACTTCTTGAGGTTTTATGATAACTAGATGTCAGTTTTAATTGGCTCTTTTTACCCTCACTGTCTATTGATCTCATGATTTCACAGCCTGAATTGACCAAATGTCCAACTATTGTCTTTTTCTACTGGATATTTCTCTTACATGCTGAGATCTAAGAAAAAAGACATTTTCTGATCTTCACTGAGCCCAAACTCGACATCACTCATCATCCTGAAGTCTTTGTGGTTTCAAACATAAAGCCCTTTTCTGATCTTACAGTGCTGTGGTGAAGGTTTGGTTGGGTTTAATCACAAAGAGAGATCTTGATGCCTTGTGTAAAATAAACTCTGGTCAGGGAGAACGTTTTTTCACTGTCCTATAGTTATTGAGAGGAAGATCTTGCTCAGACATTTTTCAGTTAGACTGGATTAAGGATCTGATTTTGGGGGAAAAGCAGCAGAGAACACTTCTACTTCATCCACGGTCATGCACACTAACTTTACTGAAGGTGCAAAGAAACATTGCTCCTTCTGTTACTTAATCACAGTCCCAGCCAAACGGAGCAGGATTCAATGAGCCCAGAATAAAGTCTCAGCAGCTCTTATATGCATCATCCATCTGGTTAACTGGTGTGTGAGGCAACTATTTACCCCATTAGTCCATTTATATCATGTTTCAAATCTGCCTCCTTCTGGTCTCAAATTGCCCCTCTATAATAAAACACTCCTCTTGCCCTGATCTGTAGTTGTCATAAGAAAACATCTCTTTCTCTCAGTGAGACTCACGTTTCTTAGTCCAACCAGGAAGTAATCGGTTCACGCCTCCTTTGGCATTCACCTTGACGAGCCCACAACCACCCCCCCTCTCCCAGCAGCCCCCTCCCCTGCATCTCATTGGATAAGAGAAGGAGCCACTGCAGGCTCCGATTGGTTGCCAAGACCAAGCCTGTTGCTGGGCTGTTTCCATGGAGATCACTATCACCGTGGTCCCTCGCCTCATCCTCAGAGATGCAGAGAGAGAAGGTGCAGGAATGATGGAATGATGGAAATGAAAACAGAGAATGATTACATACATTAGATGTGTAACATGAGATGAGTGAGGAGGAAGTCAGGGGATATAAGGAGGGAAAAAAAGGGAGGGGGGGGGCACGGCGCAATTAAATGGAGAGAAATTCTGGGATTACAGGATTTAAAATGGCGCACATTTCTGAGCTGATGTCTCATCCTGCATCCTAATTTTCCTCTCACGGAGTCCCGCTCTCACATACACATTGTTTTTTTTTTTATTCTGGAAATGACAACACTTCTGCTCTTATGTGAGTCCTGGAGCCCCGAGGAGGATGATTAGCATTTAAAGAGTCTCTCATCCCCGTTATTAAGCTCAGGTGTGCACTGATTAATGATGCATCTTCTCATTTCCGCCTCTTTTTTTTTTTAAATCTACCACCAACAACTAACGCTCAGTATTTTAATTCAGCTGCAATCAGATTTATAGATGTCTAATGTGCTGAGCCTTCACTGTCTCTTTTTGTATCAGATGGATCAGAAAAGTACTAAAAATCATCAGTCTTCTTCTGGCAGCACCGTTTCCTCCAACAGTTTTTATGGGGTTGTATCTCATCCCATTGAGTTACTGTATTGACGAATTTTAATGGCACAGAGTGCGGTGAGGAACTAAGATTTTGGCCTTAATCTTACAGTAACTTTTCAATAACAATAACAATGAATAAAACATTACAGTAACAATTATGAAGTCTGCTGATGCTCAGAGAGAAGTGAAGGATTAAAGGCAGCAGGAGGGAGCGGCACACGGCGGAACGGACGGGCAGGAGGGCAGGAGGCAGTGATCAATGACAGAGATGGAGCTTGAAGGTGTGATAGAGGAGGAAGAGTGTATTTTTACCAACTAACAGCAGTAAAAGTGTCTCACTGACACATGCAGTCGGTCTGATTTACAGCCGGGTGCTGATTTATACAGCGTGTGATATCTTCTGCATGTTCAGAATAAAAGAGCCCTTTGATTGCAGGATGAACTTTCTTTCATGTGTTTCCTTGATAATTAAGTCCAGGCCTTTGAATCATGGTTCGTTTAATTGCAGGGATTGACGACGTTCAAGGTGAGGGAAGATGCTGCTCATTCATTTTTTCCTACCTGAACCAGGTACATGATTAAAAGTTGATAAGGATACTGGTGGAAGTTTGAGCTGATAATGCTCACATATCTCCAAAAAAAAAAAAAAAAGTGTTGACTAGATTAATAATTTAGGACTTCTGAGAAAAAAATATAAATGAAAGAGGAAATGTAGAACAAAAATGAGTCATAGATTATGATATTCTGTCCTGAATTTGGCCCAAAGTATTTTAAAATCATTTTCCCTGCAGGTAGAAAAGATTCTGCCTAAAAATGAACTGAAGATGGCTTTGGGCATCATGGGAGTCCTCGTTTGGGTTCGTTCAGTCTCAGTTGTACGGGAGGTTTTTATCTGGAGCCAAAATGTCCACAGAGGTCACAAACAGACGCCGTGATTAACAAGTGTTTAACCAAAGATAAATCAAGACAAGACAGAATAAAGGAGCTCAAGCCTCCTCTCAGTCCAGCATAATATGAACAGCCATTAAATATTAACATTTACTATACTAAGTTCAGGTTAGTGGAGATTTATGAGATGCAGACTTGATTAAAATACATTTTGAGACCAGTTTAAGAGGTAAATCAACTTATCATTTGCCTCAGTGAGCATCAAATCCCAAATGTACCTTCTCTTTGCAACTACGCGAGCTACATGTGTTGCATAATGTCTTACATCACCAGGTGAGCCATCACTCTGCTGTCAGCCTGGAGTGATTCATTCATTCATTTCCTTATGTAGCTCTGTTAAGACTGCAGCAGACTGAGAGGAAGAGGAAGGAGTCTTTCCTGTTTGTGTATCTGTGACCTTCACGTGTACCTGAAGAGTCATTTTCACTGACAGTTTGATGAGGTGTGAAGGAGCGCTCCCCATCCTCCTGCCCTTCATCCTCCTCCGACGCTCCCTCAGCGTCTGAGTCTGATGGACTTGGCAGCGAACTGCTCTCTCTGCTGGACGACAGCTCAAACGACAGTTCCAGTAACCTCTGGATTACAGAAGAGAGAGAGAGAGAAATCGAACACATCTTCAAAATATTTTATCAATTTGAGATTTAAAGATCAGCACCTCAATCTGATTTCTCTCCTGGCGCACAGATTTCTCCATCTCAGTTTCCATAGTGATGAGCTTCTCAGGATTTTCAGATACTGTCAAGGGGACGACAGATTAAGGACGAAGGAACCAGGAAGTAAAACACTTCACTGTGAATCAGCTCAGTTTGGACTAGTTAGCTTCACAAAAAAAAAAAAAAAAAAAAAAAAGGCAAAACAAAAAGGGTCTAAGGATCTCAGACTTTCTAAAGTGACCTTTCAGGATGATTGTAAGATGCCACCTCCACAGCTGGACCAGTTTTTTTTTTTTTTTGCTATTGAGGAAAAGAAGCCACAGCCGGTTTGATAACTTTAACTGAAGGCAGGGATCTCTTAATGACTGCATGCATTGATAATTCTAATTTATATTGCTAACTCTATGATGTTGCTGAACCTGCACACCAGGCTATATTCTGGAGGTCTTCAACACTTTACTGGAGATTTATTAGAGGTGATTTTCACCCTGGTGATCATGCTTGACTCCCTCATATAATTCTGGAGAATATTCTAATATTAAATTGTCACTTGAGCACCGACTTCTACCTTAAACTGTGCTGGGGCTAGCAGTTACACAGCCATAATATCTTTCCTTTACTCTCAGTTCAGAAGTTTAAAAGTGATTCAAATGGAGGGTCGAGGTAGGTCAGAGCAATTCATTCCCTCTATGTGCGGCAGTTAAGTCACTTGTATAAATGATTGGAAATCAGTCCGTCACCTCTTGCTAAGAAACTTCCAGCGTGCATTATCACTGCAACATAAATTACTTTTTCACAATATGATTATTTCATTCAAGGCTGGATTAACTAATATAAATGTTCCTATAACCTTGACATAGATTGTGAATCATTTCCTCCACAGCCCTTTACCCAAGAGAGTCATTAAAGCGACTGTTTGAGGCAGAAAATCTAATTCATGAAATATATAGTCATCTTGCCTCTCATTTAAATACAGCTGACTGATTGGTTTACAGCTGAGTAACGGCTTAAGCAAGCAGACAGAATGTGAATTACTGTCGCCACGATGATGACTCAGACTTTAAGTTATGTAGAAGACAGAAAGAGCAATTAACCCGCTGAAATTAGCAAACACAGAGGAATGAAGACGCTGTAATGGCTCTTAGATGACACTCCAAAAAGCCTCGGAGAAACCATCAGATAACATCAGCAGCAGAGTGTCAGCGTGTAATAATGCCGGCTGTCATTTCATGACGCTTAAACTAACATCCACCAGTTAAAAAATTAATTCAATAAGAGAAAGACTGCTTAATCCTCAGAGTTTGATTAAATGATGGGTTTTAATTTCATTTACAGATTTTCAGCAATCAGGAACAATGAAACTGGAATCTGAGAACAACTTAACAAAAAAAAAAAAAAAAAGTCTCCCACTTACAATAAACTTGTTTATACAGTTTCAGGATCTACTGTATGTTCCCGTCACTGCTGCTCGGCCAAGGCTGATGATTAAAAAGTTGAAAGTGTCAAGCTACCAAAAATAAATAAGTGTGCGCCACTTTTTCAAAGCAAGGATCTTAATGCTCCTTCATGCAGTTCGGTGCCGGTGCACACAGTTCTACTTCAGACTGTGGGCAGCTTTCATGGAAAAATATCCAGAATAAAAAAATAAATTAAAAAAAAAAAAAAGGCAAAGGCAAAAACTCCAGTTTTGAACCAGAGTCTTAAAATAATCAAAGCACTACAAGTGTCAGTCAAAGTGATTACATTTAGTGAAAGAGGTTGATTCTCAATTATCAGACACTGACAAAAGATGACATCATTAACAGGTTACTGGTAACAAAACAACTATTATATTTACATCAGCCATGAGTCAAACTAACTACAAAGTCCTACAGGCTCCGCGGTCTCACATTAAAAAGGACTTTTTAACTCATTTCCTCACAAACCACCAAGGGTTGCTTGACCACACTTCACAGCAGCAATTATTCGACAGAAGGTCAAATTGTTGGCCAAATTAGAATTGTTACCCAAAAAAAAAACAAACAAAAAAAAAAAAAACTGGGGCCAGAGGAAAAGTTAGGTCACCAAAGTTATTGTCGTCTATCGTCAGACGTCTGCAACAAATTTCATCCCTCAATCCATCCAAAAGATGTTTCATTCAAACCCACAACAGTCGGCCGGATTAATTCTTCAGGCCACGTTCGAGTCTGCAGAGAAATTTATTGACAATCTTGTTAATAGAGTTTCAGGATGGATCAACGGTGAACTGACTGACCAGCAGACGGTGCTGGCTCATGTTTCTTAGTGTAAACATACATGAGTCAGATTCTGTAACATAAAAGTCCCTGTTAGCTGAAAGATACAGAAAAGTTGGCTGATTTGTAGACTCAAACTCTACTCAAACGTACTACAGACTGTTTTAGTCTGTAGTACGACTTCCTTTCCTGGTTTTGTTAATCACACAATTCAAACGAGTAGAGCGCTAATATACGCCACATTTAACTGAACTAATAATAATTCATGTCTTTTTTCCTCCTGAAATGATGAATGATCACTTTAATCATCTGTTTTCTTTATGGCTCTCATTGTTTGTACATTAAGACGCTTCAGTGTGATACAAACATCAAATAAGTTTGATTTGACAGCAGAATCTCATATGAAGGGCCTCAGGGTGGGTTTGGGTTGGTTGCTCTTAGATGCACTTTCTGGGTTTTGACACAGGGGGGCAGTGGCACTACAGGAGCCTGATGAGAGGATTGTCTATTGATTACACACACACACACACACACACACGACCAGTCTGTTGTATTTGGGTCCATTATGGAGCCTGACGGTGCTTCACCCTTGTTCTCAAATTGCTCCTGTGGGAGAAAAAGGGGCCACAACCTGAGCTGTTTATCAGCTCTCTGTGTGTGTGTGTGAATGTGTGCAGGTATTTCCATGTACATAGAAGAGTTTCCACACTGAAGCTATGCATCCACAGCAAAGTGGACTTATTCAGAGAGTGAGTGAGTGTGTGTGTGTGTCTGTGTGTAGGTGGAGTGTGTGTACTTACTGCATGTGTATAAATGCGGTTAAGTGTGTGCAGCGGTGTTAGGGGAGAGTTTTTGTGCATTTATGAAAATCAATGATTTTATGTTAATGTCTGATTGCCAACACAGCCGTGCGTGTCCGTGTGTGTGCGTCTGAGTGTGTATAACAGTTTCACCTGCTCTTCTTGCTGTTACAGACAGAACTAATCTACCTGGATTTGTCAGAGAGGAAATGAACACCTGCATCCCACTGTGTGATTACTTATGCAAACATACGCTCACGCTGGCACACACACTTGGAATGCTTTCCACCATCTGAACTAAATTATAATTTACAGCAGGATTAACACAAACACTGTTGTTTTTTTTTTTTGCAATTTCTATGTTCAATTTGAGTCTGAATAGCTTCTTGATATTTCCCATGGCCACACAGACACACTTCTATATTCAGAGGGCTGTAATCCAGTGCGTTCAGTGCACGGTGGAGTAAGTTGATGTCTGATGTGTTCTTTGCTCACAGCAGGAACGACTCGGACCGACTGTTATCCCACTGAAAACAAAAACAGGCTAAACCCACAAACCGTGACAAAGTCCACAATCCATCATTGATTTTCTACCTCTTGAATCATGAAGGGGCCGATGTAAATGCCGGAAGAGACGTCTGAATGGCGCTCTGTTAGACTCTCTGATGAAGACAGCATCCTGCTCCGCCCGGGGACTTTGATGCAGCGATATCATCTCTGCTGAGGAGCACTTATTGTTCCAACTCCAGCGATGTTTTCTGTCTCATTCATCTCGTCACCGCTGAGAGGGAAAGAAAATGTCAACCAGTAAGTATGAAGAGTGAGTGTTAACAACTGATGCCATTTCTAATACGGTACTGGACGTGCGCAGATGAAACAAATGTCTCCGTTTGGTCGAGTCCAGGTAACAAATAATGTCGGCTCATCTACTGACCAGTTTTTTTGATTAATCACAATTTAAAACTGACAGTGGGTGAGAAGAAGAAGAAGAAGAAGAAGAAGTGTACTGAGAGGGAAACGTGAAAATGGTCAATACGTTGACTAACTAATCTCCATCCTGTTGCTGGTATTGGGCACTTTATCATTTTCATCCATGAGGAAACATTTATTTATCAGCCAGAACTCTCATCCAATGTTTGCAGCTGTATTTAATAAATTATATTCACACATACAAGTAGTTTAGAGTTGATTTGTAACTAAAAACTCTGATTCTAATTCTCATCTCTGGAGCCGTTGGATGAATTGTGGACAATGAAAGTCTGCACAACATTTCCTGGCAGAGGACAAACTTGAATTTTAATTTAGTTTGGTTTCTCTTTTTGTTTAAATTGTTGCAAAAACCAGTGACCTTGTCATCAGCCTTGTCTGCGGACCTACTGGCTGTTTAGTCCCAATTAACATGCTAAACTACAAAGGTGAACATTTTATCGCTGAAACTGGAACCATTTGGTGTTGACATTTAGACTTTCGCTCCAGACATGTTTATAATTGAGCATTTTTGCATATTTTAAAAGATTTGCTTTAACATGGTCCCCCCACCAAAAAAACAAACAAACAAACAAACAAAAAAAAAAAAAAAAAAGACATCCTGACAGAGAAATCCTGGATCAGGCCTCGTGTCCCTGCCATCACTGCTGCTTATAAAATAAGTTTCCAAATGTTAAAGCATCAGAGAGACTCAGACAGATGTCTGGGCTTCAGTCAGGGAGTCCAAAATTTTGTGACAAAAAGCGGCCAGCAGCAGAATTACCAAAAGTTAACACAGTTACCATCTTTAGTCTGAAACAACATTGGAGGTTGTGTTGATGTGAATTGTTGCTGTTTGTGCTGACAGGGTTTTAGGAACTCCTCTGGCTGCTTTGTCTTGTTGTTAAAATTACTTTGATAAGACAAGTTTCTGATCTCCCAAACATAACCCCTGCCGTGTCAGACACTTTAAGGATACACTTTGGGGAGACTGGGCAGATTAATGAGGTTGGATCAGGGGAATAAATGAGCTGAGTCACCGCTGATGGAACGCTGCCAGGTTCACTGGAGGACGATGTCGAGACGGCCAAAGGTCCAGCTGTTATGCTGTGAGCCGGAGTAGCATCAGGAAATAAACAGCGTTTGGACCAGAGACCTAGACCTGGACGTGCACATGAGTAACTTGAAACACGTATTCTTGATCGTTGGAAAAAAAAAAAAACCCCAAAAAGCTTCATTTGTGCTCAAACTCCAATAATGAAATGGAAATTCAGTTAATGAGAATATTTTGAATTGTCTTAAGCTGCCGACACTTCATATATCTGTACAAGTGATTTAAACATCTCTCCTCAGAAATACAAAACAAAGAAATGTTACCATCCTTAAAATCATTTATTCTGAATTTTGTTGCAGGCCTGCTTTTTTCAAAGCGTTACGTTCAAAAGAAATCAGCTCTAATGGATATTTGTTCCAATTAATTTGAAGTAAATCCATCCTATCGACTCCTAAATTATATTTTAGTAATGTGATCCAAGACATTTAGCAGTCAAAAAGCAGAATAAGCCTCGTCTTTATCCACGATTTCAAATCGAAAATGTCTCAAACATTCCTCATGCTCCGTTTACCGAAGACAAAAAAAAAAAAAAAAAAAAATTACTTGAACTTGAAAATGAGTTTGTAAATTGTAAATTATTTTGCTCTACATTATAACTATTTGCAAGTCAAAGGCAATTGCTCTATTATCAATGTCAAAGCCGAACTGACTGATACTTTTCTGGGAAGGAGGCGAGTATTTCTGAAGCCAAATTTAGAGTTACAGAAGATGTAGTGCAACAGAACGCAGCAGTGCTTTTTTAAAACCAGCACTTTTGATAATTGGATTACTTTGCAACCTGCAATTTCGGAGCCCAGATTTTTTTTAACCCAGTCTTTAAAATACATTTGAATAATCAAAGTGAAAATCTTGAGCACAGCCGCTGTTTGTGTACGGGCTAAAAATGGCCGTTTTGAGAGCTTCTCTGAACAAAAACGTCTTGAGGGTGTTTTTAGCAATTAGTTATTTTCAGTCACAGGCTGGAAGCGCACTTTAAAACAATTTTCACACTTATACTCTTTGATAATGTTGCTTTTTTTTTTTTTTAATAAAAGGTTCTCTCATAGCTATCAGCCATCAACTGTAATAACCTCAGGCAATCTGCCTCACAGCTCTCATTACATTTTATCTGTCCTTGATGTTTCTCTCCACGTCTGTCTGTGTCTGTCCATCATTGCACCGCAATTAATCTCCTACTGTGATGAAGAATTTATTGTACATAAATGTTGGTGATTTCTCAAATCAAACATCTATTATGGGATTACTCATTTATTTTTCTTCTGGAGAACAGCCGTCACCAAATCATCCTTATTTTTTTTTTTGACGTATTTCACATGAAAAGCTGATTTTTTTCCAATCACTTGTGGAGTGCTGCAGATTCTCATTTTCTCTGGGGCCGTCTTTCTCAGCAGGACTCTGAGAAGTCCCTGCTCATTGATTCGGCAGCTCGCTCTCTCTCTCTCTCTCTCTCTCTCTCTCTATCTATCTATCTCTCTCACTCCCTTGATCTCTTTGAGTCTACCTCTCTACCTGCTTACATTAATCCCTCTATCTTGCCATTTCTTTTCTTTCCTTTTCTCACAATCACACATTTTCTCTCTGCATATCTCCCTCCACCTTTTTTGTTTTCGGTAAATCTAGTCCTCAATCACTTGGAATCAGAGTGAAGTGGTAGCAGGTTATAATTCAGGTCAGGTCAGCTCAGTTAAAACTGAATCTAAGTAAAAGTTTAGCAGAGTTGGTAAATGTGCTGCTTGGACTCACCTGGTTTTTGAATGTTGGTTTGATACAGCAGAGAGCCTCACAATGTTCAAATTACTGCACAGGTACCATTTCAGCATTCAGAGGAGTCACAGGTGTGTTTGATTTCAGTAACCGTCCTTTGACCCCGGGCAATGCAGCCAATCAGCAGGTAGGCTCTTCTTCTTCCTTTGGTTTGATTGGTGGTGAGGCGCTCTCCTGCCACCTACTGCAGGGTGGGACATATGAAAAGACTAAATCCTCTTCATCAAGCCTGCGTCCTTGAGACGACTGTGAGACGACACTGTGGAGACGAAACTGTAAAAATTCAGCTGATATAAACTAATCATCGCTTCATTCTGAGCAGAAAACACTCTGTGTGATAAACATTTATTCACAGTGTGCTCAGAATATGCAGTAATATAACTCATCTGGCTTCAGATCTGCAGCAGAGTTAGTCCACATCTATCAGAGGAGACTTGTGGGAGTCTCTTTCTGTCAAACTGCCAAAACAAGATCCCAGATAGATAGAAGCGAAGACAATGAAAGAGCAGCTACACCAGCTTCTTCAAGGGAGAGACACAAATGTTTGTAGAGTCACGTCCTGCCACGTGGGGGACATTATGTTGTCGTAATGTGGCCTGCCATTGTGTAGAGGTTGTTTTAAACACATTAAGAATGATACAGCACAGAGCCCGACGGAGCAACTTGATGTGAAACTTTGTTTTTTAATTAGGGAACACTCATTACCCAGAAAGCTTTAAGTCCCCAACACTTTAAAGCTAACAAGATCAAAGTGGTATTAGACATTAAGTGTACGGGGACAAACATGTCCACGGGAAAAAAGCTTTGCCAATTAATGAGTTAATGGACTTTATAAGGAGGAAACTCATTTTCCTTGAACAAGAAGGGTACTTAGAAGAAACATAAACATCAGATACTTCATGAAGAGCAGATCATCCGATTAAAAAATGTGATTGATTTTGCCGCAAAAATTTGCACACCAATGAGACAAAACTGCCTTTTTGAAGCCTCCGGTGTGACAATTAACAAAAAAAGTGACCTCACATGTTCATTTGTCACAGAAATGAAAGTTCCTCATTGGTTTATGAAGCTATTCCCAAACCTGAGCGAAGCTAACATTTCTTTATAAACACAGAGACGAGAGAAAAAGCTGGAAAATAACAAAGAAGAAAGTGTGTTAGTGGTGAATCTGACCTGACCCGGCACACAAACGCACACCGCACAAACAGACCAGCAGCCAGAGTTTTGCTTCACTTTCTTTCTGAACACAACTCAAAGCTTTTGAACTTCGACACTGACCTTTAAAACTGCAGAGGCGAGTTAAAACCAATACCGCCGTCCCATCTCCAGGGTGCTGGTGCTCACCGACACCTCGGAAAAGAAGCAGTTATTATTATTCTTTCTCCCTGGATCGATAGATCCCATCTATTGTGTTTGATTACTTTTGTCAGCAGCGGCATGCTCGGTGTGTTAAAGGTGTCCCTTGTGCTGCGTCAGATGACCTGTTGTGTTTAGGGTGTTTTCCTTGTCATGGAGGGCCCATTAATCTGTCCGGTCCCCTCCATCTCATTTCAGATTGAGCCTCCGCATTAAAACACGCCTCTCCAACGTGACAATCAGTCCATTTTTTACGACTCGGACAGGTTGTGTTGACGCATCATCCCTCAAGGGTTCGTCAAACTCAAACGTGAAACACCAGCTGATATTTCAGCTGTGACTGATACCTGATGTCGCCGGATGGAGAACATAAATCTGGTAATGTGCAGGCTCTCTACAGTAGCTGTGGCCCTGCGGTTTCATCATCAGCGCTGTTCAACATTTAATACGATCGTACATCACACGACAGTCTGATCCAAACTGCTCCTGATGTCCGACCGGCTCCTCGCTCACTTTATATCTCTGTCAGAAGTTGAGCTGAGCAGAAACCAGGATGAACTTAACTATACGGTTAATTACGTGTCTCATCTCTTCTGCTGAGGAGCAGAAACTAATGTAAAGGTATATACTGACATCCACAGAACAGGAATCTGAACATAAAGTTCACATCTAGCACAACGTGATGGAAGTCTGAGAACAGCTCCAGACGGACCATCGTAGACAGTTATGGCTTTAAGAGGACAAGTTCAACAGCAACAACAACAACAAAAAACAAAAAAACCCACCTTTCTTTCCTCAGTTTTGCATTTGTCAAAGTAATCATTATGTTGCTGCTGCCACAGAGCACCCAAAGGCCTCATCTCTGCTCCCTTCAGTGATAATTCAGAGCGTGACACTGACATGCAGCAGAGAGCCAACCCAGCACACAGATCTGACACCATCACGTTGAATGATTTCAGTATCTCCCACATTTTAAATAGGCAGCAGCCGTCCTGCATTCAGGTCTTGTTTGTGGGGGAAAAAAAAAAGGCATTTTGCAACATGCGGCTCAGATGCAGGTTCCATTATTGATGAAGGACTCGTGATGTTGACTTTTTTGTTTTTCCCACCGCAAAGAGCTCAGCAGATTCTGACCTTGGTCAGTGCTAAAAGATGGCAACAATAGAAGGACAAAAAATGAAATATAAAATATAAAACTTGGGAGAAAGTCAGCAGCAGTTCATGAGTGAAGATTTGTCGGATGTTGGTTCCTGTTGCTTCGGCGCAAAAATCAATTTAAGAAGCTGAATCGGCCGAAAGAGGAACTTTAAGTTACTGCATCACATTTTTATATGGAGATATTCCATTTTGTTACGACACTGAGCAAAATAATTACTGAACAACTTGTTGTTTTAAGGACTTTCATGGTGGATCTTCTTCTTCATTAACAGATTATCGGTCACCTCGTAACTGTGAAAGTGTGACAAACACAACAACAGGAACTCTGCAAATCACTGAGGCCAGCTACTAAATAGCTGCTGTTTTTCTTTTCTTTTGTTTGTCTTAGGACAGATAATTAAGTGACGCTAATCTCCTTCTGGCCTGAAATTAAATATTTAAATCTGCAATAACTGATTGAAAACTATGATAAATTATCGCCTCATGAAGTTTATACAGTTACTTGTTCACACATCGAGCTGTATTAGCATTCAGTCATGGAGTTGTTTCCGAATGCGGAGCCTCAGAGTCATTGTAGGTAGAAACATACTGGTTATGGGTGGAGAAAGAAAATACATGAAGAAATGTTATCCACAAAGTGTCAAAGTCTTTTTTGAAGCTGAAAGTTTTATGAAAAATTTACCGAGTCATTACTTGGTTATATTTCTGTTTGGATTTAAGAGGTCTCCGGTGCGCTGCTGCGTCCTCTCTTCGGGCTTCACAAGTAATAACACCAAGAGCTGCCGTCAGTTTGGTTTACGTTTTATTTGACAAGACAATGATTTGTAAAACATGTACAATAGGTTTCCCAAAAAGCATACAAAATGATGACTGATCTGTGATAAACCAAAGATAAGAAGATGCAAATGAAAGAAAAGCAAATTGAGAAACACTAAAATATGATTACATCCCCGGTGTTATTTTTTTTCTTTAGCTTTGCCTTCATCACTGTCAGACCTGTCCTGTGTTTGTGTGCTTCCCCTTTTTCATCATCTGTTATACTGTCAGACAAGAAATGTGAGAATTGAAAAGCTAAAAATAACATAAAGAAGGCACGTCTGGCTCCGTGATGAAAAGCTGTGATGACAATGCATGAATGAGAAAGAATGGCAAGAGAGGGAGGGGTAAAAACTAAAAGAGAGGGCAAATGAAGGAGAGGATTTGGACTGAACAGTATTGACATTCACAGTTTGTGTTTCTGGCATTGGACCCATAATGAGGAGTGGGGGGGGGGGTCGGCCCAAAATGCAACACTGCGGCTCTCAGGCGTGGGACGGACCCAGAGCAGCGATCTCTCAGCTAATCCACATGAAGTCGCTGCCCTTCTGAGACTTGGCTTGTGCTCGTTGGGTGCAAACACAACATGTAAACTAAGTTTGGGCTCCTTCTGTACAGCTTCCTGGAGATGTTCAGGTTCTAAGTTAAGACACCTCAGATTGAACATAAGGCTCTGGGTAAAAACTCAATGATCCCCCAAATGAGAAACTCATAACTATATGCGTGCTGAGTCATTGGTCTCTGATGTAACGGCTCCCAATGATTGTCTTTCTCCTCTTTGCTCAATCTATCAGCGGCGGCACACATTAATCCACAGGAAACTAAATATTCATTCATTTTGGAAAATTAATTTACAGACAAAAAGAACAAAAGCGTCCCATTCAGTCTCCTTTTATGACAGTTTGCTTTCAGCGGCGGGGCTGTAAAATACATTGATTGTGATTGTCTGACACTGCAGCGTATAAGTGAGTCAAAAAGCCAAATACTCGTCACCGTGATGCTATCTCGCTCTTCTCGCAAAGCAAGCAAATAGCTTTTTCCGATGCAGCATGCAGACATTCCCTTTAATCAAAAGAAGACACAAGGCAGACACACGAAAGAAACTGTTACTCTTGTAGAAGTCCGTGTTTATCCGGCGTCTGTGAGGAATCTGTACTGCTCAGCCAGCTCAGCAGCCGAAACAGCGTCAGTCCTGTTTATGACAGAAATCAGCCCAAAAACCAAAAGGCCCGTTTGTCCCTCTGGGATGAATCAGAGGCGTTGTGTTACTTCAGTTAGCATGCTGGAGAAAGTGGGACTTCTACAGTAACTACGTCTACGTGGACAACAGAAATATTACCGTATGATTGTCGTACATCTTCCTGTTTGTGATGGATCTGCTTTATTGGGCCACCTACAGTATGTGTCCCTCCTCCTGTTTCTACCTCCACCTGCCAGCTCTTCAAACGTCCCATTCATGTTTACAACTGTTTCCAAATCGCCAGTTTATCTACCGCCTCTCTCAACTTAAATTGGACTTGTGCTTGTGGTGTGAGTGACTGTGACAGATGCATTGAGAGGGAGATTAAAAAAAAAACAAAAACCAAACAAAACTGCTTTTGACATTCAAAAATGTTTTTACAAATGAAACAGATTATTCCGCAGACAGCCTTGGGAAAAATGTTTCAACAAGCCACCGATCATGCCATGCAGAGTAATATGAACAAGGAGTAAAATCCACACCATTTCATTTTTTTCAATATATATTCAAATAAAATATTTCAGTATTAAGTGACAGACTCAGCGTACCCATGAAAAGTAAAATAGTAATATACACTTTGTTTTGTTTTTTTTTTGTTGGTTTTTCTTAAATCCCTCAATTTGATTTTGACATTTAACAAACTTCCATCCCCCGTACAGAGGCACCGATAACACCGACACTGGTTTATTTTTATGTGTACACATTTCACTGACAATATATTATTCATCAATGTTATCAATACTATTTACATTGTTTATAATTTGGTACCATCTGACATCTATGACCACCAATTTTTGATTCAGCTAGTTTTAGTTGTTCATCTTTTTTCCTTTTTTTTTTTTTTTTTTTTTTTTTTGCTTTCAAGTTGACAATCAGCTAAAATGCAAAATGCATAATTTCTACACAAGTAAAATGTCCCGCATGTTATCAGTGTGTGGCCATTTTAATCAGATAAAATGGCTGTAATGGCAGTATTCTTCTGATATACACAGAGCAAGATACATTCCTCATTTCTCAGCCTTGAGAGTGGGATTCATAACAGGACTGAATACAAACATTGGCGTTTTTGTGTTTGTGTTGTGTATATGTGTGTGTGTGTGTGTGTCTGTGTGTGTGCTTTGCTGTCTCTCCAACCCACAGCCTCACCACATCTCGCAATTAACAACCACAAATATGAATCATGGAATCATAATCACGTAAAGTTGCCATGTAACCGAGATCCAAAACAATGTCACGTCCCCTTCATTAGTGCTAACAAGCAGCCCGCCGTGCTGACAGTTGCTGCAGTCCAGAGACAGATGAGGCCCTTTGACAACATAATAAACTGGAATGTTTTCTTTAGCAGCCTGGACAAGACTCAGAAAAGGCTGGATTTGAATTTTGAACTTTTATAGGAGTCAATTGACAAGTGAAACACTTTCAGCTCAACATCTTGAGTGATCACTTGAACCCGCCTGGACTGCCAGAAGATCAAGCTTCGGACTTCCTGGGAACAAATTCAGCTGTATGTAATTCAAAGACAACCAACCACGGAGAATGAGCACTATGAGAGAATTTCAAAGGTGGTGTGTTTTTTTTTTGCTTTTCTCGACAGTAAAAAGCTGCAACAAGAGTCGGATGTTTTATCTGCATTTAGAGGGGAAAAGAAATTCAAATCACTTTCCACGGCTGTAAACAGAAGAGCCTGGGACGGGCAGCCTCGCACGAAACATTCTGCGATGGGGATGCCGTGTGTTCATGGCACGAGATGTTGCATATAATATTTTATACAGAATCCACAGAAGAAGCAGTTGCTGTGAAGATTTTTGGTGGAAATTTGGATTTGCAAGCATTACACAGGCAGAGCGCTGTGCTAATTAGCTGAAGGGAGTGTTCCAGTTCACATACATTTCAACACCTCTCAACCATGTAATGAACATATTACAAAGGCCCGTCTCAATGTCGGCAGCACACATGCCATGTCAGTGGCTGTCTGGCTCGTGAGATATCATGAACAACTGAGTGTGTATCTTAAAATAATCGATATTTGATGTTTTTGTTTTTTTTTTTGTTGAAGAGTTTTAAACATATTTGTTAGAGAAAAACCGAAATCAAACACTTCATACTGATTCTTTTCCAAGTGGCTCCTCTACCAGACGTGAATACGATGCTAAAAACCTCTTTTTATGGGGAAACTCAGATGCAAAAGTGATTGCGTGTAAGTTAGAACTTGAAAATAATAAAAAAGTAGAAAGGAAACAGGTGGAAACAGGAAACGTGTGCTCGCCTTTTGCTTCTCATGCAAATTTAGGTGACCTGGAAGTTGCCCCATAAGCCCGTGATGCGGTGCTGCGGTTCGCCACGGCTACACGTACATGGCGGGAGATACGAAGCTCTCGCCACGGGAGACGTTGGCGGCCGGTGGCTCGTGATTGGATGGATCCAAGTTGTGGTCCGTGAGTTCGTTGACGTTGTCGTATTTGGCCGAATCGTCCAGGACTGGAGGGGCGCCGCCGTTCAAGGCGCCGGTGGTCTCGTCATCCAGGTTCTGCAGGTTTGAACACAATCAAGGTTATTATTAGGAATTCAGGATGCACACAAATATCAGTTTGGACTCATCAGCAATTCTGTTTCTCACATTTATGAAAGGATTCGGGGGTTTGAGTGAAATCTGGGAGGGAGAAACAGTTTCCTCCAGCTGGACTGGCAGACCGACTCTGGCACAGCACAGGGGCAGACGCTAAACATTAGCTCGCTCAAGATGGCAACCAAGAAGAGACACGTGAAAGCGAGCCAACTCACAGCAGCGTCTCACTGTCAGGTTCAACAGAAATGCGCCTGCAGCCCCAGCAGAGTCGGCCTCCATCTGGCGTCACAAGGTCAGAACACATGGTTTGTGTACATCTGGTTGCCGTCATGTGTGGTAGCAACCTCTGGGATGACTCTGTGGGGTGTGTGTGTGTGTGTGTGTGTGTGTGTGTGTGTCTGCAGCGGGGGGCTGGTTCAGCTTGACTATGTGTGCAGCGGTGCCAACATGAAGTGGGTCACTGCGATGTGTTTCCAGGCTGAGATGGATGAGCGGATTACAACCTCTGCTGCTCTAATGGTGATATCAGTGTTTGTCCTCAGGGGCCACCGTACATGACAAGAGGAACACGGAGGTTCGTTTCATCTCACATGACGCTGTCAACGACAAATTTTCAAATTTGGGTGGAATTACTACAGTTTCCCTTTAAATTGAATATTATTAATGACTGGTGCAAAGTAGAATCTCCATGATGCTCCAGGAAGAAACTGTGCAGCTGTCTGAACTGATATGGAGTCCGCTGCAGCTGAATATGGCTCATGTCAATGAGGAAAACACACAACCTCTGTGTGTGTGCGCATGTGTGTGTGTGTGTGGTGTGTGAGCGTCACCGTGACAGGCTCCCTCCCTGTGGGCTCGTAGTAAACCTCTCCTGGGCTGAGAGGTGCTGTCTCTGTGGCCGTGGGAGGCCCTGACGGCTTGTTCAGCTACATGCACACAAACCACATGGACACCGGGAGCACGACAAAAGACAAAAGACAAAAGACAAAAAATAAAATGTAACTGACTGGAGCAGAGAGGAGCACCGAACACTGCACGGAAATAAGTTCATGTCAGAGGTGAGGTGAGACTTTTTATAAAAACAGAAGACTCTTCTCTCTGTTTACATGATATAAAATGAGTCAGTCTCACCTGCTGGGATGAACATTAGCTAACACAAACATTAGTCAACACAAACGTCCTTTTATTGTGTCACTGATAAAAACAGCTCGTATTAAAGTCTCGGCTAATTCCGAACATACTGTGAAGGATTTGATCACATTCAAACATTCGACCTTCAACCATTTATTGTACTTTCAAAACAAAACTGGCAGCAAACAGCAAATGAATCAAACAGGATCAATGTGGATCAACCTTTCTTCTCATGGTCCAACACCAAGACATGCTTTAAAATAAAGGCCATTTTTTCTAAACTAGATATCAGAGCTGTTAACTAAACTGGACTGGAGTCAGATTTTGCTTTGACTATTTTGACAAGGCTGAAACATTCAACACTCGTGTTTTTTCCACTCAGTAAAATCCTAAAAAAGGTTCTTGATATTGAAATGAACTCTGCTGGGATCTGTTGTCATAATGGGCTTTGTGACCCGACTCAAACTCTCCGCCTCAAAGATAAGTTGCCCATTTTGGACAAAACAAGTCAAATTACTTTCCACATTTCACAAACGGTGCTTTCAAAGATGCCGTGTAGTCGTAGCAGAATAAATCGCTCGCCGTTGAACCCCGTGAACTCCATTTCAGATGAGGCGTTTGCAGCCATTTAGACGTCTTTTAATACATCGAATCAACATTAATTTTGGTATTAGTATCATTACATAATGTGATACAAACACAACAGAATGTGATAGAAAGATGGAATAAAATAAGTGACGGCGGGAGGAGACGAGCCCTCTAATGGAGCTCTTTACAAACCAAGCTAATTATTTCGACACACATAAGCCAAGTCAGATCTCCAATCAATAGCCATTAGCCCCATTATGACTTCCCAAATGGGCCGCTTGTGTGTACTTGTAAGTGTGTGTTTGTGTGTACAATATAATCACAGTGACAATAAAGATTGATCTGAAGCCATGTTGGTCACTCACCATCTCAGTTGAGCTGCTCGCCTTCACCGGGGGAGGGGGCTTATGTTTGGGAGGGCCCCTGTTTGGATGAAACACAAAGATAATGTGATATCGATCGTTAAGATGCCAGATTTCTTTGTGTTCAGCTCCAAAGCAACTTGGGGAACTTCTCGAATATTGAACTAGTACATTGTTTCACTCAGCGGTGAGAAAAGGATTTCTAATTAAAGTTGGGCGCTGTGGTTAAAATGCGTTTACACCGGAGGTCAGGAGCTGATTTGCTGGCGGCAGAAACATTATTTTTTAGGAAAAAGAGAGCAGAAGCACTTCACCTCCCTACAGGGACCACAGCAGAGGTGGTGCTGGAGAATATGTGAAATATTTCATTTCGCCAGTCTCAGGGAAGAGATTCAGCTTTTATATTTAATTTGTTTTCTTTTTTACAAACAAGCCTTTGAAGGCACAATTACTTAGAGGGGAGGGAACCCACAATTGCAGCCTCCACCAGAAATGGCTGCTTATATGGCTGTTAACGCCGATGCCTTTGCAAACTA